>OY756437.1:11821685-13021685 GCA_963576905.1 Mystacides longicornis
CACAAAATTTCCGGCTAAACTACTTGACTAAATTTTAGGTTAATTTTAGGTTAACACGTTAATTTCTTGCCACTCAACTAAAATATGTACTCGAACAATATGAATTACGCTTAAGGGAGTCTGGAGATTGTGCAGCCCTAAATGAGCGGGCTATAAGGTTCTACGGAGGCGATTAGCGCCTGAATAAATAAAAACGTAATATCGCAATGCGACATTTACACCGCACTATGTTTTTTTATGAATGTATTTTTTATGATTTTTATTATTTTCATTTAAGCCAAAGAAGGATATTAAACGAGATTTACGTGACGGCATTAACCTACTTCGAGTCGATCATTAAATTACAAAAAAATAATAAATAGTAATAATTTGTTATTCTGAAATATTCCAATACAAAATGACCGAACGATTAACGCAAATCGTCCGGACATTGTGTTGGTTGATCGAAGGAAGGGAATAACACATATTATTGTCAATATAGCTAATATTATTGTCAATATAGCTGACCTCGCTGAAATAATACGAAATGTTATTTTTTACCCGTCACGCCGTATCCCGGAGGGAGAAGAGAAAGAGAGAGAGTACGTATTTTAATTTATTCCTATCCAGACAAACTTTTGCTTCATTCAAGACCATATTATTATACAAATCTGCATACATTGTCTCCTATTCTTTTTATTTCAGACTTAGTCTCTCTTTAAGACGGCACCGATTTGATCGGCCCAAGTCAGCCTTGGTCGGCCACGTCTCCTCGCATCCATTTATTTCAGATTTAAAGATCATTTTTGTCGTTCTTTCTAAATTCCTTCTCTCGGGATGCCAGAACCACCTCAATAAGAAACGATGTTGCTATAATACATGATTTGATCCCTTGGTATAGGTGCCAACTTCTGAATAAAGAGTCCCGGGTTCGAGTCTTAGTAGGGTTTTTCGTATTGTTTTTCTATTGGTATGCTATCTCGAAGTTGGTATCCTGTCTAGAATTGGAAAGAACCGGTTGACTGATTGAAAAATTTCAAAGGCATTTAGTTCAGCCGGCTTACTAACACATTCCATCAAATAATCAATTTCGGCGCTAAAAGCAATAGACCAAGTCCGAACTGACAGTTGGCTTGCTTAGCGCCTACACACACACACACACACACACACACCCTCACACACACACACACACACACCCTCTCACACACACACACATATATATATATATGTGTGTGTGTCTTCTTTTTCTTCTTAATTGCGGCCTATTAGTCAGTAATTCAAGAAGTGGAGTTTGTCCCTGCGAAGTCAACTTCCAGCTATGTATGTAACATATATTTTAAATTTTATCGTTATAGGTATATTTTATTTATATTCATAAATAATGAAATTGGAAATAGCAATCTGGAGATACGGTTTTATATGAAATTGTGAAACAATCCAGTTAGGAAATGAACCACTGGAATATTGAGAGATAATCGCGGGATTAAAATCACATTTCAATTATTATACGCTATACAACCATAATATATGTACTGTGATTCTGTTAAAATATTGTTCGTGAGATTAAGCGGGATTAAATCGAACTAAAATTATAAATAATGGATTAACCAATAAATTTTTGTCAAATAGAGTATAACCACAATTTAAGTAAAGCATAGCTATTAAGACATTTTTGTACCCACATTGTTTGTTTGTTTGATTGCTGCAATGCAGAAAAGAGTTATAAACCAGTTATATCAGGGGTTCCCAATCTTTTTAAGCCTACGGCGCACTTTTAAGTTTAGTATTTTGTCACGGCGCCCTATTTTAAACTAAAAAAAATAACGCTCATAGTGTCAGTACTCAGTATAGCCGGCGCAACTTAATGCTTGAAGCATTCTCTACCAGTCAACCGGTCCCATCCAATCAGAGACAGGATTCCAACTCCGAGTAGAAATTTCAAGTGATAAAACACATTGGTAATTTCTGACTTAAGTAAACTATTTGGAATAAATATAGATATATTTATACAAATTGCGGGAAGCACTCCTGAGCACTGCCTTGATTCAGTTTTTTATTCAAACTGCAGTTTCTTTCTAAACGCCGCAAATCCCTTCGATAGTTTCAGAATGTGCCTGTTGTTGCCTTGTAAAAAAAGATTTAGTTAACAAATATATCGCAGAAGTACGCTAGTCTAAGCGGAAAATCTGGTTCAGTAAAATATTTGGTAAAAGTGCGAATTTCTTCGTGTAATTCCATCTCAAAATATTACAATTAATTAAATGTTGCTAGGTATATTTTTGGTTTCGAATAGTGACCGGTGGCTTTGGATAATGATAGAGGATCGACTCACGGCGCCCCTCTTCACTGTCTACGGCGCACCAGGGCGCCGCGGCGCACACTTTGGGAACCCCTGAGTTATATCGTTCTTCAAGTGTCCCAACTTTACATTATCACGTTGCTGACTGTAAACTTTTTGACATTTCTTTCTATAGTTAAAGTTGTACATATGTATGTAGGAACCTCTGTTCTAGTAGGTATCACATATATTTTTACGATACTGTTGTTATAGATAATTATATACGACAATTATCGTACCTACATATTTTATCTCTATATTTCATAAATTATTAAATATCTACTTGTTGCATACATGGGATTTTTCGACATGTTGAGAATTCTCATGATTAGGAGTTTCGGGGACTTTAACCTAATGGCGAACGTTGCTAACGTAAAGTGACAAGTGACACTAATCCAGCCTTCGAAATAACAGCAGAAGACGGTCGTAAGCCCGTAGTGGTTCGTTTCATTTAAAAATCGAACATTAGTAATGAATCGCAAGAGTCATTAGTTGTTACATATTCTTTATCGTATTAGTGTTATTAAGTTCATAAAATTGTAATACTAATTACCTTTATAATATTTTATTTTCTTGATTACCGGCTTTCCGTCCGATTTCGGACGATTTGAGCCCAGTTTATACATTTATAATATGATCTTTTAGTCACATTATGTATTTTACACGACGATTAAAACTACACATTAGTCGTATAAAATATTTTGATGGTCATTAATACCATATATCCGATATTGCAATGACATTTTCATGAGGACTATAAGACTATGATGTCTTACTTGTGTAGTATATTGGCTTAGTGTCACCAGGTCTAGGAAAAACCTATAAAGATGAGACTAACTTTATGCAGAAAAAAATTGAATATGGGTGCGGAGGGCATCTAGATGACGACCACTTTCTGACATGACCAATGAATAAGGAATGTTGCAATCTACATACAAGACCTCGCACTCTAACGAGCGTCAAAGCGATGATTGTCGCTGCTTAAAGTAGGCAAGTAGATATAATAGGTTTTCAAATATTCATGTGTAGGTACCTGCCTCTCGTAATCGTTTTGGAGTGATTTGTTTCAGGCAACAAACTTATGATGACAAATCATTAGTTAATATTTTAAGCACTCTGGCACATGCCATCCGACCATTACGAAATATTACGAGAATTCTTTCCTAACTTATGGATACTCTGGATAATTGGAACGGCATGTGTAACAATCTACAACTGGAATATAATTCATTTATTCAGTTTTTAAATAGACAATTAGATCAATCATGAAATTGACGAATTGAAAGCAAATCACCAATGACAATTAAGACAAGTACTCGAAAGAATCGCATAACGTAAGTCAACTTGGATAGGCCACAAAAGCATGCACTCAGGTCTGCTTTTAAACAACAATGATAGAGGGTGGCAATTACTGTTGAGGTCATCCCAGAAACTGCTCTAATTGGTGATTGAAGACAAAGCAGGGATTTATCTCGTACAAAGACTCTTCAAATTATTATGATATTATTGCAATACTGTTCATAATAGTCATATAAAATACAGTACAAAATTTATAGACATATAAGTAGCATATTATTTTTTAATACTTGTTAATTATATTAAATATAGGTACCTAGTATAAAATATCATGAAACATTTATTTTTTTACTAGTTAAAAATACCACCAACCAGTATAACAGGTTTACACCATGTTGATAATATTAATATTGTATGCAATTTCAAGATTTGTAGTACTGTTTATAATATTAATACAGGAAGAAATATAAGACAGGTGTGAAGATAAATAATATGTAAAGTTATTGTACCTTTGTTTGTGTCCATGTGCGTCTAGGCAGCGGGCTCGCCCCCGGGCCGCGCTCCCATGGCGCCCACGAGCGCCCCGTAGAGCCCCCAGCGGGCGCCGCCGCCCCCTCACCGTGCCCCTCTCCCGGCCCCGGCGCCCCTCACGCTCCACCCGCCCCTGGCCCTCATGCTATATACATCCTGCCTACACGACTATACACTCACGGGACAACACCATCGCTCTATTCGGGACACCTGGAACAAACAGAACGACAAAAGGAACATTAGTATTAAAAATATGAAGACTTGGTATAAAGGTCTAATGACAAATGGTGAAGTTTAAAATGTAGCTGTTAAATGATTAGTACAAAACAAACGTGGACAGCAACTGTTTAGTAGTCAGGTGCGAAGTGATTACAAAACAGTGAAAAAAAGTGTGTTCACAAGTACCGCAGATTAGGTCATGTGGCGGAATAGATGTAGGTACATAATAATCCCGATACCATTGTCAATATCCATACCCCTGCATCACCCTCCGTATTATTTATCTTAGAAACAATTTATCTGTATCCTGGAATTATTTATTTTACTTTCTTTTAAGATTTCGCAAACTGTTAGTATCCTCTCCCACCGTCATTGTACCAAACGTGTCTTTGATTTGAGTTTTGATTGTAGGTAAGTATATTTTAGATTCTTGACAATGTCTGTATGAGCTAGACAAAAGGGATCAAGATTCGACAAAACAATTGAAAGTGTAACTGTATTTTATATTTCCTTTCAGTCATAATAATAAACTTATGAAACCTAAATACACAAACCTTATGAAAACAATTTAAAATTATGTTGCTGGAAATGTCCTATTGGTCTTGGAAGGGAATTTGATTTAGCAAACCTTTGAGTCCCTTTATGATATGAGTTGCCATACATATTGTTCATAATATATTAATTGAGTCCCTAAAATGGTTATGTTCATTCAGATTTACCTTCTAAGATGGCTAGGACATATCAAAAGAATGTAAGAAAACAGAATCCCGAAGAAAATCTAAGAGTCTGGTCCAGATAGAAGATGGAGTACGGGAAGACCAAAGTTAAGGATGTTGTAAAAAGGAATAACAATGAGTAATGTTCAAATAAAACAATGTTTAACTTATCCACAAATTTTTATTTTCCCGACTAGTTTCGTAGGTACACGTCCTACATGGTCACGGGAGACTAAGAAACGTTTTTTTTATCGTCCTACATGGTCACGGGAGACTAAGAAAAGTTTCTTAGTCTCCCGTGACCATGTAGGACGTGTACCTACGAAACTAGTCGGGAAAATAAAAATTTGTGGATAAGTTAAACATTGTTTTATTTGAACATTATTTTCAAATATATCCATCAAGAAATGCATGTTCACGAGTTGGTTAATTTTAATAACAATGAGATTGATCTGATCCATTGAAGAGTGTGATAGAAGAGCATACCAAGGCAGTTTCTCGGATTTCCTCACCCTAACCGACGGAGCGTTAGCATTTATTGATAAATTAGGGTCTGTACAGACCCTTAGACATAACCATCTGACAGGCAAGAAAATCGACCCTGTGCTACTCTATACCTTATTTGTATTAATCCTTTCCTATAAAATTGTAATAATCTGACTGGCAAAACTAAATAAACAAATATTAAAGAGTTGATAAGAAAGCTAAAAATACTGAACGACATGAAGGATGAAGAGCCGTTATTTCGTCAAATTATAAAATTATTGAATACATAAACACTCAAAGTAAAATAATTGTTGAAATGTTCCCTAATTACAATTATAACTTCCAAGTAGAAACATGAACGTATTCTACGCCATAAGTATGTTATTATGTAGTTGAAACAGTTAGCGGTGATTAAGCTGTTTCAAAAGTTGCTAATAACTCCAAACTGTCCAACGTAGACCACACATCAAGCTCGAATTGAGCTTAAACAACCCACTCTAACTTAATGAAATGCTTGAAATTGTTTGGACACAAAGAGAGTTTGAATAATTTAATTGCAAATTTAATGGCGGTCGGTCCAGTTTTAGGTATAGCAAAATATAAATTGTTTGAAGTTTTAAGTTTACGTTCAAAGCTTACATTTTTCTTAACCCGCATTCTCAATTTGTTCAGTAAATTAATGCAATTTAGTTTCAATCAACTTCGTAAACTTATAGAAAAGCTTTGAAAATGACGATAATCCCTTTTTCTTGGTTATTTAGAAAAATAGTTATACTCGCGTGTACACCTCCAAAATTAAATTTATTTTCAATAGGTAAATGTTATTCAAGTGAGTCTTGATGTGACAGAAAATGACAGTTCTGTTGTTATGAACCAAAGAGAATATAATACCTTACGGATAAGAGACGCAACTCCATAGATGAAAAAAAAGTACTGACAGGTTTGTTTAGCCAACATTGAAACAAAATTTTTATTATGGTGATGTTGCCTTTCTGGTACTTGACAGCGGGCAGTCATGGTCATACCCACAGACTACTTATATACCCAAGCAATTTTAAATTTCTCATGTCATTGGTTAAAAAAAAAAAAGTATTTAATTTAATAATAGCTTTATTGCAGTTTTACAAAAATTTACACAAGAGTATCTATACACCTACTAGATATTTATAACACTTTTGACAAAAGTTTTAATACATAATATTTGAAATTTTTGAAAAAAGTGATCACCAAAGTCAAAAAAATAAACATCACAATTGGTATTTTTCTCATCACTTTTATGACAAATGACACACCTTTTGCGCATTATGATTATCTTTGAATATCAATAAAATGACCTCAATACTCAATCCGTAGGTTTTGTATTCTCTTCGAAAATAATACAATAACACAACAGACCGCTAAAAAATGGCGTTAAGATTTCAGTTTAGTTTCATGTTTTTCAAACATAAACAGTCGCGTCGCAACCAAACAACAAGTTTGCAATTCATGATATTATTTTTGTTTTTCAATGTTGGTACCTAAAAACTGTCGCCATCCATACAAAAAGTGCTTTGTATGACGGTTTCGACCCACTGTTATGAACATCTCAATAGGGGGAGCCTTGATCCAATTGAAATATTCTTTATAACTAACCAGCGATATCAGTCAGATTGAACAGCATACTGAAGGTCGTTAAGGGGATGGAATCCCGGTGCCAACATTTCCACTTTCACAACACAAGCATTGATTTCTGTGAAATAAAAGTTCAGCTAAAGTTCCTTTATATGTTCGATTTTAAATGATACCTAATTGTCTTCTACTAAAGGTTGGCGAAGTGTTATCACTATAACAACGTTTCCGAACATTTTCAAAACTCCGAATTCTCATGATGGGTTTGTTTAGAAGTTTGATGCTTGGAAAAGCTGACAGAGGAATATATTATCTCAAGATAAATCATTACTCTAGTGTTATTATATTAGACAATTATACGACGATAATATTATATGACAATATATCGTGTAAACATCACATAGAGGTCGTATATTTGTTCAATAAGTCTTTTATACCACGATTATTTGACAGTCGTATTAATGTTATTGATTAGACTTTATTCATATAATTCTTTAACTAATGTCGTCTTATGATATTTAAATATGTATATTGTGTCTGACACGACGATTAAAACTACACATTATTCGTATAAAATGGACCCATACAGATGTGTAATCGCATAGACCAAACATCCGATATTTTAATGAAATGTTCGTGATATCTATACGACTATTTGTATTCTAAGTTGGACTAAATTAAATAGGTCTACATAAATCTACAGGAAAAAAATATGAATGACGCTAGTGCCATACAAAATCGATACGATTTTTGTGACCCCTTTTATGAATGATTTTTTTGTAGTGGTTAACCTGTAACAGTAGTACCTACCTCTCATGTTATCTTCCATCAAAGACCGATATAACTAATGACGTCAGAGCTCTGTTATCACGACTTCGATATAGGCTTGATAAGAACGGAAATTGATGAAGTCCTGATAGTACATTTTAAGAACTTCGAAAGAAATTCTCCGCTCTTTTTTAAATCGATGTTTATACGAGTATCCAAAAGTATGGATTGAATTTCTTCTATTGATGATTAACAATTATTAAAATAGATAAATAAATTGATTATTTATCTTAATACGCAAAGGTGAACATAAATTATGTATTAAACTTGGACTGGTCCGTTCCAATCTATACGTGATATCACAACACCGAATACAATGCGATTTTATAATTTACATTTGAAATAAAGCTTGAAGAAATCGATCCTGGAACTACATGTTTACAGGTCGACATCTATATGTGAAAACTACTCTGAAATTCTTTACTATTAAGGTTGCACTGCTGTAGTGGCACCAAATATGCGCAGATTTTGTAGATATACAGAGCATGCGAGAAGTACAAATGACTAATTAGTGATGTACTTAAAATTATTGGTGGTATAGATTTCTTCGGCCCATATACCTATGCTCATTTTCAACAAATCAATGAGCTAGCTCCTATGCAATCGTCATTTGAGCTTGAGCAATCGATGGAGAGCTGTAAAAGCGTATGTCCATCGGTGTGTTATTATATGGATTGGAAGGTTGGACCCTCAAATTTTCAATGTTGAACAAGCCGGAGAATGAGATGTGCATGGTTATATAGATGAATGTTGCGCATCTCATGGGACAACAGGGTATCTAACGAGAGAGTCCTGGGTATGATGCAGAAGGATATAGAGCTTCTGACCACAGTCTTGAGACGTAAGGCCGCATAATTTGGCCACATATTTTTTTTTATTAATATTTATTTATTTAGACAAAACACATTACAGTGGACAACTGTAGGTACATTAAAAGTAGAAACAATAGAAATGACCTTAAACTAAGTTGACCTCCATCGAGATGTGTCAGATGTTGTATTCCGCGGTGAAAAATATTCCCTCCCACAACATCTGCTTCATGGAAAAATAGAGGGAAGAAGGGGTATGTCTCTTGGCTCAAAAATCTTAGACAGTGGTTTGGATAATATCGGATGCAGCTTCATTAATAAGGCTTTCACAAGACCGTGAGGAGTTCAAAGTGATGTTCGCCAACCTCCGTTAGGAGAGGCACATGAAGAAGAAGGAACAACTAAGTCTAACAGAGAGCTCATTATGGAGCGGTGCGAAAGGAGATGGAGGATGTCCAGGTGTCGACGGGAATAGGCTGAGAAGAAGCCCATTTAGTAAATTCTTTTATTATTATTTCAAATGATTTTTTACAGCATCATCTGAAATTCGTGCTACGGGTTGATCAAGTAACGAGCCACATTTTGATAAAATCACAATTCGAAACAAGTCCATTTACCTATCCATAAATAAACAGAAGTAAACATAATTCCGTAAACAATGTTACCTGAATGTATCTGAGAGTATAGATCTGTGATTGTGAATAAATCTGTTTCTAAACTGTGTACATAAAATATAATATCTGTGTCTGACTGTGTAGCGTGTAGATCCGAGACCAACGTGATTACTGTCTTTTCCTCGTTAATACGAATGAGAGAGACAGCATCTCTGTATGTTGCTCCGACAGAGTCTACGTAACGGTGTGTCGGGATTAATTTTCATGAATGGCCCGACTCAATCGTCCGCAGTTTTATTTTCGTCACTCTAATTTTATTGTACGATACTGTTATTAAAGTGAGAATGTCTTGTTTGTATCGTATTAATTATTTTAGAACTAAATACAGTGTGTATTGAAAATTAGTTACAATTATTATATTAGGTATTTATACTTAATTAATTTTATTTTATAGTAAAAGATTTGATTTCTTCAGTCCGTAAAATTCATTACCAAAATTCAGTACAAGTATAACAAAATCAAATTAATAAATTACTTCGAGAAATGTCTTTTGTCAGGTTCGATGAAATCATCATGTTGCGATGGACCCTCAATAGATAAAAATTGAGCCCTATTTTTCTTGGTCATCACATCACGTGTGAATGGCATAATTTTCTAACATCTCTCGGCCCATTATTAAACATTTTTGGCTTCAGCTTCTCCTAATATCTTCGATAAAAGTATTCAAATATCGCCAAGTGACAATTTAGCACGATGCAGATTTCGAATAGTTTAGAAAATTACAAAAAACCGTTAGTGTGTGTCCTAATTGAAAAGTGATCGCGCGACCACGCTTCGAACGTCATATTATGCTCAAATGCGGACGGACCCTTCAAACTGAGAACATTTTGTATCATCATTATATTTAGTACAGGGCTTTAAGCAATATTAAGCATATTACCTATAATAAATCGAAAAAATGGAACAATTTATACTTATATACATTTACAATCGAATGAGTTTTCAGAAAACCGAGTAGAATATCTGCAGTTTCAGTTTTTTTCACGATGAATTTATGTAATTTATGCCCTGTCCTAGCTGGTCGTGCGATCATGCGTTTGCGACGATCGTTAAACAAATTTGTGATCGCACGATGAAAAATTGTATGTCCTAACTGCCATCGCATGATCGCGCGTCCATTTTCCTTGACAACGCAAACAAATAAATATGAATGTTAGTAAGTAAGAACTTTTGGCAAATAGGTGTCGTATTAGGTAGTTATCGATACAACAGAGCAATACAAGCGACGCGCGATCATTTCAAACAAAGCACCGATCGGACGATCGAATTTACGTCTGCCCAGTTAGAACACATTCATACAATGTTATATGTTTGAACAGGGTGTCCGCGTTCATGCGATCATCGCAATCGCACGATCATGCGACCAGCTAGGACAGGGCCATAGAAGTCTAATCGAGAATTCTTATAGGAGGAACATTCAAGTTTTAATCAATAGAAGAATTTTTGACAACTCTTTTAGATTTAAAAAAAAAAACATTTCAATCAAACACATCCATGGAATTTACGGTTGTTTTTATTTGAATTGACAAAGGAATTGCGATTTTCAATCGCTCCAACCGTAATGTATCATTCTAGATTGACCCATTCATTCCTAACGATTCACTCCTGTACCCCTATTCTGTAGCAAGTGTAGGGTAGTCACTTATAAAAAGTGACTATTAGGCGATACATTTTGTATGAAACACGTCTATAAGTATCGAATGCGAGAATCGCATATAGACGTTTTTCATACAAAATGTATCGCCTAATAGTCACTTTTTTCAAGTGACTACCCTACACTTGCTACAGAATAGGGGTCCTGATGTACCTATATAGGTAATAAACCGATGACATAGATTCTTACTGTCGATAAAAAAACACGTTGTGGTAATCATTGAATATTTGAAGAGAATCGGCCGTCAATAATTGATACAAATTGAATGGGTAAACAATGGGTTGTTGGGGGTTACCGGAAGGAGAAGTGTGTAGTGATGGTAATGACCTTTAAAAGGAAAATGGTGGAGGTAGTGAAACTTGTACACGCGAACTGAATTAACGCTTCCTCTATAATCAATTATACATACAAATTATCCAATATCTCGAAAAACCTTTAAATAGTTCTAGCATTATCGTATTTGCGTTGCATAAAACTACAAATTATGTATGGTGCTGAAAAATGTACAAGCAATAATATACTTTAAATATTACAATGTTAAGAGACATCTTTTGAAACACATCTAGACGCCTTATATATCAATCAAAATAATACAGAATAGTCATAAAAGCAATGTTGTGTTTTTTTTGTGAACTAGTAATCGCACACAAACACAAGTAGAGACTTATAAGGGATAATGACGGCTATTCTGAAATGAATAACAAACGATTGAGTTGCGTCGTATCCAATTTTTATTGAGACTTTTGACATTTCTGTATTCTTAAAATATTATTTCCAATACGACATTAGATGCGTAACTACTGGCAACCGATTATTATAACTCAACTCAACCTTGCGTTGAGGTGGAACGTGAATTTGAGAATACCAGTCATTATTTCACTTATATGAGAATACATTTACTTTTCGGTCACTGCCGACAACTTTAACTATGACACGGTTAAAGGGAATCCAAATATTAGGCAGATGAGGATTATTTAATAGAAAATGGAATGTTATATCCCTATTTTGCTCATATGCGGTTCCATTCGGTATCGTTTCATTTTCAGTCGCTGTCGAAAAATGTGAAACGGTTCAAAATAACCGATGTACTATGCCTATTTCTCAAACCAATAAACGTTTTAGCCCCAATT
Source organism: Mystacides longicornis (assembly GCA_963576905.1). Lineage (NCBI taxonomy): Eukaryota > Metazoa > Arthropoda > Insecta > Trichoptera > Leptoceridae > Mystacides > Mystacides longicornis. The sequence goes on from OY756437.1 coordinate 11,833,954, forward strand.
CATCTATACGCGCTTCTATTTGCTGAATTTGAAATGTTTCAATGCAAATTTGAAAAATTGACCATTTGCCCTTTTTTCACACAACAAGGAAGTATATTGGTCTATTATACTAATATGCCTTGCTATCCGTCCGGTTAGCTGTCGGTCGCTGACGACAAATCTCAAGTTGTTAAAAAGTGCATATTTCGCACAAGAAGGGACGTCACCTATATTATGTACTCATATTATTTGTATCCTTTTTATTTACATATATAGATTGATTATTATTTATGTGCACTGATACTCTATGTTAAGTATTTTTTTTTGTAAAAGGGCGGTCCTTTGGCCGTTAAACTGGATATAAAAAATAAAAAAATATTATACGATTATATTCGGTTCAGTTTAGGGTTTTTTCGGTCGCTATATTATTGTATAAATGTAAAATTTTCAGTGGAACAGACTATTAGCCCTATTTCGTAAAATAAGCGACTTGTGTGGCCTTTTTTACTCATACACCTTTCAATTTGGTTTGGTTTCGATTTCGGTTGCTGTGGACTAATAATTTATTCAGAACCGTTTCACGTTTACTGGCTGCGGTCGAAAAATAGCCGAATAGAACTGCATAATATTATGATTGAAATAGGCCTGAGAGGGTTGGCTCGTTCAGTGTAAACACACTAACCCTACACGCGTCGACTCAAACAAACAACCCCCATCCACCCTTCGCTAAATAAGTTTTATTAACGCTGACGGAAAAACTTTGTGTTTATTTTTGTATAAAATTTCATCACACATCAGTAAATCTGAGGATAATAACACATATATTACGAAACTTTGTCTGGAGCGAGAAGAAAGGACTTCAAGTACCTACGTACTTCAGCATATTAGCAGGAAAATCAATTTATCAAAGGTTTTGTGTTAATTCATAATAACTATACTTTAAAAAGTATGAATAATCAGACCTGAAAAATTAAACCTGTTCAAACACACAAAATAAAATTCAAAATCTTGGTAATCGCTGCTCTTACACCATATCCAGATCCCTCAGCTCTGCCGCAAAAGAACGGAATACGGTTTGAGAGGGTCTTCGAGACCCTGATGGGAGGCACAGCGAGCGCACTCCTCGGCCAACTGTCATTCGGCATCCTTAACGCATGTCCCAGCCATTTCCACCACCTCTCCACAACGGTGGAAGTGATGGGCCTGCGCTGGGTTCATCGCAGAATCTTGAAACACAGCGTTGTAATATTATAAGAATGCATTTTTGGGTTTAAGTTTTAACCATTTTTTTACTCAATCTTCATCAAATACGTGTTCAAAATAAATAAAATTTCTTTCACCGGTCTATATTTAGCCTGGGTTTAAATTTCTATATTCTTTCCAAGAACAGGCAGTATAATAATAGTCCACTATCATATAGAATGGATGTTTACTGTATGACTCTCATCGTATGTTTTCGTATAGTTTTTCTCGTTTTTGTACGAATTCTTTTGCTGGTATAGCCCCATACTTATATTGTGAGATAAACCGTAAATATATGGATGGGTGGATTTGTAGCAAGAAGAAAATAGTCCTCAAACAAAATAAAAATACCGTCTTTCAATATCTTTGATCTTATATACGTGCAGGTACGTTTTATGTAGAAACGTGAAACGAATCTTATATATAAAATATAAGTTGTGTGCGGGTCTCGGTAGGTATAACCCGAGTACGGCTGGGTCATGTGGCTAATAATTTTGTTTTCGAAATATTCGTATTTTAGCTGAATATGTTATTTTAAAACAGCGGGGAAAAAATGGAAAAATTGCGAGGAAAAGAGAGAAATAACATTTTTTATACAAAACGTTCCTACCTATCAGTTATTGTGTAACTATCGCAACTGGTTCCGACAAAAACACATATTTTTTTGATAAATGAATGTATTACCTACTATGTTGTTTCTGTCACTTTTATTTGAGTATAGATGTTTCGGCTATTCCCTAGCCATTATCAATGAGTATTGATGTATACCTACTCAAATAAAATTATTAGTGGTAGAAACAACGTAATAATACATTTATTTATCTAAAATGGATAACTGTCACAATGTTAACACAAAGACAATTGAAAAAACATATTTTTTTACATTTATTTCTAAGAGTGAGATAATTATCTAATATTTAAATGTTTACTTATGTCTTACATAGGTAGCTTTATAGCATATTCCATCTCTATTCTCATTTAAAAGAGTTTCGGAATTCTAAATAACGAAGCAAATTAAATGTTTGCAATAAAATACTATAATTTTTTTATCACGCTACTCTGCTACTCTACTACTGCGGAACTAATATCTTGCAATTGCTATCCTAATTGTTGAGAAAGGATACTTACTGACTACTAACAGATATTTGCGAATTCATTATGAAGAAAATCCATGCATTTGTAAACATTTTAATGAAAAGAAAGGTAGGTATTGGTACGCATTTAGGCGAGACGAAGTCGGCGAGACAGCTAGTTTTAGATAAAAAAATGGGTAAAAACAAGTCAGGGGGTATGTTTTTCTATACTCGAATCGAGATTCGAGACTCATTCATCATGTCGACATAATTTATAGTTTTGTTTGTTACTAACAACAATTTTGTTGTTCGTTTTTACTGTATTTTTCAAAATTACTTCTTTATTACCTACACTAGCAGCAAATCCTATCGGACTACAGGCATAAAAAAGGTCATTAATTTTTTTTGGTTATCATGATACATCATTTGTATCGTCAATGGGTCCCAATTTTACTTTACCACATTGAGGACAGCGGGAAATTTAGCATTTCTTCCCGAAGCAACGGTTGTATTTACGAACCTTTGATCAAGTATCACATATTTCATTGATATCTCTCGCGGTCCTTGTTATTTTTAGCCATCTACAAAATCCATCTAAAAAAAACAACAAAAATAATATAAAGTAGGGAAGATTAGTATTAAATAGAAAATACCAAGTTACGTAAGAGCACAACCAATTATTATGTTTGATGTACAGGATCGTACAAAATAAATCAGAAAAAAAACAACTTCGAAATTTTTAGTGGCAATGAAATCTTTTTATTTCTTTGTTTATTAATGGTAACACATTACAACACATTATTCTGTCAAATTCTGAATGAAAATCATTTGCTTATATTTTTTATATGCCTAAAACTAAAATTAGCTTATTTTCTACCTCGACTGTGAGATTGACCAGGTTCGCGGCAAGCTTGATTTGTGTGGGCCGGCTTTTTGGTTTGGTTGCTTCGACCGGACTAGAGGGTTGATTTCGTGGGGTAGGATTTGCTGCGGATTGGTCTCCTCCGGGCTGGCTTGCGGTGTGCGGGGAGTCTCAAGTGAGAATGTATGTATGTGTACCTCGGCATCGCACAGCTACGATCGCAGGCTCGAATCCGATCGGAGCATTTAAGATGACCTTATGAGTTTGTGATTTGAAATAAGATCCATTCATGGAGAATGTTGTCAACGCAAAGTGATCACACTAAGTCAACCTTCGAAACAACAGTAGAAGACCGAAAACACTTAAAAGTAATTTTAGCATCGATAATTTAATAACTTTTCATTTGTTTTTATACCTACTTTCCTTTACAAAAGTTTGAGAATAGCCTCCGAAACATAGTGCTTACGCAATTTTCTACCAGCATCCAATCATTTCGAAAGTTCCTGAGTCTAAAATTGTTAATTTGTATAGAAAAGTAGGACACAACACTGCATAGATATGATTAAACTAGACCAATAAAATAACCCGAAAAATCTAAAAAAATAACGAAAGTATTTTGTCTAAGAAAAAAAGACTTTAAATAACATTAATTGTTTGTTACTCATGTTGTTGGAGGAAAATCTATTATATTTATTGGTGATGAATCGTATTGGCACCTTTATTAGTTCATCCATGTTATCAAATGTTTCGTTGTTTTTACAATTATAATATTATACTTGAGCAATAAAATAATGATTCATACACAGAAAACTCTTTTATCTTTTGTGGTTTAATACGGATGTGACAGAGTAAGGACCATTTATATGGATAAACCACAACGAAATGAAGATAAATAAAGTGAATTAAAAACACCATAAAATTTCCTTTTTCTCAAACAAATTCATCTTGGTCAAGAAATATAACACTTTTAACATATATTTTATGATAAAAACAGAAGCACAATAATACAATTACTGAAAATAATAAATAATTCTGTTTCGATTGTAGTTTTTAATACAGGTATATGATAAAAAAAATTGTCACGATTTAGTAGCTTTGACATAAAAACCCTAAAAATTTGGCGAGACTTTCTTAGGTGCCGTTTAAGTTTTTTACCAAATAGCGGGTCATTTTAGAGGAATTATGGTTATTTTAGTGGAACTGTCAGTTAAAATATACTTTTATTCATATATTTTTATTGGATTTTAAGTTTTAGCGGAATTTTTATAGAATCGGGGTGTCTGAATGATATCTCATCGTTATGAAGTGTCTGCTATGGGAATAACGTTTGATGACACGATGACAGCAAGGTGACGGACTGGCACGTCAATAAAATAATATGTAGGTATTCCTACTCATGCACCCTAGTACATCCTTCACACACTTAATAGACAATGTCCACATTTTGACAAAAAGCTGTGTCTATGGAGGTGGTTGGCAGTAAAATTTAAGTATATTCCAGAATAATAATATATTATATAGGCGTATTGTGTCGGAGTGTGCTTATACACGAGTAAGCATACGCTCAAAGTAACATCATATAAAGACGACAATGGCTAAAGTTCCCATATTTACAAAGTTTTAATTGTACCGTATTGTGAAACTTCTGATGGCAGCTATTCACGCTGGAGTATTATTTTTAAAAAGTTATTTGAAGCTAATGGCAACAGTTACGTTTATAAAGCTAACATATTATAATAAAGTAAAAAAGAGAACAGATTATATTAAAGCTGCAAGATTTACCTAAATTACTTTTACTAGTGATCGTTATTAATTTATTAAGGTTATAAGTTTGAACATGCATTATTAAGGTTCCATTGCCAAAGACTGAGCGAGCGCTATTTCACAATTTACTTTCACAAACAATGTTGATATGTACAAAGTTTTTTCCATTATTATTTAAGACAAACAAAATTAATCTATTCTCAATTTGACCACAGATAAACAAAAATTCTTTTGTATTTTTTATCGCATATATTCATATGCGTCTGTGTCAATGTCAAATAGATACATTGAAGTGTGTGTGAGTATCAAATATATAACATTATTACAGTAGTGTTTGTAATGCTTTCTTTATTGATTTAATATATTTTTTATGCATACTTTTAAAAAAAATATTAGCATTCGCCACTTCTTCTCTATATAAACTGTAAGTGTGCGATATTTCATACTCTTCCGTAAAAAGGTGTATGAAGTTTTTGCCTCACGTATTATATAGATAACTGGCAAATTTTTATTATATCAACAGTAATATAAAAAAAAAAATCATAATGTGATGAAATCGTTGGACCATAGCTTAATTCTTAGCTTTCCATCACATCGTAAAATAGAATTTTTATCGACAACAATTGTTTTTTTATCATAATAACATAAAAGGTAAACGTAAAGGACATTGAAAATATTCAAAGGGCGGCTTATCTCAAAAGATCTCTTCTAGCTAACCTGATTCTTATTCCTATTATTGAAACGAATTCGCCAGTCATTCTTTAATCTTATATATAAAAATGGAGAGCTATTTCCCGATGTCATCGCATCACGCCTAAACGGCTGGACCGATTTCGCTTATTCTTTTTTTGCCGTGTAGGCTTTTATCAGGAGAATGTCCTTTTAGAAGAAAAAAAATCGGAAAAATGCATGGAAAATAAGAAAATTAAAGAAAACTCTAAGTAGGTAATTTTAAAAGTACTTTTACCATTTAATTTTTTTTACCAATTTTGTAAATTTGATAGCAACTGTCAGTTGTTAGATAGTTGGTGCAATTGACAGAATGCAGATGGAATATACAAGATTTAAAACAGTAGAATCGGTCGGAATTATATTAGTCAAAAGATAATTAATTCATCACTATACAAATTCAAATTCAATATTCATAGTTAGGAACACAGGACAACGTCTGTCGGGAGAGCTAGTATCAAATAATAGAGTTATATATTGGAGTGAGGTCAAGATTAGAAAGATTACAGTAAGGCCTTAAATCCAAAACATAGTATTTACTTCAATAATGGAGCCATGAAAAAAGTTGAGTACATACCTTCTTATCAAGTTATACTACCTATAAAATCTTTTGTGTATTCTATTTGAAGATTGTAATTTGAAATTTATTATCTTTTTCAGGAAATTTCATAAGCAATAAGGGTTGATGCATCCACTAATAGGGCAGATGTTCAATTAGACACAGGCTTTTTCCTTCCTCAACATTATATAATAATATTCGACCTCACGTGGGTGAGCGTACAGTCCTCGGCCTCAATATGAGAATCACTCATTTTCGAGAACAAAATTCTCTTGGGATACTGGTGCTGCGTGTTAAAAAAAAAGAAAACCAAATTACTTAGGACGACCGTGCGGAGTGTCTGCAAAAAATTATAAAGTGAATTTAATTTGTCATTAATACATTGAAAAAAAATTTTTAATCTGGACAATTGAAAATACAAAATGAAAACATTGTGTAAGTTAGGGTTAGTCAATCAAACGCACCTCATTTGCTTACAAATTTATACACTTCACTAGCCGAATCACTCGAAAACGAGTGCAGGGCATAAAAAAAAATACACAAGTGTTTGTAAATTTGTTGAATGGCGAAACAAAAAGAATCAACAAATTGTGTTGTTGTTGATATTGTGTTGATTTGGTTGATTCGAAACGTTTTCTTTACTGTTGCATATAAAAATAATTAACTCGCCTAAGTGTTATGGTTGATTAAAAAAAGTCATGCAAACCACCTCATGCATTTATTTGAAATCAAAGCCGAGGGTTAGGAGTATGGTAGGGAGATAGATATTGAAAAAGTATAATTAGGAACCCTTTTGGAAGCTCATAGAGGCACCAATACACTGATTTTTTTAAACTGTTGATAGTTTCGTCCGAGGGTGCTTGATAGTAGTCCATTTTCACTGAGTGATGGATGCTGCAGTGGTGCCGGAGCTTTTCAACATATGCTGGACGGAAGGCCATACCCCAGGTGACTGGAGGAAAGCCATTATCTGTCCTCTGTGCAAGGGGAAGGGCTCCCTCACTGAGTGATGGATGCTGCAGTGGTGCCGGAGCTTTTCAACATATGCTGGACGGAAGGCCATACCCCAGGTGACTGGAGGAAAGCCATTATCTGTCCTCTGTGCAAGGGGAAGGGCTCCCGGTTGGACTGTGGCAACTATCGTGCAATCAGTTTGTTGAGCAACGTGGGTAAATTATACAGTAGAATCTTAGTAGAAAGGGTTAGAACAATAACTGAAAATAAAGTTTGGGATGCACAAGGGGTTTTTATGAATGGGAGGGGGTGTGCCGATCAAATCTTCGCTCTGCGGATGATTACGGAGAAGCTTTTGAGTAAACATCAGAAGTTTTTCTGTGGATTCGTAGATTTGGAAAAGGCATATGATAGGGTAGACAGGGGGAAATTATGGGAAGTTCTATCAATTCATGGAGTGAACAACCGGTTGATTCGTGCCATTGCTTCGCTATATTCGGAAAGTACTGCGTGTGTGAAGGTGAACAGTCACCTTTCACCGGAGTTCTATCTTACGAAAGGTGTGAAGCAAGGGTGCGTCATGTCACCCTGGTTGTTCAATTTGTCCTTTGATTTTTGCGTCAGTGGGTTAAAAGATATAAATATAGGGGATAAATTAAATAAAATAAAGGTATCTGCGCTTATGTATGCAGATGATTTAGTACTTATGGCTGAGTGTGAAAATGATTTGCAAGAACTTGTGTCAAGTGTGTTTGTAAATTGTGCAAAAAATGGTCTAAAATTAATGTAAGCAATACAAAAGTTTTGGTATTTGAAAGGGATGAAGCAAGAACGAATTGCAAAGTAACTGTAGAAAATGAATGTCTTGAGCACTTGCTTGAGTGAGTATATGTATTTAGGAAGCATGTTTAGTCGTGATGGAAAGTGTGAAAAAGAAATCGAACATAGGAAAGTTGCTGGTTGCTTGGTGGGCGGTGCATTAAGACCTATAATGAGAAACAACAACGTCTCACTACAAGCAAAGAAACTAGTGCATAACGCAATCCTGCTACCATCAATGATGTATGGTTGTGAAACGTGTTCATGGACGAAAAAAGAAGAATGTAGTATAAATGCAGTAGAGATGAAATCTCTACGAAGAATATGTGGAAAAACTTTATGGGATATGGAAAGAAATGAAAATATTAGGAAATAATGTGGTATGGAAGTAAGTGTTGTGACAAAGATGAAAGTTAATAAGTTGAGATGGTTTGGGCATGTGGAAAGAATGGATGCAAACAGAATGACAAAGATAATTCATAAGGCTGAAAGGAAAGGTGTAAAAAAGCGTGGGCGACCGAGAATGACGTGGATCGAACACATCGATTCCGTCCTCAAGGAAGGCCAGGTAAGAAGTAAGAGAAATAGGAGAAGCTGTATGAGAAATGGTATGTCGGTTGAAGAAGCGAAAGAAAGAAATATGCTTGGATAGAAAAGAGTGGAGGTCCGTTCTCTCTGTCTACCCCTTACGAGACACGGCATGATGGGTAAAAAAAAAATTGAAGTGATCAAACATGAATTAGTTCATTTTGGTTGAAACATAAAGGTTTCGTATGATTTAATAAGGATTTAACTATACCTACTTTGATAAAATAAATAATTAAAAATAAGGTACCTATTCTTCATCAACAATTCGAAATCATTCAAATCTGACATGGCGCACCTAGTTACCACTCGCGTTGCCCGGCTACTATTTATTTTGTTTGTTTACAAAATTTTGTATGAAATGTAATCTGCATACATAACAAACGCGGGTTAAATATTTTTTTATAAATGAAGTAAAAACTGATCAAAAAGTTATACGTAATCTTAAGATTAACGATTTTTTTATAAGTAAGACGGTTGGTGCTCTAGTTAGAGAAAAACAGCTCTGCCACAGTTTTAGAATAGTCTAGGTTCCAACTCTATTATGAAAATATAGATGATTAATCCAGTCTTTAAATATAGGCAGTGCAGTGTATTGAGTAGGTGGTCGTATTCTGATTTATTAATCCATGAATTATAAAGGAGGTAGGCCTTTTATCCCTACCGCATCCCGGCAATAAAACTGTTTCAACTTAATACATTATGTAGGGATCTAAATAACCCTTGAGTGAAAAGCAAAAGTATTTATTCAACTCATGGCACTTTGGTAAGCAAATACTTATGAAGCTAGCTGACATGATGGGTGGCAAGCATGTGCGCTTTATTGAAATTAAGTTTATATATTTATTTAATAGAGACACCAACAGAACACTGAATAACACAAACGGAAAAAAAACATGAAACAAACACATAGAATCTCCAATGCTCCAATAACAGGTATCTCCCGCATAGCTATTGTGCATAGTTAGATGGGTACAATCAACGTCTGAGCATTCAAATAAAACTCATAAAAAATCTTACACTGCGTAGTTAAAAAAAATTAAAGATAAAAAATATGTGTATACATAATATACATTTCTAAACATTGGTTTACCGACTCTCAAAAGATGATATAAAAATAAAAAATGATATAAAAATAAGAGAGAAGAAGAAAATATAGAGCTGATAAAAAAAATAGATCTTGGCCTATTTTTTTATCGGATTTAAAACTAACTTGTATCGTTAGTATAGATAGGGAATCTAGTTAAGCTGACCCGACAAAACAACCTCTTAACTCTGCCGAATAAGGTGTCATGTGAGCTGAACCGTTTCCAACTTATATTAATGAGTCACCAGCACGCGCATGTGGGATGACACGAAAAATGGAACATCTGATAAACGATTGTCATCTGCTGGCGCATAGGTGAATACTGTAATGCCGTCTGATGAAAGAAAAATCGAAAATAAATAAATAATAATAATGTACAAACGCACCGATGGATACAGCGATCCGTTGGGTTTGGTCTCTGAAGTTCTATAACTGAAAGCAAAGGTGAACAAGACTATCTAGATCCTTTACAAATTTTTTGGGAAAAAAAATTACAAAACTGCCAGGACTAAAAAATATTTTCGAAAAGTTTTATTAATTAAAATACATTTAAAATAAGCGTGGTGAAATAAAAATACATCGATTATAGAAAAGAGTGGAGGTCCGTTCTCTCTGTCTACCCGTTAAGATACACGCCGTGATGCGGCACCTCATGCATTTATTTGAAATCAAAGCCGAGGGTTAGGAGTATGGTAGGGAGATAGATATTGAAAAAGTATAATTAGGAACCCTTTTGGAAGCTCATAGAGGCACCAATACACTGATTTTTTTAAACTGTTGATAGTTTCGTCCGAGGGTGCTTGATAGTAGTCCATTTTCACTGAGTGATGGATGCTGCAGTGATGCCGGAGCTTTTCAACATATGCTGGACGGAAGGCCATACCCCAGGTGACTGGAGGAAAGCCATTATCTGTCCTCTGTGCAAGGGGAAGGGCTCCCTCACTGAGTGATGGATGCTGCAGTGGTGCCGGAGCTTTTCAACATATGCTGGACGGAAGGCCATACCCCAGGTGACTGGAGGAAAGCCATTATCTGTCCTCTGTGCAAGGGGAAGGGCTCCCTCACTGAGTGATGGATGCTGCAGTGGTGCCGGAGCTTTTCAACATATGCTGGACGGAAGGCCATACCCCAGGTGACTGGAGGAAAGCCATTATCTGTCCTCTGTGCAAGGGGAAGGGCTCCCGGTTGGACTGTGGCAACTATCGTGCAATCAGTTTGTTGAGCAACGTGGGTAAATTATACAGTAGAATCTTAGTAGAAAGGGTTAGAACAATAACTGAAAATAAAGTTTGGGATGCACAAGGGGTTTTTATGAATGGGAGGGGGTGTGCCGATCAAATCTTCGCTCTGCGGATGATTACGGAGAAGCTTTTGAGTAAACATCAGAAGTTTTTCTGTGGATTCGTAGATTTGGAAAAGGCATATGATAGGGTAGACAGGGGGAAATTATGGGAAGTTCTATCAATTCATGGAGTGAACAACCGGTTGATTCGTGCCATTGCTTCGCTATATTCGGAAAGTACTGCGTGTGTGAAGGTGAACAGTCACCTTTCACCGGAGTTCTATCTTACGAAAGGTGTGAAGCAAGGGTGCGTCATGTCACCCTGGTTGTTCAATTTGTCCTTTGATTTTTGCGTCAGTGGGTTAAAAGATATAAATATAGGGGATAAATTAAATAAAATAAAGGTATCTGCGCTTATATATGCAGATGATTTAGTACTTATGGCTGAGTGTGAAAATGATTTGCAAGAACTTGTGTCAAGTGTGTTTGTAAATTGTGCAAAAAATGGTCTAAAATTAATGTAAGCAATACAAAAGTTTTGGTATTTGAAAGGGATGAAGCAAGAACGAATTACAAAGTAACTGTAGAAAATGAATGTCTTGAGCACTTGCTTGAGTGAGTATATGTATTTAGGAAGCATGTTTAGTCGTGATGGAAAGTGTGAAAAAGAAATCGAACATAGGAAAGTTGCTGGTTGCTTGGTGGGCGGTGCATTAAGACCTATAATGAGAAACAACAACGTCTCACTACAAGCAAAGAAACTAGTGCATAACGCAATCCTGCTACCATCAATGATGTATGGTTGTGAAACGTGTTCATGGACGAAAAAAGAAGAATGTAGTATAAATGCAGTAGAGATGAAATCTCTACGAAGAATATGTGGAAAAACTTATGGGATATGGAAAGAAATGAAAATATTAGGAAATAATGTGGTATGGAAGTAAGTGTTGTGACAAAGATGAAAGTTAATAAGTTGAGATGGTTTGGGCATGTGGAAAGAATGGATGCAAACAGAATGACAAAGATAATTCATAAGGCTGAAAGGAAAGGTGTAAAAAAGCGTGGGCGACCGATAATGACGTGGATCGAACACATCGATTCCGTCCTCAAGGAAGGCCAGGTAAGAAGTAAGAGAAATAGGAGAAGCTGTATGAGAAATGGTATGTCGGTTGAAGAAGCGAAAGAAAGAAATATGCTTGGATAGAAAAGAGTGGAGGTCCGTTCTCTCTGTCTACCCCTTACGAGACACGGCATGATGGGTAAAAAAAAAATTGAAGTGATCAAACATGAATTAGTTCATTTTGGTTGAAACATAAAGGTTTCGTATGATTTAATAAGGATTTAACTATACCTACTTTGATAAAATAAATAATTAAAAATAAGGTACCTATTCTTCATCAACAATTCGAAATCATTCAAATCTGACATGGCGCACCTAGTTACCACTCGCGTTGCCCGGCTACTATTTATTTTGTTTGTTTACAAAATTTTGTATGAAATGTAATCTGCATACATAACAAACGCGGGTTAAATATTTTTTTATAAATGAAGTAAAAACTGATCAAAAAGTTATACGTAATCTTAAGATTAACGATTTTTTTATAAGTAAGACGGTTGGTGCTCTAGTTAGAGAAAAACAGCTCTGCCACAGTTTTAGAATAGTCTAGGTTCCAACTCTATTATGAAAATATAGATGATTAATCCAGTCTTTAAATATAGGCAGTGCAGTGTATTGAGTAGGTGGTCGTATTCTGATTTATTAATCCATGAATTATAAAGGAGGTAGGCCTTTTATCCCTACCGCATCCCGGCAATAAAACTGTTTCAACTTAATACATTATGTAGGGATCTAAATAACCCTTGAGTGAAAAGCAAAAGTATTTATTCAACTCATGGCACTTTGGTAAGCAAATACTTATGAAGCTAGCTGACATGATGGGTGGCAAGCATGTGCGCTTTATTGAAATTAAGTTTATATATTTATTTAATAGAGACACCAACAGAACACTGAATAACACAAACGGAAAAAAAAAACATGAAACAAACACATAGAATCTCCAATGCTCCAATAACAGGTATCTCCCGCATAGCTATTGTGCATAGTTAGATGGGTACAATCAACGTCTGAGCATTCAAATAAAACTCATAAAAAATCTTACACTGCGTAGTTAAAAAAAATTAAAGATAAAAAATATGTGTATACATAATATACATTTCTAAACATTGGTTTACCGACTCTCAAAAGATGATATAAAAATAAAAAATGATATAAAAATAAGAGAGAAGAAGAAAATATATAGCTGATAAAAAAAATAGATCTTGGCCTATTTTTTTATCGGATTTAAAACTAACTTGTATCGTTAGTATAGATAGGGAATCTAGTTAAGCTGACCCGACAAAACAACCTCTTAACTCTGCCGAATAAGGTGTCATGTGAGCTGAACCGTTTCCAACTTATATTAATGAGTCACCAGCACGCGCATGTGGGATGACACGAAAAATGGAACATCTGATAAACGATTGTCATCTGCTGGCGCATAGGTGAATACTGTAATGCCGTCTGATGAAAGAAAAATCGAAAATAAATAAATAATAATAATGTACAAACGCACCGATGGATACAGCGATCCGTTGGGTTTGGTCTCTGAAGTTCTATAACTGAAAGCAAAGGTGAACAAGACTATCTAGATCCTTTACAAATTTTTTGGGAAAAAAAATTACAAAACTGCCAGGACTAAAAAATATTTTCGAAAAGTTTTATTAATTAAAATACATTTAAAATAAGCGTGGTGAAATAAAAATACATCGATTATAGAAAAGAGTGGAGGTCCGTTCTCTCTGTCTACCCGTTAAGATACACGCCGTGATGGGTACAACAACAATATTTGAGCACATGTATATATTTCATAAGTAAATGGATAACAAATATATTTTTTACTTAGAATATCAATGCTTAATATTCTTTTAGTTATCATCACATCTACTATATATTATAAAAATTTAGTCCTTTTTTTGCGCGGTCATCGCATCACGCCTAAACGGCTGAACCGATTTCGCAAATTCTTTTTTGTCGCGTCGGCTTTTACCAGGAGAAGGTTCTAAAGAAAGAAAAAATTATGAAAGTTGCGTGGAAAATTAGAAAATTAAAGAAATCTCTAAGTAGGTAACTTTATTTTAAAGAATATGTAACAAATAATGACTCTGACTGAGGCTGGCTTAGTGTGATCACTTTACGTTAACAACATTCGCCATTAGGTAGTAATGTTCAAGACTCCGAAACTCCTAATCATGAGAATTCTCAACATGTTCAACATGTCGAAACATACAACAAATAGATATTTAATAATTAATGAAATATAGAGATAAAAGTTGGAAATAATTGAGAACAAGAGAGCAACCAAATTTAAAGACCGTGACTGCTGTCATGTATTTGGCGCCAGGATATAACTATATACATTTTTGTTAATGTCTCATCTTTATTGCCTATTGGCTTTGTTGGTGCACAACATTCTAATTATGTCTAGATTCTTGTGACCGTTTTTCAGGACAAGATCTTATGTTACTTATTTTAGTAATTTTTACCATATAATATTTATTCCAATTTTTAAATTTTCACAGGAACTGTCAGTTGTTAGATAATTATTGGTGCGATTAATAAAATGCGGATGGAATATACATGGTTTAAAAACAGATGGTTCGATCGGAATTACATTGGTCAAAAGATACTTATCAATTCATCACCATACAAATTTGAATTAAATATTCATGGTCAGGACAACAGAACAACGTCTGTCGGGAAAGCTAGTTACTAATAAATTCGCATATCTATTTATTTCAACTAATTTGACACGTTTGTAATAATATAAGCATCAGATGTAAGAAGGACAACGTACTCTAATTGTTTTAATAAAAATATTACCAACTTCCCGTTTCGTAGGAAGTTGAAGTCAATTAGCAATGAAATCTATTGTGGTCTGTCAGTACTTATATATTAGATTATTCGTACCTATTGTATTGTACGTTATGTACGTCGCAGGTCACATCCTAGATTTTAATATCTAAAGATATAAAAGAAAGTCGGGTTAGTTCGAACACTTATAATTCGAGATTTTTTTATCATTTTTGGATTCTTCTTTGCTCCGGATAACAGAATAACTAATAAAACATCGAAAAATGGATGGCAAATAATATAAAACATAATATTAAAATTAGAATGGAATGAATTTCGATACAACAACGCCATCTGTGAAAATGTTTATAGAAACACCATTTTTATTTACCTGACAACCATTGACATTAAAAATATTGGTACGCAGATTTTTGATGGATTTTTTCAAGCCTTCTTCCAATTTGTTAATATTGAAACACATTTTTTTAAAACGCGAAAAGTGAATAAATATAATTTTGAAATCAAATTGTTGTTTGATACAAACTGCAGGTTGTTTGATAGTTGATGCGATTGACAGAGTTCGGATGGAAAATATACGGTTTAAACAGAGGCATCGGTCGGAATGACATTGGTCATTTTTATCACTCTTTTAAATTCGAATTCAATATTCATAGTTAGATTACAGGACAACGTCTGTCGGGAAATCTAGTTTTATAATAAATCAAGCTATGTACTTATATAAATCTAACTGCCTGGTGGAAGGAATGTGAACTATGTAAGTACAGTTTTAATTTGAATTGGGATTTTGCGTACCTACAGCCATCATTTACTTATAATAGTTGTGTCATATGGTAAAGGATGATCCCCTAAAAGAACGGTTCTTAAAATTTCCAGGTTAAACCATGCATTGCTTCGAACAACGGATGCAAGAAGGAAGGCATTGATTGGAGTGAAGACCTTGCAGAGAGTCCATAACTCCTGGTGAAACACAAACCACACGCCAGCAGAGTATTTCCAGAGTGAGTCACTGTTCCAGTTTAGTGTGTTTACGTCTCCGTACACTTGAGTTAATTTAAAATTTCAACAAGACCAACTATACTTAGGAATTTTGTTTACATTTCATTACTCGCTTCAATCTCCTCGATCTACCTATACTTTACTTACTTACTGGTACATTTCTCGAGTAATTTTCATATTGTGTTCGCTCGGCGGTTGTTGTTTACAGCGGCGAGTCCATTTTCAACAGTCATTGTTGTTTCTACAGCTTCAAGGTCCCCGACCATCCATCCATCACGGCTCCTTTAGGTACAACGAGGGGTAACCGGCAACAAACGTCCAGTAATAGATTGAGAAAGTTATGCTCTTTCAACATCATCAACTCTAAAATGGTATGGAAATGCCTATCAATTAACTCAATTAAGGCTAGAATAATATTGTCACATGCCTTTTCTGGGTTCTGGGACATGTCGGGGTGAAGGGCAATGAATATGCACATAGGTTAGCGGAAAAAGGTGCAGCAACACACTTAGTTGGACCAGAATCTTTTTGCGGCCTAAGCAACAAATTCTTCCAAGAAGACATAAGAAGGAAGGAAAGAAAGAAAAGAGAAGAACAATGAAACAACCTTCCCGGACTTTTTCAATCCAAGGAACTTCTTGATGGTTTTAACTCCAAAAGAATCAAAACATGTTTGAGCCTAAGTAAAATAGGTCTTCAAACCCTAACAGACTTCTCAACGGGTCACTGTTGATTTAGGGAATACCTGAGGAAGCTGAGACTCGAAGATGATGGAACCTGTAGATTCTGCGAAAAATGGGGAATAAAAAATATCTCGCCACCTCCTTACAGACTGCGATGCAGTAGCTAATGGGAGAGCAAGAAGTTTTGGTAAACACAGGATAGAGGTGGAGGACTTCGTCGCCTTGAATCCTCTCCTAATTCTGGACTTCTTGAAGCGTCTGGGATAAGTGGGGAAGCTCTAATTGGGAGACCATGAGCAAACAGGGGAAGCACAATAGACCACTACTTATAGGTCGGATCGTAAAACCCCCCCTAGAAAAAATAAATCTACGATCTTCCAACAACCTAACATAACATTACAATAACATACATTGGGGTAGATTCTGTATGTGCACCCGTAGCTAAGTGATATGCCTTGATGTTACTTGCCTGAGAGAGTGATGAGCGTTTAAACCTTATGGCTGAGCACTCGCCTTAAGGCTTAGACGCAGCGAGTACTCGGCCGAGTGCACTGTCTCGCCCGTTTTCTCGGTAAGTGTGATAAAGGCATAAGTGCGATAATATAGGCATATCCAAACGAACAACATCGATCAAGATTTCCACCAAGACCTATTTTTTTTAAACGAATCTGAGCTGACCCAAAGTGAACACAAATACACTTTAGACATCTTTACACACTTTAGACATCGACCTCAATAAACTGTACGTACGAAAGCCGTCGACTGATACTACTGGTCTACCAACCACTTCCAAATGAATGGGCGATGACAGATTACGCGGGCCAGAGTTCTAATTCTTGCTCGCTGTTGTTTACCTGGTGGTAATATTAATAATGCTCCATCTCTATCTCTGGCTTTTCGTGACATCACTAATCGCAATCGTTATCGCAATGTATCACTTGCCCAGGGACTCAGCTCCGCTAAAACTTTCAATATCGCAGGAAATGTCAAGTGATTTCAACCAAAGTAGGTACCTACTACAAGCGGTTTTCTATTATAAAGAGTAAGAGGAAAATAATGTGTAGGACATTCTTAAATAACGATAAGTAACCCTGACTCATATTAGGAAGCTTCACACATACAAAGTGTGTGACTACACATCTCTTTTATCTTTCATAATAACTTGCTAAGTTCGTCCTAACTTGATTTTTTTAAATTTTTTGAAAATGAATCTGGGTCACGCAAAGTGAACACAAATACACTATTCACATTAAGCAAAGTTTGTGTTGTGATAGTAGAAATGGTCGGCACCGGGATTCGAACCTAAGACCCTCCGTATACGTACGAAAGCCGCCGAATGATACCGCTAGTCTATCACTTCGTATGTATGCTTACATACATGAACGCCTATGAGTGATGTGTGCCTGAAGAAGCACGACCGGTAATCTGTCTTTATACTCAACATGGAATACAAAGAAAATAAAATATCCATCGCTGCACACGAGAGCGGGAAAATCTCAAGTCCGGACCCGTTAATAAATAAATAAATAACACTATATTGGATAATTGGCGGGCTTATTGTATAGGCAAATATTGCCAATTGGCAATTTCTTCTTCAAAGAAAATGAAAGGGGTATTCTCAGAAACACTGAATTAAAAACAATATGACAAAAATAATGAAAATAGGAGATGCACCGACATGTGCTTAGAGCAGGAGCAAATTTGAAATGAAATAAAAAGTAATTAAAATCATCAGTCATAGATTTTATGTAAACTAGTGGTCGACCAGTGCTCGAAATTCAACCATAACTATTTTAAATTATACATTTATTTTGAACATTATTATGGTTCCATTGTCAAAAACTGAGCGAGCGCTATTTCACAATTTTCTTTCAAAACCAATGAAATGGATACATCAAATTTGAAATGATGATTTGTACAAAGATTTTTCTATTATTGTTAAACACAAACAATATTAATCTATTCTCAATTTGACTACAGATAAACAAAATAATATATTCGTCTGTGTCAATGTTAAATACATCGAATTGTGTGAGTATTTTGTATCAACTACAAAATATTACAGTGGTGTTTGTAATATTTTTTTTATTGAATAAATGTATTGTTTACACATAATTTAAAAAATATTAGCAATGGCCACTCCTTCTCTATATAAACTATAAGTGTGCGAAATTTCATACTTCTCCGTCCGCGCAATTTTCGTAAAAATGGTCACAAAGTTTTTCCGTCACGTATTAATATAAAGATTTAATTGCTTGATGGTAGGGCAGAGATAGACCGAGAAGCCTAGGCCGGTGTTTCTACAGGTAGCAATTAAGCTCACTACATAAAAATATGAAGCACCTAGAGTGGTTATATGTAAAGAAATTGGACTTCCCGCTAGCCAGCGAACTGCGGTAAAATAAAATCTGGGTCAAGAGTCATTGTATGAAACACGAAAATAAACCGAAGTTGCGCGAATCGAGAGAACTTCAAAGAGTGGAAAAAGGCCCGTCAAGATTTTAAGACATTTTTATAGAGTCGTAAAATTGTATTGAAATAAATAATAATCATCTGGTATTCGTCGGAGCGAATCATTCAGAGACAGGACGAACCTGGGAAATTTTAATCAAATGGATGTGTGTCGAGGTAATGAAGGATGGAAATCTTCTTTCCGTATTTCTACTCTCGAAGCTTCAACTCTTTCTTCACCTCATTGACGGTTTTGCCGATGGTCGACTTCCACGTGGAATATCCAGAATTGTGCACTCTCTAAAATTGCATTTTTTATCCATTGTTTGACAGAGAATACGGACTTCCATTCTTTCAAACAAGACGAACCTATTAAGCAAAATGTTCCGCTTACATTTTCTCCTATTCCTGCATCCACTGCATATTTTATTTTAGTCTCTTGAAAATATCAGCGAGAGTTGGACGAAAGCGCTTGAGATTCAATATAAATTTTACTACCTATATTGATAATAATGTAAATTCACAAACCCTCCAAAAAATACATGAAATCATTTTATGGTGTTTCTTATTATATCCTTGAGATCTAGCATCGCTCGTTCCATTGCTTTTTTGACCACCTTCAAATTTTCAATGCTTTTTTAGTTAAATGTGATAGTTTCCAACCCTAACATCATAGACCTTTCGTTTTCAGTTGGTGCGGGATTTTAGGATATTTTATAATGTAAAACGTCGTGATGATTGAATAAGTGGTGACGAAGTAAATTATTTGAGCAGGTAGTCATAAAAATAACAACACTTTATAAATCACAGTTGAGTCTTTGAATAAAATGTCGTATATTCGAAACTGACACATTTTTGGCAACCGTTTCAAGGTGCTTCATTATACTTCAGTGATAGAAGCGGATATAAATGTTTTGTATCAACAAGAGCAGCTAATCAAGTGAAATATCACGGAATCTTTTGATTTGTGGAAGCAGTTATTTTAATTAAATAAATAATGTGTTACATAATATTATATGCAGTACTTAATGTATTTATATTGTTCATTTTATATATAGGTATATTTGAAAAGTTTGTTTATTTGTAAGATTCCTTATTAGATACACATTGTGTATGGAAAAAAAAAAAAAAAATCTTTTTCCACCTGATACCGAAAAGCTTGAGCAGCTGAACAAGACAAATGGTGTTGAATATGAGAGAATAGACAGGTGTCAGAAACTCGAAAAAAATGCTTGACTGTTTCTGGAGCTTTTAAACAAGGCACCCAGAGAAAAACAAGAAAAATATCTAAATTGGTTAGATTTAACACAAAATACACTATCCTAAAAGTTTACTTCTTTCATAAAAGCGAAGACGTTCGGCATTAAACTTTTCCATGTATTTAAATAGTATTGTAGGGTTGTCTAGCTAGAGTAGTCACGATCTAGAACTGTGTATACACTGCAAAACTGACCAAGAGTGTACAGTACACTCTATAGTGATGTCTAGCTAGAGTAGTCACGATCTAGAACTGTGTATACACTGCAAAACTGACCAAGAGTGTACAGTACACTGTATAGTGATGTCTAGTTAGAGTAGTCACGATCTAGAACTGTGTATACACTGCAAAACTGACCAAGAGTGTACAGTACACTGTATAGTGATGTCTAGCTAGAGTAGTCACGATCTAGAACTGTGTATACACTGCAAAACTGACCAAGAGTGTACAGTACACTGTATAGTGATGTCTAGCTAGAGTAGTCACGATCTAGAACTGTGTATACACTGCAAAACTGACCAAGAGTGTACAGTACACTCTATAGTGATGTCTAGCTAGAGTAGTCACGATCTAGAACTGTGTATACACTGCAAAACTGACCAAGAGTGTACAGTACACTCTATAGTGATGTCTAGTTAGAGTAGTCACGATCTAGAACTGTGTATACACTGCAAAACTGACCAAGAGTGTACAGTACACTGTACCTACAGTGATGTCTGGCGAGAGTTCACACCTAACGAACATAGAGTCAGAGCTAAAAAGAGAGCATACTTTCTTGATTGTTGATATTTACAACAAGGTAACAACAACGAAAAAGAACTAGAAAACTGACGCGCGAAATTTGTCATCGCCCATTTATTATTATATTTAGTTCTTGTTCGTTGTTGTTTGCTTGGTACCAATATCAACAATAAAGAAAGCAATCTAGCTCTGGATCTATGCTCGTTCGGAGTCAACGCACACTAAGAATCACCGTGTATGTCGTACAATAAAATAAAATAAAAAATAACACTCTTCTATGGATTCATTCATTCATTCATTCTCCCTTTAAGGCCCCCCGCACACCGCAAGCCAGCCCGAAGTAGACAAATCCGCAGCAAACCCAACCCGCATGAAACCAACCATCCAGTTCGATCGAAGCCATCAAACCAAAAAGCCGGCCCCACACAAGTCAAGCCCGCCGCAGATCCCCCCCCCCCCCCAAACCAACCCGCAATGCAGGGGGCCTAAACCCCACTTAGGGGCATAGGGAGGCACCAAGAGCTCTCCATTGCGCTCAAAGGCGTCCGAGGCTTATGGTGCCTTTTCTGACCGGTTGAGGTTTAAGGACGTGAGATGGTCAACCTCACGGTCTATGGATAGGTGGAAAAAACACACGGATTCCAGGACCTCTTGATCTGAAATCAGCGCCTATGCCACTTGATTATCGAGGTTTGTACAATATTGCTAGGGGTAACCCTCTTTACCTAGATCTACTCTACTCTAGTTAGACCAATCTTGTTAAAAAAATCTATATTACTGAAATCAAAACCAGTATGGTTGATGTGACAGTTTTTATAGCTGTCGGTTTGAGCTGAGAAATTAAACAAAATTTCTCTCCCTTAGGATAATATTATTATGATTTTTTATGTACGATTAAAAAGATCACGAACCGATCCTTTGGACCCCTGCCTAGGCCTCCAGCCCGTTCGATTATTATATTTTATGAACATAATAGGTATATGTGATAAACTATCTTATGATTAAAATCATATCAGTTTCACATTCACCTCTTGAACCGTGAAGTCGAATTTGACACTTATGGACAATGTGTACAATACATACCTATAGCTACGAACAATAATTAGCAATAAATGTGCCTATATAAAAACCGGTTCATTAATAATTTTAAAAAATATTGCAGATATAAGTTTATTTGATTTCGTAACTTGGATAATAAAAATTTCACAATAATTATTGAGAGGTCATGGGCTGTTTGCTAATAAAAAATGGTTATGACCGCCTTTTTTAACCCCTTGCACACGTTGTTAGATGCCCACCAAAAAGATGGTGTAAAAGGTGACAGCCCGCAAACACACGGGAGTAGATATGCTATACACGATAGGCCACTCTGGGTCTATTGAAGGAATAGGAAGAAAAAAAGTTCGACAGCCAAGCCTTTGGTAGGTACACACATAAACCTTGCTCCACACAAACACTTCATTTTAAAAATAATATTCAGTATGAAAATTTATCTGGCTAGGAAAATTAAATTCATTTAATTACTTCCTTTAAGATCTCACTTAGGGGTATTATATGGGGACAACAAAAGCTCTCCACTGCGCATCAGCTGCAATGATCTCCTCCCACACCATGTCCAAATCCTCCAGTCCTGCTTCGGAGGGACGGAATACGGTGTGATCGGGTAATTTTCGGGTTCTGGTGGCAGTAAAAATAGCGCTCTCCTCGGCCAGCTATCATTTGGCATCCTCATCGCATGTCCCAGCCATTTGTCTATATAGTACAGGTTACATAAAAATAATTTGATTAGGGATGGAATCCAAAAATTATGCGTAATATTAAAATGAGCAAAGGTTGTAGGTTGTAGTATAAATGCGGTAGAGATGAAATCTCTAAGAAGATTATGTGGAAAAACTTTATATGGAAAGGAATGTGGTATGGAAGTTAGTGTTGTGACAAAGATGAAAGTTAATAAGTTGAGATGGTTTGGGCATGTGGAAAGAATGGATGCATACAGAATGACAAAGAGAATTCATAAAACTGAAAGGAAAGGTGTAAGAAAGCGTGGCCGACCGAGAATGACGTGGATCGAACACATCGATTCCGTCCTCAAGGAAGGCCAGGTAAGAAGTAAGAAATATAGGAAGTTGTATGAGAAATGTTATGTCAGTGGAAGAAGCGAAAAAAGTATGCTTGGATAGAAAAGAGTGGAGGTCCGTTCTCTCTGCCTACCCCTTACGGAATCTTCAATCCTTCTTTTAAGTTTGGGCTATATACATGAGTGTCTATCTATCTATCTTTTCGCCCTTTAAACTCCATTCAGGGGAATAGGGAGGCAACAAGAGCTCTCCATGGCGCTCAAATTTGCGCTATGTTTATGTTCACAAAAGGGGGGACACCAACTGCCTGAACCCCCCCCCCCCCCTGATGGGGTCCAGGCTTCCGAGGTTTATTTCTCGCGCCTTTTCTGACCTCTTGGGGCTTAAGGACGCGAGGTGAACAACCTGAGTAGTTGGCGGTTCAGTCTACAATTTTTTTTACTGAAAGTCATGGGTTCGATACCTAATGGCCGTCATTTTCTCTTTCATTATAGACAAGCTTTTTTTGTGTTAATAGAGTCCAGATTCATTAAAAAATAACTTTTTATTTTATGTAACCCCGCTTAATTGCACACATTGCAAAATGCAAAGTCAAAAGTTCTTGAGTATCTTGTAAATTTGATAATATTACAAATCTTTGATTGTAGCAGTGAGGCATTGAATTTCAGCAAGTACAATCAAGTTGAAGAACAATATCAAACATAATACTACTCATTTCAATCATAGTGTTATAATAATATTAAATTATTATCGTAAACACCTGTATAATGTTGAAGCAGGCGATTACAGAAAGTGAATGAATTTAGGGGGAGAGAGCCCGAAGAATACGCAAGTCAAAATGATCTCACTCCATCTCTTGCGGTGGTAACCTCACTCCCATCACAATGGTTAATAAAGACACTATAAAGACCTATCTTATATATCCACCACTTACCAACTCACCTGAAATTCATTACTGTTACACGGCTATTAAAACAACATCAATTCATACATATTCACGATGATAAGTCAATATAAGAAGTCATATCGCGCCACTTTTAATGAATGTCAAAAATTTCGAATTTTAAACAGAATTCGTAGAACAAAATAAATAAAATGTCAAAAGGTTCTAAATTTGAATTCAAAAGAGAATTTTAATTAAGTTCTCGTACAAAGAAGAAAGAAACCAAATGATTAATTCAAACATAACCTTTTGAGAAATTTTGTAATCTTAATTAGGTATGTACCTACTTAATAAATTAATTTTAATTTCATTGAATAAATCAAAGCAGTACTTACCCAGATTTATGCTCGGTGTAAGAACAAGCTAACAAAAAAACAGGTATGATAGTGTAAATCCTTTTTGATCGTAGCTTTTTACTTATGCAATTAATCACAATACTGTAAAAACTGTAATTTATTTTACTTTTAATTCGAATAAATATGTATTCCGTCAAGTGAATGTCAAAACGAAACACTCCGCGAAAAGAAAAACATCCAAAAATACACCTGTCATATAACACAAAACTTCAAAATACAACCGACACTATGTAATATTTTACACAAAATATTTAATATTTGTTGTTATAGAAATAAAAACTACAAAACAATTCATGTATGTCACTTTGTTTCGATACACAACTCTCGATTTTTTGTGTATGTTATATATGTGTAAAAAAGTTAATGTTATATTGTTTTTTCTTTCAGAGTTTTCGTACGAGGACACTACACTCGAAGCCCGCACACGGGTCCACACTGCTCAAATGTTACACCCATCCAAATAATACACGATAATCCATGCGCGCGTTCGTAAAATGCGTAGCGCTTGCGTGCGGAAAATGGCGGCTACGCATGCGTCCACCCCAGACACGTTTCAGCGCATTGCCCCACGTAGAAGCTTTTGTCTTGAAAGTATTACTGAAAATATAACGGTGGGACATAAAGCACACTTCCAATCATTCTCAATAGGTACAGACTGTTACTAATCGGACAAAGAGAGTGTGGATGTAGGGCAACATTCTGACTTCACCTACCTACATACATAAATTATATCTAAATGATTTTTTTTTTTGTTTTTTTATAATTTGTTATTCATTGTCTATGGACTTCAATTTTTTTTTATCTATGATTAAGGTTATATCTTTGAATAACACAATGTTTAAGCGATGTTCGATTTAAATTTTATTTCTTAACCTGAATAAAGGCTCAATTATTATTGCCTAGTATTTCATGATTATTCTTAACCCTATCTAGACATCTCTCTGATGGATCTAGGATTCTTCAAATCCATATAATATGGAGCCCTCTGATCCCTAATGGACACCGAAATCAGTCGCATCGCGTAGGTAACGCCGTAAGCCGTAATCCCTAGGGCTAAAATAATTCGACTCCTTACAGTCCTTACACAATAGAATTCCACCCGCTGGTTGAAGACCGTACCGTGCCATTTTCTCCCCTTTGGCTATCTGTCTCACCAGTGTTCTGTCATATCCTCTTTTCTGCAATGGATAAACCTTGGCTATGGCCTATCCAGATACAGTCCTTGCTGCATCTAATTGGGGAAGCTCACCGATTAGGCAAAAGGTTAAAAAAATACGTCAAAGAGCCCAGAGGTCGATAATGTCTTATTGCACTCTTGTAATGGCTGAGGAGACCCCAATCCTTCTGCTTGCCAAAGGGCGCAAAAAATTCTACGATCAGGTTTCATTACTACTTAATGAAGTTAGTAGATACGAAAGGCAATGCGAAGATTGAGAAATGCCTTGGGATAGCTCAGATAATGAATGTTGGACCCGCAAGCTAGTCCCCATCATTTCGCTGACACATGATCTGAACGTCTGCTTCTTCGTAGGTATTTTAAATACCTAGAGGCCCTTGTTGTTGCCCGTTGCTTATTTTAGTTCCAATACCCTAACGGGAGTTGTATCCTGGTGTTGGTCTTCTGAAAGTAGGTTTTTCACATGTCCATAATTAATTTTTCGGATTTCCGGAGTCTATGTCCAGAATAGGTAGGGAGGGAAGGGGGCTTAAACATTCGGAATTGTTAAATTGAAGGCAGAAAAAAAAGAATTTTATATCTCATTCTATTTTTGTGTATATATATATCTTATAAAATTATCATTTTTCTAGACAAGGTGTCAGTATAGCCGGCGGAACTTATTACTTGAGGCAATTTTTGCAAAAACGTGAAAAAACAATCATAAAAGCTCTGAGCCGACCGGAAATCGAGCCCGGGACGTAGTGAGAAGTCCACGACTATACCACGAGGCCATCAACGTCGGTAATTGCGAGGTAGAATTAATAAATTTTTCGTATGGCATTCGGTGCTTTTCCTCTGACACCATTCTGGGTCAATTTCAATTTTAAGCGCCTAATTAGAATTTTGAGTTCAGCACCATGAGCCCATTGCTTCTGATCTTGCCTTGAAGATTTTTTAACAAATTTCGTGAGATTTGTATGCTAAGAGTAGGGCTTCGTCCAGAATTAAAAAAAAAATGAAAACTTATTATTTTTTATTTTGATTTCTCGTTCTGGTGCCTATTAATCTGGGTTCACTTAAAGTGAACGCAAATACACTTTTGACATATTTTACAGAAGACAACGCTTTTGTTTGATAGGGGAAGATTTTTGGCACCGGAGATCGAAGCCTCGGCCTTCAGAAGGAAAATCGGTGACAGAATCGCTAGGTTGCCAACCACTTATGACCCATTTTCAATTTTATGTAGGCCAATTGCTGAAAATACTTTGGTTTCTTAAAATCTCGAACTATCAAGAAGTGAATTGCCGCAATATGTGGAGAGTCATTCGAACTAACGATAAGAGATTCCCGAAAAATCTGCTAATTTATTTAACTAGTAAATGAACTGATGCATGGAAATCGAAGTAATTGATCAATTTTTGATAGAGTTTTCGCAGCATCTAAGAGAACTTGCAGAGGACATTGGAACGATACCGTAGATAGACTCAAACAAGAAGATTCAAATCGAAGAACATCCACCAAACTTCTTATGGATACCCCAGAACGTGCACATTAATAGCAAACTAGCAGAGTATCTATGGCTCCGAATTTAGGAGTATAATAAACTTGCTACACTAGTCAACTGGAAGCTGCCGAAATTCGTACGCTGAGGATCCATGACAAAAATAGTCAAAAGCTCACGGATTCGTGGAAGCCAGAGAGTTACAGATTTTCATCCACAGTAAACTAAAAGAACGCCATCAAATTGTGAAGGTGTGAGGTGGTGCAATATGGCGAAACCCTCCAGATGAACGGCTTGATGGGAGAAGGTATTCAGAACCTTGGAAAATACGCTATAGAGAAAAATAGAATTCGCCACATTACATTGTGAAGATACTAAGTAACACTTTTAGCGAAGATTAGTTTTTGATGTGAAATGGTACAAACTTACGTCTGTTTGAACCATTTACATATAAAAAAACTTACCTTTGCAAAAATGTTACTTAGTGCCTTTTTAAACTAAAGTAATGTAATAGTAATGAGGTGATACCACCGCACCACGAACGACGCTTTACGCCGGCACAAGCACACAATGGAGAGGAGGTAGAAGTGAGTGAAGGATGCCTTGAGAAAATCGGCCAAAAACAAAGGTTCTTTCCAATCATGGTGCCGCTGAAAAAGAAGATCTTCTCATAATGAGTTTCGTTTCTTTCAAGCAAAGCTGAGAGATTAGGAATAATTGTGGGAGGAGATCATCGAGCAGAGCAAAGATGCTCGCGTTGCTTCCTTATGCTTCTAAGTGGGGCCACAAAAGGAGAACTGGACTGAGAGAATACAACCTCGGGCGAGAGGAGCAAACCCCATCAGCCACCAGACACCTGGGAGGGTGCCCGGAAGAAGATGAAGAAACAACAGATTGTTGCAGTATTTGTGTAAAGAAATGAAGAATGCAGAAACAGAAGAAGTAATGATATAGTGTGTCATGAAGTGATCTGTAGCTGGTTCTTAGAAATCGATCGCCCCTTCGCGTCCCACACACACAGGAGGGGGGTGGGAGACGAGTTGAGGAGGCACGACACGTGGGGTGGTTCAAGGGGTGGCAGACGAGGACGGATATATAGTTAGAGCGAGACACGCGTTGTTTGAAATGCTTCCATCAACATTGCACGCGCGTCAGTAAAGTGATAGCGATGTTTCAGCTAAAATTATGAAAAAATTGATTTTATGTTCCGAAATTTCTTTTTTTATATATATGGTATGACGGAGTGATAGATAAAGATGCCTGAAATGCACCCTTTTCTATTCTTTCAGTGACAATTAATCCATCAATTCTCATACTTTTTTCTTTACCTTTGCCTTAGAACTGTCAGTCACGGCGTTTTCGAAAAATCACTGTGTGTGTGTTGGAGTAAGCTAGTTTTATTTTTACAGGGTTGGCTGGCAGAACTCTTTCGAGATAATTTTACTTTCAATTCTTCAAATGTTTTTCATCATAGTGTACAAAACAGCAAGTAAGTTTTATCAGATTATTTATTTTTATGAGGAACACCACCAATACAACTTTTAAAAAACAAAGCTCAAAACATTTAATCTAAAAAAAACTAGAAAGCTTTGTAATTTGTAATACACACTTTTTTGGCGTGATTGCTTTTGTCAGGAGAAGGTTTTTATGTATGAAAAAATAAGAAAGTTGCGTGAATAATTAGAAAATCAAAGAAAACTCTAAGTAGGTAAGTTTCTTAGTACTTTTAACGACATATTTTTTATTCCAAGTTTGAAAAATTTAAATTAAATAAAAGTTTGACAGGAACTGTCAGATGTTTGATAGTTGGTACGATGGAAAATATATTATGGTTTGAACTGGGTTTGAAACAAATGCATCGATCGAAATTACATTGGTTTAAATGTAAAAAGCTTATTCTTACCTATACAAATTCGAATTCAATATTCATACTTAGGTACACAGGACAACAAAGGACAGGAAAGCTAGTTACATAATAAAACAGTTTTTGATATCATTGCTTTATTATGGTAGCTACATATAAATATTCAATTGCGAAGTAGAAAACGTTTTCTTGTCGTAAATGTTGCCGTTTATAGAAAAATCCAAAGATATCAGAATACCTACCTATTCTCAAATAAATTGCCGTCCCTAACACGATAATAGTGTTAACTTATTTTTTGTTATAATAAAAACGTACCTTTATCCTACGTGAAAAAAAAACAAATAAAATACATGCTAATATTGAATATGTACTTATTACTATTGGTACGTAGAAATCTTTAAGTGCCATAATGACATCGTTATTAAAATTGTAATTGGATCGGAATCGCGATGTAAGGCCCCAAGTTGGAATAAAGCTAAGTGTACACACGTGCAAGAGTGCTCGATGCGGAAAGGTGTTTGGGTTATCGGGTGGAGGGGGCTGGTAGGTGCAGGGGCGGGGAGGTTAGGTTCCCACCCGGGGGCGGTGGTGCGCTGTGCCTCTTGTTCTCCAGTACCCCTGTATCCTCCAGTCACTAGTGTAGCTAGACCCGCCGAGTGGGTGGTACTGTGCACATCTCTCTATCTCACCGACCATATCTCCTCGGGCACCCGCGCGCCCACTGTCACCCCGGGAACCCACCAAAAGCCGCCATCACGGATACCGTCAACCAACAGAACGACCCTTCCAGGACGGACAACCAAAGGTAAAACAACTCCCATGCTCTCTCAACTCTAACTCTTCATTTTCAACACTTAAAAAAAAAAACTATTTTTTTATTGAAATTAAAAGAAAAAATTACGTTTTTTCACACTATTCGAAAAGTGACAGATTGTATTATAGTGCGCTTTTTAAACAAACATACAAATCAAATGCACCTTTTGCATAATGTAAAATTATAGCGTTTGTGGTCCATCCTCTCTTGCTATGCAAGGACTGTGCTTTATCCTGGCGCCAAGTCCTGCGACTGAAGCATACTGCCATCCTCCACCCTCCAACAGGAAGACAAAGGAAAATACATTGAAAAGCGTCCTTCGGCGCGCAATCCATCCATGTCAGATTGATTTGTAAACGTATTACCCTATACATATACACAATTTATGCATGTGTCTGTGTGTTTCAGACACTTTGTATAAAGGTTTAATTCATATGTTATCCGAATCGATCAAAGATTGTACATTCCAATCGTATCTTTTTAAGTAGTGTGTCTTTATATTTGGACAATTGCGATTGTATATCGTATTGATTTATTATGGTATACAAATATATTGCAATAATATTAGAATATAGTCATATATATTATATTACTACATGATTATCCCCCGAATGAAGTGAAGGTATTGCATCGTTTCAGCCTCACTAAAGATTCGGGAAATTCGAAGTAGTATTCGCGCGAAAATGCTTCAAACGTATTCGTTTCGCAGTGATTTTAGTGAACAATGGGATGTGTTAATAATATACTGTATCATACAAAATATCAAACGGTATTATGATTTCATTCCATATCTCGGGTGATTGCATTAACAATAGTTATGATTAAAAATGATTAGGAAAAAAAACAATATGTCGGGAAGATTAGTTCCTATGAATTATTTATTTCCTGTTTATGTGCTAGTTATTAAATATTATTATTACTGAAATTGAATTATTGTTTTGTGTGTGAATTTTAATGGAGTCGAGAAAAATAAATCCATAACAAAATGGCAGATTCGATGTAAGTATATTAACAGCCCAAAACATTTTGTTATAATCAATTATTTTTGTAATACGTCCTAACTCCTAACCTATATTTTATTTTAGGTAAAATTGATAATTAAATCAATATTATCTACACATTGTGTAATTTTCAGCCGTTTCTAACAAAGAATTGTTCTAAAAATGTTTTTTTTTTGTAAATTTTATGCGATTTAGAGTCACCAGCGATGCACATTACCTTACGAAAATACAGCCCGTTCCAATATGGGTGTGTTTTCTCACTTACTTCTGTCGTATTTACTGTCCCTAAAATTCTGAGTTATATCGTTGAATTTCTGATGTATTTATTTGTTTTATCTGGCTCGTACGAGAAAATCTAAAAAAACATATTTTTGCGTTATTTGAAACGATAGTGCATTACATGTTTATTGTTTATGATTGAAAAGTGACACGTAAGTACTGAAATATTTCAAGAAAAACTTCATTGTTTTATATCAAACAACGGGAAAACTCTTGTTTTTCTAATCGCTGCAGGCGGCCTACGGCTGTATATTTGTACTACATATTTGTATATACGATTTTTGGGTAGGTATATAAAAACTGTACACTTATATAGTTTTTAAATGAAAATTTACACATTACTCATCCAGTCTAGCAGTCAATCGGCCCGTTAAAACAAATGAGATAGAATCTTATAGTATAAAAGAAAGTCGGGTTAAAGCGAACACTTACGTATAAATCGAGATCGGCTGAACAAATTCTTCCGATGTTTAATTGATTGGTTTCTTCTCCGCTCTGGATAACAAAAAGTTGAAAAATACATAAGAAATAATATAAAATATACATAATATTAAAGGTAGTATGGAACGGATTTAATGACAACAACGCCATATGTGAAAAACTCCATAACAACCAAACTACATGTTTTTATCTACCATCAAGTTTCAAAACATTGGTACGCAGATTTTTGATGGAATTTTTTTGGAACATTCAAACATATTATTATTCAAACGTATTTTTGTATAAATTACAAATTCGAAATCAATGTTCATAAGTAAGGACTACGTTTGTCGGGAAAGCTAGTTACAAATAAAAATGGATATGAAAATTAAAATATAATATTAGTTTTAAAAAAAAAAAGAAAAAATACTTTCTTCATTTTCTTTTTCAAATAACTAGGTATAGATTTCTTTCCCAGACTATTTTTTAGACACATACCCTATAATATAATATGGCACCTTACCAGAAAATATCGTAGGTACCTACTTTTTGGTAACCTTGTGGTAAGTTAGTTTTTAGGTCTCCTGTATCAAGTATCTATATAGTACGTGTGCCTACGATATTAGTCACGAAAATTTTAATGTGTGGTAGCTATAACATACCTGGGTAAAAGTTTTATTGAAAACTAGCTTTCGTTCCCGACAGACGTAGTCCTGTATTCCTAACTATGAATATTGAATTATGAATAGAATAATGATAAGCTTATATTACCTCTAAAGTTTTAACTCATGTACCTTATATCAACTGATGCATCTATTCTAAGTCACATATTCTCCATCCACATTCTGTCAATCGCACCAACTATCAAAAAGCTGACGGTTTCTGTCAATGGCCATTTTTTTTTCAAAATTAGATTGAAATTAGGTATGTTGTAAAAAGTACCTACTACTAAGAATGGTTACCTACTTTTTTTTTAAAGAGGGTTAAGGGACCAAGGTACCCTTTGTGTCACTGCGACCAGAATAGGTATATTGTGACTGAGCTTACCTACTTAGAATATTCTTTAATTTTCCACGCAACTTTCTTATTTTTTTCTTTCACTAGCACCATCTGCTGATAAAAGCAGACGTTTAGGCGTGATGCGATGACATCGGAAAATAGCTCTCCATTTTTTTATAATATAGAAGATTTACTATGAATATTTTGACTTTCAATCGACTACGCAATTAATTCTTATTATTAATACTTGATTATTATTAGCAGTTTCAAATTAAATCCGTGCGAAATTTATTCCCTTCACACTGTCTGAGATTCGCGTACTTACATAAATTGAGCAATATGAAGTGCTAAGTTGGTTCAGTTTTGACATAACTCTGAAGGCAGTTAGTTACTAAGCAGTACTTATTCCTCGTCTGAGAGGCAATGTACTTAGGGCCAAAATTACAATTTGTAGCTTATCCTGGAGCTTTATTGAGGAAGCTTACAAGTTAAGTAGAGCTTACCGCTCACACGAGAATATCAATAATAAACATAACCATATATCATACATTCAACTAGGTTAAAGCAAAACGATCTTGTAATTATTATCAAACAGAGCGAACAGTGTATATAAGTCAATGTGGTGGTCAAATAATCAAAGAAAGGGTCACGAATAAATCCAAATAGAATCGCCAGTGAAACAACCTAAGCAACAGCGAACAAATAACCGCAATGAATCATAATTAATTAGACATTTCATCTTCAAAAAGCGTAATTATTGCGCGGCTATATAATGACATTTTAAATGTCAGTTTGTCCGTATAGTGACTTGTGGCGCCTCCTAGCTAGAAAAAAAATAACTGAGTTAAGCGAGCTTTACGCTGTTGAGGACACCCTAGGGCAGCGGTCCGCAACAGGCGGACCGCGGTCCGTTTGCGGACCGCGAAAGGTTGAACTGCGGACCACCAAATATTATAATGCAAGTACATACCTTTATTACTTAAAATATTTTTTTTATAACAAATAGAATCTTACTTGGTAAGTACTTAGGTATTATACTTTATTGGTGACTTTCACCAACGGTCCCTAGCTCTAGGAACTACATAAATATTTTTAAACAAAACGATAAGCTAGGAACTACCAAAGATTAGGTAACTCCTAACTAGGAGACAGCCTTGGAACCATTGGTGATTTGAACCTTTAGTTGTCTAGATCAGTGTTCCGCAAATGGTGTGCCACGGCACACTGGTGTACCGTGGTCATAAACTAGTGTGCGGCGAAAAAATGAGACCCAAGTGTTTTGTAAAGTTTCATGGTGCATATTATGTGTTAAAAAGAAAATAATGGGTAGTAAAACTTATTTATCTGCTGGATATAAGCACCAATTCGCCCATATAAATGAGCACACAGAAAAATTTAAGTCGCCACAGTCGTTAAAGAATTCCACTTTTAGGAAGATCGATGAACATAGGAGAGCAACCTTATCAAGGATTGTACCAAATTTTGATCGCCTGCTGTGAAAAAAGTCACTTTCCTAATTAAACATTGAAAAACGTTACTCCGAGATTAATGGGCGAAGGGGAGGGGGGGGGTCGAACTCCAAAAAATGGATGTTGAGGTGCAAGTCGGGGTAGCAGGGTACCAGAAGTAATCTTATAGCGCGCCGGGTATAGTATCATTTGTTTTTTTTTTGGACCTCGTTTGAATTTTCCCACAGTATTCGGACCCCAACTAAAACTACTTGCCGACCCCTGCCCTAGGGTATCCCTTAACTTAACGAGTAGGATAAGCCCCAAATTCGTGCTAAGGAGACATTGTAATTTGCATAATTATGTTAAGCGAAGCTCAATGTGCTCCTCACCGTTAAGGTGGACCTTAAGCCTGTATTGTAATTTTGAGCCTTGTAACTAGGAGTACCTATAGTCAGTGGCGGATCTAACGGTACGCGGACTAAGCGGCCGCGGGGGGCCCCGAGCTCGTGAGGGGCCCCGAAATAAATTGAGATAAAAAATTCGGGGCCCGGAGTTTGTGAAGGGAAAATAAATGAGAAAAAAATCTGGGCCCCGAGTTTGTGAAGGGAAAATAAATGGGGAAAAAATCGGGGCCCCGAGTTTGTGAATGGAAAATAAATGAGAAAAAAAATCGGGGCCCCGAGTTTTTGAAGGGAAAATAAATGAGAAAAAAAATCGGGACCCCCGAGCTTGTGAAGGGAAAATAAATCACTAAAATTCTTAAAATTTTTTTTTCCTGTCTCGGCGTAAGCTAGTACAAAAAAATGTACATCGGAGTGAGTTAATTCAAGTTCCTTTTTTTTCTTCTTTATGACTTGCCTTCAAGTCACCCCGACGTTGGCGATCACAAAGCTTCCCTGTCTTCGCCATTTCATATCTATTCCTGCATTTTAAACCATTTTTTACAGGCAATAATATTACTTTATTTCTAGTAAGTATGTATAATTATTTAAAACGAATAAAATCTATCATCACCTATTATTATTATTTTTTATTCCGATTTTTTCTTCATAATTATTGCAACATACAAAACATTTTTTTTTCATACAAAACTGCAATTTCATAGGTAAAGACCTATGTATATTTTTTTCAAAGGTAATAATAAAATTAAAAAAAAACTTTTTAGAACATTTCCGTAGCTGGTTTTTAATTAGGTCTGATTCCTATAATGTACTTATGATTTCCAGTATAGGTTTAATATTTTTCAATCCCGGTTTTTTTTTTAGTTTTGAACTCAACGCTATTGATTGGTATTATCAAATTCACGTTCCAACTCAACGCAAGAAGCTCTTGCTTAGAACTTAATCGGTTGCCAGTGCATGGTTACGTAACTAATGTATTGGATAAAAAAAAATCAGAATACAGAAATGTCAAAAGTCTTTGCGTGTGTGTGTTTCAAGGAGTTTTGCGTTGATGATTTGATCTCTTTAAATTTACAAGTTAGAAAGTATTTTTTTTTTAATTATGTGAAAGAGGAAATGGTCGGCATCGGAAACTCAACCTGCCACCTTTAGTATGAAAATCGGCGACTAAACCAATAGGCTACAAACCATTTCTGAATATCATTTGAATGTTTTCAATTGTCAAGAAACTTTTGATAGAAATTCATACTTAGGTACCTCTTACAAAATTCTTACTTACAAACATCTTTCAAGTAGGTACCTCGAATGTTCCTGCAGCAGGCACTGTTTACTTACATGTGAGGGTAGGAATATCTATTTTAATCAGGTGGCCAAGTGCTACAAGGATAAGGGAGTATAAAAGGAATCTACTTATTAAGATACCCACCCATATACAAAAACCGAACGTCTTTAAATATAAAAAAAAACACCCCCTAGGAATTATAATTATTATTATTCGGTATTTTTATCTTCGTTGGACGAACAGGGGTGTATTATAAGTATAAATAAAAAAAACATTCACCTGTATTTTTTTACGAAAATTCCTTACTCAGTTCAGTTACTTCAATTAACCTTGGACGAATATAAAACTTCGTACCTTCTACAAAGTTGTATTAGCTGGCTGTAAGCCCTTATATCGAAATCCAATCCAAACCCCCATACGCCCCACTCAGTGGCACAGGCAGGCAACGAGTGCCCTTCACTGCGCTCGACCCGGCGCAATGTTTATGACCTCCTCCCATTGTGTCCGACTTCCTCAGCTCTGCTTCGAAGGAGCGTAACACTTATAAGTTATAAGCTCAAATTCGGTTGTTTTTAGTAATGTGTAGGTCCGCGTGTAATGTGTAGGTATGTAATTGAATTCTGCTAAACGGCTGAACTTTTTTTATTGAATTTTGTGTTTTTTTTTTTCGAAAATGGCTAAAAAAACTCACCATTGATACGATTGTAAATGTTTTTTTGTAGTTTATTATTGCTATTGGTGTTTAACTGTTTAACTTCAGTAGATATCTTACCATAATAATTCAGTAAAATTTGGGTTTGATAGGTACACGTCTATTCTTTCAACAATGTATAGAATATCTTAATGTATACCACATGTGATATATTTACTATTACACCGCCATCTCTTGAATGTTTTTAAAGTTACACATCTATAGAGGAATAATTTATTGTTTTTATCACAAACTTATGACCCATCGAACTTTATCCCGCATCCGAATCAACAATAATTATTACATACATAATGAAATAAATTATTAGCTAAATTAACATAACAATTACTTATAAATTAATTCATGCAATAAGTCAAAATTATTTTTTTATTCTGGATTTTGTCGAATTTCGACGGGCGGGTGAGCTAGTCGCGTAATAATTAAGTAGGTATGTATAATCGATTAAGAAAAACTGCCAATAATAATTGCTATTTTGAGATAATTAGTCCTTAATTTTCCACTTTTTTTTTAATTAATTTATTTACAAACATATTCAATACAATATTACATAAATATACAATAATATAACATGTTTGGTAGCCTCACTAGGCATAATATGCCTGTGTTGAGGCGATTTGATTTCTTATAAACTTCAACCTTTTCGTAAAATACCTTGCTGGTTTTCAAAAACAAAAATGACGATACCTATTGGAGAGGAAAATTTTGAAAAAATGTACGAATCTCAACTACTTACTACGGAATCATGGTAGTTCGTTTCGAAATTTCGTCACTTTCATACAATGTGTCCGAAATGAAAAAAAAAATGTTTGTTATTATTCGAATAGGTAGCTTTCTGTTTGTTTCTTTTTAATTATGGTTTTGATGTGGATGCGGACCTGTACCTAACCCAACTCCCCCAGGTTTAAAACTCGCACGGTCGCACCACTACACTCTCACCCCACACCCATGTGATGGCTACCCGTTCCTCTCCCCTCCTTGGGGTTTGCGTGACACCTGAGCCACAGGGCCCACAGGCCAGGGACAGGCGGTTGCTCGCCCACAAGAAACTGCATTTTGGGTAACAAAAAATGCACCCACTAAATATTATAATTCTCATTTGGCTATTATCTCACCACATCGAGCATTTTCTGATGAGTTTTGGAACAAACATAGTTTAATTACATTATTTAGCTTTAATAATATTTATTTTTATTTAATTATTTAAATTCTACTATAGTTTTTTTTTAATTACATATTTTATAGAATATAGTATAGATGCATGCAGATGAAGATCAAAATAATCTCCACGAAAAATATATATGGAAAAACTTCGTGGAATATCGAAAGGAATGAGAATATTAGGAAGGAATGTGTAATGGAAGTAAGTGTTGTGACAAAGATGAAATTGAATAAGTTGAGATGGTTTGGGCATGTGAAAAAAATGGATGCAAACAAAATGACAAAGAAAATTCATAAGGCTGAAAGAAAAGGTGGAAGAAAGCGTGGCCGACCCAGAATGACGTGGATCGAACACATCGATTCTGTCCTCAAGGAAGGTCAGGTCAGAAGTAAGAGAAACAAGAGAGGTTGTTTGAGAAATGGTATGTCTGTAGAAGAAGTGTGCTTGGATAGAGTAGAAAGTCCGTTTTCTCTGCCTAAGCTGGTGTTTTGAGTCAAAGTTTTGACGCAGGATATTTTTTACCCCTCACGTAGTATCCCATAAAGGGTAAAAGACTCTTAACCCCTTCACACCCTGCGTGCATAATTATGCACATAACATTTGAATCCTTATAAAATTGTTATTTGAAAATGTTTAGCCTACCGCCATCTCTCTGTGCATGAACCGAATCTTTCTAGTTGTTTTAAAATCATCCAACTAGTGCCATCTATTAGCAACGCTTTCAAACAACATAGTTCATGATCAGTCCTACAGTCATTTTGGTCAACGTCGAGGTAGGGGTATGTTTTAAATATTTTTAAATCATTTAATTGTGATTTCTAACAAAAACAATATTTCGAATGTTGATAAAAATGATTAAATTGTGTGTAAATTATAAGACTGTGGGACAAAGTCTACAAAATACTGTGTAAATTGCGTTTAAAAATAGATGTGCATAATTATGCCCAATCCGTCCTAAGAGTACGAAAGAAAAGACAACTTAGTAACATCTTGCCCCACTTGTGTTACTTATTTATACCCAATATTTCTTATAATTGTTATGTATTTCATCCAAATGTCTATATTTGTAATGAAGTTGATGTAAACATAATCTGTGAAATGTTAGAACCGGATTCTGACTGGGATTTGAGCGACGATGAGAAAGATGAGGGATTATGAAAATTCTTCAGCCCCTCCAAGATGTAATAAAATAATTGGACCTGAGTCAGTCGGTTTTAACACACTTAGAAAAGAAAAATTGTTTGTAGAAGACGTACCTATGCTTCTTTAAAGGAATAACCCAAATGGCGACGAAAAGACTTTGAGATCATAATTTTGAGGTAATTTTGTCGATTTGTTGAAAAAACCATTGGAAGACTTCCAAAAGCATATGCCTGATAATGGTTTGGAGGAAATACAGAAAACACAGTCATATATGGACTTCAAAACATGAGAACTTCGAATAAACTAATGTATGTGAAATAAAAACATTGTTTGAACTACACATCGGTACTTTATAATTTCCCAAAGAACGATTTCAGCTTATCATCTATAGTTCATGTACTGAAACGAAAAAATATTTTTTGCGGCTGCAACACTCAATAAATTTACAAATCCACCGTTGCTTTCCGATATGGAGATGAAAAAAGGCAGAGGTTCCATTGATAAAATAATTAGTACAATGAAAATGTGGGTGGTGTTGACCTCCAAGATCAGATGTTGTCTTGTTATGGAATATATAAAAGATAAAAAAGTGGACACTTCGTATGTTTTCCACGTTGTAGATTTAGCAGGTATAGTTAATAGTTGTTTTGAATACCTACAGAAAAGACTGTTGATAATTATTTAACATAGCAAAGAAAATAAACTGGATTTGTTTCACTTTTTCATGAGATTTACTGAGGCGTTGATTGACGCCAAAAAATACCTCAAAAAGAAAATCTGAATGTCCCGGAGATACCAGTTTCTCCGAAGAACCCAAGATACTTGTAAAAGTAAAAAGACCCAACGATGATGTGAGGCCAATTTTATAAATGGAACATAATAGGACGATCATTATGATATTCTTTTTAGGTGATAACAAGTAAGAGGGAAAATGATGAAGAATAATTTTTGTCATCAAAAGATTCATATCTATTGTAATAAATCTAATGTAGATTCGTGTAAAAAGTAACAAAACTGTTTTGTAGCATATCAAAGAAAAAAATAAAGTGTAGAAATGTTTACTCGATTCAAAAATGCCTTGTTATCAAATGACTTGTATGGCTGTCAGTTATGACATTTAAGACTCAATGTGCACAATTATGCACATGCTGGAAAACGGGGAAAATTTATGAAAATTTTGAAAAAAATCATAAATTTGTTTAAATGATGTCCCTATTACCAATATTCAATAATCAAATAATTTTTTATACCGTTAACAATAATTCAGGTCTGAAGGGGTTAATTATAATATAGCTCTACCACAATAAACACAGCTAGAATGAATTCGAACATGCATGGGCTCTTAAAATTACAATCTTGGGTTTTTCTCACCACCCACCTCCCTCATATTTGTGCCACGTATTTAAAATGTCTGATGAAGATTTGGTAATGCAAAACCATCAGTGATAATGATAATAATATTTTTAGCATGTAATTAGGTATATAGGTAATTATAACAGGTTACTGAGCAAAAACTTTTAATCTTCCGACATTAGGTACGACTCCAAAACAGTCATATTTTTTACGAACAGGTCGATTTCAACCTTTTCCCTTCTGTGTCTATAATTATTATAATATTATTATTTAAAAAGAAAAAAACTCAAGTATGTAGGTATAAAAATGTATGTGGGTGTTGTATAATATGTATGTAGGTAGGTATATAAATATAAAATAAATAGCGTTGGCTGTGGGTTGTGAGGACTGAGGATGAACCCAACAGGATGTCTATGCAGGGCAGGCAGTCTTCTACCTAGAATTTAAAAAGGGGGTGTTCGGGTCGAATATACATAACTATAATAATTATTATTATTTCAAGGGTAAAAATGGGGGCGTTGGATGGGCTTGCGGGTGAAGCTTGGGGCGGAGGGGGGAGCGGACAACTTGTAACCCGTGGGGGGAATTGGGCGAGGGGATAACCACGCAGGCAATCACTCTACAGTCTTACATATTGTTAAAACATTCTTTGTGGGTGAGCTGACGTCTCTTCAAAATTATAAACATTAATGTCAATTTTAAAAGTGTTTTGTTCTAAATAAATTCAAATTATTCGTCACTTTTTCAAATTGTGTTCTAAATAAATTTGAATTATTCGAGTTGCGTGCTAAAAACATTCGAATTACACGATTTTTTTTTAACTCTGTTCTTAATGAATTCAAATTATTTGTCACTTTTTCAAATTGTGTTCTAAATACATTCAAATTATTCGTAATTTTTTCAAATCGTGTTCTAAATTCATTCAACTTATTCGTATTTTTTTCATATTGTGTTGAAAATTCATTGAAATTATTTGCCTTTGTATACTGAATACATTCAAATTCTTAATTAATCGTACAACATAATATTCTTTCGTTATTTTTAAATAGTCGCGTTTTATGACCAGTATAATTCAGAATAAAGTGCTTTTTTGTGTGTCCGTATTTTATGATAAAAAAAAACAATCATCTCTGACTCATTTTATAAACACATTTAATAAGTTATTCAATATCGATAATACCTACAGTTCTTGTGACATAACAAACTCTTGATTGTATTGTTCATTATTATTGTGAGTGTTAAAATATATATTATGTACTTTCTTACATTTTTTTAACCTGCCATGTCTCAATGTAGGTACTCTGTGGTTTACTTTCCCCCTCTACTCTACAGATAAGACACCTGTCTTCTTCAACTCCCTTCCTGTACTTATATTGTCATTATTATTTATTTAAAGACAATTAGTTATTATTTATCATCAAATAGAATTTACAATTCTAGAATTTCCATAGGAGCTTAACTTCTTCAAATGACTTAGAAATCAAAAGCTGTTTGAATTTCGTAGAAATATAGAACGATAATACTTTTTTTTTATTTACAGGTCTGGAACATGGAGGGCTTGTATAGCTGACATGGAAGTGGCCATGCCTGGCTCATTGGCATTAGATTGTGAGGACATGTTTAAGGAGATAACTAAGAAACTCTATGGAGACGAGGGTGCTTTAGAGTTTCCTGACCGCGTAACAGATCACGAAGAAGGCTCCTTACTTAAACCAGAAGATCACATTACAGCGTTTGGTTTAGCAGCCCTCATGCAAAACGGATTCCCTCCACCTGGAATATTGCACGCAAATTTCCAACCAAAAATAAATCCTGCTGCAGAAGATAAATGGTCCGCTAGTGAAGAATCTCTTCAGTGGACTGCTTCCCGAATAGCAACCTATAATCCCGCTCAGAAACTATTCAAATGCGTGGATTGTGAGTGTGTGGGATTCCTCTCTAGAATAGCTGAGCACTGGCTCGGAACACATTCAAACGCTAGAGTCTTCCAATGTCCTCAGTGCACGTATGGCAGTGCGTGGGCACGCTGTGTACGATTACATCTTGTTAGAGAACACAATATGCCGGATGACAGAGGGACTGATTCTTTGGTTAAAAATAACCCAGTTTTAGATGAAGTTACCAAATATCTCCAAAGATTGAAAGTGAAAGTTGACAGCATGACTCCAGCTCCGGGTACTGTAAACGCGGGAAGACCCCCTGCAAGTTCGCCACCTGCTGGTCAAAACGCAGCAACAACTCCTACTGCCGGAACTGTTAAGCGATATGGTTGTCCATCATGCCCATACGCCACAGACAGACGAGATTTATTTACTAGACATGAAAATATACATAGAGAAGAAAAACCATTTGAATGTTATGTCTGTCAAAAGCAATTTAATAGAGCTGATCATGTAAAGAAACATTTCCTTCGAATGCACAGGGACCATCCTTATGATCTAAATAGAATTAGAAGACAAATACCAAAAACGACACCCAGTAATAATTACTATCCTAAAATCACCACTGATATGAATCAACAGCAAAACACTTTAGAACAATCTTATATTATCAGAGGATCTCACATAAAGACCGAACACAATATGCACCAAGTGAAAGCTGAACACGATCAAAATAATATAAATAAAAGTAGCAGTGGTAAGAAAAAAGGTGAAAAGAGATACACTTGTTGTTATTGTCCGTGGTCTGGCGTAGACAATTGGTGTCTGAAGAGGCATTTAAATACTCACATCAAACCTTTTGTTTGTGGCTTGTGCGATTACAAAGCAGCCAGATCAGAGAGACTCGCCACTCATGTGTCCAAGGTGCACAACAAGAAGGCGTGTGGGAAGTGCTCATTCTTAGCTGAAGATCAAACACAACTCGCTATCCATCTACAAGAGCAACAGTTAGTATTTTATTTAATCTCTTTCTGCACAATGTTGCCGTACAAAAAAATTTACTTGATTTTTACGCCAAATTTTTTGTTTTTACAGTCACGTGGAAAACCGAAGCATCAAAGTGCCCAACACGATGGTGAGAGCGCCCAGTTACAGTGGAACTCCAACCACATCTGTGATTCCTTCCTTTGGGTAAGACAACTATATTCATATTCACACATTGAGCATGTTCAACTTAGCAAGGGATTCTAGGTGTTGGTTTCACTCATATATATCACCATCAACTTTTCTCTGGCTTTGGCCTATGAATCTAACCTAATCTTAACACAAGAATTTGTTTGTAACGAGAATGTAACTAACAATAACTAACAGCACTCACTAATTAGCTAGGGAACTAGTATGACTGCTTCCTAACCTGAACTAGAG
Source organism: Mystacides longicornis (assembly GCA_963576905.1). Taxonomy (NCBI): domain Eukaryota; kingdom Metazoa; phylum Arthropoda; class Insecta; order Trichoptera; family Leptoceridae; genus Mystacides; species Mystacides longicornis. The sequence goes on from OY756437.1 coordinate 11,877,148, forward strand.
TTATATTAATTTTCTGATATGAAGTTCTTTTCCGCTGCCAGCTCCTCGAGTGATGGAGGCTCCCTGGAACCTGTGAGAGTGTGGCGTCCTCCAAAGCAGCAAGGTGCTGCGCGTTTGTTCAACTACATGGAGGCATCTGATGGATCAGACCAAGACGACACATTCCCCAACAGTTCGGGAAGAATTCCTTATCACACCACACAAGAGAGGGACGTTCAGGATTTTCCTAAAGCGGGGGATGTCGGCAAATCGGCTGAAGATACTGGCGAACACAATCCGATCAATGTGGGACACGGAGTGACAGCCACATCTCCCGCTGAAATGGCTAAACATTCTACCAAACAAAAGAATAAATCGCATAGAAATAAAAAAGCTCATAACAAAGAAAACAAAAAAATAAAGAAACAGTGCAATATTTCGCCTATCAAGAGTGTGGGCTCGTTAGAACACGGCAAAAATGGGAGTGGTGCATTACGATCACCATTGTTGGTTGCAAATGGTGCGAGACAAGTATTCCTCTTTGAAAATGTTTTAAACAATAAAGGAAACACCAGCTTCAAATCTGAAGAGGCGGACAATGAAGAAGATAGGCACAAAAGATCTAGGAAGCAACGACAACCAAAAAGAATTCTCATGGATGAATCTGATATGCAAGGCGAAGTTTCTAATGATAGGTCACTTGATACTGACAATAGAGAAATCACTGATAAAATAGAATCAAATGAAGAGAATAAAATCCCTAGTGAATCTATACAAACACATATTACAGAAAATCCAAACGCTGCATTCAAAAAGTTGAAAAGGAAAATTCCAAAAAAAAATTCCTTCAGACATCTAATCTTAGATCTTCCAGATGTCATTGAAACATTGAACAGCAACATAGAGAGGCAGGGATACAAATCCGTTAATCCAAAATCCATAACAAATTTACTCATGAAGAAGCTGAAAATAAAGAATAGAAACACTGAAAGCAAAACCATATACAGATGTAAAAGGTGTAATATGAAGTATAAAAACAAATGTGAAACGTATGCTCATTTTAAATACTGTAAAATTAAAAATAAATAATGATCTAGCCATCAATGAGTTGTCTCATAATAATCAGTGCCTATATTTTGAAGTAAGTGTATTTTAAATAGAATATAATTATAGCTTGTTAGTGTACCTGCTGTCCTTGTGTTGTGTTATGTCAATCAACTTCCATAGAACCTGGATTTGGAAGTATCTGATGTCTCTTTAGGGATGGTCGTATTCCTCCTAATGTCGGGCCGAGATAATGAATGATTAGATAAACATTTTAAGTTTTTGATTTAATTATATTTTGTTGTCGAGTTTGACATGGTCAAACCTCATACTTAAATCCCTGAAAAACATTAATTGAAAACTTTTTGGGTAAAATTAATTAACTTTCTTTGTATAAATATTAATTTTAAATTTCTTAAATATTTCCATACACGTGTAATGTTCATTATTTCATCAACTTATTCATTATCAAATTGTTATTTTAGCTTTTGATAATTACATTTTGATTGCTTGACTTTTTAATTCATTTTTATAAAAGTTGGTTGCCAGAGATAAAAAAAAAGTTTTTTTTTTTTGTTTTTCTGACTTTTACCCGAAAAAAAAAAGAGTTAAACCACAAACACTAAAAAAAATGTTTATGGATTATTCCTGCTATTAAACAGAACATAAAAAAATGCAAATAAAATAAATCCTTTAATGTTTGAGCCGTTCTAAATAATAAGTAAATCATCATTAGTCCATTTTTATTAAACTTCTAACTTGCATATTAAATTTCATCTCTCAGTTACATATTGGTAATCATTGAGACTTCTTCTTTTTCTATGCAATTTTGACTTGCGCCTACTTTTTTGATGATGCAGCCCATTGGGGTCTACGGAATAGGAGAAATGCACCAAGAACAATTTAAGAAACTTTAACATCAATCAAAATATAAAATGATATTATTTTTTTTTGTAAAATTGTACATAATATACAAATTTATTTTAAATAATTTTACATAGACTATTATTTTATAATATTAACAATGATTATGAAAAAATATTATTTAATGTAAAAATTGATTTTTAACAAAACTTTTTGTGAAAAATAATATTATGTTTCTTCTGTTATTTTTGTAAATTAAAATGCTATGGACTGAAATACACTGAGCAGTTCATCTTCAATGAGCAATCATTGGCCGAATTGACAATATTTTTGAGGCATCCCTGATATTAATAATTCCAATTCACAAAAATCCATAGTTTTGTATAGGTATGTTGAAATAATTTTCTGAATGAAATGTAAAAAAACTCACTACCCTTTACCAAAACACTGTATTAATTAATGTCCAGTCAAAATTACAACATTATATTCCGAACATATTTTTTTTCAATATTATTGAAAAATAAATGTAACATATTAATTATAAATTTCTTTTATTTGATGTCAAATGACTCCATATTTTCCACTCTTGAACTCATTCCTTCTTCGCATTCAACACTTTTATAGATGAGTTTTGCTTCCTCTTCTCAAAGTCAACCTTATCTAACAAGTAGTAAACCTTGTGTTTCTGGTGGTCTGCTTGGGATTCACCTTCCATGATGTTCACTATGTACTTAATGGAATGTTAGGGAATCTGTATAAATAAATATGAGAACTAGGAAGGCGTCAAAAGACTTCAAAAAAGATGTTTCAACTATACATGTGACGAAGTGGGGGTTACTAACAAGATGCAAATATTAACAACAGACAGGAAAAAGTTCAAGAGGCATTATTCAGTAGCGGAGGTCTAAAGGCTGAAAAAGAAGTAGTGTCTACAAGAGAATCTTTTTTTACCTCCGAAAGTAAGCATACCTATCTGACATACTATAATAAATTCCTGAAAAGCTATATTTTTTTTATATGAATGAATCTGAATTTTTGATACTTTCACACTAACCAAACCTTCAGAAAGACCTTCAGTCTGTTGGCCGCTAACAATATCATGCAGCCTGTGTTTCCATGGTAACAATGTGCAATTCACAGATTTTATGTTGTAACCATAGAAATACCGACTGAACAATACTGTCGGGACCATTGTATTTGAATTGAACCACATAACGTTCAGTTTGGTCTATCTCAAAATAGATTTGTTTACTCATTTAAGTTACATTGAATCTTATTTGGCTTAAATAATAATTATATAAATAAGTTGCATTTTTAATTACTGTAACATCTAATAATATTGTCAAAGAAATATTTCCATTGTAATATACCAATGTTGTTTGGCGGCAATTTTATTCCACTTCACTGGAACCCCTGGTTCTTTCGATTGCTGGATATACCTAGTTTATTCATTAAAATTTACTCTAAAGTTAGGTTATATGGAGTTGCCTATTACGACTCATTCATTTGTTTATTTCAAATGTTCCAAGTGTCACTTTTTATTCATTTTAATTTTTTTTGTCCTAATTCTATTATTTCCTTGTATTGGAAGGATTTTGTACAGTTAACAATGGAGACTCCAGTTAAAGGGACCTAGGTAATGTAACTAATTTTACCACCTCTATCAATATCAAAATAATATTTACAGATTTGCAGGTCAATGAAAGAATAACTTTTAATGGAAAAAATAAAAAAATTGGATATCTTTATTATAATTTTTATTACTACTTCATTTTATTATCAATCTATTTTTATAAATACTGTCAATATTTAAATTATTGAAGTACAATGGAACCTCTCATGATGAGCAATTCAATTCGCATAACAAGCAAAAACAAAGGTGTAGTTGCTCCCTCAACCAGCGAAATTAAAATGACACAGCATACCGAAAACAAAATGACACTTTTACAGGAAGGGAAGTCCCGTTTTCACATTTACATATTGTGAGCTGCAACTTCCATTTTCAATTTTCACCAAATTTTGAAGAGTCCTATAGGGTTATTCTCGTAGCGGTCTTAATACGCTCCTATCTTGATTGACAATATTAAAATGGCGGATTGGTATACACAAAACAAGATATCTAACAGATATCTTAAAAATTCGTTATGTTTGAAATATTAGTATGAAATTCTATGTAATCGGCATTCCCGTAACTATCTTACAAACGTCAAATTCAAGGGCGACCTGATTGCGATCATGTCTTAATCTTATCGTTAAGTGATTTTTAAATGCGATTGATTCCGGGAATAAGGCTCATGGTCTTCCTTTAAAGAAAACGAATTTTGTGCTACTGACCTTTACTACTATATTATTTACTTTACTACTATATCTACTTTACACTACAAACTAATTTTTCATAATTTCATATTTTAATTCTCTTTTTGTTCTTGTGTTCCAAGTTATTATCAGTTTTACTCCTTAAGAATTAAGTAAGTTTTCCTAGAAGATACTAAAAAAAAACAATATTTTTTTCCGCATGGAATACATTATACATACATTGATTTTTATGGGAAACATTGTATCGCATAGCGAGCAGGCTCTAGAATAAATTATGTGTTAAAAGAGATTCCAGTGTATTTTTAAAGAAAAAAATTTGTACTTGCAATAGGTCATAATCACAAAACTACTTACTTTCACTTTTTTAAAGATATTTATTGCTTACAATAAAAGGTGAAAATAAATTATTTTAAAGTAATCAGTTAATATAAAAGAATTTGTTGCATCTTCGCACAGATTTATACAATAACAGCTGTGTTTTGGAAAACTGTTGTAAACTATGAATAAGGTAAAAAAAATAGCTCTGTAGAAAGAATAAATTAAAATAACATAGAAAAATACAACAAAAATAATAATTTAGTATTCATTATTACATTTAACTTTTGATACAAGTTTTACGTTTGATATTCTATTTGATCAACTAGCACATATTATCATAATCAACTTGATTCTACAACTGAAGCTGTCTAAACAAATTACTGAAACATGAGATAGTTTGTCAACTTCGAGTAGAGTTTTCAAAAGTAAAACCAAATAAAAAAAATTACATTAATAGATGATTCACTTTAGTATTACAAAAAAAACTTCAAATTAATTTAAATAGGTTAATAATTATAAAAATATTATATTGTGTCATTATACAATTTATCGTCTTTTAATACTTTGTAAACAATCAATAGACAAGATGTCTAACTTCGTATTCGAAAAGAAACAGAAATATTTCTAAAAAGTCATAAAAACGTTCGTTACAACGTAACGGAGTCACATCTATTTTACAAAAACTTTTATGAACGTTGGCTCCGATAACCAGTTTAAAAGTCATTGGATCGGCAAAAGGTTCCCGCATCCGCTGCTTGAACATTTGTTCGCTAATGTCACATTCGTCTTTCAAACAATGAATACCGTCAAACTTTCTAAAACTATCTCTGCCGGTCCATAAATCGTAATTGACGGTGCAATCAAAAGCCAAGCTTTTCACTTCACTAGAATAACTGCATTGCAAAATGTCTGTCAAAATTGAAATGGTAGTTTTTTTTAAAAGATTTACAAATTTTTCAGTGATTTTTTTCATAATATCAACAGTTATGATGCTGGGGGCTAAATTAAAAGGAACATAGAATGTCATTGGCTGCTTGAGATCTAAATTTGGCACAACTTTACAAAAGTTAGTTAATTTCATTATCAAATTTGTTTGGGTACTTTTTGAAAGAGACTTCTTTATCAAACACATTGAATTATAGCACTCGTCAGCAAAGTCTTCCATAACGTGTAAACCTACAGCCCTACCAGCATTCACATTTAATTCAATTGGATCTTGCAACGTTATAGAAGACTTAGATAAGTTTGGAATTCTTTTATCTGTTACTAGTTTGACAAAGTTATCGTATGCTGGAGGCAGATTGGTCAGTTTCTCAAAATCTGTAAAAGGTACGGTGTCGGCTATGAAGGGACAAATAACCGTATCTTTAAAATTAAAATCCGAGTAGAATTCAAAGAAGCCTTCAATTAGTGACAAAACACTAAGGGTGTTGTTATTCCGGGGTATTCCTTTCTCGTTGAAGCCAGCGTTCCAAACTCCAACGGGTTTATCAAACTGCGAATCTGACTGCAAGCTTAAAAGTGATGGTAAGATTGGAGTGGATAACTTCTGCAAATAATATATGACTAAAAGCGTCATTCCATAACTGGTGAAGCCGCTTCTATCGTTATTCAAAAATCTCATCGATTTAGCCCAATATTTGATGAAAATGGCCAGGGGTAGAATTCTCTCGTCAGATTTCAGAAAGCACCGAATCATCTCACTATTCAACACCCCGTGCGGGGACTTGAAGTTTATATCAATCCTCACTCCTGAACTGTGTTTTAGTTTGATGATTGGAACCTTCGTTCTCGGTATGGGTACAATGTCCGAAAATATATTTCTGTTGCTGTAAAATTCCCGTTTGGCTTTTTTAAAAATTTGCTTTTCATTCTCTTCATAATCTATATTAGGCAAATAGCCGTAGCAGTCCAAATCGCTGCCCACGAATCCCAAACCTGTTGTAACAGATCCAAAAGGTAACACTTGACACCCTGAAATGTATTATATGTAGTTGTTAATAAAAACAGAATTGTTCAACTCTAATTAGGTAATGCCGATCCCAACTTATTTCACGACACAAGCTTTAAGTAGCTTACTATGAAAGAGTCAAAGAGTGTATTTGTGTTCACTTTGAGTGAGCACAGATTCATTTAAAAAAATATATATATTATCCATGCAAAAGAGATTGAAGTTATAAAATCAAACTGCATCAATCAAAATCATTATAACTGCAAGGTTCAAAGATGATAAAAATCAAACGTAACATTTTTAAAAAAATATTTTTACTATTGTACCTGAATCACTCATAAATGGGTGCGATCAAAGATTATAGAAATAAAGTTTGTTACAACCAAACACTTGAATGTCTTTAGTTGGGTATTTATTATGACAAAATTATGAACCTGATAGATTTAGCCTACCTATAAAACATCGAGAGAGAGCCCGCTGCAAGTCAGAACAAACATTGCGAAACATTTCCATATCATTCGGTTTAAGTCTAATATATGCCATCAGAGCAACAAGTTGGCTATCGAAATCTCCAGGTAAACTCATGTTCGTCGCCTCAATTAAATACATGTCTGGAAATGCCGGTTTAATTTTAGTCTTCTGCATATTTGGCGTCGGGGTTGCATTATTTGATGGAGGATTCGTTGTAGCCTTCATGTTTCCTGTAAAAAAAATTCTAAATGAACATTCAACTATGAAGAATTTAAAGTTTTTGGTTAGGTTATGTTTTTAGATTGTGCCGATGGATACATAATTTAAAACATGGCTATCTAAATTATAAATCAAAACTTAAAAGGGCTGCAGAAACGTGTACATAGGACCAGGAATGCCAAAATAATAGTGACATAAAAATTGTTACCCCATGAATAAATCATTAATTTAGTTGCCATAAAAGTAAAATAAAATTCTAGTAAATTAAGTCTTATAGCAGAGGCAAATGTAGCAGACACATAATAAGCCTCAGAAAAGAAGGGGTAGACCAAAAAAGGATACACAATAGGAGTCGTCCATTAATCACATGAGGTTTTTTCAAAGCTTTTGAGTCACGTGATGTTTTTGCAGGTATATAATATTTGGAGTATTTTATTATCTTTGTCGTTTATGACAGGCTTAAGCTAAATATTTATTTGTAAGTATCCCTATATCTTAACAGACTTTTATGTGTAGTGCCATGAGGATACCAAATAGGTTGCAACATGAGCAGCCCTCAACAGCCCAAAAAAGTACATGTGATATTCTAAATAGACCCCCCCCCCTGTGCTGTTTTATAATTTTTTTTCTTACCCCCCCCCCTTTCCTATTATATTAATGGACGCCCTCATAAGCAAATCTTGTGGCAAAAAGTGGGAAGATACTAGTTGTAAGATTTAAATTTGAGAATAAAAGGTAGATGTAGGTATTCAATATTAACCATTAGCTGGAGCAGCAGAAATAAACAGTTTGTTATTCTTGTAGAATATTGGTGTTTTGAGGCTGGTCAATAATTTGGCGTCTTCGGCTTTATTAAAAGTTACTTGCAATATTTCTGCACATACTGGCGAAACTTTAATGCTTTTTACTTCTCCAAAATTCGATTCAAAATATTTTTTAACATCTACAAACGCGACACAGTTCAAACCTGAAAATATTCAAAATACATTTCATCAGTACAAGAGGACTTTGAATATTATTATTAAAAATATTTTTTTTTAATTATCGATGCATTTATTCATTTATATAAATAAAAATTGAGTCATATCTCCCTTGGTCATAGCATCATAGTGACCCACTCCACTGGACCAATTTTGCAGATTCTTTTTTGGTGTGTTTGCTCCAACTCCACCTATATAACAAAGCCTTAGTGCTGAGAGTATGACGTCACATTGTAAGGCCCAGTTTGCACATGCTTTATATCTGTATGTACTTACCTGTACTCCATGATATCTATCATATAGCAAGGGTCGGGTGTGACGTTTGAGGAAAAATGGTCGCCAGCACTAAGGCCTTCTTATATAGGTGGTGTTGGTATACTCTCGTCAGAAAAATGTTTTTATGAAAAAAAAAATTAGGAAGTAGGGCGATACGTTAAAAAATTAATAAAACTTAACGTAAGTGCTTCTTTGCATAAAATAAACTCTATTTTTTTTAATTTTAATTGGAGTTTGACATAACTGTGTATTGTATGATGGTTGGTGTGATTAACACAATGTGCTCTGTAAATATTGTTTAAAACAAATGCATCGGTCAGAATTATATTGGTAAAATAATAAATTTATCAATATACAAATTCCAATTTAATATTCATGGTTAAGGCAGGAAAACATCTATTGGGAATGCTATAAATTGGGCTATATTTGAAATTAAAAAATAAAAATCCATTCTTCTAGTTACTAGCCACACATAAACTGCAAGTAGCAATTATTCTATTGTATAAAATCCAGCCTAACACATTCACTGCGCCCTTCGCTTCAAAATATATATTTTTTTTGTTAAACACTGTGTTTGTGCGTGAATATTTAACTAGAATATTCATAGGCAGTATCTAAAATACCTATTTTTATTTTTCTATCAGGCGATCTACGGACCTGCAAAAGACAGGGGTGCATACCCTAAAATGATACCCACCCTCAGATTAACAAATGAAAATGAGATATAATAAAAAAGACCCAAATGCACTTAATAAATCATCAATATCTCAATTGTGGACTACCTAATAACATAATATACTCTGAATTAAAACAAACACAGTTGCACTTTCACGATATTTTATCGAGGCTCGAGCGCTTTCGTCTATCTCATGTAGACATTATCAAGAGACTAAAGATACATAAAATTTTTAAAAAACAAACTGAAGACATGGTACAATATTGGTAGGAGAAGATAATACTACTACCAGATGACAAAATTATTATTATTGCGTTAACAAGCAGTTGGGCAAGATATTATGATGGGCAAGATATTATGATAAAAATGTGTTCGAGGGTGACAAAGGATGGGTGTGCGTGGGTTGGGAATTTATATAGAAACATATTTCTTTCATTAGCGAATGCTAATATTATTTTAAATTATGCGTAAAAAAAGATTAATTCAATAAAAAAAACATTACAAACACTACCGTAATGTTATGTATTTGATACTCGCACACACTTCCACAAACTGACTACTTTTAAGAACATCGACTTCATAGAAACAAATGTAAAATGAAAAGCGCCTCATAATGGGCCCAGAAAGCTTTTGAAGGTGGTATATTCAAATAAAAGAAAGAGCTGGAAATGGCGGGATATAAATTGAGAATAGATTAATTGTTTGTCTTTGATAATGATAGAAAAAACTTTGTACACATGGATATTTCATGCACTTATCCATGTCAGTGTTTTGGAAAGAAAATTTTGAAATAGCGCTCGCTCATTCTTTGACAATGGAACCTTAATAATGTTCAAACTTATAATTTTAATTAGTTATGGTCGAATTTCGAGCACTGGTCGAATACTAGTTTCTCTAAAAAGGTGTCAGTATAGCCGGCGGAACATATTGTTTGACAAAATTTGTTCTATTCGACTGGTCGAAAACCAATTTGAGACAGACCAACAATAAGCCCGGGATCTCTTACAACACTAGGCTACTAAGATCTACAATATAATCTGGAAAAAAAGACTTACCCACTACATCAATTGTGGGTGAATTTCCATACAAAGTATTACATTTTTCACAGTGCTTCCAGCCCATATAGTGCTCTCGAATATTTGAGGTGTTGACATTGACATGGCAGGAAAGACACATGGACATTTTTTCAGTCATTTTCTTGGCCCTTTTTCTCTTGGATACATTTGCTTTTGTTTGTATTGGAATTAAATTATTCTTATTCTGGGAGGATTCCATAATCTTCACTTGAAAAAATAATTTTAGTTACCTATAGCTTGCCGAACATAATTCATAATTTATTATCATGGCTACTAAAAATTGTTTACATGCGCCAGCACTTAAATTTAGCCGTAGGATGTTTTTCATTTCTATATATTTCACTGTCTTTTTTGTCCATGGTATCGACATCTCTTAAATACAGGTTCATTATAATGACGTTTTAATGTACTTTATCTTTATTCAAACTCGATAATAAAATGATTCTTACAAAACATAGTGTTTTAAGTTTCTGCCTAACACAACATTATCTAAAAAATGTATTCAATTGCAAATTCAAAAAATCTTTACTAAATGGCAAAAACTGGCACTTTTTAACATCAACAGAAGCATGAATTTTACTTTTGATGACAGCATATATATTACAACTAGGTACCTAGATTTGAAATAGTAAATATATAGACGGCAACGTCAGAATCTTCAGTCAGATACATTTTGAAGGCCTCCATGAGTACTGTTAAAAGCACATCATAAAAAGAAACTATATGAGCGGCTGACGTCCATAACCAAGTGCCAGGAAAATACTATATTTATACAAATCATTATAAGCAAAATAATTGTAAGTATAAATGAATCAAGGGAAGAAGAAATAACTAAATACAAACTTACCAGTTGCAGTTATCAAACGAGCTCAAAACACGATCCGGAAATTAAGGAAAAAGAAATATTTATTATGAATGTTTTACCTTTATCGGCCTGTGTTTTCAAGTCGTGCTGTTATGTCTAAATAACTTTTTGCCGCTCTTAAACACATTCAAAACCTCCGAATTGTGTGGTGGAACAAAGTAAAGTTCAGTAAAGTTGTAATGTCAGCCCGTGAACGTCAAAAGTAAGCAATGTTGCCATTATGCAATTTCATTTATTTATCGCCATTGAATCTAAACTGAATTTAAATCACACTAAAGATGCTTTTACATACTATAGTGTCTTTCAAAGTTATGAAATAGTTTAAAAAGATTTTTATGCCGTATTTTAAGACTCCTTGCGGAAAATATCACTATGTCGTATAATAATGAAATTTACAAGGAAACTTTTTTTTTTTTAAAACAGCAATACCGCTGTACAAAATACCGGGAATCCGTCACGGCAACGCCGTGACTAAAAAAAAAAAAAAAATACCGGGAAACCCTTTTTAGTGCAAATTAGTACTGTTAGTTCATAGCACAGAACAATAATTGGTTCATAGATAGGTAATACTAATACGAAACCGATATCGAATAGTATTTGCATTAGTCATTTTTAAAACAATGCTTTTATCAGTTGACATATAAGTCTTATGCTTATCATTCTATTTTTATCGGTCAATGTGAATTGAAATACCAGCATGCGATTACTGCATTTATTTGGTAACAATAGAAAATATTATTTTGTATCAGCATTATTAATAATGGGTTCGAATCCCGGTGCCGAGCATTTCCACTTTCACTACACAAGCTTTGCTTTATGTGAAAGATATCTTAAACATATTCGTGTACACCTTGGGTGAGCACATTAGGTCTTTGACAAAGAATAGGGCTTCTAATGCAAAGTCTCCAAGGAGTATTAGGTATATTACTTACTAGTCATTTAATACTTTTTATAGACATAGAAAATTACGGTTTAAACGGAATGCCACCACTGTCCGATGGACAAAAAATCAAAAAAATGATCACCTTACAAGCGTCACACAAAAATATACAGTGTAGAATTAAAATGAGAGACCAGCAGAATAAATGATACTGCCATACTAAAAAGATGTCTCCAGATGCACAAACTGCATAATATAAAGTTGAAAAGTTATAATCCTTTGTAATATATTTGAGACTCTTTCAATATTTGTTCTATGTACATGGTAACTGGAAGAAAAACAAGCTCTTTGCTATATTGGGCGTCTGAAAAAAGTCAAGCTTATGTATATAGATAAACAGCATGTCTGGCATTATAAAGTTACTCTTATGGCTACAAACTGTTCTGTTCAGAAAAATGAATTAATCATTGCTATACTTTTATTTACCCGTCATGCCGTTCCCGTAGGCAGAGAGTACTTCCATTCTTTCCTGTCGAGACAAACCTTCCGCTTCATCTAATAACATAATGTTCCTCATATATTTTCTCTTATTCTTTATTTTTCTGACTTGGCCCTTCTTTAAGGTGGCACCGATGTGATTGGTCCATGTCATTCTAGGATGGCTACGTTAAGAAAACTGTTGCACTAGCATTACATTTGAACAATAGAGAATCTGAGAGAGAGTTGAACTTACATCTATGTGGTGAAAGAATCCGGAATGAGAAAAACCCGAAGTACCTCGGAGTAAAAATAGATAGAACCCTGACTTACAAAGCCCATACCGAGGGAGTTAAAAATAAAATAAAAGCCAGAAACAACATAATAAATAAACTGGCAGATACATCCTGGGGTAGCAGGGCGATAACTCTGAAAACATCCGCAATGGCCCTAGTGTACAGCACTGCGGAGTATTGCTCCCCTGTTTGGGGTAGAAGCGCACACTGTAATAAAGTGGATACTGAATTGAACAAGACAATGCGGACCATAACTGGTACAACAAGGTCAACTCCAACCCAATGGCTTCCAGTACTATCTAACATAGCCCCTCCAGACCTGCGGAGGGACCGTGCTACAGTCAGGGAAATAGAAAAAATTAAGAAAAACCCCCAATTACCAGCTTTTGACGATGTGTTTCACCCACCCTCAAAGAGATTAAAATCCCGAAAGCCCATATGGATTACGGAAACCGCAAATTCAGAGACGGAAAGGATATGGAAGGAAAGATGGGCCATGAAGGAGACAGTAAATAAACACCTCATACTGGATCCCACAACCCGAGTATCTGGGTTTGATCTCCCACGGAGGGTGTGGGTGCAACAAAACAGAGTGAGAACAGAGCAGGGTTGTTGCAACTACCTGCTCTGGAAATGGGGAAAAAGGACTGACCCCGATTGTGAGTGCGGGGCTGTGCAGACAGTAAGACACATTGTGCAAGACTGCCAGCTCAAAAAGTTCACAGGAAGCCTCCAAAACATCCACGAGGCTACTCCAGAAGCAGTGGACTGGCTGATGGCGCTGGAGCCAAGACTGTAGAAGAGGACGGGACGCAACCCTCTACGGGTCAAGATTATTTCCGGAAAAGCCATACGAAAAGTAAAGTAAAGTAAGGCTACGTTTCCGTGAACTTTCAGATTTATAGATCCTTTGTCCTTCTCTCTACATGCCCAAACCACCTCAATTTATGAACTTTTGTTCTAGTCACTAAGCAAACACCCACTCAACATCAGTCAAAACACAAGAAAAAGTTTTTTTCTCAGTATGGTAACAAATTTAAAACAATGCTGATTTTGGCGGAATAAGAAATATTAAGCTGCGTGCAAATGTTCTTCTATACTAGCTTTGGTTATATTTAAAATTTTATACTCCATCTGCATAATAGTCTTTAACAAAATGATTTTCTCGATCCTGGGAATCATTATGATTAGATTTGACTACATTAAGATAAAAGAAGTACCTATGCGAGTAAAAAAGAAGAGATGTAAATTCTCATTTGCACAATGTCTTCATTCACTATAAGATTTTGTGTGTAATTTGAAGTAAATAAAAAGAAAACAAAATAATTGATCAAATCATGATATAATTGCAATACTTATCTTAAGTGGTAAAAATGTACAAATTTAACCATACATTATTTGGTTAGTTGAAATTTTGAGTACAGGCATAAAAAGTTATACTTCCAAATCAAATGTGACTGTAAATATTCACATAATAATATGTTTGTAATGATTGAGACTACACAGTTGTTCATAAAATATATTCGTAATAATGTTGTGACATCACATTTTGTTCATAAAATAAGACAATCACATTCACACAATACATATTCTCTTCAATTCGTAATCTATGATGGGGCCAATGAAAGAAATCAGACCACTGATTGAGTCTTCTTCTACATCTTTAAAAATCATTTCAATGTTAATGGCTTTGGCTTCTCGTTTAACATGACCTTTGACTGTGAACTCAAACATGGGAGATTTACATGGCAGGTTTTGGTAAACAGACTCAACGAGTTTATCAGATAGAGCAGCTTCCCATTCCAGCATCGACGAATAATGAGGAATCCTACTTTTGTACGTTGATCGAGAAGACCACAAATTATAATATTGTGTGCACAAATACACAATGTCTGTGTGCGTCAAATGTTTGTTGTTCTTAGAATAGTTGACGTGTTTGTTGACACTGTATTTAGCCTTTAAAATATTGGTAAAAACATCATTTAGTAAGTTAGTCAATCGTCCCAATATCAGGATGGCATCATCCTCCTTTAGTTTTCCACCATATCGAGTACAAATTTCCGAAGAAATCTTGTGAACTTGATCTACGGTATTATCGGTCAAATTTAACAACGCAGACGCTAGTCCAACTTCCGTATGCTTCATTCGAAATTTATACATCAAGCCGGAAGCTGCTAAACATTTTTCTCTAAAATAATCTAATTGCTTAGATGTAATAGTGGTGGTTGAGTTACGATTAAGTTTTATCGGATCTTGGATACAGATTGGCGAGTCAGTGTTGAGAGGATAAATGTATTTATTTTTTACTAGATATATATACTTCTTGAACTCTTCAGGCATATCCACATTATCACGAAATACTTGTGAAGGAATAGTCAGACCACTAAACAGCGATATCACAATATTTTTGAAAGAAAAATCTGAATAAAACAAGTAGAAACCTTCGATCAAACTCAATAAATCTGAATCGTTTTCGTTTCTGGGAAATGTTTCAGAATTGACAACAAATGTGGTGTGCCAGTAGGACAGACATTTGTTGTCAATGTGCCTTCCTCCATCGTCATACTGCAACATGTGTGCTGGAGGTAAAATAGGTTTTTGGAGACGTTGCAAATAGAATATAATCAGAAGAACCATTTCATGCTCATCAAATGAGGATCCATCCAACAAACCGTGGGAATATGCCCAAAATAAAATAAAAACAAACACAGGAACCAGTCTTTCATCCGAAGATAAATAAATATCAAACAAATTATCGTTCAACACCATGGCGTCCCTTAATATACCGACTATAACTTGGTACTTGGATGAGGCATGAACGAAGCATACTGAAGTTTTCTCAGGATTCATGGTGACGTTACGGAATAGAGTAGAATGCTGCTTTAAAATATCCCTGATGATATCCAGATATTTCAAACATAGGGATTTCTTTTGCAACAATTTCAGTTTTATATCGTCAGGGAAATAGACACATAACTCCAAGGCTCCACCTTTAATACCGATGCCGACATTCAAACAGCCGTATGGTTTCACAACTGTTCCTGCAACAATTCAAATATAAACATAGGTATATAGTATTTTCATAATAGGTCATTAAAAATTCTATCTTCACGATGACTACCTACCCTTTAATTCATAGTTTAGAGCCTTTTCAACATCTTTACAAATGTCATTCACTTTTATAGATTTACAAACATCAGAGTTGACTTCAGCCAGCAATTCTTTCACTTGCTTAGAAAATGTCCCCCTCAGTAAAGAACCTCTTACTTTAGGCAGGACTCTTTTCTTTTCAACCTTCTGCTCGATAGGGGCACTGGAATTTCTATTCAGAGGGCTCCTTGAACGATCTTTACGCGCCGTATTTTTCGGTAATTCCCTTTCTCTACGTATATGCCTATCAGAATATTTATCTGCAATTGATGTTGATCTTTGTTCTGGGTATGTATCCTTTTGTAATTCTCTTTCTCTACGTATATCCCTATCAGAATATTTATCTGAAATAAACGTCGATCTTTTTTCTGGGTATGCGTCTTTTTGTAATTCTCTTTCTCTTCGTATATTCCTATCCGAATATTTATCTGAATTCAACGTCGATCTTTGTTCTGGATATGCATCTTTTTGTAATTCTCTTTCTCTACGTATATCTCTATCCAAAAATTTATCAACAGTCAACGCTGATCTTTGTTCTGGGTATGTGTTCTTTTGTAATTCTCTTTCTCTACGTATATCTCTATCCAAATATTTATCAACAGTCAACGTCGATCTTTGTTCTGGGTATGTGTCTTTTTGTAATTCTTTTTCTCTATACTGATCCCTATCAGAGTATTTATCTGCAATCAACGTTGATCTTTGATCTGTGTATGTGTCTTTTTGTAATTCTCTTTCTCTATGTGTATGTCTTTCAGAATATTTATCTGCAATTGATGTTGATCTTGGTTCTGAGTATGTATCCTTTTGTAATTCTCTTTCTCTACGTATACTACCATCAGAATATTTATCTGCAATCAATGTTGATCTTTGATCTCGGTATGTGTCTTTTTGTAATTCTCTTTCTCTGTAAAGATCTCTGTCAGAATATTTATCTGCAATCAACGTTGGTCTTTGATCTGTGTATGTGTCTTTTTGTAATTCTCTTTCTCTGTATAGATCTCTGTCAGAATATTTATCTGCAATCAACGTTGGTCTTTGTTCAGGATACGTGTCTTTTTGTAATCTAGAATTTTGGTGATTGTATTCAAAATCAGGGACCCATTTTTTGTAACTCTCATCTTGAACTCTCATCTCTTCATTCTCTTGGGAATACTTTTTGAAATTATCATCCCGTTGTTTTCTTTCTTGATCCTCATAATAATTTCCTTTAGGTTGTGAAGAATTTGGATAATTATTCACCTGGTTATAAAAGTTGTTCTGATTATCCGAAAATGATTGGGTATTTTGTATGTAACTTCCACTAGGCTTATGATCTTGTTTCATGTCATCGAAATATATCTTCCTGTATTCATTTGATAATTTATTCTTAGAATCATCGAGCACTTCCTGCTTTTGGAATTGAGAAATACTCTTGGATAAAATCCCATAAGAAGAACCTGTGTCCTTCATTTCACTGGACTTATAGCCCCCATAAGCGGTAACGTTATTTGATGAGTACTCATTATACTTAGAAGAATGTCCATGGGCGGAGTCATGTAGATGATCCGCCCATTCGTTATCCTGGATCTTTGGTACGGGAGGAAATTGAAGATCTGCATCTCCATCAAAACCAGCTTTTCGTGGTGGCCGATAAACTGCAAAATAGTTACATAAAAAATAATGATAATGATTGAAATGCACTTTTAAAAAAATCTCGACAAATACTCGAAGAAATGTGGCGCAAGAGAGCAACATTGATGTGAAAGTAATCAAGAATTTCTTTTAGACCATACTTAAGGTTTTCAATCATATATTCTAACTGAAATTCTCGATCGACTTTTAATATGAACATGGAAAAAATTACAGCTTCTAAGATTTGGAATCATCAAAAAATGTTGGTTGCATCTTGGACAGGTATGGTCAGCAAATCAGAGGTCGTAAATAATGTTGGTCGCATCTTGGACAGGTATGGTCAGCAAATCAGAGGTCGTAAATAGGGCAAAGTGATAGAAAATTGCTGACTAATATTAAGATTAACAAAATTTCATATCTAGAGTTAAGTACTTGCTTCTGCAACTAATCATTGAAGACTAATGCTAATCATCGAGTGAAGATATGGTGCGGGTAGAAAACAAATTTCATGACAGCACAGTTTGAGGACGTGGACGGGAACCTGAGTGTTCACTTCGAGGAGGGGTACAATTTTAAAATTACCTGAGTAAGTATCCGGTACGAGTTCGGCGTATTGTCCTTCAATGATCCACGTTGATTGAATGTTCAGTAGCCATTGAACAGTTTCAGGTGAAAAAAATCGGACAATAATAATACTTTTCTTTTTGTCAAAAAATATCCTGTTGGTGCTCTCCACAGCTGTGAAATTCCCAAAGAATTTTGTGACAGGCTTGGAGTACTTTGCAACAAATTCAACACCTACAAATGAAGGTTAACATTTTTATTTCTAGATAATATTGAAATCACATTATGTATAAATACCAATAACCTGCTAATATCTGCTATATCTTCTTCTAAAACTGATACAAACTTTAAATTGCATATTATGATATCATAAGCAACTAGTTTCTTCTTCTTATTTTCGCTCATTCAACAATTTATTTCTTGAACTTGGCGTATATGAATGATGGTTGGCTTTACAACACTTGCCAAATCGGTTGTTGAGGTCCTTTCGTTAGCAGCATCATCCACTAAAGGGTCATTTCAGCTTGGAGGAAGTAAGGAGCTTGAGATCAAATTACTCTCAGAGTGTTAACATGCTAATCATAATTAGCCAAATTAATAGTTTTACAATCTCCTACAATCCTTCATCATCAATCCCACTATAGCCCATTGTGAGCCTCGACCTCCTCCAGAATTCTCTATCATTTTCTCCTACAATCCTTGGTGGGTGATAATCTCCTCCGAAATCGTTCAGTGATCCACAGCTCCTGGCCTTCAACCGGTGACCACGAAAACACTTACAGCTGTTCTTCAATTCAAGTCAAAGACATTTTCATTAATTCCAAGACATCCTCGATTGCTCACCTTGTCTGAAAACTGGTTCTTTATCTTGATATAGCATAGTTTGAGATAAATTTATCTTGAAATGACATTGATTTGTACTTCTGTGGACAGCTCTGGTCACATAGATTGGTCCTACAATTATTGCCTTGACAGGAACATTTTGAAGAGTCTGCCGTTGTTGAAGTTCCACTGCAGGCTGAAGCACCCCAGTTATTTTCCACCTTCCTAATGGAGAGTTGCCCATTATTTGTATACTAGCCTGCAGCCTCCATGGAGGGCGCCGTCACTGCGTCCCATAATGGAACTTTTGTGACTGTGAGAGTTGCCCATACCAATATATTAATTACTTCAGTTATCTTAAGTTTAGCATCCCATCGGATGTGCCTATTTCCTCTACATCTCGTGTGTCCAAATAAGGCAGCACTATAAGTTTAATGGTTTGATCCTCTTCAAAATAGATTTCTATTCTCCATCTGATATAACCTTGCCACATTCCACCTCCGTTCTTGTGCTGGAATTCTGGACCACTCCAACATCCCATCTCCAGACCTTGACACTCCTCTGTTTACAGCATATGGCTCCCATTCATTCTGACATATAAAAGTAATTCTGCTAATCTAAGAATTTTTACAACCATGGATATTAGATTCTTCAAAACTAATTTGAACCAATATTTTTCTTAGAATAATTCTTCAAACTCCTATGTTTAGATAGCCATTTTCGGCAGAACTTCCAAATTTTTCTTACAGTCGCACACAATTTGACGTCTAGAGATCAAAGTCATTGAATCACATTGTCCGTGTAAGTCCTGTAGTCCGTCTAGGAATGCTTTATGAAACTTTAGCTTTTAAATATGTTTATATGTTGGTTTTTTTTATTTACTTAAGCAAATATATGAAAAATATAACTGCCAAGTTGTCAGTGTGACGAAAAAACAATTAAGATTTCTGTTGGAATATTCACTCACATGTCTTATGAATTTGCCTATAAACAGTGATTTCAATAGCTTTTATTATCTATGCAGACAGCGTATCCTTTACTATCTAAATAGAACAGTTGCTATCATATTGTCCCGAGCGCCTGAGGTGAAGTATTTTTCAATGTATCCGACTTTAGGCAGCAGATAGTTTCAACAATGAATACAAAGTGTAAACAACTTACTCAAAAGTCATATTTGCTTGAAATCTATACCATATTTCTAGACCGGCTATATCTCTTCAAAATGAATACTTTCCATGACAAAATATTGATTTCGAGTATATTCTTCCGTTGGTCAAATACACATCATTGGCATATCCAATATGTTTGATCCTCATGAAAGATCACAGCTGTGATGGTTTGATGAAATTGTGGTCAGATAAACTGGAAAGCAGCAGGCAGTGATATAGAAGATTAGAAATTTCTTTTTTAGTGTTCTTAGCGAAGGTTGGCAAACATCACTCGGAATTCCTCACGATCTTGAGCCAGCCTTATCAATGATGCCGCATCTTGTATTCCAAACCACTGCCAAGATTTTTGAGCCAAGAGACTCCTCTGTCCCATACCCCTTCTACCATCTATATTTCCTTGAATAAGTTGTAGGAGGGAATATGTTTCACCATGGAATATGCAGCCTTACGTCTTTTAACAAATGTCAAGAGTTCTCCTTCCTTTTGCATCATGTAGTTCACACATTGAATAATTTTTATTTATGTCACTATGATATCCTGTATTGATTTTTACGAGTCCCAATCATCCATAGCACATTGAAATAACTTCCCAAAACACACTTAGTATATTCCTTGATAACGGAATTCTTAAAACTCCATAGAAAGCAATTCATTCTGCCTCAGTGTATGCTGGATGAGAAACTGTAGTCGGGTTTAACCTGCATGAAATAGACACATTTTAATCCAAGACATGAACTTACCTTTTACAGCAATAGATCTGGCGCGTTTGTCACTAATATTCTCCCTCTTAAGTTCTCTTGAATGACCGTTAGAAGAAATGTGTTTCTTGATGGCTTTTCCAGATCCGTTCCAAACAACATCCACGTTGCAGAGACAACACCGCACGGACATCTTGTCGTAATAATATGAATCATTCATTGTGATCCAATTATTATCTTAAAACTCCTAAAATATTACAAAGTCTGAAACGTCCGGATCTTTTTTTCAAAATGCCTCTTTTTTGCAAGAAACTTGAGACAAATCACTGAGAAAAGTCCCCACTTCCTATGAATGAAGTTCCTGATTTTGCACACAACAATCAAATAACAATATTAAACATTTGAGAAATGTAACAACTAATTTAAAAACAATTAAATGAGATCAATAAATCGATGTAAAAAAAAATGTTGAGTATTTGAACCGAAAATACTTCCAGTGTAGTAAAATAATTAACTTCAATCAACTACTGGTTTATTTCGTGTTCGAATCCATAGAGTATTGTTCAAGCATTCTAATTTTCTTGAAACCAACACTATCGATTGATGTCCACAGCTATAACTTGCTTGTTAGCTGCTGTTGTTGCACTGAAATTGATCTCAATATTAACTCTTAATATTTGTCGCAGCACTCCTATTCAATTAATTCACCTTGTGTGCCTCCCTAACATGCATGTGGAGGCAACAAGAGCCATTCACTGTTATCAATCCTGCGAAATTTCCATGACCCTTAGCTCTATTTTTAAAGAACGGAACACAGTGTGAGAGAGAGAAAAAACCAAAATCATATTACTTACTACACATAATTTTGCAAAACAATTATCACTAACCAAAACACACACAGTCACAATACAAATTTCAATGACCACAAGTTTTCTCTTCAGCCAAATGGTATGATAATCTTGCGAAGATTGCACCTTCACTCACCTATGCAGTGAAAGATTTTGATTTGAACAAGCCATAAGCAACATAGTCCTTTATGACATTTCATTAAGGCATCATTTTTTGCTACATGATTCCTTAACATTCCAATTATTGTCAGCAAATATCCTTTCAGCCAACTGAGAAACCAGAAAAAAGAATCCAAATTCCACTTTTTCTCTCAAATGGAATATTCCAAACATTACACAGTAGGGTACGTTGAAAGCCAAAATGAAGAAGGTAAAGAATAGTGGCTTGAAAAACAAAACAGCTCATGGGCTCTTTGTTCATCACATGATATGGTGCGACTTAAGGATAGGGTATGATGGGATGTTTGAAAAAAAAAAGAAATGAAAATGATATGAGGGTGATGACACAACATATTGAAGAATCACAACATGTAAGATAGGTATACCAAATATTAACAGTACACATACTGTCTTTTTCTGCCCTTAAAACTGTCTTTCCATATTTGCCAGCATATCCAATATAGCCATAT
This sequence comes from Mystacides longicornis, assembly GCA_963576905.1. Classification (NCBI taxonomy): domain Eukaryota; kingdom Metazoa; phylum Arthropoda; class Insecta; order Trichoptera; family Leptoceridae; genus Mystacides; species Mystacides longicornis. Next base: position 11,899,327 of record OY756437.1, read on the forward strand.
ATTTTCAACTGTCTTTTGGTATTTTTATTCCAGTTTTAACACACTGCACCACATCCAAAATTATACTGATTTCCTGTAACAGGGTGAAATCTTCATCTTTGTTGTACGAGTGGAAGCTCTTTGGCTTTAGAGTCAGATCTTGATTAAACACTCATAGATTTAGTTGTTTTCTTTCAAGTTTTATACAATTTATTTTGTTTTTAATATAATGAATCTGTCCTCACTCAAAGTGAACACAAATACACTCTTTTGACTCTTTCACAGTAAGCTACTTAAAGATTGTGTCGTGAAAGAGGAAGATGGTCGGCACCTGAAATCGAACCCACAACCTCCGCACAAAACAATACGAAAGCCGGTGTCGTAACCACTGGGCTACCAACCACTTCAATTGTTGTAGAATTTCCTGTTATTTATTGGTTATGCAAATAGTGTCTCCCACAACATACTTCCTGTTCCATAAAAGAAACACAACAAAGCATGGAGGGTCTGTAACACCGTGTAGCCATAACAGAAGGTAGAAGACTCTCCTTAAGCATTCTCACTGTGTTCAAGCATCCTTTCTCCGTTATAGTAGTAGAAGACCTGTACTATTTGTGAATTGTGATACATCGGAACATTTTATTTCTATAATCCTCTGGAAGCACTTGGTCTCAAGTAGCTTGGCCTTCATCATAATTTCATTTCGACGCATAGGTAACAAAAGTTCTTCAGTACACAAAATTGACAACAGTACTGCCATGGTAATACTCCATGGGTTATATGTGTGTATTTTCAAAAAATAGAACTCACACACCACAACATAAATGTGTGTATGAGTGGCTCGTGGGTAGGTGGAGTTAGTTGGTCATTCAATAAGTGTTCTGAGCTTCTCTTATATTCAAATAATATTTTGCTATTTGAAAGTTTTTAATTCACAATTCATCCTCAAAGTATGATGATTCCATATTTTTTCCTTTGATCCATCCTTATTTTTTACTGTTCCTGCCATCGGTGTGGTGTTTCTGTACAGAAGTGTCATAGTCATAGTGCTACGCTAGAAAAATGGTTTTGTCCATATAACAGTGATCCCTGAGAGAAATGGTTTCCCAGAATGTTGTAACCGTGTTGATGAGGTCATATTATTCTTGCATCAACAAAGCATATGTCCGTCCGTCTTTTCCAAGGTAAAAACACCAGCCTCCCACTAACCGGACAAAAGAGGGATCACAATATTATCTCTATTTGATCACAAAATATTGATTTATTTGTAATGTTTACAACATGGACGCAAGCACGTAACGATTCCTTTAATTTCTTCTTCGTTCGAGTCATAATCCCAAGATTGGCCTGCACCAAGCATTTCCATTCTGTTCCTCTACTCCTCCCTGTCACCGGTCAGCCTCTTCATCTCCTGGTACGTGTTGCAGCGCTTGTCCCCGATCACCTGGTCTATGTAATTATCTCTGGGGCGGCCTTAATGATTTCTGCCCTCAATCACTCCTCCACCGATGGTAAAGAGCAGACCAGGATGTCTGATGTTTTTACCTATGCACATAGTTAGACAGCTCCCCCCAGCTCTTCTCAGTACCTCTTCCATCATCCTACCTTTATATTAATCAACATACTAACATCCAATGAAATATAAGTAATATAACAAGTCCTTCTATGAGTCAGAGATCAAAAAGTTTGTAACCACAAATGCATCAAACTGATTCCATACAGTGTTGCCAACGTGGGCGATTTATCGCCATTTGGGCTACTCGGAATGAGAATTGGCGACGAAAAAATCTAAATGGCGACTGGTCGCCAATTGGGCTACTTCCCTTTTAGCGATTTTTCACCTCTCCGGATACAAAACGACCTTTTTTTGGTGAACTTTCACTTCTCCGGATACCAAAATTTTCGGAATGACCTATTGTTTTTTTTTTTTTAGCTACATTTAATCTTTCCGGATACCAAAATTTTCGGAATGACCTTTTTTTTAGCTACATTTCATCTTTTCGGATACCAAAATTTTAGGAATGACCTTTTTTTTTTCTTTTTTAGCATAATTTCATGTTTCCGGGATACCAGATTTTCAGTTGGGCGACTTTTGGGCTACCAAATTTTCAATTCGGCGACTTTGGGCTACTTTTTTTTTGAAAATCGGCGACATTGGCCAAAATCCGTTGGCAACACTGATTCCATACATAATAGCTAGTATAGTTTTTGATAGAAAGCATTGATAAATCACAGAAAAAGTTACTGAAATAAAGCCATCTTTGAAAAAATACTTGGGAAGCTATTAAATTTTCCACTGGGAGTTATCAATAACTTAATGGATTTAAAATATACACATTGTAGAGGTTACGATAAGCATAATAATTAATATTAGTGACCATTATTTCAACAGCACATATTATGCTAAAAATTACCAAAGATTATGAAAAAGACATTTCATCAGACAATACATCTTGAAATTGTGACATATAGGTTGGTTGGAAGAAATTGCCCCAGGCAATAAGCCCGCCAATTTTGGTTTATTATTTTACCAATAAAGTGTTTATTATTATTATTATTATTCAATAAAAAGCTAAATTCAGTTACTTTGGACACTGCAACAAATCAGTTTGAGTTTCTAACTCGTTTTTTGCATCAACCATCTATCTAAAACCCGTGTCTTCTCAAAGGTAAGTATTTTACTTATCTACATATCCAAATAAACTCATACATTTGAACCAAATACGTATTGAGTTCGATATCCCATTTATGACAAAGATTATTGAACTGATTGAGTGGTATTTAAAAATAATAATATGGCTATTTTAAAATGTACATAAATAGTTTGAACGCTTTACCTTACAAAGAATACAAATTGAATTGACAAACAAACTTGGTAATACTCTGTTTCACATAATATATCGAGACATCTATTGTAGTGTAATACGATATAATTAACCAGAAAATGTAACAATTAGGTTATTATAATTTTGTATTATATAGCGCAGATCCAAGTCCGATCCGATCCGACATCAGACGAAATGGATGAACAATCTATGGTTTTGTGCTTTGTTGACATATTATTTTGTTTTATCTTTGGAAATTTCTACATCCGTTAAGAATATTTTTCTTAACGTTAATACAATACTTTTCTTAACAGCTCACTTATGGCAACATTATATTAAAATTCACAGCCGAGGGGTCAGCTGACTAGCATTCTATATTGGCAGTCTTGTGATTGTCGTGTTCCGCCATTCTGGTACCGTCTTTTCTGGTAGTAATAGTTTGTAACCTTTTGTTAGTTTATTTTGTTTATAATGTAAATGTTTATAGATTTTTAATGTAGTATATTATATTTGATCTAGATACTGTTATTTTCTTATTGTATCTTATTTAACAAATTCCCATTTCTTTGTTAATTCCTTCAGTTGTCAAAGTGACTTCCACCCGCAAAATTATCGACCGATGGAATATTGTATTTTTGTAATCTATGTTTATTAGTTAATTATGCTTATTTGTTCAGAATTTTTAAGTTATACCAACCATTTTGTGGAAAAATTGTGCTTTTTTACTGTTTTATTGATTTTCGCGAAGGCGTATCCCTTAATTTTAGCTGTCATGTGACTTGAATTTTATCACTTGACAGAAATCGAGATATTTTCGCTCAATTGATGGGAAACATCATTTTCCTTTTAAGTTTTACTATCCCCTATAATAGTTTTACTTATTAGGATACATAATTCACGTTTAAAAGAAATTGTTTATTTTGGTTTGTTGATAGGTTTGTAAGAAAATAGATCTAATTTAATGTTCTCTTAATTGTTTCAGAATTAGTTACGAACCAGCTTTAAAATGGCTCGTAATTTAGCAAAGATTGCTCATGAGGACAAGGAGTCCAAATTCGGATATGTGTTTGCTGTGTCTGGTCCCGGTAAGCCAAATTTCCTTACAAATGTTAACCAACTTACATCACCCACTAAAATACCGCAATTCAATAAATTTATGCATTATCATGACAAAAAATCCATCTGTTCAGGGAAAATGTAAGGATACACCCATGGACGTATATAAGGGGGGGTTCTGGGGGTCCGGACCCCCCCCCCCCTTAGCATACGACTATGATTTGTGCGGTTAGATTTTACCCTTGGAACTCCTCCATATGAAAGCTATTGCTACGTCCATGCCATGAATGTATATAAAGGGGGGGGGGTTCTGGGAGACCGGACCCCCCCCCCCTTAGGGATACGGCTATGATTTGTGCGGTTAGATTTTACCCTTGGACCCCCTCCATGTGAAAGCTATTGCTACGTCCGTGGATACACCTGATGTCAGAACAATGGCTTTCCCTTTCCATATCCCTTGTTCGTGTCCCTCACCCTTGGCCTACATACCTTTACCCCATCTGAACCTATAATTTATACTTTTCCTTCCTTCCTTCTATTAATGTTTGTGTATATACTTTAGTGGTATTTTTGTTGTCCATAGCTTTTATGTAATAGTTTTTGTACATTTGGTTAAGAACACATAGAAAGCCGATTCCGACCCGCGCCGACGCGCTCAAAGATTGTCGTCTATGGTTTCAATGCATTTAAATGGGCATGCCGGAAAGCGGGTTCCAGTTTTTTCTGTGGGTATCCCCATTCAAATGCATAGTAACATTCTTTGCGCTGCTTGGAATCTGCTTGTTAAGTGTTCTTACCCTTAATTTGTCTTATAAAAAAATTCAATCATCATTCTCAAATTTAGTTTTCTCATAAAATTTGCTCTTTTGACTTTTGCTGTGAATAAGTTAGGTAAACCACAAAGCACTTAATTTAAGATTTTCTTTTATTGTTATTTTATAGTCGTCACGGCAGAATTGATGTCAGGTTCTGCTATGTACGAGTTAGTACGAGTCGGCTACTATGAACTAGTGGGAGAAATTATCCGTTTAGAAGGCGATATGGCCACTATTCAGGTAAATTATTATCTAACCATTTCCTCATTTTTAAATATAGAATATTATTTATTCCATGTATCTATTCTCGAGAGCTCTGTCATCTGACCAAAACATTCTATTCACTCAAACCAATTTGAACATAGTTTACGAAGAGATCATTGACATTGTACAAGATGGAGGGCTTTTGTTGCCTCCTTATCCACCCCAATCACAGGGAGAATTGCTTAATTGATAATTTCGTTTAAAGCTTAACCCATCGAATGCCAACTACGTAATATTCTGTAGCTGGTATTAATGTTAGATAGCAACTACGAAATTCTTTGTAGTACATTCATGTAAGAGCAATGCATTAAATAAAGAATATTAGCCACACAGAAACAACTTTTTGGATAGTTTGGCATCTCAAATGTAGTACTTTATTGAATAATAAATATAAAAAAAATAAACTAGGACACTCAATGCCAAATAAATCATCTTCTATGTATTAATACGTGAAGGAAAAACTTTGTGATCATTTTTACGAAAATTGCGTGGATGAAGGAGTATGAAATTTCGCACACTTGTAGTTTATATAGAGGAAGAGTGGCGAATGCTAATATTTTTTTAAATTTATGCATAAAAAATACATTAAATCAATAAAAAAACATTAAGCACACTACTGTAATGTTATGTATTTGATACTCGCACACACTCCGATGTATTTGACATTGACACAGATGCATAAGTTCTTTTGTTTATGTGTGGTCAAATTGAGAATAGATTAATATTGTTTGTCTTTGATAATAATAGAAATAACTTTGTACATTTCAAATTTGACATGTACATGTCATTGTTTTGGAAAGAAAGTTGTGAAATAGCACAATTTTCGTTATATTCATAGTATTCCGTAATTGTCACTTTGCTGTGTAAAACTACCTTGGTATGCAATGGGTTAATACAAATAATATCTGAAAAACCATATAATTAATGGGCTACATGTTTATTCCAAAATAGGTATACGAAGAAACATCAGGTGTTACGGTGGGAGATCCCGTTTTGAGGACCGGCAAACCTCTCTCTGTAGAACTTGGGCCAGGAATTTTAGGAAGTATCTTTGATGGTATCCAGCGTCCACTTAAAGACATCAACGAGCTTACCAACTCCATTTACATTCCAAAAGGTGTGAATGTTCCCGCCCTCTCCAGAACGCAGGCTTGGGAATTTAACCCCTTGAATATTAGAGTGAGTTTCACATTTTTATTTTTATATGCTTCAGTGAAATCTCCAAAATCTTACTTTTAAAAATGCAAAGTTGTAATATAAAGTTTTTTACAATCAAATTTACAAGTTGTTGAACATGCATTTTTCTTGGTGGAAGTAATTTAAATAAAAAACTTTTTAACTATTCCACAATTTTATTACACCTGACATGTTTCGAAGGGGCACGACCATGAAGGGTGTGCCCCTTCGAAACATGTCAGGTGTAATAAAATTGTGGAATAGTTAAAAAGTTTTTTTATTTAAATTTGATTATTTTTTACAATCTCCCATTTTATCAATTCTATGTAACTTTTTTAGGTTGGATCCCACATAACTGGTGGTGACTTGTACGGTATCGTCCATGAAAACTCATTGGTGAAACACAAAATGATCATGCCTCCAAAAGCTAAAGGTACTGTCACATACATCGCTCAGCCTGGAAACTACACAGTCGATGTAAGTTAATAATTTCTTTGTACAAATAACTCGGCATACCATACAGAATCTTTTTAAACCCAGGCTCTACTAATAATTCTGTGTATTGATTTACAGGAAGTGGTGTTAGAGACAGAATTTGATGGAGATAAAACTAAATATACCATGTTACAAGTTTGGCCCGTACGTCAACCTAGGCCTGTCACTGAAAAACTACCCGCTAACTATCCCCTGCTGACTGGACAAAGAGTATTGGATTCACTTTTCCCGTGGGACTTTTTTCTGATGAAAACACGACTGCTCAATATAGTAGATATCTCTTCACCTATAATATAATTTTATGTTCAATTTTTGTTTTTTAGCTGTGTCCAAGGAGGTACCACGGCCATCCCCGGAGCCTTCGGTTGTGGTAAAACTGTCATTTCACAAGCACTCTCCAAATATTCAAACTCTGATGTTATTGTGTATGTGGGTTGTGGAGAAAGAGGTTCGTTTCTTTAACACATATAGGTTTTATCAGTATTTCATTATCCTTCAGTTGATTTATTTAGAAACCATTCAATTGATATGATGTCAATTACAGGTAATGAAATGTCTGAGGTACTGCGAGATTTCCCAGAGTTGTCCGTCGAGATCGAAGGTGTGACCGAGTCTATCATGAAGCGTACCGCACTTGTGGCAAACACATCCAACATGCCTGTAGCTGCTCGTGAAGCCTCCATTTACACCGGTAATTTTAAACTTTCAATTTGAAATCTAATCCACAAAATACGACATTAATTTTCCTCACTCTAATACATTTTTCAATTGTTTTCCAGGTATCACCCTGTCAGAATACTTCCGTGATATGGGTTACAACGTATCCATGATGGCCGATTCGACGTCACGTTGGGCCGAGGCTCTTCGTGAAATTTCAGGTCGTCTGGCTGAAATGCCCGCCGATTCCGGTTACCCAGCTTATCTGGGTGCTCGTCTGGCCTCCTTCTACGAGAGAGCCGGTCGTGTTAAATGCTTGGGTAACCCAGACAGAGAAGGTAAAGACATTAATCTATGTATCCCAATCAACAAACGTCTTACTTTTTATTAACTTGTACTGATTAACGGCTCGTTTGATAATCTACAGGTTCAGTGTCAATTGTGGGTGCTGTGTCACCTCCTGGTGGTGACTTCTCAGATCCCGTCACCTCCGCTACCCTGGGTATTGTACAGGTGTTCTGGGGTTTGGACAAGAAACTCGCCCAAAGAAAACATTTCCCCTCAATCAACTGGCTCATTTCATACAGGTAACTTTCAACCATTTAGTTTCCATTGAAAAATCGACTAGCATTAACTTTGAAGAGAGGGACTAGTGGGAAGATTTATGCGTATTATACGCTCTCTTGCGCAAATTATTTTACATTCTTGGAACTCTTTTTTCATTAATCTTTATGAATATTTGGGGTTCGTGGTAAATTCGGGGGAATACGATATATTGTTAGAGACTATTTTCACCAATTTTAATGCTCATAAAAAATTTATTTTCAGCAAATACATGCGTGCTCTAGATGACTTCTACGATAAGAAGTTCCAAGAGTTTGTACCATTAAGAACAAAGGCAAGTGCAACATAATCTAAAATTTATAATTTTTATGATAAATAGCTTTCGTTGTATGCACCCAAGTCCCAGCTAGGTTGTGTTTATATAACTAACTAGTCCATTTTTGACAAGGTAGGAGCAAACACCACCAAACCGATTCTTAGCGCTGACAGCTCTGTTGTCCATGAAGTGTTTCCGGGGATTGGGAGAGAATCTTGCTGATGTCAATTTCAGCTGCTGTCCTCTTAGGTGTGCATTGTATTAACACCTTGTATATTTCAAGAAGATCTCCTGAATCCCATTCCAATGTAGTTCAAAAATTAGAAGCAGAATTTATGAATTTGTCATAGATATATAATTCAAATGTCAAATTTTCAGGTGAAGGAAATCCTTCAGTTGGAAGAAGACTTGTCCGAAATTGTACAGTTGGTCGGTAAAGCGTCCCTGGCCGAAACAGATAAAATCACTTTGGAAGTAGCCAAAATACTTAAAGACGACTTTTTACAACAGAACAGGTAATTTTTTTTTTACCCATCACACCGTTTCCCGAAGGGGGTAGGCAGAGAGTATGGATTTCCATTCTTTCCTATCCAAACAAACCTCTTTTGCTTCTTCCAAACGCATAACATTCCGCGTACATGCTCTCCTATTCCTTTTGCTCCTGACTTGGCCCTCCTCTAAGACTGAACCGATATGATCGGACCATGTAATTCGAGGTCGACCTCGTCTGCGTGCACCCATTCTTTCAGATTTATGTATCCTTTTTGTCATTCTCTCCTCGTTCATTCTCTCTACATGCCCAAACCACCTTAATTTATTAACTTTCATTCTAGTCACTACGCTAACATCCACTCCACATTCCTTTCTAATATCCTCATTCCTCACCTTATCAATCAGTCTCTTTCCGCATATCCTATGCTGATATGCAGAACAGATAATAGACGTCGACATAATAACTCTTCTACTCAATATTCATAGCGCTTAAACTAAATTTTACTTAAATATGTTTACAGTTATTCAGCCTACGACAGATTCTGTCCCTTCTTCAAAACAGTGGGCATGTTGAAGAATATGATAGCTTTCTATGACATGGCTCGTCACGCTGTGGAGTCCACCGCTCAGTCAGAGAACAAAATCACGTGGAATGTCATCAGGGACTCAATGGGCAGCATCCTCTACCAACTCAGCTCTATGAAATTCAAGGTAACTAAACATCACTTCATTGAATGTCACATCCCTAAGAGATGAACAGAGAGTAAACTGTTATATAATACATACTCGAGGTAGCATCTCTTTATAAAATGAGGAAATAAAAAGGAATTGACGGGGCATCCCCCTGCAATGGTTTCCATTTGATAAAAGATCGTAGTGTTCTCAAAAGATGCATCTACTCTCTTTTACCTATATTAAGTTTAGATACCTTTTTCAAAAGTGTTTAGATAAAAACAACCTGTTATATAATTGTTTTATTGCTATCTCGTTTGGAACAATCATTCAAAATAATAAGATGGAAAGAGCTGAAAGATAAAGAAACCATATATGTTGTTACAACTTTTCCCTCCTCTCCTCAACCCTTTTATTTATAGAATCTGTGCTCACTCAAAGTGAACACAAATACACTCTTTCACAGTAAGCTACTTAAAGCTTGTGTTATGAAAGAGGAAGATTGTCGGCACCTGGGATCGAACCTACGACCTCCAGTACGGCATCGTAACTGCTAGGCTACCAACTATTTCATCTCCGTAGCTCGTAAACAAAACTGTGACGTAAAATTTTGTTTAGAATGCCGGACTTACATAGAACGTTTAAATGTTTGTTTCAGGATCCAGTCAAAGATGGCGAAGAAAAGATCAAGGCCGACTTTGAGCAGTTACACGAAGATATTCAACAAGCCTTCAGAAACTTAGAAGATTAAGCTGTTATTGCATATTATGTACTCGTGTTAAATACATAGTTGAAATTGTCATTGTTGTAATATATCTTTATTGTTGTTATTGAGATATTATCATCATCCTGTATCTCGCTCCACATTTTAGTTGAGCCGAAAGTCTCTTGGAAACCATTTCTTCTTCTTATTTCTTATTACACATTATTGTTGTAAATTATTTACACTTGCGAAACTCTTAATTTGTCATTTTATCTTTTACAGATCTTTGTTGTCATATTTTTATGGTTTTCATTAGAGACATTGATATTTATATTATGATAATGTGATTGTAATTAATATGAGTAACCCTTGTTTTATTCTAAAGGCTATGAATTTATATTGTTTATTTATTGTACCCTGAAAAAATAAACTCTATTTGGACGGTCATTGATTGATTGTAGTGTAAGTTTAAAACGAATATGATGACAAAGAATATTTACAAATTATCGCAATACATCTCTTGCAGGGTAGGCAAAAGATAAAGATCAACCATGGTATAAGTTAAATGTCACTAAAACAATTGTTATCTCATATTAATTCTGACACATTACAAGATTAACATCAATCCATCAATTATGTGTATCATTTTCATAAAAATGTGTTAAGATTGTTGTTAATACAAATTGAATACTTCATAAAATATACCGAACATACTTTTCTTACATATAAAAACTCTCTTTATTGAGACAAAAAACAGAAATTGCATATTCATAATATCATCTACATCATAATGTTGTATACGGGCTTCTACCCCGATAAAAAGTCTATTTCAAAAGTATTATATGTGTTAAAAAAAAGTTTGTATGTTTTTCAATCAATTGTGAATAATATATTCCATTTTCCCTTATAATCTGGTACATAAGTGTTATATTTAAACAGTAGATGTTTCAAAACTTGTGATGTGCCGTTTAATTGTTATATTTTTTAGCGATACTGCTCTTCTCGCCCACGTCTGCTATATTAGATTGTGTGCTTGAATAGATTTTTCTTCCATATTGTGTATATAATACAAAGCATATTATATTATTGTAAGTAACGAAACTGTTATTATTTTATTATATTGCATCAAACATGTTTATCGTTTATGCACTAAAACCCTAAAACTATACACCATTTACGGTTACGTTAGAATATGGTGCTAATATCATATCCGTATAATAACGATATTATATCAAAATTGAACGTAGCCTCAATTATTTGTTTTATTTGCAAAAAATAATTTGATACTTAGGCGTTTTTTTTTTGTTACTTAATTAAAACTTATTTTTATTAAAATAAAATTATTGTAAATTGATTAGATTGAATGTTTAAAACGAGTAAATTTGAGACAATACAATGCGTGTTTAAAAATAATTATAATATTATACTTGTTAGACATTTTTATGTATGTCCACTTTCTGTGTCTGTGTGTGTATATTGCATACTTTCCTTCTCAGAACTCTACCAAATCAGACTCAATCTATGTACATAAAAAAAGCATTCTGAAATTATTAGCGTACATTCTTACAACATCTTATTTGTCCCTCATTGCATTCCACTTTTTTATGTTAAAATTTATTAAATTAAGTATATAAACATTTTATTCTATTATGTTTCTTATTTTATTTTGGATATTCCCCGTAAAAGAATAATATATATTTATTTATATATTATATTATTATAATAAAACACAAGCTTTCATGATTGAGTTCACTTTTACGCACATCAATTAAAATATTTAAAATAAATACTTAGTTAAAATCATGAATGACGCGTTCAACTTATTTATGCATATTTATACTTCTGTCTCTTTGTGTAAATAATATTTATATATAAAATATTTTACAATAGACCTTTTAAATAATGTTTGTTGCAGTTAATATTTATATGATTCTCCCTTTATATATATATATATTATTATACAAACGAAAATATTATTGTAATAATTTCACAAAATTACTTGGAATAAATTTATATAAGTTGTTAGTCATATGAAATAGTTTGTTTTGAAAACTATAAAAAAGTTTTATGAATATAGTGGATTATCATAAATATCATGTGTATAATTTTTTATCCTCTAACCCAGTGATTCCCATACTGTGAGTCGCGACAAAATAATGTTTCCAAATTCCTCAAGAAGGTCGTACATTTAGAAAATAATCTGATATACCTATTAAGGTATCCGCTGAAAAACCTGATATCAAGGAAGCCACCAAACTGAATAAAATTGGGAACCTCTGCCCTAACTATTTACACAAAAAGTATTGCAATAATACAGCCAATATCAAAATACAACTGACTCTACGGTATGAACTTTAAAGATTGCATGGTAACAGATGCTTTTGGTATGTGATTGCACAGAATTCCAAAGACTGGTTGAATATTTGAGAATGGGCGAGTACCAAAACATTTAACCACCTGATGTCGGTCTCACAGACTACAGAGATTTTATTTTTCAAATTATTCAGGCACTCTATACGTGATGCAACTGTGCGTCTCAGTACTTTATCTTTACTCACTTCAATGTGTGTCAAATCGTCGGCAGCTCTGGAAATGTGCGCGTTGTGAAATAAAAGGTAATTATATACTATGAGCGGTCTGTGAGACCGATGTCATGTGGTTACGTTATTCTGAAATTGGACCAAACGCCTGTTATATCAACATTTAATATTTTTACCTAAAATTTCAGTACGTTTACATTAAATGTTTATTTTCTATATGTAAATTTACATTTTTGTAAGGTTTAACTGTTTTTTAGCAAAGATATTATGAAAATATAGATGCGATTTTATTTTTTTGTAATATTTAACATTTTGGTATTTAAAAATTGAAGCGAGCGGTCCGTGAGACCGACGTCAGGTGGTTTTGTTACTGAAATACACGTCAGGTGGCTAAGGGTTAAGACTGTTTTGTGATCAGAGCAAGGGCGGATCCAGCATTGACGCCAGGGGGGGTCACGACATGGTAAAAAAAGGTAATTTCCAAAATTTGGTATCTGGAAACTATACTTTTCCTAAAAAAAAGGTCATTTCCATGATCCAGGGGGGGGTCATGAACCACAATAAATTATAATAGAAAAGTAGGTACATATTTTATTAATAAATGTAAGTACTGTACTTCAAATTAAACGCCTGGACCCGGCCCAAGGGGGGGTCATGACCCCCTTGACCCCCCCTGGATCCGCACTTGGGTCAGAGGGGGTGAATACAATAGATTATAATGCTAGAAGAGAAGAGGATGGGACATAAGAAATGCCTTGACTGTTAAAAATTGAAAAGTACTGGATTTGTTTAAGAATTTTTCAGAGTGCTGACTTTCCTTGAAAGACCATGAGAAAGTCTTGTAACTTCGGTGTAGGTAGGTATTTATTCTTTTGGTCCTATGCATTTTTTTTTAAATTCATTTCCATTTCTGACGCTACCTTTTCTAGATATACTGGAAGAATAATAATAAACACGCAATTTCAGGCTATCAACAGCTCTTGGAGAAAAAAATACACCGAAAAGTGAAATTGATAATTTTTATCTAATTCTAGGTGTATTTTTTTATAAATGAAATAAATTGTTAGAACTGTATAATGTTATAAGAGTGGCAACACTAGTATACTCTATGGTTTCCTTTTCCTGTCTGTCTGTTTTAAAATGTTTGTTGGGTTAGAAGAAAATAAAAGCTTGTTAAAAGAAAATCAGTATTTATTAATTGCATCAAACATTAATTCTAATAGGTTATGGGCCCAGAACGTGCCTAAAGTGTTTTTATTAAGTGGGTAATATAAAATTACCAAAAATAATCAAAGTAAGTGAATTATTGTTTTAATAAAAAAAAAGAGTGGTCAAAAGACAGCATGGCGAACACAAATTCAAACATCGATTTCGTGTCTCTGCCACAATTAAAAGAAGGCACAAACTTCAGCAACTGGAAATATAGATTAAAACTCATTCTTGAAACAAAGAATGTGTTAAATGTCATTGAATTAGACAAAGTAACTGAGAGTGAAAAAGCTAAAGATGCAAGTGCCAGAGCTACCATTGTACAATGTTTGTCGGATAAGTATTTAGAATATGTTAAGAAAGCTACAACTGCAAAAGAAATGCTAAATGCATTAGACAAGATATTCGAGCGAAACAGCACTGTGAATAAGTTAAATCTGAGAAGGCAACTTTTAACCTTAAAATGCAAAAACGGGGAAAAATTTACGGATCATTTTTTAAAATTTGATACTTTAATAAACAACATTGAAACTGTTGGTACAAAAATGGATGAGAGTGACAAAATATGCCACTTATTACTTACAATACCAGACAAATATCAGCATGTTGTAACATCAATAGAGACAATGAGTGTTCATAACCAACTCACCATCGAAACGGTAAAGTCGTGTCTCTTGGATGCAGAGTTAAAAGAAAGCAACGGCACAACTAGCAGCAACACCAATAATGAAACTGCATTTACAACAAAGATTGAATGTTTCAAGTGTGGAAAGAAGGGGCATAAGGCATATCAGTGCCGTAGTCAAACAACATCTAAAAGAGGAATTTTCCGGCCAAACAGTTATAGAGAAAAAGGCAGACCAACGCAACAAGCACACTCGAGCAGTAGTAATGCCAATCAAGGCGAATTTAATTTTTTAGCAACGCATGCGATGCATGCAAGTAAACAGTCTTGTAAAGACATGTGTAATATAGAATTCATCGTAGATTCAGGGGCATCGGAACATCTTATAAGAAGTGGCACAACAAATGTAAAAAATGTAACATATCTAGAGAAGGAAGTCAATATCAAAATTGCAAATGGATCTGTTATAAACACAAATATTATGGGAGAAATATCGTTCTATTGCAATAATAAGTTGATTCATATAAAAGGTTTGATAGTACCAGACTTATTTCAAAATATATTATCAGTGAAGAAGATAACAATGAAAGGGTTTGATGTAATTTTTAACAAAGATTATGCGAAGATCAAGAATGATAAAGCATCTTGGGTATGTAAAGAAATCAATGGCTTGTATATTTTAAAGGGCTTCAGAGAAAAAGAATGTGAAGAAAATAGAGAAAATGTTTATGTAACAAAGAATGAAAATGATGCAATATTATGGCATCAAAGATTAGGTCATTTAAATAGGAAAGGATTGATAAAATTGAATTTACCAGTAAGTAATAAAATATGTGAAGAGTGCATGCAAAATAAAGCAACAAGGCAACCATTTAAAAATGTACAAAAGCCTAGAAGCAATCATGTTGGAGAACTGATATACACTGACTTAGCAGGACCCATTACACCAACATCAAATCAGGAATATAAATATTTCCAGACCATTACTGATGATTATAGCCACTTTGTAAAGATTTATTTGTTAAGATGTAAATCAGAGGCAGAAGAAAATTTGAGAAATTATATAAGTGAAACAAAAACACAGTTCAATGTAACAGTGAAGAGGATACGTTGTGATCAAGGAAGGGAGTTTTGTACTACAAGTTTTAAACAATATTGTGATCACCAAGGTATAAAATTAGAGTATACCCAGGCCTATACACCACAGCAAAATGGAGTCTCAGAAAGAATGAATAGAACGCTTTATAACAAAGCAAGGACTATGTTAAATGAAACGAATTTACCAAAATCATTATGGCCAGAAGCAATCTGTTGTGCAGCATATCTCTTGAACCGTAGTCCATCTTCTGCAATAAATTTTGAGATACCAGTTGAAAAGTATGGAGGAAAATTAAACTTAGAAAGCTTGCGAGTATTTGGTGCAAAAGGATGGGCTGTTATATTACCTCGTGAAAAGAAATTAGAGAGTAGAGCACAACCTGTGTACATGGTTGGATATGCTCCAAATGGATATCGTTTATGGAATGCTGACAAAGATCAAATTATTATTTCCCGTGATGTGAAATTTGATGAGACTCAAATTATATACAAAAATGTAAATAATTCTGCACTAAGTGATGACCAAAATGTGGCAATTTTTGAAGAAAATGGAAACAAAAGTATTGAAAATGAAAATGAGATTAACATACAAGAGCAACATAGTAATAGTGAGAATGCTAATAGTGAGGAAGCAGGAAATTGTGAAGAATCAAGATCTAAGAGAACAACCAGTAAACCGACGTACTTGAATGACTATGAATTATATACAGCATTCTGCCTGAATACAAATGTTTGCAGCGACCCTTCAAGTTTTAAAGAAGCATATAAAATACCTGCTTGGCAAGAAGCAATATATACAGTGAACAATTTTCACCATGTTAATTTTTTTTAAAGAGTGAAAATTGAGGAAGGGTGTTAGAACTGTATAATGTTATAAGAGTGGCAACACTAGTATACTCTATGGTTTCCTTTTCCTGTCTGTCTGTTTTAAAATGTTTGTTGGGTTAGAAGAAAATAAAAGCTTGTTAAAAGAAAATCAGTATTTATTAATTGCATCAAACATTAATTCTAATATAAATTAATATAATAATAAATTATTTATGTTGGATGACATTTTTGTATGATTTTTTATTTATTTACCGCTTAGGTACCGCCTCCTTTATTTTTTTTATAATTTCGTATCTATGGTCTATTAATGTGACAGTTGACATTTGTTTTGGTTTCGGAAAATTGATAAGACTTGCAGCAAATTTGTAGACTTTTTTAGATTATTCTGGACTGGCTCGGTCCTGTTCGATTTAAAATGGATAAGATATGTTATGATGTATCATTTAGTGTTGTTAAAGTTGAAATGTAAAGTTTGTTTAAAATGACGTCGGCTCCTACAGCTTTGGTTTGTCGCGAAATTTTTGATGAAAATAGTCAACCCTCTGTGGAAGGTATCCATTTTCAAATAATCATATTTTTAAATGAATCTTATTCAGTGTACAATATTGCGAGATGCTTATTAATTATATTTGAATTTTAAGAATAATAATATTTGTGAAATTGCTCGCAATGAATGAAAAACAAATACAAATTCTTAACATTAAAACTGTATTTTCAATTTGACTTCAATTAAAATAAGTAACTTTTTGAATTCTTATTTAGTGCCTAGGGTGTATTTAATAGAGTTTTATGAGTTGGATGCAATTTCTTTAATATCCTTGTTTGAATCCTTGGAAACAATACATACCTGTCAACAAAAACAAAATTAATATACTTTTTACACATTATATATGTTTTTGTCTTCACTAGCTTAGTTATTGTTTTCTTCTAAATATCCTGATTTTCACTAGCTTCTGATTTCTAATTGTGTATTTGATATTTACAGAAATAATTGAATATGCTCAACAAATAGGAATTGATCCTTCAACAGAAAGTCACCTACTTCCCTTGGCTAAAGATGGACTTATGCAAGCCTTGCCTGCCCCTTGGAAAGCCTAGTATGACTTCTTTAAATATTCATTTATCATAAGAATTACTTTATTGCAAGAAAATTGATTTCAAAATTTGTTCATATGTGCCCCAGAAACAAAAATGCTTAATTAATTGATTTATACTAGTAAAATAATAACATTAAAATATTTTTAAGACATCCATATTTAATTCGTATTCAAAGCTCAGGCGGGAACAACGCGAGAATATATGCGCATCCTACCTCGCCCATGAAGAACCAATACTGCGTGTGCACATTTCAAAATGCATGAGGATTTTGTATGAAAATTTCTAAAACGCTCAAAACAGTGGAGTATAGGAATGGGCTACCCTGTGAGCGGAAATTACGTGCGAGAATGAGAGGGAGCTACCTTTGTATTGTGCACCGCTCCAAGGCCCTTGAGAAGTTAACAAATAATTTCATAGTGAATTTCGTCAAATGTTTCACTTTGAACGTGCGTAAGAAATATGCCCAACTGTTATTTTATTAGGATAATTTTGAGATACGTGCATGCCATATTGGTTCATAAAATTTATAAAATTATTGACAGAAGTAGGTATGTTGAAGTGTGTATTGAGTGTTTTTCGATCATAACAATATGTTAGCTGGATTTTTTACAACAGTCCAGTTTTGTTTGGACAAAAAACTTATATAAGAGATTGTAAGCTACCTAAGATGTAACTACTTGGAAATTATTCAGTCGTTTATAGTTTCCTAGGTAGGTACATATCCACCATGGTCACAAGTGTAAGAGATTGTAAGCTACCTAAGATGTAACTACTTGGAAATTATTCAGTCGTTTATAGTTTCCTAGGTAGGTACATATCCACCATGGTCACAAGTGTAAGAGATTGTAAGCTACCTAAGATGTAACTACTTGGAAATTATTCAGTCGTTTATAGTTTCCTAGGTAGGTACATATCCACCATGGTCACAAGTGTAAGAGATTGTAAGCTACCTAAGATGTAACTACTTGGAAATTATTCAGTCGTTTATAGTTTCCTAGGTAGGTACATATCCACCATGGTCACAAGTGTAAGAGATTGTAAGCTACCTAAGATGTAACTACTTGGAAATTATTCAGTCGTTTATAGTTTCCTAGGTAGGTACATATCCACCATGGTCACAAGTGTAAGAGATTGTAAGCTACCTAAGATGTAACTACTTGGAAATTATTCAGTCGTTTATAGTTTCCTAGGTAGGTACATATCCACCATGGTCACAAGTGTAAGAGATTGTAAGCTACCTAAGATGTAACTACTTGGAAATTATTCAGTCGTTTATAGTTTCCTAGGTAGGTACATATCCACCATGGTCACAAGTGTAAGAGATTGTAAGCTACCTAAGATGTAACTACTTGGAAATTATTCAGTCGTTTATAGTTTCCTAGGTAGGTACATATCCACCATGGTCACAAGTGTAAGAGATTGTAAGCTACCTAAGATGTAACTACTTGGAAATTATTCAGTCGTTTATAGTTTCCTAGGTAGGTACATATCCACCATGGTCACAAGTGTAAGAGATTGTAAGCTACCTAAGATGTAACTACTTGGAAATTATTCAGTCGTTTATAGTTTCCTAGGTAGGTACATATCCACCATGGTCACAAGTGTAAGAATTTTACTTTTGAAACCTATCAGGAAAATATAAATATGTGAAATAACGAAAAAATGAGATTTGTAATGTATTTCTTGTTTTAAATCATGATCCAAAATAAGACTTGTAGTAATTTGCAATGACTTTGTTTGTTTAGCTATGATGATAAGCTGAAAACCCACTATTTCTACAACCCCGAAACCAAAGTCACCCAGTGGGATCATCCATTGGATCAGGTGTACAAGAGCCTAGTTATTAAAGCTAAACTGTCCTCAGAGCGTGGAGATTCCTTGATCGATGACACATGTGTCTCTATTCAGGTTTGTGGGAACTTGCCTTATTTTAAATAATACCAGCTGTCTCGTTGTATTATGTTGTACTGTCTTGACTATGAATATTCAATTCTGTTGCATTGTCTTGACTATGAATATTCAATTCTGTTGCACTGTCTTGACTATGAATATTCGATTCCAATATATATAACAATGAATTACCTTATTAGCCCCCAATATAACAAGTATTCCAAAATTTTCATAAAGATATTTATCCTTCGTTTAAATAATAATTGTAAGTAAAAGCACAGATTACATTCAATTCAATATGCACATCCCGCCCTATGAAACAATACAAATTGCAAAAGAGATGTTAACACACGGAAACATAGGTAAAGACCGAATTAAACGTCAGTCAATTTTTTTACGAAAAAATGGTAAAAAATATCCCTTTATTATAATTATCCCTTTATTATATATAAATGCATCTGTTTTAAACGATATTTGCAGCAGGCATTTTGTCAATCGTGCCAACTATCAAACCAATATGGTCCATTTTAAAAGCATGGAAAAATTCTTCTTCTCTTCTTCATCGCTTTCTTCATTCCTGAAGGTCGTGACCCACTGCCACTCTGGTCTACCCATGCTTTCTTCCATGCTCCCTTACGATGCTTCTCCAATCCTCCCTGCACTGCGTTAATTGTATCGCCTCGGTTATCGTCGACCCCAATGCAGCCCTGACCTGGTCCAGCCATCGCATTGGAGCTCTCCATGAATAGAGCTCCTCCATGGAAAAATGATGAAACCTTTTAAAAAGTGCTGACGAGTCTTTTTTCATAAATTTTATTTTTAAAATGCCCTACTACCTAAATGTAAATGTATGTTTTACAGCTTTTTATCGCTATTTATCTTTTCAAGGATTTGGTTACATACGAAGAAGATGCCAAACACCTCAACACAGATAAAACTGATCCAAAAGAAAGAATGGAGGGGCAGGACTCGTCCATCGAGTCCAGTTTGGAGGAAGCCATAGGCTCGGACAAAAAAGGAAAGATTCCCCCACCCGAATTGTTCGCTTCTAAAAACAACCTTTCGAGTCCGTTCAGTAAAAAACCTCTACCACCTGTTGGCGGTGTGACTGACAGACGTCTCGGGGAATTGAAAGCTACAGGAAAAAGACCAGGGAATTCCAACACTTTCCCGAGAACGGCTCAAACATCTGCTCCGAAATTCAAGTCCGTAATGTTTGAAGATGATAATGATGACAGCTACAACAATTCAAACAGTGATAGCTTAGAAAAGAACCAACTTTCCGGAAACATGTGGTCCTCCACCACTCCATACGGTGGTAATAATCCTGCAACAAAGCAGCACGTCATAGATTTGAGCTTTAATCCCAGAGATATTCTGGAGGTGAATTCCTATAAAAGTGATCATGTGAATGTTAGCAAGCCTACTAAAGGACTCACTATAAGCGGTAAGGAAACTATCAAGCTAAAATATTTTTGACTCATATTTGGTCGGTTCAGAAATTTTCAGGGGTTGTGGAATCCTGTCCAATCCAAGTAACTGTGGTACTGAAGAAAGTCAAGTTACATAATGTTTGTTTTGAGATAAAGGCTGAAGAAAATTCTAGTCTATTATTTCTTCTTTTAAACTTCTGAGATAATTATTGAACTTCAGAACTTCTAAAATAGCTAGTTTCATAAAAAATAAAGGAGACTTTAAGTTTCCTTTAAAAAATAAAGTGTTTCATAACAGCTAAATGACACTTTATGCGTCAACTTTAGTGTAGTTCAATCTTTTGCCACTGGAGCTCATAGAAAATTTAGTGGCGCTCTCTGTCACAAATTATGAACATTTGTATACGGTGACACTGTGGACAAAATTGACTAAAATAGGATGTAAAACATGGCAAAACGGGAAGAATATTATTGTTTACAGATTTCGTTTAATAATTCATAAACTATAATAATCAATTAACACAAATAACGGCACTTTGATGCTCTATTGAGAAATGAAATTGACAGATGAACAGAAATTCCGCAAAAATATTAGTAAACACCCTATGTTTTCTATGGAAACACTACCAACTACTACCAACTTTCAAATATTTTTTTGACATTTCAAACTTTAGCTGAAGTAAGCGGGAATATTTTTTATGAAACGCGTCAGTTTAAAGGAGACTAAATTTAAATGTTCCTTTAGCTAAAGTGTTCTTTATCCGCTTTTTTTGAATCCGGCTGTTAGAGAAATTGTTTATAAATAGGCTTTATTTATTTCTTATCGTTAGCACACAAGTGGAATACATAATTTATACAATTACACAACACATTATGCATACGAAAGAATGTTCACAGACAGTGAGATGCTGTAATATGGGGGTATATATTAAATAATATAAAACATTGCATAACACAGGAAGAATATTTTTTTCTAATGAACCCTTATTGAGGCACATTCCATGAGAGATATAGGAACATTTTTTGTCTTTTATAAATATAGATTATAAAGTTATATTCAATGTTCAATAGGCGGCGGTGCGGCATTTTTAAAAGCGAATAGAAATCAACAACAGGATAATTGGGACAGCAAAACCCTTGGTACGCTTGGCGGTGTTGACAACCCCAAAGGTATTCTTCGTGAGAGAAGCTTTTTAGAATCAACATACAAAGCACCTCCTGCAGAAAGTGTCAAAATAGACAGCCATAATGTTTCTGAAGAAGACAGAAAGATTGTTAGGTGAGTTTTTAAATTTTAGTTAGCTAAATAACAAATCGTCCGGACATTGTATTGGTTGATCGTAGGAACGGAATAATATATCTCGTAGATCACTATACCGTATGCTGAAAATTTGAAAAAGGCTGAGCAAGACAAGATAATTAAGTATCTTGATTTTGCTCATGAGATTAAAGATAATGTGGCATACACCTACTACCCACATTATATCTATAATGATATCGACGAATGGAGTTATTCAGCAAAGTCTCTTATAGAGAATCTAGGGAAACTCAGCATCTGTTGTGGTCTTAGATATGCCATTCAAAAGACAGTTCTGTTATCCTCATGTAGGATGTTAAGATAGTTCCTTTCTTTATAGTTCGAAGGTCTTTCATTATTACATTACACTGTGATGTATCATGAGAGACAAGACTAATATTTTTATAATGAGTTTATAGTATTGTGTTTAATTTAAATTTTGATGTAGACTTTTTATGATTGTATTGTGAATCAAGGGCGGATCCAGCTTTGGTGCCAGGGGGGGGGGTCACAAAGTAAAAAAAGGTCATCTTCAAAATTCCTAAAAAAAGGTCATATTTTCAAAATTTGGTATCTGGAAACTACACTTTTCCTAAAAAAAAGGTCATTTCCTAAATTTGTTTTATGGAACTTTTGCTCCAGGGGGGGTCATGGCCCACAAGAAATTATAATTATGCTAGCAAAGTAGATATTTTATTAATAAATATCACTACCGTACTTGAGAATACATAGCCCAGGGATGCTGGATCCGCGCTTGTTGTGAATCTGAATACATGTCTTAAATAATAATTAAAATGTACATATTTGTAGGTTCAATTTGGAGAAGAAGGAACAAGAATATCAGTATGATCCTTCACCTAGTCCAAGTTCTCAGAGTTCCTCCGATATGTTACAAGGTAGACGTGGCTCCATAATAGACGTGACTAAAAGAGAATTTGAGAAAAGCGAGCAAAATCCCTTTCCCTTGAGAACCTTGATTAGAAGAAATTCCGATATTCCTGTGCTGAATACGGAACCATCCAGTTTTGTGAACGGAAGGAAATTGAGACCATTGAAAAGTGACGATAATATAAAAGCTGATAGTCAAATTTTAAGTGAGTATTGAATCTCTACAAAAAAACAAAAATATTTTTTTCAAACAATATGGAATTTTTCCCCATCCAATTTTTATAGATTTTAAAAACCCTCTTAAAACAAAAGCAATATGTTATTCCTGCCATATTCCATTACCGACCTCGGTAGCTTAGTGTTGTACTAGCGTAGACTTTAGATCCGAGGTCCCAGGTTCGATTCCCGGTCGGGTCAGAGTTTTTCGTGTTTTTTCACCTGAAATTTCTACCCGAGGTTGGCCTGTCTCAGATTGGACGGGACCGGTTGACTGTAAAAAATTGCCTCAGGCAATAAGTTCCGCCGGCTATACTGACACCTTTGTATAGAAAAGTGTTATTATTATTCCTCTTGGGAAATCAATGATTGCTGGAGGTATCTTCATGTTTGAAAATTGTGCAAAAACGGTGTTAAAATGAACTTCAGCAAAACAAAGGTTTTGGTCTTTGAAAGGGACGAAGCAAGAATGAATTGTAAAATACGTACAATTATGTGTATGATTTTTGTTTTGTAATTGGCCTAATGGCCGTATGTGATTCAAATAAATGAATTAAACTGTATAAAATGAATGTCTTGTGCAAGTGAATGAGTATGTATTTAGTAGAGATCGAAAAGTGGCTGGTAGCAGGGTAGGCGGTGCACTAAGACCTTTTATGAGAAACAACAATGTCTCACTACAAGCTAAAAAATGTGTGCCTAACGCAATTCTGTTAACATCGTATGAATGTGAAACGTGGATGTGGAGGAAAAAAGAAGAATGTAGTATTTATAAAATGCAGCAAAGATGAGAGTTTTACGAAGAATATGTGGAGAGCTCTGTGGGATGGAATGTTTTATGATATTGGCACATTCCGTTTTTTAATTTGTCAAATTTTCTTATCGTTTTGAAATGTTGCAGATGATGAACACAAAAGTAATGTTAGCAGTTCTCCCACTAGAAAGTTGGTCAAACCGTTACCCGGGGACTTCATAAAGCCAAGTCTATTTCAAAAGCCATTCCAGAAACTCAGTGATTTAATCAAAGCAAATTCCCCAGATACAGACAGCGAATCTGAGTATGCATTGGTTAAGAGGTAACAACATTATTTTTATCTCATTTATCAGAAATACAATTTGTTAGTTTATATGTGAATGTGAAATGTCGGATCGAAACGGCTCGTAGCACGTTCAACAAAATGAGAGCAATGAAGTGCTATGTATATTGTATGCTCTATTGTGATGTATGGCTCGGAAACCTGAACCCTGAAAGTATGCACAATGAACTGGTTATAAGCAT
This sequence comes from Mystacides longicornis, assembly GCA_963576905.1. Classification (NCBI taxonomy): domain Eukaryota; kingdom Metazoa; phylum Arthropoda; class Insecta; order Trichoptera; family Leptoceridae; genus Mystacides; species Mystacides longicornis. The sequence goes on from OY756437.1 coordinate 11,923,742, forward strand.
TCGTGATGTGGCTTCACAGAATAATTCTTCGATTAAAAATGAAAATCAGTTTCATCAAAATGTATACTCAACTAATTTATTCTATCTTTAGATTAATGTGTGGGTAAATTATTGTGAGGGTTACAATAATTACCAACTGATGGTTATTAAAAATAGTTAATAACACATGTTTTTTTTAACAGAATTCAACCTCCAGTAGCAAGCAATAAACTGTCTATTAATTTGATGGAGAATGCTGATTCTGAGCAATCCTCACAATCTCCTGATAAATCTATCGATGATGTAAAAACTCCAAAACCATTTGCTCTGGAAACCCCAGAGAAAGTTTCAAAAGACAAGTTTGCAAGTAAAAGAATGGATTCTCTGGAATTGAAAAGAAATTCTCTACACCGGTCTTCTATGGTTATCAGAGAAGAGCCGGTAGAGACTAAGAATGTCAACAGCGTTGACCAAGAAATGGCGATTAAAAGAGATCGAGAAATACGAGATATGACTTTGAAGTTAGATGCTGAACTGAATATCGTCCGAAGTAAATTAGAAGAAAAGCACAAAGCTGAATTGAACGCTTTAAAGGTGCAGTTGGATAATGAGCATATCAAAAACAAAGCGGAGCTGCAAAAGGTAACATTGAACTGTAATTAGAACTATTCTTCTTGCATTCAGTGTCTTGTCACACTCTATACAAGAGTCTTGATTAAATTCTTCCTCACATTGATATCAAAATACTTTTGAAATTTTGATGTAAGCAACTTTTTCCTGATGTACTCTATTCTTTATCTCTGCCTTTGAGCGGCCATGAAGGGACGGAATCCTCTATCTTGCCTTTAATAATCAGATAAAGTAGATAGTATGTTTCTCCTTTGAGCTCATGATCCAAACAGGATGCTTTTCAGATTTTACTATGGTCAACAATTACTCTTTCTAGTGTTCTTTTGAGCAAGGCTGGTGGGCATCTAGGTACTGTTTATCCCTTTAATAGAGATGAGAAACTCAAATTGGGCAGAACTTCGGTTGCTCCAAATATTATTATTATTGTCTTTAAACTATAAAGGGCTTCTAAATATGCCTAATTTGTAATTTTTTCTTTACAGTTACTCCAAGAAATTAGAGAAAACCATAAAAAAATATTGGAAAAAACGAGGGAAGACTTGGCTGTTGAGTTTGAAAACAGGAAAGAAGAAGAGATTGAAATTGAAAAGGAGAAACTATCTGCCAGTCTCAAGAGGGAGTTTGAGGATTTGAAGAAAAGTCATAAAATTGAAATAGATAGACTGAAACAGGAGAACAAAAATAATCTTCAAAAAATTTTGAACACCTTAGAACACGGTATAGAATTTCTTTTTTTATTTTATTTGTGTGCTTTCCCGGTAGAATTTGAAGTTTTATAGAGACTTATTATCTTACTACTATTGCAGAAAACATGAAAGCTGTCAATGAATTGTCAATGCAATACGCCGACCATTTAGAAGTAGAGAAAAGTAAATTGAATGCAGAAAACAAAACTATGCTGGATAAGATGAGATTGGAACATGAAGCCGTGTGTGATGAACTCAAAAAGGATTACAGAAGTGAAGTAAGTGATAGTATGGAAGATAAAGGAACACAGTCCTTTGGAAGATGAAGGAACAAAATTTTAGATCTACTCTACCTCTTTGTAGACTCCCACCTATGTCCTAAATTCCATATTTTCAAAGCAAAATTGTTCTTAACTGCGTCTTTTCAAAAGCCAGAGTGACTTCATATTAAAAAAAAATGGTACTAGTTCGCTTTAAAAATACGACATTTAGGGCAATGGTAGGACTCCATGTATTTAATGGAACTTTGATTTTTTTTTCATTCTGATTTGCAATATTGGAGTATTTTATTTTTAGCTAGCTTCACTTATTTGGAATAGTAGTCAAGTGCAATAAAATAGCCGAAATTTTATTGCTTTTGACTCGAGCCTCTGTCAAAACAACTGTCAAATAAATCCAAGGGAATTTTGAAATGCGATGAAGAATGGAACAGTTTTTTTTGTTGATATTTTATATTTTAAATTATATTTGATACTTTTTTTTCAAGTCTGTGTTTATCAAACCAGCATTTTTACGCCATTTTTTTTATCTTTAGGTATATAACCAGCTTTCACTTTACAACACTACTGTTTTACTGAATTCATTGGCATAAAATTCACTCTAAATACATTGAATTAAAAAAACTTTGGTGCTTCTAATAATATGGCCAGGGACTGTATTTTTGATGAAACACTTCTACAAATCGAATTCCAGGTTGATTTGTTACGTAGTCAACAGGCTGCCCATCTTAGTGCTCTGCGAGATAGACTTCGACGTGAGCGTGAACGTCCCGCCTCTGTTGTGTCTCCACCTCCGCAGTCCACGCCTCTGTCCCCCAGAGACGAGGTGGCCTTTGAGAAACTTCGCTGTGACAAACGACTTCTTGAAGATAAATACAGATGTCTCAAAGAGAAATATGCTAGATTAAAAAATGACGTGAAGGTAAGCAGACCAATCTTTCGTTAAGGCAAGTAGACTAATCTTTGTCAATAACAAAAATGACGTGAAGGTAACCATGCCAACCTTTGTCATTCACCAAAACAAATTTTATGTAGAAACAAACTGTCAGTGTATCAAATCCCCATGAAAGGAATAACAATCTCTGTGTTGATTAATAAAATTAATTACCTAATACCAATTAAAACCAATTAATAAAATTGAAAAAATATGATGTTGCTAAATTATTCTTTACAAACAAATACTCTAATAAAAATGGCCGCCAACAGTATCGGTCACTCGATGTTCCCATGGTAAGTTTTTTATGTTGTTAACACCAAATAAACAATACCATCAGTGGCCATTTTATTGTACTTGATTAAAAAAAAAAAGAAATGATTTGATCGATGCGATAACCAGAAACAATTTTTTTATTATTTTAGTTTTCTTAAACCATTTTTGCATTGTAGTTGGTATATTATTTAGTTTTTAAATTATAAATCAGAAAAAATGTGATTTCACAAGGTTTCCACTAAAAAAACTAGTAATCATTATCATTTTTCCAATGAAACCAGTTTGAGGCATATTAATTAAATGGTTTCTGAGTCTATAACGGACATAGACACATCTTTTGTCTTTTATAGATATAGATTATGGTTGTTCTTCGGAATAGCGTTGATTAAAAGATGATATGTGTAGAATATAATGTGTTTTGTTGAATTGTCTTTTTAGATCTCGATAGAGAGAAGAAATAAAAGACGGGAACAAAGCCAAGCAACTGGTTCGGAGACCGATAAATCTCATTCACATAAAAATGGTGGAGCCCATGACAAGTTAGTATTATATGCATTAAAATATTGTCAATTGTTTTAACATATTGTATTATATGCAGTAAAAAAAAAAAATATTTTCGTTTAAGATCTATAGAGGGTCAGGACGGAAGGAAAGGTGTCGGAAGCAATAATAACGAGGACTATAAAACTGGAACGGACGTAGCAATTGTTCACGCCAAGCCTCCTATACCCGACAATAATAATCCACACTCCGTTCATATTAGCTACCATAAAGATGTCAACTTATCTCTAAGCGATTCTACACCTCAGCACAACTCGTCTTTAAACAGTCATCTCCTGAACGTGGGTGGAAAGAACGATAGAGGTTTATCACCTGATAATTCCCGTGTTAAATCGCCAAGCTTTAGAGACAAATCTCCGATAGGTAAAGTCATGTTTCGCAGTGACAAAAATTGCGATAACGACAACAGCATCGGGGCGAACGACATTTCTTTGAGTCAGAGTGATAGTCACACTGTATCAACTAGCAAACATGGGAAGAAAGTTCACGTCTTTGAACACGCCAAAGATAAACACGATCATAATGCGTCAAAATACAAAGGAACCGTGCGGAAGAGTTTCAAACCTTCTAGCGAATATGTGGAAACTAGTAAGTAGTCTTCAATTCATGCAACTTTATTTATATTTCACGCAAAATGCCTTTTTAATAATTGGGAATTTCACATTAAATTTTCAAATTGAAGTATTTTAAATATGATTTTATTTTTATTTGTCATTATTCATATTATAGATAAGCTATAGTTTATTTAATTATGTTTCATGTTCAAATATATTGTGTATATTTTTTTCACCATGCACTTTTTGTGTTTTGTTTTGTCATCTTACGCAATATTATTATAATTGCACTTATACATTTTATTTTTTCATCTTAGAATGTTGTATTATTATATTATTGTAGTTGAAATATTTTGTTTTGTAGAGTGCGTACTTTGTCTTATTATTTTTGGATGCCGTTTCTTTTCTTTTTTGTTGGGATATTCTTGATGTGAGCACAATAATTCCTTGGATTTACTCTTTTTTATTTGTAAGTATTATATTTTGTTATGGCAACATTATTTTACTGTATAATTTTTATTCATGGCAACTTTATTATGTTATTTTGTTTATGTCATACTCTTCTATTACAGCTGTGACAGACTATCAAGACTCGTCTGACACTGGAATGAGTGATCACGTTCAAGCTAGAGAGTTTCTCACTGGTACTTTTTTGAATTTAAATATTTTTTAGTTTTAATCATTACTTATACCCAATAATATTTGTCTCATATAACAATTACATTATTTTAGGTCGAAACCGTAAGAAGCTGTTTACAAGATTGAAGTCGGCGTCAACCTCCAGATTAAACTATACAGTTTCTTCAAAGTAAATATTAACATTTTATTATTTCTATTATATACTGAATGACTCGGCAAATGTCCCATCATCTACATTCTAAGCATATCTATTTCATTTTTAGTCACTCGAACAAAAAAACAAGAATCCTTTGGGAGAATTTAATTGTGTTTTTTTTTGTTATTTTCTTCGCAATTATTCCATATTTTATCACCGTTTCGAACTACACTGAACATAAATGAATAATCCGAAACCAAATTTAGCCAAATTGGTCCAGTCTTTCCTGAGTTTTAACTAGACACATGCACAGCTAATCATTTTTATTTATAAGATATGTTAGATATTTCTAGATTCCAGCGATTATGGGAGCAGAATTATCTGTCTATGGGAGAGAGAAAGAGATGGATGTAAGGTATAGTTAGGATAAAGATATGCAAGAAAAGGATGATATGATTGTACTTGGAACTGGGAATGGTCACTCATCATTATTTTTGTAACAGGATTCTGTGGACATGTTTAGTACAGTTGATGTAAATTTGTACAAATAACTTGAAATACAATATTATCTTTTTATTGTTTAGGATTACTGATCATACCTGCAATCCTATAGAAAATTTGAGACAGCAATTACGCAAGTTAGAAGAACTGGAGGAGCAGTTTCCAGATGTGACTCTGAACGCCGATACGACTGCATATCGGCTACGGTATCCTTTTCCGGAATCAGGTAAACGACGGATTAATAATTAAACTGGACATTGTTTTAACTTAGTACAAGAAATGACTTAAAAAACGATTGTGTTTAGGTGGAGGTGGCGAATTAGGGTTCTTACGGCACCGTGCTTTGGTGGAGAGGGAAGGGGTGAGAAGAGCAAAAGCGGCTCTCAAAAAACGATCGGACATTCTCAAGCAACGAAGGAAGACACCGCAACCGTGGCAGGTTGGCTTACCTACCAACTACGTATGATTTCTTTTTGATTTTATTTTTGTTTGATCGTTTTTATTTTGGACGCTTATCCAAAACATTGTGGAAACGAAATTATGAGAATATTATTTTCTAGGACGATTGCGAATTGACCGATATGGAAGTGTCGCTGCATCGTACAAGATCGATTATAGGAGAGAAGGTTATAAGACTTCGCCACATAGACAAAACCTTACGCAGTATGCAAACTGATAAAGATGAACAAATACCAGAACACACTTCAACTAAACAAAAAGATGATAATAAGGTTATTATATTGCCGTTATCTTCTCTCTTTAAACCCCCTTTCTCTAGGTAGGAGTGACACTGTAAAACATGACCATTAGTGGGGAAAACCAAATGGATGATATGAAGTGAAGTGAGTCAGATATCCATCAGTCCAAAATTCAATTGCTGTCAAGCCATTTGTCCTCCAGTACAAACAGTTTATCAATGGGGAAACTCGAGTGGACATGGTCCAAGTCGTTATGTCACTTGATTGTTAGTGTTAAAAACTTGATCTAAATATGTCTCATTTTGTCTTAATCCTTTCACCAGGTTATACATGTTGCTGTTTTAAATTTAATAATAACAAAATATGTATATTAACATAGTGAAATTTGGTTAAAACGATTGAAAAAAAAACTCAAGTTTCACAAATAGAGTGACATGCTCCACTTGGAGTGATAGTAATGCAACAATTATTTTAGATGTTGTGACAGCAATTAATAATAGGTGTGGTGAATTGAAAAAGTTCTGGAGAAGGCTAGGCCCATTACAGGGTATAGTGTTTTGATAATCTTTATCTTTGATCTTTCAATTTTACTTTTATTGAACTGAATGTAATAAGTAATGGAAATTACAATGCTCCCTTGCCAAATGGGCAGACAAAGATATTCTTCCGCATTGGCTTATGGGTTAAACTTATCCATTAAGGTCGATCGGTGTATAATAAAACAGGTAGTTGAGATTGTTCCTCTTTTTCAACCTATTGATAACGATGGGTCAATTATTTTCAACCTTTTACCATGTCCTATCATTTCAGGATACAACTCTTAGCGATATATCGTCCCATAGTTCGGGGTTCAGCAGCACGGACATGGCTAACAGTATTGGAGAGCAGAAAGACAGGAACAGGGATGATGCCACTGAAATAATATCATCACTGCAAACATTGAACACCGAGATACAGGATATATGGCAAGTGCTGAATGCACAACAACAAATGAATATTACTAAAGGTAAAATGAAGTGGATTATTGTCCTTAATAAAATCAAGTTTAGATAGGGTACATCCAACCTTGCAATTTCATAGGAGGCATAGAACTTTTGAAGCAAAGGTAATCATTAGTATCATTGTTGGTAGTATGATAAAAAATCGAATTTTAATTGTCGTGTAAATTTAGACACCAGTTTCTCATTTATTTACGTTTTGACCCTATGGCTGATTTTCTGCAATAACTAGGGCTCTTTAAATGTTATGGCCAAAGTAAAAAAAGATTTTTTGAGCTAACTTGAGTTCTGCCTGCCTCACAAGTGCAATAACTAGGGCTCTTTAAATGTTATGGCCAAAGTAAAAAAAGATTTTTTGAGCTAACTTGAGTTCTGCCTGCCTCACAAGAATCAGTCAGTCAATCACCACCATAATGCATTACGGATGTCAAATAATGACAGTTGTTCAAGAATAAGGTGTCTAATTTATGGTTTTTACCCTGTTCAAATAACCTCTTTATATTGGTATTAAAGTTTCACTAAAACTACTAATTTTTGTTGTTGTATTTTTTATTTATTTTTTTTTATTTTCATATTAGTCTTTCCATTAGGTCAACTGCTTTACACAGACATGGGCTGGCGATTTCCGATTATTACTGGAAATTATCCGAATCTACTGCCCGGAACTGTCACACTCAATGTGCCGTCAATCGGAGGTGCAGTGCCACAAGAACTAGATCAGTCACAGTTTAAATATACCGCTCTCAGGCAGCTGGGACAACCGGTGAGACCTCAACCGACCGTGACGAATGCTCAACAGTCTCTGCCGTTGGGAGTAGCAACTAGCTTGGTGGAGCGGACAAGAGATCTGCGAGATTGGCTCAAGCAACAAACTGCCTTGTAATGATTTCTATAATAGACGGTTCTACATTTTTACTTATATATAATTCCATTTCTTTCCTGTTACACATAATTATCCAAATCTAAACTCACATATTTTTCAAATTTAAACTGTAAAGGTATCCCTTAATTCTAAATTAACGTAAGATTCGAATTCGTTCAGACAATTGTTGGCAACCTTTTTTGATATCTCATTTGATAGTATAGTCAAGTTATGGTAAAAATGCCCGCAGTTTGATAATTTTGTACAAAATATGGTCGGAACAATGATTTCTCACTTCAATCAAGCGAATGATGTGGGATTTTTCAAAGTCAGAATATAGGTAGGTATATATATAAAAAAAAAAACAATTTAAAGAAACATAAAGTCTGTTTTTTTATATAATTAAAATCTTGCGTTAATTTTGGGACACCATATATTTCATTTAAATGAAATAACATTGACAGATATTTATTACTATCCGTAGTATGCTAAGTCATATTTTCTTATCAAAGATTAAGCTAACCTGAATTCAATGCCTGGTGGCACAAAAAGGAAAAAAAACATCCCATTATGTATGTAAAGTGGTTAATTGGTATTGAAAAATAGACTGTTTACAGCAAGTTAGGGTCTCGACTTTGGTTAAAATACGCATCCACATACTGGTGAATAGTAACAGATCATGAGCAGTGAGGCAACATTCATTGACTCAGGTTAAAGAATTTCTTTACATATTTCAATGTTACCCTTTCAGAGGCTGAAGTCAAATGTAATAAAATGTCCCCCAACGGTATCGTTCAGTTGCATGGTAACAGCGTACAAATGACAGCTTTTTACTATGTTATCATGGAAACACCGACTAAACTATACTGTTGGCGGCCATTTTATTACACTTCTGATATTTTTTTTAAGTAGGTACCACACTTTTTCAATACCATACTTTACAAATTATATTAATAAATCATTACAGTCTTAGGAAATAAAATATGCTCAAAACATTAAATAATTATCCTCTACAAATATATACAAACTGTTTCTTAGCTAGTCAATTCATTACAATACAAATCGTTATTATTTAGAAAATAGAAAGAAACTATTATAGAATAAATTTAGCCAATTTGTTAAACTGATTGTTATTATGTTTACTTCATACTAATGTTAACGTTATCTGTAGTAGGAGCACAAACACCTTAATCAAAATTGTAAATCCATAAGTTGTTTTTCATATTCTAAATGGTGGATTGTTTTACCTTATAGAGCTCGTTTGCACTGTGTTGTGTGTTGTAAACGGCTTTTAATCGAATATCATCGCCTTTGTTCCAACTGTTCGCTGTGGAAACAATTACTTCTGTCAATGTCAATTGTTTCTGACTTTTTTATGATATTGGATGTTGTGGGTTCAAATTCCCATAAGTAACTTTTTCAAAGTGTATAGAAATAGACTCTTTGACTCTTTCACAGTAAGCTACTAAAAGCTTGTGTAGTGAAAGAGAAAAATGGTCGGAACCCTCGACCTCCAGTACGAAAGTCAGCAACGGAATGTCCAGGCTAACAACCACTTTAATGGAACTATTTAATTTTATTTTATTTAGTTGAATGAAGTGTTATAAAGATGTGTTTAATAAATCTGGATAGAAGTAAAAGTGTAGTGGTGCATGTCTTGATGAGCTCATCATTTAATTCAAAAGGAATTGATTGCGTATCTTATTATTCCATTGTGATAGGAATAAAAAATATAAAATAAATATTATCGGTAGATAGAAATAATTATAATATTCAATAAAAAAAAATCAAAAAGTTTTAACTTGAGATGTTTCAAGATATAATCTTACGGCCTGTTTCAATAGCCTATTTTCCTAGCTTTTATTCAAACTATATATCTTTCCATTTTGGTGTTTTAATAAATTTGCACATATTGTTTCAAGGTGCGTATCCTAATATAATAAACCAGGGGTTCCTAATCTTTTTCAGCCCACGGCGCACTTGCAAGTTTAGTATTTTGTCACGGCGCCCTACTTTATAGTAAGCTATTTGGAATAGATATACTCAATCCATATTTATACAAATTGCGGGAAGCAATCTTGACCCTTGCCTTCGTTCAGTTTTCGTTCCCTTCGATAGTTTCAGAATGTGTGTGTTGTTGCCTTTTTTTTTTTTATCCCTTTGCACATGTTGTTGCCTTAAAAAGAATGATTCAGTTAACAAAAAATATATCAGAAGTACGGTAGTTTTAGTGAAAAATCTTGATCAGTAAAATATTTGCTTGACTGCCAATTTCTTCGTGCAATTCGATCTCAAAATATTAATTATTGTTGCTTTTTGCATATATTTTTGGTTTTGAATAGTGATCGGTGGCTTCGAATAATGATAGAGGATCGACTCACAGCGCCTCTCCTCACTTTCTACGGCGCACCAGGGCGCCGCGGCTTACTATTTAATAACCCCTGTAATAAACCATAGATCTCTGACATATTCATACACAGTTTCTATGACAAATCCAAAGGCCACCGGATAGATATCTATCTTTAGAGTGGGCATTTTTTTAAACCAGGCAACAGTAGAGTAGTAGTCATGGTTAATTTTTATCCGATAGAATTTGACAGAATACTTTTGATAGGTCATTGAAACCGGCCGTTAGTCATTGTTGGAATACTGGTTTGGGTCTTGATAGAGTAATATATTTTCTTGACTAAATGTGAATTTTTTTTCTGTAAACGAATGGCTGACAAAAGTGTTGGATAAACATAAGTCGAGCAATTCGAGTTTATTCTCTCCCAAAACAGTCTTTCAACTTAATAATTAAAATGTATTTTTTTTTAAACATTAATAATTTTTGTTGTTATATAAATTATACCTGTGCCTTTTCTTTGATTATGATTATTCTTAAGTTGTCCCAAAATATTATATGTAGTCTAGTAGTTTTAAATGTATACCCCTTATTGTAGAAAAATTAGGAATAATAATGTATTTTAAATGTTGACAATTATACATATTTCATTATGACGAAGTCTTATCTCGGTATAACGATAACGTTGCATTGAATTTAGTTAATTTTTTATATAATATTTTTCTTTCCTATGTATATTTATCTTGAATTCAATATTCCTCCGTAAAGATGTTTTTAAGAAAGCTATTTGCATGAGACCTTAGCAGAGTAATTTTAAAATTTTTCGCCTCCCATACATTGATTATAACAAAATAATTTTCTTGGTCCACGAGTTTTGTTATAACGGGAGTCTTTCTGCATTCTGTGAGAATCTACTAGTTAGAATGGACCAGTGGTAGTCCGACAAATATCTTGCAAGGCGGTGTCGGACTTTAAACCCCCTATATTGGTCCTAAATTTTTCCATGTCGATGTGATAGTTGATATGGTCAATGAATTCCAAGATTGACAAACATCCAAAACCAAGTCTTTCATATAGAGTAGGTACTTTTAACATTTTTCTATATGCTGGTTTTTTGATGCTCTCAGATGCAGATTTTTCTTGTAAAGATTTGCCGAAAATTTTGTGTAGAATTATAGGAAGTGCCAGATTTGTCAGTGTCCGGTTTACCGGGGGTCCACCGTAGTTCAGCTACATATTGAGTTCACTAAATCATGATAATAAAAGATCACAAGCTCAGAAGTAAACTATAGCATTCGAATTCAGGCTAATAAACTTCATAGTTGAGCGTATAAGTTGATTGAACATTTTAATTTTAATATTAGAGAGAATGTAATTAATAGAACTTAATTGTATCATAGGCTTGCACATTTTAGCATCTTATTGAATCATGGACAATGTGAATATTATTATTTAAATAAAACTCACTGACCTATTATGAGGAAGTGGTTGGTAGACTGGCGGTTACAACGCCGGATTTCATGCTGTTTCGTATTGGAGGTCGTGGGTTCGATCCCAGGTGCCGACCATATTCCTCTTTCACGACACAAGCTTTAAGTAGCTTACTGTGAAAGAATCAAAGAGTGTATTTGTGTTCACTTTGAGTGAGCACAGATTCATTTAAAAAAATATATATTTAAACACAAAAAACGAATTTATGTTTCCAACACTTGAAAAGGTTAATTTAAATTGTAACCTATATAATATCAATAAAAATGTTAAGTCATTCGGAGCTAGTCATCAAAATTTATTTACTGTTATTTTCTGAGATAGCCATAAGCCCTAAGGCTTGACTTTTATGTGTGTTCTTAAAGCAATTAGCATATTATTTTTGGTACTATTTTATTATATTCATTTTATTGTTATTTATGAATGCATCATATATTCATGTATTATGTCGTAGATGTCAATGAATATTCAAATATCTCATCATATTAATGCACAAAACTGACAAACATGAGTGCCCATTTTATTATTTTTTATGTGTATCACCTAATATTCTGCTATTCATTTTTTTCATATTGAGAAGAATACCTCAATACTAATATTCCGTAATTTTACACATTTTGTCTATGGTCCATTACTTCAGCTTTTTCTCTATCAAAACTCCACTATCTGTTTTTATATTATTAACTTTTTTTTTTATAAAAAATGAATCTGTGCTCACTCAAAGTGAACACAAATGCACTCTTTGACTCTTTCACAGTAAGCTACTTAAGCTTGTGTCGTGAAAGAGGAAGATGGTCGGCACCTGGGATCGAACCCACGACCTCCAAACGATACAGTACGAAAGCCAGCGTTCTAACTATTCTATATTAAATAAAAAACACAAAAAAATATCAAATATAATTCTTAATTCACTTATAAAATGGTTGTGTATTAAATGTCTAATGTCATGTGATAAAAAACTTTGATTATTAAGATTTTTTCAACTGGCAACACTGCAATATTTTATGTTATGGCAATGCTTCTATTCAAGCTACACACACATTTAGCTAAAGGCTCACACCGAGCCGTTTGTCACAGATATTCCATGATTTAAAAAAAAGTTGCACCCATATTATATTAACGTAAATTTATGATCATAATTCCTATGTACATAACATTGATTCCAGCATAAAACCATTTATTTCCAGCACAATCGTTCAGTAGATGACACAGATCATAGACAAATAAAATGGAAGTTTGACTGATTGTGGCTTCACAATTGTAGAAGGTAGATTTATTAAAACATACTTGTACATTGAATTGTACATATTGAGTCGATTCCCTTATCTTAAACACTAAGAACTTGAAAATGTAAACTTTGTCTTTAAGAACAAAAGTCATAAGGATCGATGAACTAGAAGTCCGTTTTAACCCCAAATATTTTAAGCATTTGATTTTACCTAGCGAGTTCTGGGAATATAATGCAATATTAAATTATTTTCTATTGTCATTAAATCATCATCATAGTAGAACATATTTATAAGAACTGAGCTCGAATAATTTATTTGATATCTTTCTCTTACAAGTTTCTAAACTGTTGTTATCAGTCATCTTTGTACTAATTCATTAAGAAATATCCAGAAAAATTTAAAGCATATACCTATTATTATATTATGAAAATGCAATATTTTTCTTTTATTTAAATGTTTGTAATATAATTATAATAGTTATTGATTGAATTTCTTTATTCTAAACAAATTGGTTTCAAAGCCTGTCACTGGTAAAGAAGAAAAATGCTACCCTTATTTTCAAGTTCTCGGGTTTACACCCAGTCGGGTTAAAAAAATTTATGCGTTTTTCACTCGATATTATTTTTAATGAGGTTGATGACTTGCTAGGAAAAAATTCCATCGGCTATGGTAAGCAACAGGTTTTTTTATTCTATAAGGGATGTAAGGTCATCAGTCCTAATGGTTATTTATCAATTCATCTAAATGATTAATTAAATCATTTGAATTCCAATGTTTGCTTCAAATATCAGAAAAAAATCTTGTAAATAAATGCCATCTAGAGTTACCAAAAAATATTTGATTAATATGGATAATATATTATGAGATCAATTGGCTAGGGATACTATATGCTTATATAACAAAAAATATGGAAAATCTTAACTAAACTCAGGCCTGTTATAAATTCCTTCCATTTAGTATTCTAATTATTTAAATTTAATTGAATGCCCTGTGATTTAATTGTTAAAAATCTGAAACCATTTGTCAAAACTAAAATTATTGTGTTATTAATCATGTTAAATTTTAATGGCTATACATTCCATTTTATTTGAACACCAATCTAAAATCCAGCAATAAATATTTAAAAATAAAATTATTTTTTTATTTTTCCATTACTTCTTGGTTGTGCGACATAACACACCCTTTTGTGACCCTACTTAGAGGCAACGAAAGCCCTCCACCAATCACTTCCTCCCACACCATGTCCAAATCCCTCAGATCTGCTTCTAAGGAATGCATGAGAGGGTCTTATTCCTCTTTACAAATTTTGTTGTTCTTTAATTTTTGCTCTTCAAGTAATTAATGAGTTAAAATAGACCGAGATGATGTGAAGTGATAGGGTGAGACAGAAATCCATCAGTCCAATTATGTCAAGCTATTCGTCCATCACTACACATGAATTGTCAATGGGGAATCTCGAGTGAGTGTCGTCAATATTACAAACGTGGTCCAACTTCATCTCATCATCCTACACCAGGGTACATGCGTTGCTGTTTTAAATTTAATAATAGCAAAATATGTCTAATAACGTAGTGAGATTTCGTTACACCGATTGAAATAAAAAAGCTCAATTGTCAAAAATGGACAACATTCATTGTGGTGATGATTAATGAGACAAATTTTTTGGATGTCATCAATTTGGAGTGATTGTGAATGAGGGGCTATCAACTCTTGCAGAATTATCCATGCATTAACCAATCCAGGCGTGATGTGGATTGGATCCAACATGCAGTAGGCACATGTGTAGCCACACACTGCATACTTAATAATATCTATACGGCAAATTTGAATCTTCGCTCAAGATAAAACAAAATAATGAAAAAGAGAAGTTTCTAGTAATAAAAGTAATATTCTAAAATATACCATATTTGACAAACTTAAATGGTCCCCATATTCCAAGTTTTTCAGCTGTAGAGTAATTTTGGTGGCTCGCCTCCGTTTTCTCCAATAGATCTTTAAAATATGGGTTCCAAATCTGGAATGCATACTAGGAGAGTTGGCCCGACAAAGGTTAGGTATATATTGCGCAATCATTTTGAGTAAAAAGCCCTGAGGTATAATAGTGTATTGGCTCTCTCCCTATGACGTGCTCCTCCCATTTAAGGTCACTGCTGACAACCACACCAGATCCTTTTGCGTTTCAAAACTTTCAAGGACACATTTTCCAAGTGTATAAGCACTGTGTGTATTTCACCTCCTTAAATGAGGTACACCACACTTATCGATGTTCAAATATTAAAGGCCAAGTCCGCCCAGGCAGATGGTTCGCATAACACCTAGAGTTTATTAACACGTCTCCTAGTTATCATGACATGTCTGTTTACTTGGATACACTAGGGAAGATACCAAGTGCTCATGCTGCTGGTTGCGAACACTGGTTAGACTCTAAGCAAGTGAACATTATTATACACTGAAAAAAATCATGAAGTTTTTTCAACAGATGCCAAAGAGAGTTGAATATGGAATTTTATTAAATAAGGTAGTTTTGAAGAAACAAGACTTGAAATTAGATTTTCAGAATTATTATATTTAGAAAATGAAGTTTAATTAAATGTACAAAACAATGGGTCCTTGTGTGTCCTTTCTTGCACGGGCTTTGGCTTTAACTTGTGCGGCCATGCGATCCAAATCCCTTCTTCCTTGTTTGGTTAACCTTCTTCCACCTTCTGGGACTTTTTCAATCAGCTTAAGGGCTTCCAAACTTTGGAGGGCTTTCCTAGCGATCCCTGCAGAGGATCGGCAGAAATGAGCTGGGGTGACACCGTTACGTTTGCGACCTCCGAAGATTTTTGTGACGGTCTTCACACCGATGGGTGATCTGATGTAGATGTGTCTCACAAGGGATGCACAGCGCACATAGTACCAATCTGCGTCATAAGGGGCGAGTTCCTTAAAACGTCCAGTTTTCACCAGATCTACAAATTCGGGTACTGGGAGTTTGCCAGATCTGAAAATAGAGGAATATAATGTTGAATGAATGCTTTGATAAACAACATCAATATAATCAACACATAGAGGAACCTGGAAGCCGCATATCACATACACGTGTAGAAGTTAGGTAGTCACATGCCTATCAACCTCTCATCTAAGCTCATAAGCAACATTGGGAGAAGAAGACAAATTCTTTAGTAGCCCTATTGCTGATTATTAAATACAACTTGATGTTACTGTGCCGTTTTTAAACCATGCAGGGAATAATATTCTCCGTTTAGTTGTCAGTGTGAAAATTTAATGCTTAGCAGTGATGCGGGCGCTTCATTCTAAAAAACATATTTTTCTATAAGCAATTATATTGACATTTGATATGATTGAGCTTATTAATTATAACCATTGAAGCCGCGCAAGATCGAGCGCAGTGGAGGACTCTTCTTATCTCCCTATGCCTCCAAGTAAGGTCAAAACGGGAGTTATGAATTGAATTGTTAATAACCGTGAAACTGGTAAAATAATGGGTTGGTCATCAATATTACATTGTTTCAAGTGAAATCCTCAAAAGCAAGGATTTTGAGTTATGAAACAAATTAACTCTAGTAAGAAAATATTTGAAATATCTTTGTTTTTCATACAATGTGTACGAAGACTCGATGTGACGCATCAAAAATCAACAATCAAGCAGCAAATAGCCTCACATGGGGAACAGCATATTGGAATAACAAACCAAGAGCAAGAAGGCATTGCTAAACAGAGATAGAAAATCACCACAATCACAGTACGAGTAAAATCTTAGAATAGCGTAGAACTGCATAAAAATGGAGAAGTACCTACACAGGAAGAATTTATGACAATGGTACAGGTTGGAGAACACTGACAACTCTCATTTATTTTTCAACTAAAATTCAACTTTGTATTCTAGACACTCATAATTATAATTAAACACTATAACTTTCGTTAAATCACAATACTGAGCTTTTAACATTGATTTGTTTTGACACTCTATCATCATAGAGTTGAGGTTAGTTGACTAGATTAATTCATTAATGAGATAACAACAAAACGGTAGCACTACTCACTTCTTAAGAAAGGCGGCAATTTCCTTAACAACCTTGTCTTGCTCAACGTCCTTAAGCGTTACTGACGGCATCTAAAACAGAAGTGTTACATTATTAGAAAACCACACAATGACAAACGTCAAAAATTAACATACAATTGCGTGAACTGCAGGTGCTTTAGAAGAACCATTATTGAAATAAACAATAACTCACGATAAATAGATTTCTTTTATTACAACTTAAAAACGAAATTCGAATAAAATATTGGATATTTTCTATAAATTAAAAGCCATGTGGCTCGAGCGACAATTACCTTGAATGGCAGACGAAACCGGAAAGAGCGCGACGCGGGTCGGATCAGTGTTGCCAACCCGGAAAAGCCAAATGTCGCTAAGCGGAGGTTCAAAAGTCGCCAGATGTCGCCAAAATTGGTCGGGGGGGGGGGGGGGGGGCAAACAAAATATTTAGGTGATATTTTTGTATTGATAGAAAGAAAAAGTGTTCCTATTAAAAAAAAAAAAAAACAAAAAAATTAAAAGATCGCATTAAAAAGATATTACTACCTACTACTTAAAAATTAGAGAGTCATTAAAATTAATATGACATTATAAATCCATTGTTCTAGAAGTCTGGGCTGCATTGGAAGCAGAAGAAGAAGGTTGTGGTATTGGATCACTTTTAAAAGCATATTATGTTCATTTTTAGTTTATGTTTTTTCGTTTCCGCGTGTTTTTTTCATATCGCTCACTTTGGTTTCTATCAAAATACTACAACCGAAACCGAAAAGCGCTTTGGACCTAAAAAGCGCTAGAAAAGTCGCTAGAATATTTTGTCGCTAAATGAAAATGAAAAGTCGTTTTCCATGTCCAAAAGTCGCTAGATCTGGCGACAAAGTCGCTAAGTTGGCAACACTGGGTCGGATCGGAGTTGCCAGACTTTATTTCTTTTTGATATCTTTTTTCGGTTGTCTATGATTCATATGTCATATTTTTTGACAGTTTCTCCATAGATAATGATTTTGTAGTTGTAGTACTTTTGTACCATTTTTGTACCCATTTGTACCTACCTACCTAACCTTAGTACCTAACTAAATAACCATAATAATGCGGTGTTCAGACGAGGCGAATTTCGCCAGGACACTAAAATATCGCCAGCCAGTTGAACCGTGTGAACAGATTGTCGATAAATCTGAAGCGATTAAAATGTTTGAAAGTGATATCGTCTCAAGTTGAACGCCTTTCAACTTTTGTATCTGGTGGAACGATGCACGCATGCGCAGATATGCGCGGCGTCCGTATGTTCTGTTTCTTGACTGTTGACAGCACTGCTCTAAATTTATTTCTCCTTAGAATCCAATTCCGCACCCAATATCTGCGTTTTTTTTTATTTTTCCTCAATTAGGAGTCTTTTTATATCGTCTAAAACAATATTTTCAACCAACTGCAATTGCTCCGCGACTTCTACCTCGACGTCCGCCATTTTTAAAACACAGTATATTATATTATCTATGTTTAAAACAATCAGCCGCACCTGACAGATTGAATGTATGTCGGTGGACTCGTGTGAACACATCAGACGATCAATGGGCGACCGAGCGGAAGAGAGACCAAAACAAAATCGCGCAGGCCTCGTTATGCGGTGTTCAGACGGGGCGAATATCGCCAGGACACCAAAATATCGCCAGCTAATTGAACCGTGTGAACAGATTGGTGATAAATCTGAAACGATAAAAATGATTGAAAGCGATATCGCCTCAAGTTGAACGGCTTTCAACTTTTGTATCTGGTGGAACGATTCACGCATGCGCAGATATGCGCGGCGTCCGTATGTTCTGTTTCTTGACAGTTGACAGCACTGCTCTAAATTTATTTCTCCTTAGAATCCAATTCCGCACCCAATATCTGCGTTTTTTTTTTATTTTTCCTCAATTAGGAGTCTTTTTATATCGTCTAAAACAATATTTTCAACTAACTACAATTACTCCGCGACTTCTACCTCGACGTCCGCCATTTTTAAAACAATCAGCGCACCTGACAGATTGGGACAACCTAGATTTCACAACATTATTGGTCATGCAACATGGCGGGCATGGACGCCTGTTTAAATGTTAGCGTCGGTCCCGACGCTAGTGCCCTCTATCGGCGTCTGACAGTAGCGTAGTTGTCAACATCAGCTGTGGGCTGTGGTTGACGTGATAAAAGTTGTTTCACTGAGTGTTTGGAATGTGAGACTTTTGATCTTTTTTAAAAATGAATCGGACAGTAGCATTAAAAGCAGGTAGTTTTCTTTCGAGTTACAATTTTAGGAGGTTGACCAGGTTGCTATTACAGTGGTCTAGTTGCAAAACAAACAGGGAATTCATGGATGTTGAGAGGGATAAGTCATCATAATGACTAGAAGCATTTATAAACGGTAGAGTTAAGCAATGGATCCATTGCAAGCGAACTATCATGTTTTGAGAGTGTAATATCTGTGTTTTGTAATATATAATTAATCAGATGCTGTCTACTGCATGAAGCTACCTAAAGAAATTTAATCTTTGTGGGATTTATCTTAAACTTATTCACTGTCTTATGCTGTCACTGTGTTAGATCTATCATTATTATTACAATAAGTGTATTGTTACGAATATCTTTTGGCAGATGTAGATAATAATTGACACTTCCGGATTAAACAAGTGTATCTCCTATGGTACAACATAGGAGATACGCTTACTAGTCCAGAAGCGTCCATATAAAGCAGGGGCTTGCTAATCCGGGGAGGAAACAAACAGGCCCTTGGCAGACTATCTAGTATTACCAAGGTATCCGGATTATCGTCGCACCAATTCCAGTATTTCGTGTATGTGTTCCCTTCCTTCACATCTGTATAGCTCTTCATACACTGTTTGCACAATGCACACCTTGTGAGGGGCAAATGATTCTTAACTCAAATCATTAAATTCAAACTTTGAAATAAGCTAAACAAACAATGCAAAGTACATTTGCCTTACATAAGCACTGAAGTTCCTCCTTCGGTTGAGAAAAATGGATGCAGACATATGTTGTCACTACATATCTCATTTTTGTAGAATAACACCATACACTTTATTTCCTGTAATATTGATGGACTTGGCTGGGACATGTGTTAAGGATGCCAAATGACAGTTGGCCGAGGAGAGCGCTGTTCTTCCTCCCATCAGGGTCCCGAGGACGACCCTCTCATACTGTGTTCCGCTCCTTCGAAGCAGAGCTGAGGAATCTGGACATGGTGTGAGAGGTCATAAACGTTGTGCAAGATCGAGCGCAATGGAGAGCTCTTGTTGCCTCCCTATGCCCCTAAGTGGGGTCTTAAGGGAGTTTGGATTGGACAGCACACAAGTCTCGAATATACCTCATTTTCATATCATAAATTACCATCCAAACGCAGCTATTAAGTGCAATAATTTTGGATAAACACTACAAATGCTAGATGTCGGAAACTTGTAGCTGCCTCACTCAATCTGTAGACATATATAAAAAATAATATATTGTATGACTTAGGTATTAAGTTTTGAAAATAGAACAATAAGTCTTAGGCGGATACTGGGTATCAAGTAGGATTAAGCGTGTAGGACTAACTGAATGGACATGGTGGAAGCAAAGGTTGTGTGTAAGAACTGGCAGCTGGTATTGTTTTCTATGCCTACTCTGCAATAGATGTGGTGTTAGGGTATTGAACAGTAGAGTAAAATAAAAACAAATATGTCTTTACATAATTTTATTTATTCAAGCAATATTGATCTAACAATATACCTGTACACTTAAGTTATTCAACACTTTTGAAAACTCTTTTTTGACTTGATTTTCGCCCATCCCTAAACTGAAGGGCATATATTTATTTATCTGTCTATCCCATTACGCTACAACCCTTGTGGGGTAGGCGAAGGGGGACAAAAAGCTAGACTCCTCTATTTTTACTCCCAAGATTTTTTTTTTATATTAAAAGCACTCCTGGCCTCAAAAATATTATTATGAACGTTTATATATTCAAAATGTTAAATCAAAACTACAACATGTACCAACCTACATGATATAACACGCAGGTAGATGCATTTTATTATGCCCATTTGTAAGTATCGGAACACTGACACCGATGTCTGTCGTCACGTCTACTGGATTTCACACATGATAAAAAATGCATCTATATACATAACATGTAGTTTGGTTTGATATAGCTCTTTTGTTAGATTTTTCACGTATGATATACATCCACATATGCACATGTGAAAAACCAGTCTTCGTGCAAATGATATGTTTGGACATACTCAAATATCAATTACAATATGTACCTTTTTTACTATGTGGCTTTTCATTTTTTCATTATTATTATTCAGATAGTCTTTGAATATATGTTTTTCCCTGATTTGCAATACTGCAGGACAACCCATTTTCTTTGTATTTTGAATAGCAAATCTGGCCCGTGATGTGGTGGGGTGATCCTGTAATGTAAAACACTTATTATTTCTTGATTGGATATGTGCGATAACAAAGCAATCACAACAATTATTACTGGTATAACTAGATAGTAGGGCAGAGAATACTAAATTTATAAAGAAGAAAGTAGCATTAAGTATGTTTGAGGTGTGCATCTTAAGTTTTTGAATGAAAATAAATAACAAAATGCTGAATACAGTTTACATTGCAAATTCAGACCCTCATTCAAATATTTCCTGCTAAGTTACTATTTAGTAGAGTTGCCCGAGTCAGAAACCAATTTCAAAAATGGTGCATGAGTACAAAAAGTAAATTTAATTTCTTTTTAATTTTAACACAAGCAATTCTTTATTCTTTCTTTTCATCCTTAGGCCATGAATTTGGCACTTGGAATCGTCAAGTATACAAAATAACAATATAAATATATAATAAGTATACAGAACAAAAATAATATACATAATTTCTTACTGGCAGAAATAAAAGAAAAGAAAGTACAATTTAAAGATTGAAGATCAATAATATCAAAGCTATTTTGAGTGTAAAGGGCTCAAAATAGCTTCAGTCAACCTGTTTAAAAATGGGCACCAAGCAACAAAATGAACAAAACACAATTTAACCTAAATCTCAAATAATAGAGTCAACGGTCCCATTTAGCATATCGTCAATATTGTAAAATACTTGTTCAACAAGATACTTCTTCACCTCTCTCTGAAACTCCAATAAATTAAGTGCTCTAAAACTATGAGGCAACTTGTTAAATAAACGTATATTACTACAGATGTAACTTTTTGAGACCTTTGCCAATCTATGTTCCAATGGCCTTACATCTTGTTTACCCCTGGTATTATAGGTGTGATGGTCGAGGTTAAGAGGAGTATTGGGCAAATTCTTGTAAGCATATATTAAGCACTCATAAATGAACACACTTGGCAATGTTAGTACTCCCAGTTCGCGTAAGGCATTTTTACATGTTTCTCTGGGTTTAATGTCCATTAGTTGCCGTATTGCTCTTTTTTGTAAAACAAAAACTCTACTCCAATCGGCTCCCCTTCCCCAGAACAATATTCCATACGACATTATGCTGTGGAAATATGAAAAGTAGACAAATTTGGCTGCATCAAAACCGCAAACCTCTTTTGTTTTTTTTTATAGCGTAGATTGCAGAGCACAACTTCTTTGAGATAGAAATAATATGTGCTGACCATTGTAATTTTTCATCTATTGTCACACCTAGAAATTTTGTCTCCCCAGATGTCTGCAATCCTTGCTCACGCAGTGATGCTATCACTGGGTCAGCATCAGTGTTTTGTCTCAGAGAGAAGCGAATAGTATTTGTTTTCGTCATATTGAGTACAAGACCATTGGCACCGAACCATTTCCCCAATTGATCCAATACAACATTCACCCTATTTAAAATCCCCATGGAGTTATCATCCCTTATCAAGAGAGATGTGTTATCAGCAAACATTACAATAGTTTGATCATTTGGTACAATTGTTGGCAAATCAATTATATATAATAGAAATAGCAAAGGACCAAGAATAGAACCTTGTGGGACACCCCGTTTTATTGGTGATGCCTGTGATCGGATACTATCCATTTCGGTTATTTGCTGACGATTTTCTAGATAAGACTTGAAAAATAAGATTTCTTTGGTAATGTACGGTTAGTTGGTTCTCTACAACAAATATTTTAAGAGCAGATAAGAGAATGGTGAAAAATTTAAAACTTCGGAAGAAACCCCAGGTTAATTCACAAGAGTGGCCCACCCTTACATCTACCACCATCATATATTCTGAATAACTTCATAACTACTTCAATACTGATTAAACATTTTGAAGTCATTTTTTTTTATACAAAAATACTTAATATTGTCAATATATTAGCTAAATTCTTTGCAAACCATAAAAAACAATGCAGAGACATTCAAAATCATTTTTTTAACATACTACACAAAGTAAAAATAGACGAAGTTTGTTCCACATTATGTGTGATGGTAATGACTGTTAATAAAAAAAGATTCATCCATTTTGAATAAGCAGTTGAGATGTTCAGAAAAATGTGATGGTGGTTGACATCACATTAGTTTTTTATCATCTTTGTCATCTCTTCAAAAAAGGCCTTGACAACCCACATAGACCATCGATATGGAAAATTTTATCTCTGTACTGTATATCTCCGAAAATAGTTAAAATGGTGCAGTCCCTGTATGAAGACTCCGAGTGTAGAGTCAAAACGCCAGGTGGTCCTACTGAGGCTTTTAGGATCACCACGGGAGCCAGACAAGGCTGCGTATTCATTATTGTAATGGACTTCCTGTTGAGAAAGTCCATGTAAGGAGCAGAGGTATACCAATAACACAAGATAGGTGGTCTGGAGTATGCAGATGACCTAGCGTTGTTCAATACGGCAGTGGAGGAATTACAGCGCAGCGCAGCAACAGCACACCTTGGCCTTCCAGTCAATGCCAGTAAAACGGAGGTCATGGCGAGTAATGCCTGCCCCGATAAACCATCGACGGTCACCAGGTCTCCCAGGTGGATAAATTTAAACACCTGGGAGCAACCATTACCACCTCTGGTGACCTCCCGATACGTATAGGTATGGCAAGTGGCGCCTTTAACAACATGACCAAGATTTTGAAAGCGTCGGCGTTTAGTGTCGACACGAAATGTAAACGGTTTGATGCATGTGTGAACGACGTATACGCCGGCGCACCCAGCGTGAACCCATCACTTCTACCATTACGGAGGAGATGGGCATGGCTGGGACAGATGCCGAATGACAGTTGGCCGAAGAGAGCGCAGTTCTTCCTCCCATCAGGGTTCTGAAGACGAGGAAACCCTCTCACACCGTGTTCCGCTCCTTCGAAGCAGAGCTGAGGGATATGGATATGGTGTGGAGGAGGTCATAAACATTGCCCAAGATCGAGTGCAATGGAGAGCTCTTGTTGCCTCCCTATGCCCCTGAGTGGGGTGTAAAAGGGAGTGTTGTTGTTGTTATCATCTCTTAAAGAATTTGCCATATGGGCCAATCATTCTGTATATAAAATGGGAACAAGCTGAAATTGGAACAGATGTGAGGGCTTAGTATTATTGATAATAGAAATTGTTTTTAGTCTATCTTACCTGATGACTTGTAACTGCATCCTTCTTGTAGTAATGTTTACCGTGTTCACATTCCATGTAAGTTACTTTCCCACAGTAGTAAAACATATCAGACTTATAATCAAAGGTAATTCGTAATGTGGAGGCTAAAATGTAAACATTCAGTTTTAGATTAATAACAATTATGTAATACACAGAAATTTATAATCTCTCAAATCTAAACATGAATAAATAAAGCTATTTGGGTAATTGGAATCTAAGACATGTTACATATTTAGGCTTGGTACATGGTATTTCATTATAGTAAGCCCAGATTGATAAAAAATAAGCGCATGGTGTTTTATGTATTCACATCCACTCTGACCTTTTGTTACACAAAATAACAACTGTCAATGTGGATGTGAATACAAGAGCTTTGATATGCACTGAAAATATCTCTATCAAAACATGTTATTCAATTTGTTACGTAATAATAAATTATAGGGATTTATTTACCTTTTACTGCATAATCATGATCTGAGAAATGTTGTTGGGAAGAACAGGCATTTGAGGATTTTGAACTATTCACAATTCTTGAACTCCTTACCGAGAATGAATAACCAAATTTACAAAGATAGTCTTTGAACTTAACGCATTCCGATTCACTTTCAACAAAACCAGTTATAATGCCTTTTTCCAGTTTGTAATCCTTAATGTGGTTTTGACATTAATCCTCCATGGTGAAACTTTCTTCCTCTGAAAAAGTTTAAAAATAAAATGCGTAAAACATGGGGAAGTAGATGATAGAATCTTACATGCTTAGCTTCCATCACGTTGGCATATTATGATTAATCGATATATTATTGTTACCACGTTTTTATTAGTTTGCTTTCTTGTCTATATATATATGTTGAACTTCCTAGTCCAAATGAAAAACGTGGTTTATAAGTATTATTATGTTTTTCTACATATTATGTGATGCTTACCTCCTGTCTTTCCGTCCAATATTTTTCCACTGTCAGAGACAAAATCCAAGTCGAAAATAATCCAAGGTGTCGTTCCAATACAAATCCAAAAAAGAAAGCCAAGTCGAAAAGAATCCAAGGTGTCGTTCCAATATAAATAAAAAAAAACAAAGCCAAGTCGAATACAATCCAAGATGTTCCAATGCAAATCCAAAAACAAAGCCAAGTCGTGAATGTAAAAAGTATTGTTCAAAAACGTAAATCCAAAAATCCAAGCTCAAGTCGTAAAAAAGTTAATCCAGAAAGTACAGCACGCCAACGCAAAACACAACCGATCACAAAAACAGGACGTCAAGTTTGAAACACAGAACACATATTATACTCTCTAACGAGAGGTTTGAAATGTAAATGTCGGAAACAGGACAACGGAAACATCCGTAGGTTATTTTGGTAGTACCAAAAATACATAGAGGGCGCGTCGAGGGACGCTTTGACGTTTTTAAGCCGACGTCGGTATCCGCCATGTTGCATGACCAATAATGTTGTGAAATCTAGGTTGTCCGACAGATTGAATGTATGTCGGTGGACTCGTGTGGGTAACCTAGTATGTACGGGGAACCAGATTCGCACCAATAGAATCCTTGCATAAAGTGCGCATGCGTGACACTAACAGTAGATATTACAGTTTTTCGGCATCGCTAGCAAGTTCTCAATGGTCCTACCTACGGTTACAGTCGCCGCCGTTGGTACTGATGGTTGCTGGTTCGAATCCCAGTGGGGGCGGACCTTTTTTTCGTTTTTTTTTTCTATTTATCCGTTTTTTTTTTTTTACGGCCTGTTGGGCCTTTTTTAAAAAATAATATGTATTACAAAATTATAATTATTACAATATTACATTATTTTAATATTACACATCAATAAACAATAACAAAACATTGTGGACACTGTAGTGAGAACAATCCGATTAGATAAAAAACAATAATGCATGCAGACACACTAACAGAAATACAATTGATTAAAAATTACAAATTCATCACTAAACCAACAAGTCGTGTTGACACAAAATAATAATAGTAATAATAAATGTGTCATTTCGACGTATTAATAAAAAATAATTGATTAAAAAATAATAAAATAATAATTAAATCCCTTATTAAAACAAAACCAATCGTGTTAGCATATATAAAGAAAAAAAAATGATTGTATAAAACGAAACAGGTAAATTTAGATACATCAATAAAATATAATTGATTAAAAAACAAATTTAAATCTCATTTTTAAAACAAAACAAAAGGTGCTCACATCTAGATCAATTGATTGCACAAAACGAAAACACGGTCCCTTTTTCCAATTTGGAAATAGTTTATCAAAAAAAAAAAAAAATATATATATATATATAATACCAAACATTTCCAGTAGTCAAATAAATAAAAAAAATCATTATGAAATTAATTAATATAATAAAACGTTTCATGTTATCAAGAAAATAAAAAATACATTATAAAGACAAAATAAATTGTTGGCTTATTGATTAAAAGTTGATCATACGAAACGGAACTATCCATGCCGATACGTAGATAAAAGCAAGTGATCACTTTTAAGGCAAACATGCGAGCCGAAATCGACGAAAATGAAATGCTACAACTAGTCGATAAGTCTGTTCACGCTCAGCGAATGTTGAACAATCTTATTGATCACTTCAAGTGATACGTTCCTGTGGCCCCTCTATTGCATTTCTTAGTCTTAATTTAAATTGTGAGATAGGAGTATTAAATATATCTATAGAGCCTAAGTAACGATTAGCCAAAATGTGAAGACGTGGCATAACCGTGTTTAGGATATAGTTGGATGCGTGTGTATCAACGTGAAAGGTATCAGTGTTTCTTGTTGTGCGGGTAGGTACTCTAATAGAAATCCTGTTGAGAAGTTCAGGTTCGCTATAGACCGAATTTATAATTTTATACAAAAATACCAAGTCCAAAAATATTCTACGCTCCTGCAGAGGCGCTAGGCTAGTGTGAGTGTACAAAAAGTCGTAATCAATTAAATCACTTGGAATACCGAGAACGTAGTTGACATAACGTAGGAACTTCTTTTGAACTCTTTCGAGCTTGTTAATATGTACCGCATAACACGGTGACCATATAGGTGTCGCAAACTCCAGAGTACTCCGCACAAGAGACGTGAATAGAAGCACCAACGTGCGCACATTTCTGAACCCGCGGACAGTTCGCAAAACAAAACCCAATGTCTGCATTGCTCGGTTGGCTACTTCTGCGATATGCGACCTGAAAGACAAGCCACTGTCGAAGGTTATGCCAAGGTCACGGATCTCATCAACAGATTCCAAATTTACAGTGTCGATTTGATATACATGGGCGATTCTGGATCTGCTCCTCGAGAATCGCATAAGTTGACATTTACCTATGTTAAGGGGGAGGGAATCCCTGACACACCACTGGTAGAGTTGATCCAGAGCATTCTGAAGCAGCTCACAATCGTGCTCGCAGGTAACCTCTCTGAAAACTTTTATATCATCAGCAAAAAGCAAAACATTAACATTTCTAAAAACGTCTACAATGTCGTTGATAAATATGAGAAACAAAGTAGGCCCAAAGTGACTGCCCTGTGGTAATCCACTTGTAGCCACAAAACTATCCGACACGACACCCTGGACATTGACAGTCAACCTTCGTTCGCCCAGGTAATCCGTGAACCATTCAAGCAAACATCCACCAATACCGAACGCCTTCATCTTTGCAATAAGATGCTTATGGGACACCTTGTCGAAAGCTTTACTAAAGTCCGTATAAATGCAATCAACCTGTTTACCACCAGCTAAGCTATCAGCTATATACGTTTCGTATATAGCCAAATTTGTGACAATAGTCTTCCCCGGCATAAAGCCGTGTTGTTCGCTGTTTAGTATGCTATTAATAGTTGGCGAAATTTTTTTGAGTATCAAGGACTCGAGAAGCTTTGCCATAGCAGACTGCAGACATATAGGTCGATAATTAGTGATATCACTCTTGTCGCCTTTTTTGAAAATGGGTGTTATATTGCCACATTTCCAGCGGGCAGGGAATATACCTGAGGCTGTCGACGCATTAAAAATGTATGTCAGCGGAACAACCAGTGCATCGGCACATCCCCTGAGATAGTCGGAGGGGATCCCGTCCGGACCCGGTGACTTGCCGGTATCAAGCTGCAATAAGCCGGTCATTACCTCGTCAAAGCTCAAAACACACTCATATAAATTTATCGACCTCACATAATTGTAATCAGCCACATCGCCGTCGGCTCTGCAATCGTCGTAAACACTCTCAAAGAACCTCGCAAACAGATTCACTACCTCATTCTTGTTACTAGCCACCTCCCCATCCAGGTACATTGAACTAGGGTAATTACACTTTCCTTTACTGAGTGAGTCTTTAAACTTCCACAGTTTTCGTGGGTCAGTGACGGTGTCTTCGGCTGCACGTATGTAGTCGTTGTAACACGATTTCCTTAAACAATTGCAAGCACCTCTAAGTTCAGAAAACTTTCTGTAATCAGTAGGTAGCATTGTTTTTTTGTATTTTTTATGGGCGAGTTTCTTTTCAAATAATTTCTTCTTCAATTCCTCAGAAAACCATATAGGAAATGAAGATCCTCTGAAACATTGATATGGAACGTATAAGTCAATCGCTTCGAGGAGGATGTCATAAAATTTAGACACAATCGTGTTCACGTTCTCGCTCCCAAGGAAGGTCCAGTCAGAGGCAAACAGATGTTCAATCGTACTAACATAGTCACACTTTTTAAAATTGTAGAAATAGACTGGATCACTCTGGGGCAATAATGGTGATGGCACTTCTATACAAAGTGGTGGGTGGTACTCGTCAATTGGCAGGATCTCGTCGTCAGACCGCACTATGGTTATACCCTCGCAATTAGAAAAGACCAAGTCCAATAAACGTCCCCTTGAATTTGTGACAAAATTATGCTCCTTTAAGCCTAAAAACTCAATCCCTTCTTGAAGTTCTTCTGCATTCTCACCTGCTTCACCTTTAGAGCAACAAACTCCATCCGTGTTCCAAGTTGCCCCGGGTAGATTGTAATCGCCCATAATAACCATCTTTGCACCTCGATATTTACCACTTAGAAACTCTAGAACCTCAGCGTGCGCTTTGTAGGTGGCAGCTTCGGATTGTGGAGGAATGTATACACACCCGAGAATAATCTTCTGTGTCTTCGATTGAATCATCACGTAGACCTGCTCAACACTGTTCACCTTGATTTTGAGTAACGATGAAGGAATTCTCTTGTGGACGGCCACCAGTACTCCTCCACCTCGAGATTTGTTACTCGAGCGTTTACTTCTATCGCATCGGAATACATTAAAGTTTTCAAAACCCAATTCAGAATCGGAGATGTTAGCATCCAGCCAAGTTTCGGTAAATGAGATCACATTAAAGTCGAAAGCTGGCAAGCTTTGCCTCAAATCGTGAAGTTTTGTCTTGAGGCCTCTCACGTTCTGATAGTAAATATTAATTTTGTTGATCAGTTTTTTGGTCGGATCGTGACAATCTTAGGCGAACCATTAATAAATTTTACAGTAAGGTTAGATTCTCCCTCCATCTTCCTTTTATCAACCTCTTCCCATAGTTTTTTAAGCTGTTGTCTTTGTAATTCAGTCAAATCTTGCTTCACTCTGATATCTCTGGGCAGTCGGAATCTACTTATGAACACTGAATTTGCAATATCAGAATTTTCAAAAACTACTTTAACCGGTCTGCATTTGTCTTCCCTACGCACACCCAGTCGATGGGCTTTAATCATACTGTCGGAGCTGATTGTGCTGGCATCCTCAAGCAGTTTCGTGATTTCCGCATTATCCGCATTGACTTTTACACCTGGTGGTAAGGCAGCATCCGCCTCCGGTACATTTAAAAAGATCAGATTGTTTGATCTTGCGGTTCTATCTGCCAATTCCGAGAGTGCATCACAAATATCTCTTGATCTTCCGGAGGATTCCGTCTGAGAGATTTGGGGATTTGGGATAGTTCTCAATGCCTTAATTTCTCCCTCTTGAATTCCTATATGGATGGCCATTTCCCCACATAAACTCAACATATCATCGTGTAGAGGAGATAACTTTTTTACATTTTCTTTACTGGCCCTAGTTGTTTCATTGTTTAACAACTCGTTTATATGTCGCATTATCTCGTGAGCTCGGCTCATGAATTTTTGCGCTGTACTGTTATTCACATCCATTTCGCAAAAAATACAAAATAAATATGTGGGTAATATGTGTGTATACTAAAGTACACGATAGTGTCTGGTAGCTGCAGTCAGTAAGTACTGGCTCCAGGGGTGTAGGTATTTTTAGTCGATATATTGCTAATTTCTAAAATCAAAACAATAATAATAATAAATAGGTATGTATATCGCGAATGAAACAAAATTTAAAAAGAGCCAACATACGACTATCTGTAGAGGTAATTAAAATTTAAATAGCTTTAATAATAATAAAACAGATTTAAAAGAAAAATTGAAAGAAGTCCAAAAAATATTTATAAAAATCTGGGTAAATAATAAAAAATTAAAACTTAATTTAGGCAACAATAATAATATATAAATAGAAAGTCAAAAACAGAGTTAATTTGAGATCAAAATTGGTAAATAAAAAACAAGCAAAATATTATGTAAAAATATACCAAATTCTTAACCTACATTAAACATACAAAATATTTTATATGATACAATATAAATATAACCCTTGAAATGATTCGAATTGAGCGTAAAATACTTAATGTGTGACACAACAACAATAACAAAAACAACAGTCTTCAGATAAAATATAAATCAACCAACGTGAATAGATATGGGTAATTGGGTTACATCGCCTATAAACATAACATCATGAAATACAATCAATGGATAACAAAATACTTGCAAGAGTGAATTATGAAGACAGGAATACATGCACCAGAATTAAATAGGTAAGTATGTAAGTAAATTATAATATCGTTGAACAGTAGAAATAAATACCTACTAGGAAAAAAAGAATAATAATTAAATACTAGGATGTCATTCAATAAAAATCCCTCAAAATATGAGAATAAACATAAATAATACCCACTATCCAACACACAAAATATATATTAATTCGAATGAACAATGAAGAAGTCAATAATTAAAATCCATATGTTATATATATAAAAGTTTAAAAAAAAAAAAAAAAAATGAATATTGAGAAGGGAGAAAAAAAGATAATAAAAATCAGCATCAAAGTTTATCCATATGAGACGCCCCGACGTCCACTGAGATCCACTGTTTTTACCACAGCGCTACGACGGTCAGTGACGTCATCGGCACAATCTGCTATTATATACTATCCGTGTTAATTTGATTGTAACGGTGGTCCCACCAGTCAGTTGTGGATTTATTCCCAGGAACAAACCAATTTCTTAGCTCTGCGCGATTAGTCACTTATAATGTTGCGCGGCATATGATTGGAAATGGAACAATGGCGCTCAGCAATTCTTTTGCTCCATTGGTCGCATTGCTGACAGAGAAATATATTCCTTATGTGACTTTGACAACCATGAATTTTTTGCCAATTGATAAAAACAAATAATGGGTTTGTAGCTCACTCACAGAAGTTCAGCTGCTGCCAATTCATCCACAGCACAACAGAAAGATCGGAAATCCGAAATGTGTACTCTAACATAAAACAAAGAACCTTTTTCACTAAATATTGTAATTTTAAATCAGACGACTTGCGGAACAATGTTCTACTTCAGAAGTTTTTTTAGTCTGTGAAAGATGTCTAAAGTGTATTTGTGTTCACTTTGGCTGAGCCAAATTCATAAAAAATAGGTTCGTTAGCCTATTTTCATGACTAACAGTCATGAAAATAGGTTAGGTTAGGTTAGAACATAATTATTTAGGGGGGTTTGGGGGGCAGAGCCCCCCATACATCTTCGCACACACCCCCGAATCCATTTTACCCTCTGCAAACCGAATATATTTGAATTTTAGGCGCATTTGAATTGTTGACGCCATTTGAATTTTTAGCGCGAATCTGGTTCCCTGTACATACTAGGCTACCCGACTCGTGTGAACACATCAGACGATCAATGGGCGACCGAACGATATTTTTTTTATGCAAGCGATATCGTCTGGCCTTATATCGCCCCGTCTGAACACCGCATTACATCGCCCCGTGTGAACACCGCATTCAAAATAGTTCCGAAATGTCGCGAAAGGAGCAGTGTAGTCACTGTCACTGTAGTCAAATGTTTTGAAAGGAAATTGTCTTCACGTAACGTAAATGTTATGTACGTTGTAGTGAAAATATTTCGTGTCGTATTTTTATTACGGTTTTGAATTTACGGAATGTGTTTCGCATTGGTTTCATTATAAAAATTATTTTTATTCCCTTAAGAATGTCGTAATGAATCAAAAAATAATATTATTTTCTTAGAATAGGCAGTGTTTGATAATTGGATTAATTTATTGAAAATATTGTTTATATGATTTTGGGACGTAATACACTATTGAAATATAATTATATCAATTTTGATTTTTTTTTTGGTAGTGTTATTTATATTTATTTTTGTGGAAGTGGTTGAATATTATTTGTGCCATTAATGAGGGTTCTTTCAATAATTATAAACGGTCTCAAAAACTCAAGAAAGCCAGTTTTCAAAGAGATCATGTTTAATCAAACCCTTCCTATTAGTGCTTCGACGTGTTGTCCGGGAGACAGTGCTTTTAAAGAAAACGTAATTCCATCTAACATACTTTATGATTCTCTCAAAGACTTATCTAGAAACAATTCGGAGTATTTTAAAAACGATGATAGTGAAGGTGGACAAAGGCTTCATGCCGGATTTAAAAGCTTAATCGAAAATGTAAACACAGTTTCACCCTTAGTTGAACATGTACGAAAGGTAAGAAATTTATTTATTGAATTTAAATAAAAATATCAGCCATTTCTCCATATTATATTTTAGAAAGTCTCAATATGTCATATCTGCTAGACACAAGTATTTAGAAATTTCTTGTCATCTCTTATAATCTGAGATATTTAAAATTTTCTTTTTTTAAATTTAGCTGTCTTTAAAACCCTGTTATTCACTTTATCAAATGAAATAGAACAAGCTTCAAAGACTCTTAATTATTTCAATTCCAGTTGGCTCCGTCATTTGACTATGATGAACAAACTCCTGGGAATGGATATCGTGGATTTGTTAGTGTTGTTGATTCTTGCATTCACCATGGGATAAAGCTCAACAGGCAAATATGCATAGCGAGGGACTCTCTCATATTTAGAAAAATCTTCTATACCAAGTGAGTTTATTTGTTTGATTATATTTATACAACCTCTTATTATTAGGTACAACTGTTTAATGGCTGATCTTCTATGTGTAAAAATGATCACATTAAGCCAGTCTTTGAAAGAATACGTCAATATAATACAATTGTGTTGGCTTAAATTCATTCCTTTTTCCTAGTTAACCTGAAGGTAATATTCTCAAAGTAAATTGGTTCCTGTATTCTAAACTGCTTAATTTTGAAAACACTGTACCTATTTAAGAGAAAGTTAGGAAAAAGCAATGTGTTGGGGAGACTGGTTCTCGTAAGGAGATCCTTTTTTTCAAATTTCTTTATCAGAGTTATACGCTTTTTGCATTTTCTTTCTTTGAGGATAGTGGATAACTTGGCTTAATATCGAGTTTTGAGAAAATTGAGGCAGAAAAACAGTCTTAATTCTTATGTGGTTATTTTGAATTCATATTCCTTAAATAAACCATAGAAATCAAGTAAATAAGTAACATACATATTTCTAGGTATTTAGATCATCAAGTCTTGGAAAACTTTAAACATGCTATTTTTTAGAGGGTCCATCCTAATAAGAATTTTCATATATATAAACACAGCACTTCTTGAAAAACTTTCTTTGAGCTGTGGGGTTCATTATAGATCTGGGTTCGGAGTGAAGTGCAATAAAATGGCTGCCAACAGTATTGGTCTGTCGGTTTTTTTTAGTCTGTATTCACATGGTAACAACGTAAAAAGCTGCGTTTCTAGATACTTTGTTGCCATAGAAACACTGATTGACCAATACCATTGGTGGCCGATCTTTTACACTCGACTTCAGATGTTGTCGGCTATACTTTCTTTGTTGGGTATACTTTTACACATATATGAATAATAAAATAAATTATGATCAAATTTGCTGCAATAATCATTGTCAACTTTTGGGATGACGTTTAGATCAATGGAGCATTTGTATTATAAAGCAGAGCCACAAATGATCCACCAGGTGTCAGACCAAAAAAATCATGTGTACGGCTGAAATTGTGATTCGCTGAGCTAAATCTTCGTTGTCTTCTCTGCAAGTACTTCATATTGAAACATCTGTTGTACATCTTATCTTATTGCATAGTTGTTAAATGATTAACAAAGGAAAATCTTCTGTTATCAATTGGATCGTGTTTCCTTTGAAAAGTCAAGATGACCTTTGGTGCCTATGCCTATTTATCATATTATCCACAGATGTTTGGTTAAGAAATTAATCATAGTGTAGATAATATAAATAAGTAATATTCTATACAATGTAATTACATTTTAATATCTACAATAATTGTTCAATTAATGATTGTTTTGTTTATCAAATAATAAAATATGATTATGTTGAATTAACACGTGTGAACCGTAACATAGTTTTTGTATTTTTTCATCTATACGTCATTGAGTAAAGACAGCAGTATGAAATCATTCTAAACTTTCCACTGGCAGACATTTTTAAGTCTGCTTGCAACCCTCCAAATAAATCACCTAGAAGGTCTGCTTTTCCTTGCAGCGTCTCTACTTCACCTTGTCCATTTGTTGATTGGTCTCGCAATCTTGCAGATTTCTTAAGTTCTAAACTGTTGTTTTGTAATATAAATTAATATTTAATAAATATTACTAATTTGTTGACGGTGACGCTTTATTTTTTGTGATATTTGGCTTGACCTTTGACTTGTGTCTGAAATTCTAATTATTTGGGCGCTAATTTGTTAAAAATCCTGACAAATGACGTAGCAAAATAATTCTCTATCAAACTATGACGCAAGTATTCAAATGGAAAATCTGCCTCATCTGCTTGTGGCTCGAAAGTGTCCAGCGCTGTTATTGTACTTAATTTCAGAGTCCTATATCAGCGTAGATTACACATGGCCTTAAATTTAACCAATCTTATTTTCATGTCAAATTTATTATTGCAATAGAAACATGTCTTTTTGATTGTTCAAAACATGCAATCTCAACAGATAATTAGTCATACTAGTGGTCGACCAGTGCTCGAAATTCGACCATAACTTATTAAAATATTTTAAGTTTGAATATTATTAAAGTTCCATTGTCAAAGAATGAGCGAGCGCTATTTCAAGTTTTTTTCAGAAACAAAAACAGTTACGTCAAATTTGAAAAAAAATTACATGTTTGTAATGTTTTTTTTATTAGTTTTATCTTCTTTTATGCATAATTTAAAAAAAATATTAGCATTCGCCACTCCTCTATATATAAACTACTAGAGGTCCGCCTCAGCTTCGCACGGGTAGATAGATACTTAATAATAATTTAGTTTTCATACAGATCCCTAACTTTTTCAAAATATTTTATAGCATATATTAATCTGGAATAATTTCATTGCAATGTATCGTGTCACGTCACTTTACCACCGTGACTACTTTGCGCGGTATTTCTACTAAACTTGACATGACTCCCCTCAGTCCCCTCCTCGCTCCCGTACGCACTCTACATCGGATAAGTTGAGATGATAAGAGACTATGCTTTTTTTTTCCAATACTCACTCGTGATAACTTTCGAATGGAATGTCCGAATTGAATAATTCAAAAAGTTATACAAACATATTGAAGCAGACTTGAATATGAACTAATTTATTTTAAAAAGGAGTAATACCAAGATACCAATAAAGAGCCTTTTCTAGAGGTGATATTTTATTGATTTTTTTTAAATAAAAAAACACTTATTGTGGCATAACTATAAAAGTTAGACATATGTTGTCGCGATACTTTTTGTAAATTATTATGTCTTCTATAAAATTGTGCTACATTATTTTATTCTATCATCATTAGTTTTCACAGCATTCGCGATAAAAATAATATTTTAGGTACATTTTTTACACCTTGGGTTACATTATTGGAGTTTTCGTTGTTTACCCAATTTTTTTTGGAAATTCAATATAGCCTATGTTCACCGGAGATAGTCTAGCTTCCTAAAAGTGAAAGAATTTTTCAAATCAAAAATAACATTTTAGGTAAATTTTTTACACCTTGGGTTACATTATTGGAACCTCCGTTTACTCCGGTCAAAGGATCCCTTTTTATTGCAACAATGTTTGCGCAATTATTGTTGAATTTCACTTCATCAAGAAAGTGTAACTCAGGTATTTTCATTTTTTATGATTTTCTATGCTAGAGACATCTATTTAGTGATTTGTACTAAGCTATGTCGTTTGGAGGGATCTTTTAACCTCTGGGGGACCACGAGGGTAACAAGACTCCTTAAGAAGAAGTAATCATACTCATGACATAAACAATTAATAAGAAAATGTCTTGAACATAACACGAGCATGAGTTCACACACATGTTCATTCAGTCATAAGATACGATTGGATTACAAAGGTGAATACGTCACATTATACTCGGGGGTTAAACAAATAGCTGGGTTTCATGTTATCTCATCATATTTTGTGTCATTGAACTAATTTGTTTTGAACAATAAACAATCATTCATGACATTTGGCCATCATTCACCATTATTTTGATTCCCAAATGTACAAATTGGGGGAAACCAATGATGGCATTTTATGAACTATTGAAAATTAGAAAGAGTAAACATGTTTACTTAAGTAAAAAGTAGAGATGAAACGGATAGCAGTTTAGCCGGATACCGGATATTCGGCCAACTAGCTGCCGAATACCGGATATCCGGCG
Source organism: Mystacides longicornis (assembly GCA_963576905.1). Lineage (NCBI taxonomy): Eukaryota > Metazoa > Arthropoda > Insecta > Trichoptera > Leptoceridae > Mystacides > Mystacides longicornis. Next base: position 11,961,064 of record OY756437.1, read on the forward strand.
TATGTTTCTGGTTAGTTTGTGCATCAATATGGGATTATTGGGAACATTGTCAAAAAAAACATCAACCGCATTAGTTAGTCTGGATTAGTGTGATGTAATAATATTTTTTCCTATGATTAGAGCGCTTAGATTTTTAACATTTACCCTCGGAACCAAGGTTGTAGCCAGGATAGCATTAGTGCAGAGGTTCCCAATCTGTTTAGGTTTACGGCTCCCTTAATATTCAATTCAACCCAAACTCCCTTATGCTCTACTTAGGAGCACAGAGAGGCAAAAAGACCTCTCCATTGCGCTAAATCTCGCGCATTGTTTATGACCTCCTCATACACCATGTCCAGATTCATCAGCTCTGCTTCGAAGGAGCGGAACACGAGGAAGACCCTCTCGGTATGAGAGGGTCTTTCTCGTCTTCGGGACCCTGATGGGAGGGAGAACAGCGCTCCCCTTAAAATATGAGTGTTTTTTTTTTCAAAATTAATTAAATTCGCTGAATACTGAAGAAGTCTTTAGTAGAGCCCGGGCATTACAGTGGGTACAACGCATGAATTACGCTTACGTAGGCGGCATACCTATACCAAATAATTGGACTGACTCCGTTGCCGGAACGTTATTGTTCCAAAAATCGCGGATCTGCATATTTCAGCAGAATGATATATGACGAAACGTTATTTCATTTAACTTTACTTATTTACGGAGAAAAGCAAAGCCACTTGCTTCCTCTATATATTCATTCTCCATAATTTACCCTTATTGCAGTATGTTTGCTAATCAATTTTCTAAGTTGGAGACATTTTTCTTGTAATTGATAATAATAATAATAATAATTTCAAGGTGTATTTGTTATCCAAAAATATCTTTTTTTTACTATCTGGTATCCGGCCGGATAGGTGCTAGTTATCCGGTATTCAGCCGGATAGCATTTAGGCGCCGGATAGGCCGGATACCGGATAGTTGCCGGATATCCGTTGCATCTCTAGTAAAAAGTCAATACTTTTGCAAATTTATTTTTAACTTTGCTTACCAACAGTTTAATCCGAATAACTTGCTAACTCTATGTCTAAAAAATCTGCATAAAAAGTTTTTTTAAGTCACATATTTAGCCTGCGGATTTTTCAGTAGAAGCAATTGAAAATTTCTGAAATATGGGACCAAATATTAGATTTTTTTTTTAGAATATATTACAGCAAAATATTTGGGACAATAATTAAATACCTATTCATAGATCCCTAAAAATTTGTTATCTTTGTTTTAACTAAAATATGTCTCGATAAGTATTTAGTACAATATAATTTTTTTTCTTTGTATTGAAGATTTACTGAATATAGTAACTGGGTCAAATGGAGTATTAAATTTTGATAAAAAATGGACACGTCTAACGAAATAAAGTATTAACATTAAATAGAGCATAATAATAGATAGTTAAACATTTACGTCACGTAATAATTTATGTGAATATGGAATGTCGACAGTAAAAAATTTTATAGTCTATGAAACTTTTGTATTATGGTTAGGGTCATCTATGTTCCGTGATTGTTTTGTATTCTACATATTTCAATATCCGATTAGCAACTATGTAATTGACGAAAATTATAAGACATACATTTACAATGTGCAAATTTTTAATGTCTACTTTACGATACTTAGTTGCTTAAGTCAAATCATAATATGATGAAATCTCAAAGCTATCAATGACTACATTTTAGATGTCATAAGATTTTGTAAATTTTTTAGAAAGCTTGCTTAGTGTACTATATTTTTGACATGGTATTTTCCTTAAAGAGCTAAAATCCTTATATATATCAAAATTTTCTGCCTCTGTAAAAAAATATTTGTCTTGGAGCGAATTGTTGCAAAAAAGTTGAGAACCCTAATTATGTTATTCTGTCTTATTTAACATTCGATGACGAACATCCTTTTGTTTTACAATATAATAAGTATGTAAATTATGTTCTTAATAATATAAAAAATTGAAATGGGGCACATTTAGGAATTAAACTCAAGCTATGTCAATAAAAGATATATATTTTTTTTATAGTTGTCGTACACTTTTATTATGTTCACTCTCCCTTCAAACCCCACTCAGGTGCATAGGGAGGCAACAAGAGCCCTCCATTGTGTTCAATCTTGCGCCATCACAGGGGTACACCAGCTGCCTGAACCCCTCCCCCCCCCAATGGGGTCCAGGCGTCAAGGTTTATTTCTTGCTCCTTTTCTGAGCTGTTAGGGTTTAATATTTATGTAGGTACCTATGGAAAATAAACTTGCTGCTATATCTACATATTGCAGTGGTCTTTTAGGTAAACTTAACATTTTCTCACCCTGCTCACCATTGTGTTATTTATTTATTTATTGATTCCACGCGACAATGTTGCTTTTACAAAACATATTAGGTATATAAAATTTAAACATTGACAATATTAAATATGTGTTACATAAACCTGAAAATTATTCTATTCTCATAGAGTTCACCATATTGTGATGAACTAATTATTTATTTAGTTGGAAAACAGACATCAAAATAAAATTCATCATCATCTTCAGCGTTACAACCCGTGGTGGGTCTTAGCTGCCTCCAAAAAGCTTCTCCATCCCGATCTGTCACTGGCTGCCACCCTCCAGTTTTGCTGCCCCAGAGCCCGACAGTCCGCGACAACGCCATCCAGCCATCTTAGTTTTGGTCTTCCGACGCTTCTTCTACCGATTGGGTTATTAAACAACACCCTTTTTGGGAGCTCCAGATCCTCCATACGGTGCAAATGACCTAGCCAGCGCAGTCTGTTAATCTTAATGAACCTGACTACGCTGATATCCTGGTAGAGATCATAGAGCTCCGTGTTGTATCTTCTGCGCCAAGTTTGACCATCATTTATAGGGATATCAAAATAAAATTAGTGAACTTTATTATTTATGTTGAAACCTAAAAATTATTAACTTACCTAACAGCTTGTTGTGAAATTCGCCACAATAACCGGGGCATAGGTGAGTACTGTATTGCCAGCTGATGGCATAAATATCGAAAATAAATGAATGATTATATTCTAACCCCAATGAATGAATGACGTCAGCATTACAGAGCCAATGTTAATGTTATATTATATAAAAATGTTTCCATCTATATCATTGCTGGCTGAATGTGATCATTTTAACGTAAATTTAGATCTTACCTTCATAAGATTTCTTTTTCAAAACTTTTTAGTCACAGTTTGTGTTAGTAGTAACGAATCTCTACTTGAAGATTTTTTTATATAATTTTAGAGAGATTGAGGCATGCAGTCAACTATTGGCATCGCTTGGAACATGTCTGGAGCTGATACATAAGTTGTTAGCATGGTCGGAAAAGGGAGACCTGTTTCCATCTCTGCCTCTTTCGCCTAAGGAACTTTTGGAAGAATCGGGATCAATTAACCAGTACTGTTTTTACGGGAGATGTTTAGGGTTTCAAGTAAACAACTTCTGTTTTTATATCATTTTTCATACAACCACTCCCATTTCTTTTGCTTTTGACCTGGCCTCCCTTGAGGACGGAATCAATGTGTTCGATCCATGCCTTTTTACATCTTAAGAAATTCTTTTTGTAATTTTTTTTAATCTGTTCTTTCAACATACTCGAACAATCTCAACTTATTAACTTTCATCTTTGTCACAACACTTACTTCCATACCATATTCCTTTCCATATCTCACAGTCTTTCCACATATTCTTCGTAGAGATTTCATCTCTACTGCATTTATACTACATTCTTCTTTTTTTAACATATATTTTTTTGTTGGTTTCGATTTATATGTGAAAATATTGACGAAAATTCTTTCCATTTCAGTATCATCCATCGTTACGTCACATTCTCAAAGGAATCTCAATATGCATGGCGGGGTTTTCGGAAACATTTTATAATCAAAGCAATCTGATCAACTCGGTTTGGGCTGGGGGCAAATTTATGATTGATCCAGAACGTAGAGCTCGGAGAGTGGTGAATATATCTCAGTGTGCCGACATCGAGTTTTGCAAGGCCTTTTGGTTTTTGGCAGAAAGCGGTGAGCTGAACAATTTTTTTTTAAGTTTTGTGTTGTTTTTCAAAACAACTATGTTAATGTCCTCTTTTATTTTATTTCATTTATTTATTTAAATATAATTAATTGTTTTTTTTTTTAAATTAATCTGTGCTCACTCGAAGTGAACACAAATACACTTTTGACATCTTTCACACTTAGCAAAGGCTTGTGTTGTGAAAGCGGAAATGGTCGGTACGGCCAGGATTCGAAGCTACGACCTCCAATACGCTCTGTGCATGAAAGCTCCCGATTGATACCACTGGACTACCAAGCACCTCATTCAATCCTCAGTTAAGGAGTGAATTTTCAAAAAGGCCTTATTTCCACCAATCACAAATTTTCAAACAGAATACGTTTTTTGATGTTGTGTTGTTTACTAATTTTATCTGAATAGGAAATTCCACTATCGATGCGCCTTTGACTATAAGAAATAAGGCTTTTTGAACTAAGCTGTTGCCAGTACCAGTTACAATTTTGTCTAGACTTCCGTCAAAATTTTCATAGAGTTAAAAAATGGAAATAATGCCTTTTGACTCCTCAATTATACTTGTAGTAGTGACACTAGTAAGCACAAGACAACGAATGAAAGACAACAACAGATTGATTAGAAATAGAAACACAATTATTATTATCGGATGATAGGCAGGCAGTATAAATACTGATACGCCTATTGAGGATGGTCAGTGTCAAGGTGTCTGTCCAGCCTGTTCTTAAACATATTTATAGATGTCAGTTTTAAAACCTCCTGCGGCAGTGAGTTCCCTTGCTCAATCATTCTGTTTGTCAAAAATTGCTTCTTGAAGTTTGTTGAGAAGGGTGTTACTATGTAGCTTAGCATTCTCATTGAAAGTGAAAAGAGACGGAATAGTAATGTCCATTCAAGACTTTAAATGTCGCTTTTACACCTTTCCTCCGGGTTCCCACAATTTCTTAACAATTTCTCAAAACTTAACTGGCATTTTGACTTTTGATGATAGATGTGATAAGCAACAAAGTAAAATAGAGTCAGTGTGACAATTATTATTAACAAGAAAAGAGGGGCTGTAAGTTAACAAATATAGACTCTTATAAGTGTTTGCATACAGAGTAACAAAATATAAATTATGATTAAGAGACATCAAATATTTATTAGCCAAAACAATAGAAGAAATCAATAAAAAGGGATATCAGTTAAGAGATGTAGACTCTGATTGGTGCATGCATACAGAATAATGATTAATAATAAAAATCTCTTGTTGTCTCCCTATGTCCCTGAGTGGGGTCAGACAGGGAGTATTGATTGATTGATAAATTATGATTTTAGAGATAATGCAGAGACTACCCACATTGGTATCCACCTCGGTGGCTGTGAACAGAATTATCTCAATACCACCGGAGCCTATAGAAATGGTCAAATCAGATGGGACAGTTGTAACTATACCACCACCCGATGCTCATATTGGCCTCCAATCTTTGAATGTTCGACTCATGAGCAAATTGAAGAGGCAGGGAATGGTAACACAACATTATATTTTTACCTTGGGTCGTAAATGTGATTGATTTATGATTAAGGGTCAGACTTTTTCTATGTTTATCGGATTGGTTAACTGGAAGAAAATTTTAGAGGAGAATGCAACTGTAAAGTAACTTTATAAAACAATAAAGCATCAACTTAATGAAAACATCATAATATCCATCTGTGCTCACATTGGGTAACCGATTTTGGTTTTGAACAAAAAAGAAACCCTCATGTTTTTTGCCCAACAGAAAACCCTAATTCAAATTTATTTTTTATTTTGTTTTAAAAGTTATTTTAACCTTTTCTTTAATAATCTACAACCTACTGAATGCATTTTTTATTTTTTTAGGTTGGTGAAGGAAATGGTGGGGAACCGAAATCCCGAGGGTTGATATTACACTGTCACGGGGGTGGGTTTGTGGCGCAGAGCAGTAAATCTCACGAAGTGTACCTGCGGGACTGGGTGTCGGAGTTGAATGTGCCTCTGCTCTCTGTGGATTACAGCCTAGCACCTCAGGCTCCATTTCCCAGAGCCGTGCAAGAAGTCTTCTATTTCTACTGTTGGGCGATTAAGCACGCCCATCTCTTAGGGACTACAGGTGAACACATTATAAATTTTACTTTAGAAAAGTCAGTTCTGGGGCAGTACTACAATATAATAATTTGAAACATGTAACCAACCAATTCGATCAGAAAAAGAAACACAACAAAAAAGTATCTAATCAAAATCATCTTCAGCGTTACAACCCGTGGTGGGTCTTAGTTGCCTCTAAAAAGCTTCTCCATTCTGATCTGTCACTAAATACCACCTTCCAGTTATGCTGCCCTAGAGCTCGACAGTCCGCAACAACGCCATCCAGCCATCTTAGCTTTGGTCTTCCGACGCTTATTCTAACCAAAGTAACAAAACAAAAAACAGTTCCTTTCCGCAAATTCTCAAACAAACAAGAGTTCACTGCACTCCTCTTTACACAAAATACAAGTGGCATTCTAGCGCTGGATGTGAGTTAGTGCTCTTTACACCCCTCCAATAACAACCCTGTCAAAAGTTGTGCCAACAGATTTGTTCAAGTCATACTTTTCCATCCTATAACATCGTACTCTTCATATCTTTTATTTTTTTTGTTATTAAAGCTGAAAGGATTGTGATGGTGGGAGACAGTGCCGGAGCTAATCTCAACATGGCGGCCTGTCTGAAGGTCATAGACACAGATATACAGAAGCCTCATGGAATCATGTTAATTTATGCCCCATTGCTCGTCAATTTCGTACCAAGTCCCGCCAGATTGTTATGTCTCATGGATCCTCTGCTGCCTTTCGGTTTCATGATGCGATGCCTCAAAGGTAATTATATATTTGATCCTCATAAGTTGTATATTTATACCAAAAATCTACTAGTGCCATTTGACTTTTTATGTAAGCAATATGATAAGCAAGATGACTCGCACAATAGTACAGAAAAATTTGATGAAATTTATGAATATTCATATTCATATACAAAATAATTTGCTACGTCAATCTTCTGACGTGCTTCGTGACATTATATGTAAAAATTTCTTTAAAATCTTTATTTAATTTATGAAGAAAAAAAATGAGAGAAATCATTGACAATAATTTGTTGTTTTAATGATTTATTTATCTGTAATCATAACATAAATTAAATTTTTACAAATTGGAACATACAAGATACCACAAAAATAATTTTGCAATAGCTTAATTAAAACTCACCGTTGCATGATAATATTTGATATGATTAGAGATGTGGTCAAATTATTTCCTTGTAGGCATATTTTTATGGTAGGTATGTAATGAAAAGTAATTTATTGTCGCAAAACTGATAATAATGTATGTACCATATTCTCCAAATTTTTTTTTTGAAAATTTTTCTTCCAAAGCTCGTCTTAGAAATTGACAAGTTGCAATTTCGCTGAAATGTTTTCCGTACCTACAGAATTAACTGAAGCATCTTGGCGTCACATAGTATAGGTACCTAGAAGTCTAGGTATAAAGAAATCAGAGGACAATATTTGGAAATTTAGTTTTTTTTTTCAGATAATCATATAGATACTTATATACCTACCTACCCACTTGTAAAACTATTGGTCACACAGCCAACTATACTTGATAATTTTGTATAGAAAAGCTTAATGAGTGATTTTATTTTTTACAGCGTATGCTTGTCCACCTGAAACAAACGGCAAAACTTACGACAGAACTTCCAAACGGAATTCATCGTCAGAATGCCAATTTCATCCGGGGGAAAAGGATTTGTTGAGAGTTAGTCCAATCCAAGGTACATATTCACCTATCTAAATTATATTGGGAAAATCTCGTTCTGACAAATACAGAGGTTTTGCCATTTTTAGTTCACCAAACTTCAAAAAAAACAATAAATTAAAAACCCACTTAGAAGCGTAGGGAGGCAACAAAAGCCTTCCACTGCGCTCAATCTTGCGCAGCTGCAATGACTTCCTCTGATATTATATTGAAATATCTCAGCTCTGTTTCGGAGGAACGGAACATGGTACGAGAGAGACTTTCCAGTCTTCAGGACCCTGATGAAAAGAAGAACAGTGCTCTCCTTGGCCAATCATCACTCGGCATGCACAGGAAAAACAAACTCATTGCTTTTTTTAGATTTTGAGATTGAAATTCAGTTTTATTACTCTCTATGTGTACTTCAGTCAATCAATCTACCCTTTTGAACCCCACTCAGGAGCATAGGGAGGCAACAAGAGCTTTCCATTGCGCAATGCTTATGACCTCCTTCCATACCATGTCCAACTCCCTCAGCTCTGTCTCGAAGGAACCGCATACGGTATGAGATTGTCTTCCACGTCTTGGAGACCCTGATCGAGTCCATCACCTCTCCATAATGGTGGAAGTGATGGGCCTGTGCTGGGTGCGCTGGTGTATAGCGTCGTTCGCAATGCGGTGGTACCACCTTATACACAAGATTCTCTTGAGGCACTTTTTTGTGCCTTTGGTTTGGTTAGGTGCCAGGATTCACATCCATACAGGAGAATGGGCAACACACAGTATGATGTTATCAAAACTTGCAAAATTTGCCTCATTCTTTGGTAAATTAACAAAATTTTAGAAGCATTCTATTTGGGTTTTCTTTTTGCTCCTGTAAAATGAAAATTTATTGTTGAGCAGCTGTTTTTGGTGTATACCCTTAAAATTGTTTTCTAGATTGTAGGAATTTCGTTATACTGTTTTAATTTGTTGTGTGTTTTTGATTTTATGTTAGTGATTTTGGGTGTGTTTTTAGATTTATCCAATGGTGTAATGGTAACATCGGATGCGTCCTCTTTTGAGGAGATATCTGAGAGTGACCTGGTGGAGTTGCAGGCACACAAATCACAAACCAGCGATCATTTGTCGGATACTTTAAGCGGAGCTTCTCTTAGCAGTGAGCATAGGACTCTAGGTATTTTTATATTCAATTTTGACTATCCCATAAAGCATAATATTGCTTATCCATGAAATTTACAAACTTGTCTCCTTATTCAATGAAACTTCTCATTAAACTATTTCCCAACCACTATATACTTTGTAATAAAATTTGTGCAACAGATAGTAATTGTGTTTACATTACCCCCTATTCTGGATTTGTTCGAACTAAAATAAGAACGTTCCAAAATTTAAGAATTAAGGTCATATGAATTAAAATTCGTATTCTATAAAGCGATGTGTTCTAAAAACTAAAATGACTTAAATTAGTTCACCATAAACAAAAATATGAATTATAATTGTCTATGGTCTATATCGCGCATGCGCATTTGGTCATGTTTGTTTATTAAAAATAATACGAGTGTCAAAGTAGTGACCAAATGGGTTAGAAGCATCTCAAATTTGCCTTTTTATCATACCAACTCTTAGATTTCCTTTTGAAATAAATAAGTATAATTATTTTTAGTGCAAATCTCGTGTTGTAATTACGCAAGAGTATTTTATGAAAGTGGTGATTTTGATCTAACCTCAAATTTTCGATTTCGGCATAACGAAACACGCGCAAATAATCAATTTTATGATTTTATTTACCTTAATAAAGATATTTAACACTTTTTTTAAACTTATTAGGTTAAAATAATACTTTTATTATAAAAATATCATCAGATATATTTTAAGTCGCATACAATTAGGTGTGAACTAAAATTAAGAACGTTTTGACATAAGAACGCACTAAAATTGACTTAAATAGTGTTGTAGAATACCAAAATGAACTAATTTCAATATTAGTCATATTAAGAACGCTCTTAATTTTTATAGAATACCGATGTGCACTTAATAAAATTGGAACGTTCTTATTTTAGTTAGTGCGCACTTAAATTGAAACAGAATCGGGCGTATTATGCACTTATCATATAAACTTTTTTAGTGACACCAACGAACGAAGACAAATCTCAACAATATGTGACGGAATTTTTGGAAAAGTACGTTTTGGACAGTGATACAGATTCCGAAGGACATAAGATACCCGTGCTGAGGAAAAAATCTTGTGAATGCGACGCCAACTCTTCAGGGGCTACGTTGATTCCTGATGAAGCCTCTTATTATGAAAGCAAAGGATTGCACACAAGGTGCCCGCATTTTTATTTTCATTTATATTGTAGTCTTTCAATACTACACTCCGCACTCTCCCTTTATGACCTCACTTAGGGGCACAGGAAGTCAATGAAAGAACTTGGGTTAGATGTGGTGGTTCTGCGCCGTTCACGATGCTGTGGTACCATTTTTACCCGTCACTCTTCTTAGGCGTTTTTCAACCTGTGTCCTTTTTTTTAATAAATGAATATGTGGTCACTCAAAGTGAACACAAATACACTCTTAAATTCTTTCACAGTAAGCTGCTTAGAGCTTGTGTCGTGAAAGGGGAAGATGGTCGGCACCTGGGATCGACCCCACAACTTCCGCACGAAGTATGAAATTCGGCGTCGTAACCGAAAGACCACCAAACACTTCAAACCTTTAAGGGGTAGGCAGAAAGAACGAACCTCTACTCTTTTCTATCCACTTTTTTTCTCTTTCCCCACCAATATAACATTTGTCATACAACCTCTCCTATTTCCTTTACTCAACTTCCTTGAGGACGGAATCAATGTGCTCGTATCCATGTCATTCTCGGTTGACCACATTTTCTAACACCTTACTTTCCTTTTTTTTAATCCTATTTGCTTCCATTCTTTCAACCTACCTACCCAATATTTCAAAAACGGACTAACCAAAAAGAATATATTTTTTTATACCATTTTACACCTAATTGATTATTTTTTGTTTAAAGACCTCCACATGAGTTCAAGTGATTTTCATCGACTGTTTTATAATGATTTGCGCTGAATATTTTTTGCATAAATAATAATTTAAAACATTTATATTCTAGGATATCAAGAGCTGCTGGTAGCATAGTGGGCGCTGTATCCAATACATTTTCAAACTTGACATCAGTTGGGGGTTCGATGAAGAAAACCGATAGCCTGTACGTTAATTTTATTTATGATAATGTGTATAGTGGAAATAAAATACGCACTAAACGCCAAAAATGAAAAAAATGAGTTGAGTATGAGGAAATGTTCTATAAACCATTGTCAATAGCCTAAATATTGCACTAAGTCCATATCGATGATCTAAAGGCGTAAAGAAACAGATCCAAAAATCATCATAGTACTATGTCTGTATGGGGGAAAAATCAGTTTTATTAGATTATCTCAAAATTAAGTTTTTGGCATTTAGTGCGTATTTTATTTCCACTATTCATGTGTTTAAAATGACAATATCATTATTGCCATTTATTTGCTTGCTAAATAATACATATTATTATTGTTTCAGAAACTCGCTTCAGTCCAATCTAGATTCTCTGATAGCGAAAAGTCCGTCCGATGAGTTTGCATTTACCGTTCCAAAGGATCCCTACTTGTCTCCGTACTGGGCCGAGGATGAAGTGTTGAAACAGTTACCTCCTATGAAAATATTGGTATGTAAAAATAATTTTTTACATATTTTAGATATATTTTTTCTCGAGTTGAGTTCAAATCCTCAACGTAAACCAATTATATGGACCTTAAAGATTATAATAAAAATTTAAATAAAAAAAACTTTTTGACTTTTCCACAATTTTATTACACCTGAAATGTTTCGAAGGGGCACGCCCTTTGGTCACAGGTTATTTGAAACTGTGACCATGAAGGGTGTGCCTTTGAGTAGTTCGTGATGTGATAGTACCATCTTATACCCAAAATTCTCCCGAGGCACTTCGTTTTGAAAGCAGAGACTTTTTGTGCAGAAGAATGGGCATCTTTCTTCTCCCCAAGATGAGGAACACCCTCTCATACCTTATTCCGCTCCTTAGAAGCAGAGCTGAGGGGTTTGGACGTGGTGTGGGAGGAGGTCATAAACGTTGCACAAAATGGAGCGCACTTGTTGCCTGCCTATGCCCCTAAGTGGGGCGTAAAGGGAGTTTGGATTGGATTGGATCTTCACATAGTCTTCCGGTCACAAGTAAATGATGTGAAGACATGACTTCTTTATAGAATTTATATTCTTCGTTGTGAGAATGAATAGTTAAAAGACATTCCAATATTCTTCAAGCTTTGAAGTATTTTCAAGATTGTCTCATTAAAATGTTTTAGTCGGTTCATCTGGACCCATGTTTGGACGACTGTGTCATGTTTGCTAAGAAGATGAAGAGACTGGAGCATCCCGTTACTCTGGATATTTTGGAGGGTTTGCCTCATGGCTTTCTCAATTTTTCACTGGTGAGTTATTTCATCCATTACTTATGTTTGTATATCCTAGCTTTCCTTAATTACACTGTCTACGAGTAATAGAGATTATGAACATAAATTCTCTGACATTTTTTAGCTGTGAAGATTTAAATGAATATTATTAAAATCGGAGGATTAAGAAAATTTTGAAACACTGGAAATTATGATGGCAACACTTGTTATCGATATTGTTTTATTGTCTATGCATTTTCTTTTTGTATGGTGTCTATGATAAAGCATTCCATAGCATTTTGTCAAAATGACGTTTTCTGTTTAGCTTAAGGGTGGAAACACATAGAACGCTGTTACGACCCGCGCCAACCAGCGCAAACAATGTTACTATTCATTTGAATGGGGATATGCACATCAAAAGCAGGAACCCGCTTTCCGGCATGCCCATTTAAATGCATAGACAACTTTGTTTGTGCCGCTTGCTCGGGTCGGAATCAGCTTTCTACGTGTTTCCACCCTATGGTTGTAAGAGTACTAGTGTGTGGGAGTAGAGATATATTGACCCGCTAATGTGTGACTTTGCTGTCATCGAACATTGTCAGACATAATCCAATTGCATTTTCGTTCCAATAGCAACCAAAAAGTAGCAAATAGTTATCATTTCCTCTATGTTATACTTACTTTTATTTGTATAAAAACTAACTTATTGTAAATTCTAACCTCAAAATAACAATTCTCTTTTTTTTCTAGATGTCAACGGAAGCTTACAACGGTTCAATATTGTGTACGAAAAAAATAAAAGAATTGTTAGATTTAGAATCACTGGACAAAGATAAAGAATCCCAAAATGGAAGCATCAATCCTGTCCAAACATAAGGCTTCCCTATGTTTTTTTGAACCATAAAACATACTATGGAGTTTTGTAATTTATTTAACTTAAAGAGATGACAAATTATTCATATAATATTATTAAGATGTTTTTATTTTCTACGTTGCTTTTTGGATTGCAGTATTTATTTAGGTGGCTGTGACCAAGATCTTTAAAATAATATAAAATGTAGACATATAAATAGTTAAATTAATCACTCGTATTAACATATTTACATAATTATAGATCCAAATAACAAATAATATGGTGGTTCTTTTGAAATTTACGTAAATTTGACTTGCGGTAACATTTTGGAAATGTTTGTGCCAATCCATCTGATATTTTTGACTGAAAAATTTGAAATTTTCCTAAAAATTCCTTACCTCTCTAAGATGACGCTGAAAATTTTTGATACAATACACATTGTACCTAAATGGTATATATTTTTTAATATTGGATTTGAACTTTTTATTCGGTACACATTAAAACTGTATAATCAAAATTTTTATAAAATATTTTTAATTATGGTTTTGCCTCACAGCTGAATATCTCTCCCAGAATTTCACGGAACCACTTAAATAAAAAATTCCATTTGGGATAATATATGTATTTTGTATGAAATTGTTGTTAATCTCATTTAAAAAGACAAAAGTACATAATACTCATAAAAATTGTAAAGAAACATTACTAACAAGTTTATTGATATGATAGTTAAATTAATAATTAAATAATATGTAACAACTAATGACTAATAATTCATTATTGATTTTTGGTTTTTAAATGGAACAAACCACTACGGGCTTACGACCGTCTTCTACTGTTATTTTGAAGGCTGGCTTAGTGTGATCACTTTACGTTAACAACGTTAATAATTACGCAATTATCGATCTCATGAATAAAAGTTATGTACATTTACATCACAATACTGATGATCAAGTTTCTTATAAGCTTTCTCTGCCGGTTTTAGCATTAGTCTTATCTGTTTCTGGGGTTTTTTGGTCATGGTCAGAATTAATATGAAGATGAAACATTGGTGAAGAGATTCATGGCGAAAATAGCTTGGAAACAGAAATAACTAATTATAATAATAATTGGTGTTTTTTTTCAAGTACTACGTACTAGATAAGGCATTCAGAACAAAATTTTCAAAATATTATGTCACAATTTTGTGTATGGAGGAGAAGAGATGGAAGTAGTGTGTCTTATTTGTTTATTTGGGGCAGAGTCAAATTTGTTTGAATGTTTTCTTTATCTTTCCATCTTGTTGTTTTGAATGATTGTTCAGATAGCAATGAAACAATTCGGTATCAGTATCTAGAGACTTTTGAAAAAGGTATCTAAATCAAATATACGAGAAAGATTAGGTACATTTGAAAATACTACGACCTTTTTATCGAACAAAGACCACAGCTCAAGGTAAGGCCAGTCAACTTTGTTTCATTGCGCCATTTTATGAAGAGATGCATCTTCTAGTTCAATGACTTAAGAACTGTTATGAAAATTAGCACAATATTACTATCTTCTATTGACTGAATGAAGCAGATGATTACTATAAAAATCTTAGCAGACTTTATTTATTTATTAGCTGTCCACTCATTATTGAGTGTTTTTAGGCTAAACAGAATTCTAAAAACTAAATAATTGTTAGGAATTTACTTCTCTGTATGACTTAGGTAACCATGGGTATGATATTTTTCAATATTTGACCCACTAATGAGGAACGATTTTATCATGATCGTTTGAAACAGCATTAGTTGACGGTTAAACGGTAAAAAAATATTATAATAATCTTCCATTTAGTATTGATAGTTAGGTGAAACGAGGTTGTAAAATATATTTCTTCACATTTTGTTAAGACAATAATTAAGTAGTGCAGAATCACAACAATTTAGAATCTTACATATTATACTTAAGTAGCGTGGAATTGATTTTAAAACATTCAAAGAATTATTAAATAAAATATGATACTCACAACATCTCCAGTGCTCCAATAACAGGTGTCTTTAAAGGTGCATTTATAACAAACAAAAAAACTCCCAGAACTTGAAAAGAATATATTTTCTTACGGCCGCTTTTAATAACCTATCCGTAGTAATCAGTTAAACGCTATCCGTCAATTAACCGCAGTTAATATTCTATCCTTATCCGCGTTTCAATAAACAAACAACAGATAGATAGTATTTATGTCAGTTACCGTGGAAACTATCCACGTTTGATCATAGAAATTGTCAATACGTCGTCCATGTAAATTTTCGAATATACGTCAGAGTTTCAATATCAACAATATTATATTGTCTATGGACAATATTATTATATATCTATGCGTCAGGGAGACGCTACCTTCGCCCGCCATTATTTTTCGCGTCTCGTCGACGTATATTGTTTATAAGAAAATAATTTATAAAAAATGGAATCATCGCTCAATGTAAGTCATTGGCATTATTTCGCCCAACAAATCATTTACGACGGTTTTGGTTAAACGAAACCTGACAAGAAAATCTTCGATCGACAATATCGACATGAAATTTATCCGTGAATATAATATTCGGGGTTCTTCGTCCTCTTCAGAATCGAAGACTCCGTCTTCAAATAACACCAAATCGCTCTCGTCACTTGAAAAAGCAATTATTTTCAAAAAAACTTGTTGCTATACCAAACATATGCCGTCGAAATCGGGGGATAGGAAAAACAAACCGCCGAAATCGGGGGTTAGGAAAACCATAGAAAAAACAGTAATCACAAATGTCACAAGCTACTAGAGATAGGTTATTGAAACGCTTTATCGCCGATTTCTATACAAATCATATAATGAAAGATAGATAGAAATTCTATCTATCCTTTGTTTATTGAAACACCAAAGTGTAAAGATAGATAGATTTTTAACCATAGATAGGAGATAGATAGGTTATTGAAACCAGCCGTTAATCGTTGATATACCTACCTAGTCACCAAGGCAATAATAATTTTAAAAAAACTGTCATCGCCTACTAATAAGTGGTTGTTCCTATGGTGTCCAGTATCGGCAGTTAGGAAAATTTACTCTATTTTCAAGCTCTGGGTCTTTGTTCGTTTGGTATAAATGCCCCTTTACATAATCATAATCACAAGTGTAGAATTGGGTTGGTACAATCACTGTCATATAAATATTTACTTCAATGAATGGCAAGGATGTAAAAATTAAGAATAGAAAGTTGAGGTTGGGGTAAAAAAAGGTTGCCCACCTATGGCTTAAAGTATTCAAATCGAACCCAACTTTTATTCTATTATACCTTTCGCCTAAATGCCATATTTTCGAAGCAATCTAGTACCTACTTTGTTTTGAACATATGGCATTTAGGCAAAAGTTTGAACAAAGGTAGAATTCTGCATACTAACTCAAACCTTGTTTTTTTTTTTTTTTTTTTAAATGAATCTGTGCTCACTCATAGTGAACACAAATACACTCCTTGACTCTTTCACAGTAAGCTACTGAAAGCTTGTGTCATGAAAGAGGAAGATGGTCGGCACCTGGGATCGAACCACGACGTCCGCAGTACGAAAGCCGGCGTTGTAACCGCTGGGTCACCAACCGATTGTTTTTACAACAAATTTGTACGCTAACCGTAAAGTTGTGCAATATTGAATTGTATTTTAAATTATATATGTTAATTCAATATTATACTTAAAACTTTATGTGTTGTAATAAAATCCATCCCCCTTAACTCCTGTATATTTTGAAAGGGGAAATATTAATGTATCTACGTAATTAATAAAATAAGTTATTGATATTCAAATACATTATACTCTAGTCATTATTATAATGTATATTTATTATAAATCAATATAATAATGTTGCTTTAAAATTTCTCTACATTCACTTTGATGGTGCTGTGAAGTTTAAAATAATAAAATTATTATTGTAATACATATTTATAGAACTTATGTTTGAGATATATTATTTTATTCTGTTGGTTAGTTTGTGTGTGGCCTGTTTGAAAAAAAAATTCAACTGTAGTTTCATTTAAAATGATTTAATTGTTGCTTGTTTTTCAGCTACATGATATATAAAAAAAAACCCCGCCAAAATCACTCTAGTCTGGGTGGAGGTCTATAAATAAAATTAATAAAAAAAAATTTAAAATATATTTACAAAAAGAAATTAAATTATTGTTTATGGCTTTTTAATTTAGTAAATTTTATTGTCTTAAGGACTTACCAAAAATGTTTAAATATTGAAGAACCTAATAAAATAAATAAATAACATCAAAATGCTCTGATCTTCTTACTAACTGATAAGCATCTTGTTTACATCTTCAAAAGATCCTGTAATTTAAGAAATTCACAAAAACTTAAACAATAGGTACCTATATTAGGAGAAATGGAATAATGTACATAATATATCTAATATTACTACAATATATCTGCAAGTATCAATGACGATTAAAATCAAACGTAGAGTCTGTGTCAGACATGTGAAAATAAGTACATATTAGGTACCTATATAGAAAGATTACATAAATATTGGTAACCAGCCTTTTTAATACGATCCATCCATCCTCTGTAATTTAATTGTCATTAATAATCGTGATAGATATATCTCACTAGATTATTTATTCTCTTTTGAGTAAGTCTTTTCGATTTCATCAGAATTAATTATCGTAATTTCCATCCAATAAAACACACATCTACATAATATTATTATGTGACTGTCATTATTTTCTTTATGAACAGATCTAAGTGCCTTTGTTTTGTTTTTACAAACAAATTTTCTTAAATTTATCTCAAAAATATTTTTCTTACTCTGTAATTATTTAATTCTAAATTTCTACATGTTGTGTCTTCATAATATAGTATCTATCACAGCTTCATTTTATTTGATTCAATATTGTCGTAAATAAATAAATCAACGCTTTCTATACGAGGGGTCAGTATAGCCGACGTAGCTTAATGCCTTAAGCAATTTGTATTAGTCATCCGGTCCCGTCCAATCTGAAACACGATGCCAACCCTGGGTCGAAATTAAAAGAAGTCCAGGGAATCTTGGACTTCTTGATCAGAAGTCGGCGCCTATAGCACTAGGCAACTGGCTCAGTCAAGATTACAGACTTATTTTATCAATTCAGTCTGGTCTGGGTTTCTACCAAGATCAATTCTCAGGGTTCTCACAGACTTATTTTATCAATTCAGTCTGGGTTTCTACCAAGATCAATTCTCAGAGTTCTCACAGTTGTTATCCATAAAGATGGCATTACCTAATCTAAAATATTCATAGATTGTGCGAAATTTTTAGACTTCATACAACTCATTATGTCATATTCTCGCTGTTGCATCATCCATTATGGCTTTGGATTTTCGTCTGTTCCCTTGCTGTCATATGCCACAATGCAGTAAAAGAATTATTGCTTTTCTTTAATCCAAGGAAATGGTCGCTTCCAGCCCTAGATCACTTGATTCACCTATAAAACAGTATCCATGATAAGAATTGATAACTTTGTCAAATTATGAAAATTCAAGGCAGATATTATAAAATATGTACATACAGTAAAAGTTGTAGCATCACAATCTTTTGTTTTCATGACCAAATAGAACATTCATCTCAACTAGCAACTGTGGATAACCATTTTTTAGACCCAATATTCATAAAATAAGCTTTTAATCTAATGTTGGCCTAATAATATTAAATTCATATTTTGTAAAATGACTATTTCCACAAAATAGTGTTACTTCTGGACTTCTAGTGATATATTTTATTACATAACCTATCTAAGGTACATACTGTGTTATTTTTGACAATGATCGGTTTTTTCTTGATTTTCATATTTGTATTATTTAACACAAATTTAAATTTGTCGAGCTAAGAGCTCGTGTTGCCTCTAAGTGGGGTCATAAAGGGAGTATTGATTGATTGAAACTGTAAGTTCAGAATATTAGAGTATATTATACAGTAGGGTGGCCTTTAGTAGTAAATTTATAAAATATTTATATAATTATTGTTAAAAATATGATCCTGATATTTTATGTTGTCACAAAATTTGAGATTATTTAATAATCTTAGAATATGAGATATAAACTTTATTTATACAACAATTTAAATAATAAAGAATATGTTCTATCTTTAAATTTTTTTACTCTTCCCCCTTTTTATCTTTGGAAAGGTATTACTTTCACAGTGTTGCCACTTTTTTGGGGTTTTTGTCCATGGTCAAAATTTTTCCAAAGATGGCAACACTGCACTTTCATTAATAGATTTCAGTAATAGATTTGATGGAAAATTTGAACTTGTATAAAAGATGCCATTACAACAGACACCAAGGTCAAAAAAATCTAATAAAACCATTTTTTTACTGTTAGAGGCTTAATGATTGTTGGGATTTTTCTTTGAATAAGACGCCAACCCTTAGTAAAACTTTTAGTGGAAAAACAATTATAAATATCTGATTGAACCAGTTCCAATAGTACTGGGACCTCTTGGCAAGTCAACACCTATAATATAGATACTAATGAGGTTTTTATAGTGTTTTAGTGATTAACGAGCCATTCACTTCAAAAGAGTAACTATGCAAAAACTTTCTAAAATTCTTTCTTAACTAATAATCAAACCTGAGATCTCTTATTTCAGAAGATAGTTGCATAGACAACAAAGTTACGCAGATTTGTAATACAAAATAGTATACTGAAAATGATTTGTATATCACATGGAGTTTTAAAGCAACATTACAGACCCCTTCGTGATACCTGATGAGGTTTCAGACTAAATCCCCTCTGCCAAAAATCACATGTAGTGCTTTTCATTTTATGGTGCAAAAATTCATTAACGTATATAAAAAAATTGCAGATAAATTATGAACAAAATGTAAGTATGCATTATCCACAAGGCTATGTGCCCCTTTTTCTGATAAGGAGTGAGTATTTAATACAAAACTAGTGGTCGACCAGAGCTATAAATTCGACAACTTCTTTTAAATAATTATAAGTTTGAACATTATTAAGGTTCCATTGTCAACGACTGGGCAAGATATTATTATCTACAAAGTTTTTACTATTAGGTATTATTCAAGGCAAACAATATTAATCTATTCTCAATTTGACCACAGATAAACAAAAGAATACATGCATCTGTGTCAATGTCACATACATCGAAGTGTGTGTGAGTATCAAATAGTGTTGGTAATGTTTTTTTTTATTGATTTATAACAAACTAAACAAATACAAAGAACTAGTAGATAAAACAGTTCAAAATGGCTTTAGTACAAATATATACTAAATAATAATATTGTACTATTGTTTTATAAAATACTATTGTTTTCCGAAACCCCCACCATCCCTCTTTTAGATTGTCATTTCATCATTGTATCCTAAAATCTGTGATTTTTTTCCAAAAAGCTTTCGTTTCCATTGAAGCTCACTAGATTAATGAATGAGCAGACAGAATCATAACAGGGAACAGATTAATAACTATATTTTTAAACCTTATCTTAATTTATTTTCACAAATTACGAAAATCATACAGTAGTAGCAAAAAAAATTTACTGCTTCAAATATAATATTTTTTTTTTTATTGGTTTATGTGCCAATTTAAGCACTTGGGGTTTCTTCAGTAGCTTTTTTAAAAGGTAAAAATAATAATTACGTACAAATACTTACGTACGATTATCACATTGTGGCCAAGATATTTTATCAAGGGGTTGGTTTCCTGTCAAAATAAGAAAGGAAACAGGAAGATGTTTCAATGGCTAACTGGGAATACCTCCAATATATTTTAAAGAAGACTATAATATTTCTTAATCTTCAACTAGTAAAATCTTATTTTTTAAGCTTTCTAAAGATGTCCCAGCTTAACACTGGCTTTTAATTAACTAATGTGATTAAAAATATTAAAATAAAGTGGTTGATAGACTAGTGGTATCAGTCGACGGCTTTCGTATGCACAGCATATTGAAGGTCGTGGGTTCGAGACTCGATGCCGACCATCTCCACTCTCACAACACAAGCTTTGCTTTATGTGAAAGATGTCGAAAGTGTTCACTTTGAGTGAGCGAGCCCAGATTCATTTAAAAAAAGTAAAGCATCTCATCATCATTGTATCATTTTGTTGCGTACGCATTTGTAATGAAATTTTTCTGTCATTTCAAGCATTTTAATTGCAGGTAACGAGGTACTGCTAATTAACCATTGATTCTTTTAGTGTCTTATTATTGTTTTGACCAAGAGGATCGTTATTTGATTGAGAGCAGCGTATGACTAAAATATTGTTTTTCATGGATTATTTGTTATATTTCCTTTCAAAATGCATCACATTATACATAATATATGTCAACATTAACAGGAACAATGAATTGACTATTAAGAAGACATAATATTAAAAATACATTTCTTAATAAAGAGAGGTGCCTAAAAACTCAATATAATGAACACATTTTATTATCAAATGGATAAAAGCAAACAATCAATATTTTTTATACTAGTAGTACAGGGGGGTGGGTACGTAAGGGCTATAGCACAACTAACTACTGCCTAGTGTAGTTAGCGCGAGTACGTAACGTCCGACTTAACTACAAATAGATGTGCGTTTCAACGTGGTTATTATAACAGCATCTGTCGGGTCGCGTTCCAGTGTAGTTGGCAGTAGTTAGGCTGTTTATGTGTGGTTTAGAGCTGTCAAAGTTGCACGCTTTGTTATTATTTTTGTATCCTTTGTTTTAAATATTTAATTTACTGAAAAAAAGAATCAAGACTATTTTTTATTATTTTTTTTTCCCAAATTAAATATTTTATAATAAAATACTAATACCGTAATACTTATAAAACTAGGTTAATATTTTTTTATTTGGGATTTATTATCGCACAAGATATTGGCAAGATATTTTTTTTTGAAGTCAGCCAATTGGAACAACTCAAGTTTGTAAAAAAAGGGAAAACAATACATGATTTTGAACATTTGTATGGAAATTATTAAACAATAAATAAATAAAATCTTTCTTTATTTCTCGCACGCAAATATTTTACAAACAATAAAGACATACAAAAATAATAATTAACATAAAAAAATCTATAGAGAAAATAAAAGAGTATTCACGGAGTATCAGAAATTATCAAGTGTATTTACTGCTTAAAATGATTAAAATTCCACAAATCATAATTGTTTTTTTATATATTTGAAGAAAAATGTCAAAGAATAATGGCCGCCACAAGCTTTTATCTCTCTCCGCGCGACTTTTAAAAAATATTCAGCAGTGTCCGTCTACTACTCGTTCTTCCGAGCGATGTTCCAAATTATCGGCAAATCGCGGTGAACTTTCAAAAATACAACGAAAAAATCATTTTTTTGTGTCAGATATTGGCAAACCTTACTATTTCCGGCGTAAAACTTAACTACGTACGTACATTATCGCGTTACGTACTCGCGATAACTACTAAGTAGTTAAGTCGTGGTTATGTGTAGTTAGATTGAAGTGTGGTTAGTCATGCTATAGCAAAAGTTACGTACTCACTACCCAGGTCAGAACCCAGTGTATCAAACTTCGGGGAACCAAGAGAAATAAGCAAGAAAAAAATAACTTTTTTATATGCATCATGTTTTTTTAATTTTCTGATAAATCAACTTGACAATAATTCTTTACTATGATTGAGCAAGACCACCTGAATCAGGGATTTTTTGTTGCAAACGTTACACTCAGGTGGCCTTTCTCCTTACGTATTTGTAAATGTCTCCTTTTTATTTGTTTACTCTTTTGTTCATATTATATTGTGATGTTTATAATTATTACCAAAGTGTTATTATGAAATGTGTATTATGGGAAATGGAGAAATAAAATAAATGTAATACCGAAATAGACTTCTTTCCTAAAGCGTTGTTGTATGATGATATACAATTAAATAATTAATACTTCATTATTTTGAGAGTTTCATATACGTTTAGAGAATTTGACGAAACGAAATAGATCTGACAAGGAAGAAGAGAGAGGAATAATTGCTAACATAGTCATGGTTAATGGAGATCAAACCAAATACAGAATTTTTCGGTACAATATACATACATATAAAATGGTGATTTAAAATAAAGATATCAAAGGTTTCTAGTGCTACTGTTACCCAATAGCCACAAAGAAGAAAAGAAAAACAATGTCAGTTGCTTGCGAGGAAAATATCTAACTATATTTAAACTACAGTACGACAAACTCAGAGGTCTTGTAAATATGCTGAACATTACAAACAATGGTATCCCATGTGGAAACGAATCCATACAATTATAAGGTAACAGGAATACTATATTAACATGACAAGTTATCATAGCCTCAACGCTACATAGCTACATTTGAAAATCCCTTGAGAACTTTCACCAGTGTAAACATTCACAACACAAGCCTTTGCTTAGTGTGAAAGATGTCACTCTGAGTGAGCCCACATTCTCCCTTAACGTTACATAACACACAAAATTTATTTTCTTCAATTTTGACTAAGTTTTGTGAAGAATGTACCGGAAGATCGCATAAATAACATTGATCTGGTATTAATTACGTTTGCGGTAATACCTAAATATATTTAACAATTTGTGATGAGTTTAAAACAATAACGAATATAAAATAAAAGTTATGTATAACACATCGAAGGATTCCCCACATAAACGAAAAAGGTTTGCCAACTTGAAAGATTTAAATTCCCTAGTTTTTTTTATTTATAAAAAACATGTTACATTACGTAATACATGAACGTCCCTTTGGGTTGTCATTCACAAAACAATGGATTTTGAATTGTTCAGAAATAGCATTGAGGCTACAATACAAAAGAACACTTTTACAATAATTAGTACAAAATTTTGAAAAAACATCAGACCAATATACCACAATATAATTAACTGTACTTAGACATATTATTATTATTATAAACATATGCACACAATTATTATATCTTATATATTAGGAAACCAGACTGGGCAAGTTTTCTAAAATTACAATAATCACTTTTTAGTGTAATATTTCAACACGTTAAATGTGTCAATATTCTCTAAGCCGGCCTTCGAAACAGCAGTAAAAGGCAGTTGTAAGCCCTCGGTGGTACAAATTAAAAAGTTAATATAATGGTAGAATAATTTCATATAAAAAGTGTTTATAAAAGTATGAAGACCCTTTTAAAATTGTTGAAAATTTTCACTGTAAAAATTATTACACCACCTTATACCAAAATAATGTTAATTAAGTAAATATGGTCACAAATGATTAAGATCTAGTCTTCCATGGGCAGAATTATCAGAGGAAAGTATGACTGTCACCAAAGTACAACATGTTTCAGGCAAATAACAATATCGCTATACCTTAAATTAAAAAGATAGGTAAAGAAAAATGAACAAAATGTTCTCAAAATTTAAATAATTCTTTGGAACCTGTAAATTATTTTGTATTACATTAATCATTTAAAACTGATAATATATTGCTACAAATTGCAAAAAAACCTATCATTTTCCCAAAAATCCATTCTTTCCAATCTCTATTGTACGATTTAATAATGATATTCAAAATGTATAAAATTAAAAAAAAAAAATTTAGAGGACCACTAATAGTTCCAAACATAAATGACCTATATGCCATCTTTAAATCTTTATTTTGATCTCGTTTACCATTTATGGAGAATATTTATGTTAAAATGATAAATTTCAACAATATAAGGAATTATGAATTCACTTAGCCACCAACTTTTTTATTGCAAATATTACACTCACTATATTTAAAACTTACACGGCTTGATTTTAACCAAAAAAGCTTTCAATCTTCCACTGTAATTTTGAAGGCTGGTTTTGTTTGAACACATTTTTACATTTAAATACTTTATGTGGAAAATTTTACAATCCCCGACTTGTGGAGGAAATTTTTTAAAATTAAGTGTTATATTTGTAATAAAAAGTTGATAGTTTATCAATATACCCGCAAAAATTCATGAAAAATTATTTCTTTTTCTCCTAAGTGCAAACACTATTTACAAAAGTAATGAAAAAGCAAATTTTCGTTCATATTATTTAATGGTTGAAAAAATTAAAACACAAATTATGAAAATATCTAAAATAAATAACTTTATATTGTTACCATATTTCACACACACTGGGTTACATTTTTCAGCTTAAAAACTAATCATTGTTTTTACATTATTCTTTTCCTTTTCGAGTTAAGTAATTTCGCTTAAAAAGTACGGGGGAATTTTACAGTATGACGCTGGGATGTATGCGAGCGTAAATTTAATGACCATATAGATTCCTTATCATAAATTATCTAACAGTCATTTTTATAGTTTTATTATAATGAATAATTAATCTTACTAATTGCATAAAAGACTTTCACTCTTACATATTGATTATAGATAATATTATTATGTCATTGGACATTAAATTCATTGAAATATACCACGAGATACCGAATACAGAACCAGTGGACCGTCTGTATTCTTAAATCCTTCCCTCGAGATATGACCTATATAATATACTCAGAAACTATTTTTCCCATAAGAAATTACAAGTTGTACCCCTATATTCTGAATATCCGTGACATTTTTGTATATGAAAATGGTACAAAAATGTATAAAGCATATTTCTTACAATCATACGTGAGGAATTAGAAATTTGGAGGATTCATTTTAATCATTTCTATTATGCTGACACCATTGGTTTTGCGAGGAAGAAATTATAGGTAAAAACACACTGATCATAATATTATGTCAAATTTTTAGTTCTTTTTTTTATGAAACTTTGTATCATGTTAAAAGAATCAGCACATAACTGGTTATTACAATTAATATTAAAATTGTTAGTCACTCATCTCTCCAGATAGCGTGCGTTAGAATTAGATTCAATCATGACCGTTGAGTTTAGAATGATTTGACGGACCGTTGGATAAATTAGAATTTGGCGTCGATCGTAATGTTTTTTGTAAGACATGAGCGTCGGCCGGTTCTATGCGTTTATAATAATCCTTTTTCGTTTCGACGATTTCAAAGCCAAATTTCTTGTAAAAATCTATTGCACTTTCGTTGTTAACTTGGACATGTCTGAAAACAAAAAAAATACCATTTATTTATTACAATCATATACAGAGGTGTAGGCACGGCCTTTTGTTAGCTTTGTGTTGGTATAAAAGATGCCTCAGGGCATGTTGATAAAAGAATTGGGGCAATACATTATCTTTGCACTAGCATAATACAGACTATCACTACGGGGAAAAATTTCCACATCATGTCCAAATAATTTTGATTGAATTCAGAGAATTATCACACACTTAACATTGTCTTCCAAGAGTGTACACTAAAGGGAGCAGAAAAGTTAAATGTATCCCAATGAAACCAGAGAAAAGAAGATAATAATAGTGTAACTGTCTGTGGAATGTTTGAAAAAGAATAAGATAAAATGTACATAATACTTACAAGAAAATGCTGTCGAAATTCCCATCTTGTTTAACATATTTTAAGACATGTTCTACCATTAATGTACCAATGCCCAATCTTCTATACGGATAGAGACAACCTAATGTCATTATATATAATCTACGAGTGTTTTCCGATGTATCTATTCTACAACAAACAGCACCAACCACAATGTCATTATAATATGCCAACTTGGCCAGTTCACCCGCTTCTAAAACATCTTTGTAAAACTTATCATTGTAGGACACTGGGAATACCACCGTGTTCAGTTTCTTTAGCTGCTTTATGTTATGTGGAGTCACATCACCCAGCTCCGTTTTTGCCCTGCAAAATAATCATCTATTTAATCTAGTTGTGATTTTAAAAACTTCATTTTATTACTAAAAATTTGGACAATGTGCAATATAATTGTATTATAGTAGATACATTATTGTCTCTGGTTAATACTTGCATTTACTTTCTGACGAAAAATGGTTAAGTATTCATTACTTCTTCTATGATTGAATATTTTCTTGACTTCTTTTCATTATTACCATTTAATGGCATTTGGGAAGTTCCCTGCAATACCCTTATAAATATGTTCTAACCTAACTAACGGAAATATTGAACAGACACTTTATTTGAGAGTACACCCCTCTAGCATATTCCGCTTATGTTAGACCAACAGTTACAATATTGTCTATCGTAACTTTAGTTCAACACACAAGTTGCAAAATCTGAATTTCCTATGCGCTGAAATCAGAACTTGACATTTATTTCCTTTAAGCTTTTTTCAACATTTATTTTGATTTAAGATTTTCACACATTCCTATTAACATTATCAATATTTTCTTTTATTTCAGCTAATTATGTTCACTATTACTTAGCTAATGACTTCAAAGATACGATTTAAGAGAAATGCATAATACACTCTTTGAAGGTGAATATTATAATAGAAGATACATTATTAAACGGTTTATTGAAACGTTCACCTTGATGTTTTCAGCGTCCGCTATAATAATATTCATGATAAGTAAAACGTGATCCAAAAACCGTGATATTTTAAATTGTGGCAGTGTGATATTTTGTTTAGATTGTGTATTCAAAACCACAATGTTAACAATCATATTACATGCTTTGTAAAAAGTATTATCATTCTATTTCGACCGAATTATAAATAATAAAAAAGATAAGCAAATCCGATATGAAAATAGGGTTAATAGACAATGACATTTGAATATTAAACAAGTGATAATAATTAAAATAATGTTTTACCTGGTCATATTGTGAAATATTTTATTTTACACCACCTTCTGAATTAATGTCACAAAATTTTATCAAAATAATTTTTATTTTATTGAAATAACATACTACTTCCCACAGGCCCGCACCGTGAAAACGAAACCACAGAAAAAACAGATGCTTTTGTAATATTGTAATCCGAAGGCAAAGAAAATTATCTAAAATTTCAGAGCAATGCTAGTTACCTTTATGAAAAATTCAATCAAATAAAAAATAAATTATTATTACCATGAAAATATTCTTAAAAAGAGGCATTTACAGTATCTTATTCAGGCTAAATATCAATAATAATACTATATTAACAATCGAAACTTGCAGTTATTGTGGTTTGTACCTATTTCAAACTTTGAGTAGGTAGTTATATATAATTGCATTTATTTTCCATTGCTTTCATTATTCACAATTTGCTGTATCATCTTTTGTGGATGCAATG
Source organism: Mystacides longicornis (assembly GCA_963576905.1). Classification (NCBI taxonomy): domain Eukaryota; kingdom Metazoa; phylum Arthropoda; class Insecta; order Trichoptera; family Leptoceridae; genus Mystacides; species Mystacides longicornis. Next base: position 11,989,295 of record OY756437.1, read on the forward strand.
TCATCAACGAAAAAAAATATTCACAATCTTCTCGTTTTGAAAGAGAATAGGTATATAAAAGAGCCATTTTACTGACTACCTACTAATAAGTACATAAATCTTTATACTTTTTATTTGCGAGACTCATTTGAAGATTGATTTTAACATTAATCTTTATAATGAAAAGGCGTGTATGGAGTTACTCACTGTGCAGGGATGCCGAAAGATATGCATAGGTACTGATTCTGTTCCTTCAAAGCTGAGCTGAGGGTTTTACATAGATGGGTTAAGGTCATTGACACTGCTCTGTGGAGAGTTCTTGATGTCTTTGAATACTTAGTTTTTTTTATAAATATGGTAAGATTATAAGGGAATTTGATATTATATGCCTACTTTTTAAACATAACACCAATATTTGAATATGAAGCAATATATGTTAGGCCTTTAAATATTTGAAGCAATATATTATGTTAGGCCTTTAAAGGAATATTTTAGAAGGATTTTTAATATGCTAGTTAGTTATATATTTAGAGTTAGGAAAGGCTCCCATCTTTTTGGAATAACAGCTCCCTTAAACCATTTGACAGATTTATCCACTGCTCCGTTAATAAATCAGAGATTGTTGATCTTCTTCAAAAATTGGAAAAGATACTTACCTTTTTGCAGCCCACAGCAATCACTCATAGACGTTTCCAACTTTTTAGTTGAGGTCACAAAAGCATATTGCTCTACAAATGGTTTAAGAAATAAAATCTTTATCATATGAGAAAGATTTTAAACCGATTTGAGGGGTTAAATAAAACTTTGCAGTATTACGATATTGCAAAGTTTTATTTAACCCCTCAAATCGGTATAATGGCTAAGTATTACAAAGTTTCTAGTAACGTTTTTGAAGAAGATTTTAAAGATGTGTGAGCAGTACCGAGGCCTGCGCAATTGATTGTCTTATTTATCAGCAAAAAGGACAGCCAATTGCGGGGGCCTCGGCAGTACCTACCTACTATCGCTGAGTTTAGATATAATAATAATAATATAACACACTTTTCTATACAAAGGTGTTTTATAGTATAGCCGGCGGAACTTATTGCCTGAGGCAATTTTTTCCAGTCAACCGGTATATTGTAATTTTTTTATAAACATCTCATACACAATGTATCAACCTTGGTATTTCTGGGCTACTTACCTATGGTTGTTGGCACATGGTCCACATAATATACAGTGTTTTCCAATGCATCCTTCCTTCTCAATAGACCATTAACGGCCACGTGGATTTTGAAATTAGCCAGGAGGCATAAACATAAAGTTTAAGAGTTGGTATGAGTGTGTTTATACATAAACCCATCACTATGGTTTGTGTCGCCATGGCCGCCATTTTGCATCCAGCTTAATGTCAGATGACGTCATCCTTTAATGGTCTATCTGTATTACTCCACTCCTGGACCTAGGCCTCTTCTATGCCCCCCAATCTTGTGCAACCTGCATCCACTGGTTCTTACAATATCATTCCTCCATTATAGCTGTGGACGGCCAGAATTTCTAATTGTAGTATTGTTCATTAATCGTCTAATCGAGTGACATGACCGGCGTATCACCATTTTACTGCTGCCACTTTTTCAAAGAAGTCTGACACTCCTGCATGCTTAAGACATTTAGATAGATGGCTATTATCCCCCAAACATTGCACGATATGCACTTTAGGGGCTGTAGTCAACTGCATCAAAATGGCCACCAACGGTATTGTTCAGAATGGTAACGAAAGCTTTTATGTTGTTACCATGGGAACTCTGACTGAACAATCCTGCAGGTAGCCATTTTATTGCTCTAAACTACAGCCCCGGGAGAGATATTGATGTAATTGGATCACACTATACTAAAAGTAGAGGTCATTAACATCAAGGGCTCTTGCCGCCTAAGGGTAAGAACACGTAGAAAGCCAATTCCGACCCACGCCGACCAGCTCAAAGATTATTGTCTATGGTTTCAATGCATTTAAATGGGAATGCCAGTTTCTGCTTTTGCTGTGCGCACAGCCATTCAAATGCATATAAACATTCTTTGCGCCGGTCGTCGGAATCGGCTTTCTACGTGTTCTTACCCCAACTATGGACTCGCAAAGGGACTTTCTTTCATAGTGAACAGGTTGTTAAATGAAACTCTTGATATTTTATACTAATTATTTTATTTACATTTATTATCATATAAAAATAGTTCCAATAAATATACAAATTTAATTATAATATTACATCTTATTATACATTAAACATACAACTAAGTTGCAATAGATATCCATTTATTTTTACAAAAACTGTAAGTGATCTAGTTTATGCAAACATTTTCCAATGATCTATCGATGAATGATCTATCTATTTACGTAAGATCTAGTCCTGTAAAACAGCGTAAGAATCCATAAATATTGGTAATGTTGTGATATGCATCATACACTTCCTTATGTATTAAACCAAAATTATTAACAAAAACATGGATGTGTTGAAATAAAAAAGAGAAAACATTCACAACTTATATATAATGCCAGTAATAATATATAATTTAAATGAAATAATTGGAATAGATTTCATCAATAACTAAAATCAATTTGATTAATTCACTGTTAAAAAAACAAGGTTAATTCAATTAGTTGAAAAACTAATTTCAGTAGTCGTATTGACTCTTCCTTGAAGTAAACACATTGAGATACTTCCCTCTTGTCATTTCTTTAGCCTCATCAATTCCTAATCTGTAAGCCAAGTCATGTAACTTCTTGACTTCTAAAATTATACTGCTGGTAGATAAAGCACTGAGTTCTGCAAAAGAAAACAATAAAAATTAAACATTTGTATTATAAATAGAAAAAGTATTGAAAGTAGGAAGCATTTGTATTATAAATAGAAAAAGTATTGAAAGTAGGAAGAATTTGTATTATAAATAGAAAAAAATATTGAAAGTAGTAAGCATTAGTAAATACATACGGTGCATGAGGGTCATGTCTTCTGAAGTGAACCCTCGATTCCATTGTGGTGGAGGTTGGTTCGGAGACTGTAGTGGTGCATAGCCGGATAATCCAGGGACTGAGAAGTTATTAACAGAACACACATCACTATCATCAGATTGATTTTGGTTATTATTACCATCACTATTATTGCTCATATCTGAGAGCAATTTGTCTTAAAACATGAAAACTAATAAGCAAACACTCTCCGACAAGCGAACAACGGCAACAGTAATGACAACTTGAGAGTAAAAATGGTACATATTCTGTCAATTTAATATAGTGGTGGGAAATTTAAACTTTAATAAAAAATATATCAGTAAATTACGTAATTCTATAAGATAATGCTTACTTTGCTCAGGCCAAAGTTCCGGTGAGGCTCTATCCAACTTTTCCATGCTCAAAAGACTGCCTTCTAAGGGCATCAGTGTACTGTCGACGGTTGGCTGTCCTGCGAGGAATAGAATTCGCCCCAAATTAACAAAGTGTTATCAATGGAAATATGTTGATAATTCTCAATGAAAATGTAAAAAATATAAATTTAATCGATAAAAACTATTCACTAATAGGTTAGAATATCAAATATGTTTAAATAGAGGTAGAAATATAAGTAAAAAAGTAAAATGAAATTCCACCTTCTTGAATGATGGCGGGTCGTCTTTCAGCCATTTTGACTTTTCCAAGTAGCATGAAGCTTGCAACGTATCAAATTAAAATGTTGCCAGCTGCAATGCAGTAAAATGATGGTAAATTGTAACAAAATATATAATAGGTATGCAGCAAAGTTTTGATATTTTTGCATTTTTTATAGTGTAAAGTATTATAATGTAATATAATAACATTTAACATCCCTTACAACTTTCAAAATCAAGATAATCAAATAATACGTCTTAAAATTACAATATTATCTTCGATGAATTTCATAAAAATGGGTGTTATTGGAGTTCTTCTTCTTTCTTTCAACGCGGCAATCCACTCTCGAGAGAGTGATCTATGGAGTTCATAATATAAAAAAACGCACAAAATAATTGAAAATTTACGCCGCTAATGTGAAATAATAATATTGTGGGTGGCATTGCGTAGAATTGTCATGTTGGTAGAGTGCGTGCACCTTATGCCATGGATGTAAGAAGTAAGAGGATGGAACGTCTATACTACTTTGTATGAATGACAGTGAAGCCAAAAAGTGGGGAAGGGAAATCAGCCGGCGGCCATCACGGAAGACCCACATACTTGTGAATTTGTATGGACAATGTATGAAAATTATTCACCTAGTATCAGAAAACATTATATTTTCTTCTTAAAATGATTATATTGTGACAAAATATACTTTTTTTCTTATGTTTGGTGAAATAGGGAATAGGTTTGTATTAAAATGAGTAAATAATACAAGAGTATTTTATTTTTAAATAAATCTATTTAAAATTATTCTAACACAATATGGAGAATTGATGACTGTTAATAATTTGTAAAGGAAACCAGATACAACAAACTCAAAATCCTTTGAAAAGAATTAATTTGTTGAGTGACTTTCGAACAGAAAGGGAACTATCAATATACCTTTTAGCAATGTAATGCAATCTAATATCAAGATATTTTCGGGCAATAGCTCTCGTCAGTAAACCAATATGGTTGTCCAATGGAGACTGTTCTATTACATGATGCGAAAGATCATAAAATAAAGTACCTACTTATAATCTTTTAATAACATCAAAACCATATTCAAAAGAGTATCCGTATTATATTTCTTGGGCATACATTTACTAGAAGTCTCTGAAAACCGTTGCCTGACAACCCTCTCAGTAATCTTGCAGATTTTAATTACGTCAGAAGAAGGGTATAGTAAACCACCATTACTTTTTATATGTATGAGAGAGTATGGTGAATCCTCAATAACTGGGACAGAAACAGTTAGTGCGTCTAGGCACTGTTCACAATGTATTCTCTCAGCTACAGGCATGGAACTCTCAGCTACAGATGGGGAACTCTCAACTACTGATGATGCTGATGTTCTCTTATTTTCAGGCAATATCCTGCACTTCGGAGGTTTCCTTGATGGTATCTTTACCTGAAACATTAAAAAATGATAATATATTATCTAATATTAGCTAGGCAGCTCTAACAATTTTTTTAACAACAATGAAAACAAATTGTAATAGGTATACTGTAACTCTACAGTCTAAAATTGGTGGATAAAATACTTCAAATGTTATCAAATCAATCCATAACATGCTTATTTACCAATCTGCATATAAATTTGATATATGTTTCATATAAAAAATCGTGAAAAATAGAAGAAGCCCGCGAAGTGAATAATTACCCAAATTGCAATTAATTTAAAACAAATATTAAACGTATAGATATGGGAGAATAATGACAGATTCAATCATTTCAAAGGGATCTAGATCTTTGTGTTGGTACAATAATACTGCGAATTTGTACGTAACATAAGAAATTAGGCCATTGTCATGGGACCACTTTGCATCAAAATCACTTTTTTTCAATACTTTCCAATCAATCATTATAATCATTATATGAAATTAGTACATGTACAGTAAGATTGGGATAACTATAACTTGAAAATCATAATAACATGAGACACAGATTATAAAATTACTTACTGAAAGAATGACAATCCTGTTTCCTGCGAAACTTTTCTTCTACTCGTTCTGTTTCCACAGCGAAAAGCAGCACACATCACCATATTAAAATACGAGTTCTTAGATTCTAGATTATAAATAAAACACTAAACGTGGGAAATTTAGAAATATTTCGACTATTTGCCAACAAACACGCAGGACACACTAAACAGACGTGGGTCTCTTGTTAAGATGGCCGCCGCAATTTTGATTCCCCCCCCGCGCAGCTTCAAGATAACTGTCAATGGTATTTGTACGTCCATGACTTATGCACGGATACACTGGCAACCTTATGTACAAACATGACAGCTTAATTTTTTACATACATAGATAAAATTTGCTTTATATTTATGTGATATTTGTGTTTACTGTAACCTAAGTTCAATACAAGTGAAAAAAGTTTTTTTGTTTTATTTTGCAGAATAATAAAATTGGGTAAATTATGGACATTTTGCCTAGCGAAGAAAATTGCGATCTAAATGTAGTAGAAAATGATCAGAATAAAATTAATTCGAATAATCCTGCTATGTTTCAAGACCAAGTTTTAATTGAACTAGGGAAATCCTCTTGGTATCCGGCACCTGAGAATATAGACAAGCAAACCTATCTAAGAGGATGCAAGTGGTCTCCAGATGGAACCTGCTGCTTAACTGTAGTTAATAATGGAGGAATGCATTTGTTGGAATTACCTCTGGATTTGTATAATGTGGAAGAAATTAATTCCGATCGTCCTATTAATATATTAGAGTCAACATTGAAAGTTCCAGAATGTGGGCTCGTTTACGACTTCTGCTGGTTTCCAGGAATGAACAGCACTGTTCCAGAGACATGTTGGTAAATATAGATCTTTGATTTAATTCCTCTTTAAGCATTATGTTATTGTTGAGTGATTTCAATTAAAACATTCTATAAGAATGAATTTGAATTATTATGTACTACATACCTACTAGAAATGGTATCTTCTCATAAAACAGAGCTATGAAAACTGGCCGTCGCTAATGCAATAAGAAGTCTTGATTCAGTAGAAGGTCGTAGTATTTTCAAATGTGCCTATTTGCTTGGATAACTTTTTCAACAGTCTCTAGATACTAACACTAATTAATTATTTTATTGCTATCTCCCTTCAAAAAATAATTCAAAACAAAAAGATGGAAAGAGACAGCTGAAGGTAAAGAAATCAAATGAATTTGGCTCCACTCTGAATAAATAAATACTCCTAAGTATTCGCAACAAAAGCGTATTTGCCTAGTATAGTAATTATTTCTAATTAAGACTATCTGGAATGATTTTTCGATGTTGTCACTACTTATTCTTCTCCTTGATGCCTCTTCACCCTCATACCTCATAATAAAAAAGTGACATGATATTTTGCATCTAGTAGTACATTTAAATCAATCATTTGCGTGAAATTCACAACAGTTTATTATAAATTTGAATTCAAGTGGACTTACTACATGATTCTTACTTATTTCAGTTGGATGACAACTAGGCAGCACTCACCTATACAGTTATGGGATGCTTACGATGGCAGCCTAAGATGTTCTTATAAGGGATTTAACCATGTAGATGAACTGGAACCTGCTCTTTCGGTCTGTTTCTCCGCAGATGGAACACAAATTCACGCAGGGTACAAGAAATCTCTCAAAACCTTTGATGTCAATAGGTAATATTCAATGATAACTGTGGAATAATGTCCAATATCTGTCTATATTTTGTTAATTTTCAATAATTGCTAACTTATTTTTTTAAGGCCAGGTAGAGAGTATGTGGATCAAAAAATTTGCAGTTCTGCATCGTGTCTCTCTGTTTCGCCTGCAAGTGATTCACTCATTGCTGTTGGTGCGTGGAGTTCTGAAATAAGTTTATATGATATCCATCAAGGAAATACTAAATCTCTTGCAAAGCTACGATTTCATTCAGGTTTTTATCAATTATATGTCTCTTTATTTCCACAATATAAAGAAAGACGTTCTAACCTGAAGTGGTTGGTAGCCCAGCGGTTACGACGCCAGCTTTCATACGGTTTCGTTCGGAGGTTGTTGGTTCGATCCCAGGTGCCGACCATCTTCCTCTTTCACGACACAAGCTTTAAGTACCTGACTGTGAAAGAGTCAAATAGTGTATTTGTGTTCACTTTGAGTGAGCAAATATTCATTTTATTAAAAAAAACGAAGCTTAAGGTAGTACAAAAGAATACAAATGGTATCAAATTTTAACCAAAACAATTACAGTTCAGAGTGAAATATTTTGATTTGGTTTTGAGAACAATAAAATTTCATATCTTTGCTTCACTCTCATTTTTCTCTCAAGTTTTCAGTATATCATGTCGAGTTTTTTTTTATTATACACAAGCTAGAAGCATAATAATTATTACAAGAATACAAGGACATTTTACATACTTCTTCTTTTAAATCATATAAACTTGACGATAAAACAAAAATCCGATTAGTAAAAAACCTAATAAAATAATTTGAAGTTTCTTTCTTTGTTCAGGTGGTGTAACACATTTGGCTTTTCTCTCAGACGGCTCAAAATTGATATCAGGAGCAAGAAAAGACAGTGATCTATTACTTTGGGATCTTAGATTTTATAAAAGACCTTTCAGAGTTCTTAAAAGAGAAGTGAAAACAAATCAGCGGATATATTTTGATGTGTCTAAGTGTGGAAGGTATCTGGCGAGCGGAGGAACCAATGGTGTTGTGAATGTTTGGGATTTATCAACGGATATGATCACCGATGAAGGTTGCTCATACTGCAATACTATGGTTGGTTTATTTCTATATTTATTCCATAGTTAATGAAGTCTTGGTTTTCTATTCAATTATGATAAAAGATGATTAACCCATCCATGTCTTAATTTTTTGCCATAAAAATGGTCCTTGAGTCCGAATTTATTATTCCCATAACAAACTCATAGCTATACTACTTACACTTTTTGATCTACAGTTTTGTAACTTATGCATGGAATTTCATGAAATTTTTCTATCTAAATAGTTTCTTCCAACTATTCAATAATCATATATTTAAAGATGTTAAATAGATGCTAAATTCTATTAATACGTAGGTAGTTTCTCTATGCCAAAACACAACCACTTCAATTATTATTAAAAGTATTTTTTTACTTTCAGTATCCTTTACACAACGACTGTTGCAATGGGGTGTCAATACATCCCTATAGACCCATTCTGGCCACCAGCTCTGGACAACACCACATTCCAGTTAGTGATTATTTAAGTGAGGAAACACAACATAATGAGGATAATCCCACAACAGATTCGGTTAGTCCTCAAGATGAGAAAATGGAGTGCGACAGTTTAAATATAGAAAATACTTCAAATTGTAGTAAAAACCAGATCTTAGCTGAGAATAATTTAGAATTTTGGTGGACTGGTAAAGTTAAAAGAGATGATTAAAACAGTAATTATATTTAAATAAACGTTTGTATATTTTATTTAATTTTTATTTGTAAAACTTTTCTATACAAAAGTGTCACGTATGTATTGTCAAAAGAACTTAATCCTTCACAGAATTTTCTCGCAGTCAACCAGTTCTGTTCAATTGTGCTTTCCAATTCTGAGTAAAAATCTTATTTGAAATTATTTAAAATTTGCTGGAGACTTTTTGACAGTCTATCTTAGGTTTGTTCTGTGTTTGGAAAATACAAAATAATCTGATGTCAATTAAATCAATAAAGTTGGGAGTACTTCAGGGCCCCCAACATGCCCGGTGCTACGGCAACGGACCGCGGGCCAAGGGGGTCCGCAAGGACGGGGGAATAAATTAAAAAGTAGAACATTTTTAATAATTCATAGAAATAAAACCAAAATAAAATCACTAGGACTAGATTTATGTGTATCAATGATTCAATGAAATATTACATCAGAGTAATATAAATTGGTTCATTGGAAGTGTACAAAACGTGTCTGAATCTACAACAGCTGTGAGTAAGAAAACCACCATCAAGGTTATTCACGAAGAGTAAGAAAAAATGAGCCGTCCACTTTTTATACTAATATTTAAAGAGGAAGGATTTGATTGTTTGCTTCAAAACTACTGAACCGATTTGAAAAATTCCTTAACTGTTGGGAAGCTACACTATCCGCGCTGAACATAGGCTATATTATATTTAAAAAAAATGAAGGATCCTTACTAAAACTCCAATAATAACAAATTTCAAGGATTTATCAATCAAGTGAAGGAAATATGTTATGCAAACACTTGCGAACTTGCCAATGCCAAGGACAAACTAAAGTCGGAGAAATTTTATTGTAACATGATTTTAAAATTTTAAAACAAAAAAGTTCACTATACTGAGATCGGCTTTGTTATAATGACTTTTGGTTCATTGCGTTTTATATGGAAGTTTTTCTGGGACAAATTGAAGATTCGTTATACTGGAAATTTCAAATTCGCTATAAAGAGATTTGACCTGTACTTTCCATGGTCGTACTATAAAGAGATTTGACCTGTACAACTCCTGTGCAGTTTTGGACTCCTGAAAAATATTTTTCCAAGCCGTCTTTAACTGGAAGTTTTATGAAGAGAGCAAAATTTGCTATTTATATTTAATAGAAGCAGTCTTTCGTTTATGAACTCTGAGATGTCTCTGGAGAGAAGTCCTTTGACGGAAAGACTTGGAACACAGCGAACATTTGTATGGTGCTTCATTGGAGTGTATCCTTACATGGTTTTGTAAGTTGTATTTATTAAGGAATCTGTAAGAGATAATACACTTATTTAAAAAAATCTCAGGTATCCCTACCATTAAGCTAGAAAACATTTGTAGTATGCACCAGGTGAATTGGTAAGTAAAAAATATTACTCTCAGTGCAATACAGATACTTTGGACATCTGAGATCAACAACATAATAATTACTAGCTTTTTAAACCCAATTGTTGGAAATGATATCAAAAGATACTTAATCTTTGTAGAGAGCAACGGTGTAAATTGTACATCACATACAAGGTTATGACTTCCATCAAGGAAAGAAAGGAAATGGGAGACATTATCAAAATATAAAAGGATTCTAGACCTGAGCGAACGGATGCTGTTTGTCTTCGTTCTATTCCATGAGATTTGTAACCCTATTCTGAATTTTACTTACCAACGTAAGTGAGAAACTCACGGGAATTTTATATGGGCTCCAGAGCTTTCCAAAGTATTTTAAAGGGGGGCTTTAGATGTTTCCATACAATTTTTGTTACTTCACGCTAGCGTAAATGTCACGGTACAATAGGGGTACTGGACTAATATCTATTAAGTGTTTTAGAAAATATGGGTAATTGGAAGGGTTGAAAAGTAGTCAAAGAGAAATAAAACTAATGAATAGTTAAACGAACGACGCTATACGCTGGCGCACCCAGTGTGAGCCCATCACCTCCACCATTGTGGGGAGGAGATGGACTTGGCTGGGACATGTGTTAAGGATGCCGAATGACAGTTGGCCGAGGATAGCGCTGTTCTTCCTCCCATCAGGGTCCCGAAGACGAGGAAGACCCTCTCACACTGTGTTCCGCTCCTTCGAAGGAGAGCTGAGGGACATGGACATGGTGTGGGAGGAGGTCATAAACATTGCGCAAGATCGAGCGCAATGGAGAGCTCTTGTTGCCTCCCTATGCCCCTAAGTGGGGTCTTAAGGGAGTTTGGATTGGATTTGGAATAGTTAAAAGCCAACAATCTATATATTAATACGTGAAGGAAAAACTTTTTGACTATTTTTACGAAAATTGCATGGACAGAGGAGTATGAAATTTCGCACACTTATAGTTTATATAGAGAAGAGGTGGCGAAAGCTAATATTTTTTTTTAAATTATGCATAAAAATGGATTAAATCAATAATAAAAAACTACGCACACTAGGTACTGTAACATTTGTATTTCATACTCACACACATTTCGATATATTTGATTTTTTGTGGTCAAATTGATTTTTTTTTGTATTAAATAACCATAGAAAAAACTATCAACATTTCAAATTTGACGTATCCATGTCATTATTTTTGAAAGAAAATTGTGATACAGCGCTCGCTCAGTTATTGACAAAGGAATCTTAATAATGTTCAAACTTATAATCTAAATTAGTTATGTTTCGAGCACTGACCGACCACTAGTTATTGTAAAACAAGCAGGACATAAAAAGAAAAATAAACAAACTAAAAAATAATTCATACCTCTTATCACAGTGCAAGCAAGAATATGGCTTAATATTCAAATGTATTTTTTTATGAATGTTTAAGGAATCTTTTCTAGTAAATGAAGAAGCGCACACTTCACAAGTAAATTTTTTATCGCCATGTGTCAGACTATGTTTCTTTAGATCATCTGAAAAATAAAGAACAAGGTATTAGAAGCGGCATCTTTCTTTTTCTTATATTTTCATTTAGAACTTTTTTAAAAAGTTAGAGAGACAAGAACAGTTCGATCAAACATAGCAAATGTATAAGACATACATTTTTTTAAATGCAGTAGGTACATAATAAATCAATAGCTGCATACACACGTAACGATTTATATTTACGATTTGACCGATAATTGTAAAGATAAATCGTTACGTGTATGTGCAGCTAATGAGTTTAATATAAATTTTGCTCTAATCTATTATCTCCTTCGAAGCAGAGCTGAGGGATTTGGACATGGTGTGGGAGGAGGTCATAAACATTGCGCAATGGAGAGCTCTTGTTGCCTCCCTATGCTCCTGAGTGGGGTGTTAAAGCGAGTATTGATTGATAGATTATTGAAATTATAATATAAGGTAGCATACATTATTACTGATCAAAAGAAACTTACCTAACAAACAGAATGCTTTTGAACAAACTGGACATATGTAAACACATTTATTTGAATGTTTCAGAATATGGCGGTTCAAGACATTCTTATATTTAAAGTTTTTACCACATATATCACATACAAACACATTTGCAGGCACAGATTTTTTGTTTCTTTTTTCATTACTAAATTTTACGGTTTCTGTTTGTATAGTTTCTTTATTTGGTTTACTGTTTAAATTCGCAATAAATGACTGATTTATCATGGAATCATTTAAGGAAAGATGACGTGAAATTGATATTTGTTCTGTCTTCTGAGTCAAATCATCTTCTTCATTCTCTAAATTATGTAAGTGTTCACTTAAGTGTGAAATATCTTTCAAATGACTCGAGTCACAGAGTACATTATCATTTCCTAATGGCTTTGGTGTTGAAGATCTAACGTTGAAGGTATTCTTTAAAATAACATCCGTTGTGATGCATTGGATCCGGAAGATGAAGGCATTTGTTGCTTTTTCAAAGCAATCTCCACAAATAACTTGGGAATAGTTATCATTTTCAGATATCTAAAAATGAATATTGATTTAGAAAGAATATTTTACAATGAAATATTATAAAGAATATCCGAGTTATTTCGATAAAACATACCTCGATGTTGGTTAATAATTGTATCATATTTGAAATTGTAGTTTCAATGTTTTCTCCTACGGTTAAAATACTATTTAGTGAGGTAAACGTAGACTGACCATTGATTTCGTTTAAACAGGTTCTACATTTAATGAAAATTTCTAATGAAGCAATAACATCAGGCATCTTTTATAATACAAATTTATAAATATTAACTACTTAATTGACATATTATTGTTATTTTGGTCTGTTTGACACCACTTATTCTATGTGATTCCATGTTTGACACTCCTCACTCCTCTCTTTCCTAATCTAAGCTTTGACAGTTGTGTTTAAAAATGACAGTTATAAATACGCCACAGAAAAATTGCAAAGAAAAGTTTCGATTTTATTGAACGATGTAAAATAAAGGAAGTGCCTCTAGAGCCGTAGACGAAAACATCAAAAATTTGGTACGGCGTCCGTAGATCTCCATAGACAATATTTTATCATAGACAACTAAAAATTGACACTTGTTTAGCCGACGATTGAGATTGACAGATGATATTAAATTGTCGCTGAGCACGGATTTTTTTTTTACCCACCACGCCGTTTCTCGAAGGGGGTAGGCAGAGAGTACGGATTTCCATTCTTTCCTATCCAAACAAACCTCTTTCGCTTCTTCCAAACGCATAACATTCCGCATGCATGCTCTTCTGTTCCTTTTGCTACTGACTTGGCCCTCCTCTAAGACTGAACCGATATGATCGGACCATGTCATTCGAGGTCGACGTCGTCTGCGTGCACCCATTCTTAGGGTTGGTTGGAAGAAATTGCCGTTCGGCAATAAGCCCGCCCTTTCCACAATAATATATTATATTTGTTATATTTTGTGCGCAATAAAGTATATTTTATTATTTATTTATTTATTTATTATTCTTTCTGATTTATATATCCTTTTTGTCATTCTCTCCTCGTTCATTCTCTCTACATGCCCAAACCACCTTAATTTATTAACTTTAATTCTAGTCACTACGCTAACATCCACACCACATTCCTTTCTAATATTGTCATTCCTCACCTTATCAATCAGTCTCTTTCCGCATATCCTACGCAGTGATCTCATTTCCACAGCATTCATTCCAACTTCCAGATTTTTCGTCCATGTCCATGTTTAACTCCCATACATCATGGATGGTATCAGGATTGCATTGTGCATCAGCTGTTTGGATTTAAGAGACACTGTCTTATTTCTCATTAGAGGTCTTAGTGCAGCGCCAACCCTTCTACCAGCCAATTTCCTTCTTTCAATCTCCTTTTCACACCTTCCATCTCTGCTAAATAGACTACCTAAATAAACATACTCATTCACTTGTTCCAAGTTCTCATCATTCATAGCCACACAGCATTGCGTTCTTACATCTTCTCTTTCAAAAACAAGCACCTTTGTCTTATTGACATTCATCTTAAGACCATTCATTTCACAGTTTTGATACACACGCGTCACAAGTTTTTGCAAATCACATTCGCTTTTAGCCATCAATACTAGGTCGTCTGCATACATCAGAGCGCATACATTCATCCCATTCAGATCTACACCCACTGTACTATTTTTTATATCACGCACGCAAAAATCAAAAAATAAATTGAACAGCCAAGGTGACATCATACATCCTTGCTTCACCCCTTTCGTAAGACGGAACTCTCGTGACAGATGAGTATTCACCTTGACACAAGCAGAACTTGTATCAGAGTAAAGGGAAGCAACCGCGCGTATCAGTTGTCTATCCACTCCATAAAATGACAAAACCTCCCACAATTTCTTTCGGTCTACTCTATCATACGCTTTCTCCAAGTCTACGAAAGCACAGAAAAGCTTTTGATGTTTGTTCAATAGCTTCTCCGTTACCATTCGCAGAGAGAAAATTTGGTCCGCACATCCTCTTCCATTCATAAAAGCACCTTGCCCATCCCAGACCTTACATTCAGTCACATACCTCACTCTATCTATTAAGATCCTGCCATAAATTTTTCCTACAGCGCTCAGCAAGCTAATGGCTCGATAACTGCCGCAGTCCAGCTTCGATCCCTTCCCCTTATATAGAGGATTTGATTATTTGATAGGAGCACGGATTTGATTATTAATATTGTTGAACAATAATGTAATTGTATAACAAAATTACAACTATCAGCAGTAGTAACAATAGAATACTTATTAATGTAGATGTTTTCATTTTTTAGAAGTATGGTTGCCACAATATAACATTTTAGAATTTAAAACGTAAAAAAATATTTGGTAATTATTGAGTTCGCGGGCTGATACGATGATGATGGTCATGATCCTCAGAATTGAGGGACCGATGAAGATGAGGATGAATCTCAATTGCTCTTGAGATTCTTATTCAATACGTGGAGGCAATTTAAGTAGCTGCTGCCACAATGCATTAAAATAAGCTTGCAACGATGCATGGATATTACAGTTGTCACAGTAAAGAATTGTCCACATTTTTACTATGAAGGTGGATGGAAGCGGGACAATCTGTGACCAAATATTTCATGTGGAGTTTTCACTTTTTGAGTGGTATTTCTTGCCACCTCTTATTTACCTATTTATTTATTTATTCATACATAATAATATGATAATGGATAACAAATTTAACTGCTGCCCAAATAGGCCAAGCCTGTACTAGGGCAAACATTATATACAGTTCATAAAAAAAAGAATATTAAAAGGAACATACAAACACGAACAACAGCACAACCACCAACTCAAATACGTACAGTCCACAAACAAAACCTAACCCAACAGTCACAACACCCTTTGGTCCAACAAACATCAATCAACAGTATAAAGAAGAGAGAAAAAAAAACAAACAAAAACTAAACAAAATACTGTAAGGAGTTAAAATTTGGGAAAAGTTTTCATTTGTAATAAAATAATAAATTCATATAATCTTCATCAGAGTATTGGTAGGTAGGTGCATTGCCGGGCAGGTACCAAGTCCAGATCACGCGTGACCTCATTATGAGAGTACCATTTGATCATTCACATATCATGCACCTATCACGCAAGTATTTCTTTGACCCTTGTAAGAAATCATGCAGAGCCCACGCCGTGGATGCATGTTATTTAAGAGTACCATCTAGAAAATAAAGATACATCTAAGTAGCTATAGTTAATCAAAGATGGCGTCGGCCGCCTCAACCAATAACATTCAGGTATGCAGTCGCTAGGGAGGGGATGGCGAGGCATGTTAGCTACAAGCTTTCCTCTCTACACTCACTTGCAAATTTGCCTACTTCGAAGATAGTCGATAAAACTAGCGGTCCCCGCGCCTCCAGCGCGAGGACCCGCCAATTTATAATTTTCTATAATAATAAATTTAAAGTCACAAAGATAATTAAAATTACAAAATGAATGTACAAATTTAGATATAATATAGAATTTAAATAAGAAAGTGTTTTGTGCTAACACCATCGCAATTTGTAAAATATAAATGTAAATTGTTTTTAAAAGATAAAAAGTGAATAAAACAAACTCTCAATTAAAAATACCAGATGACTTCTGATTCTTCTCATGAATCCTTTCTCCCATATGAGACTCAAGAGTCCTGTCTCTATACTGCCGAGAGCTAGCCACAAGTAGAAGGTAGAAGAAGATGAATACTAGTGGAGGAGAAGGAGACGACCAATAGATGTGACGACAACCACCTCTTCCTCTTTCTTTTACACACCTTATAATACTTTATGGGACAAAACCCAAGATACCAACAACAACTATATGTAACTACAACTTAATGTTGCATAATAGTATTTCCTCCTACTCCTTAGCATCTTTTTCTGTATGATGCCACTTTATTTGATTTTCAATACTCCTTGCGTCTATTATATTTATCAGCCAAAACATTTGGGAAATCTTTGAATCACCAACTTTCATTTTTGAATAATTGATTAATATTAACACTTCACTATCAACCATGCAAAATTGCCAAGTATTGAGACATAAATTTGGGATTCCTAGAATTAGGTTATCCGCCATATTTTTGATATTTTTTTTTATTTTACATAATATAAACGGCTTTCGGCTTTAAACTGAAATTCATTTCACGTACCTATTCAAAAAAATATCACTAAATAAAATTATTAGAAAAAGTCACAAAGAAATAAAATAAAAAATTAGTAAAAAGAGACTAAGCTTTATGTAAAGTAAAAAATAAAATAAAAAAGGGGAATTTATAATTGTAAAATAATGTATGAATGCGTTTCTTATCCGCCGGCCTGTGGTTACGTTATAAAGTGATACCAAACAGTTGGGTATATACATAGGTATACTTACCGAATTTCAAAACATTGATTTATATTACCTACTAGCTTATACCCGTCTTGCTTTACGTTTTTGATTCCGATTGTCAGGCTTTATCGGTAGGTAATTAAACAGGTTCTAGTCTAGCTTCCCATTGCTTTGTAGACCTCTATAACTGACATAAGCACAGAAAAAGAAGAATGACACTTTTTATGTTTATTAAAATTTTGTATGAAGATCCTAAAAATTAGGGTTTTTTAATTAGCTCTAAATATATTAAAGTTAATGCAGCAAATTGTATTAAAGAACCTTCTCCGGCATTTTGCACGGCTCTGTGCAGATTCATATCTGACGTAGCATTTGTATTTTGAGCGTGATGCTATGACATGTAAAAAGCAAAATAAAAAAACATTTCTGAATTATTATTTAGACTAGCTAATACCCGTCTTGCCTAACGTATGTAATTCCGATTGTCAGGATTGATTGGTAGGTAATTAAACAGGTTCTAGTCTAGCTTCTCCACAGACTACTTATAAGTATTAAGCTTCTCATTGCTCAACAGACCTCTATAACTGACATAAGCACAGAAAAAGAAGAATTACACTTTCACAATTCATAAAAAGAGAGAAGAATAACACTTTTAATGTTTATAAAAAGAAAGAAAAAAAATTGTAGTCTGCCAATCACATGGAAAAAAACTGCATTATAATAATATGTTACATCTCATACTTGATTCAATTTCACTGTTCAATAGAAGGGAAAACTTTCCTTTATTAATATGCAAGTGTTACTCTCAATGTGGTTTGAGTCTTGACTATATTCCCTAAACCCTCTACCTATGTGTAGAATGGTAAAAATTGAATATTCATTTCAATGTTGATAAAATGTGTTTTATATGGTTTGAATTACATTAATTTCTATTTCAAAACAATCTTGAATCTTTAAAAAACATTTTTATTCAGTCAAATTTTGGTTCTAAGCAACATTTACATGAGTAATTTTGTTTTTTTTTTTTATTTTTTTTTTTATTTTTTTAAAAGATGACCATCTGTGTTTACGGAGATTTTACTATGAAGATTTTATAATTTTAGAAATTTATTAATTACAATAAATATACCTATTTGAGATTTTGTAAAAATTTGTATCTTTGATTACCATAAATATACCTGCAAGGATCCACGACGATTAATTAAAATCCAATGCAAAACCTACGGTTTTATGCTCCAACAATATACAAAAAATAAATATACAATATTAAATAAATAAACATTACTGAATTATTATATAGATTATATTTCAAAAATTTGATCAATTATAAGTACTTAATTAATCTAAATAATAAAAACTGCTGAAACAATTAAAATATCTCTCTCCATTAAAAATATTGACTAAAAGTAGACATGAATTACCATAAATATACCTGCAAGGATCCACGACTATTAAAATCCAACGCAGAACCTACGGTTTTATGCTCCAATATACAAAAATATAAATATATAATAACAAAATAAACAAACATTACTGAATTATTAGGTATGTAGATTATATTTCAAAAATTTGATCAATTATAAGTACTTTATTCATCTAAATAATAAAAATTGCTGAAACAATTAAAATATCTATCTTCATTAAAAATATTGACTAAAAGTAGGCATGAATTTTCTAAAGACTGTTCAAGTTAAGCTTCTTTCTATGGAATTTATGTATATAATAAAAGGAAACTTGTCTTTTCCTATAAATACTACGGTAGTAATATATTAATTATAATCAGTGTAGCTCCTGAATCAATGTATTGTATTACGTAAGAAAGCATCTATAAAACTTTGATTCCTCCAAAAATAGAACCCAGGTCCTCATGATCAGAAGTCGATATCTAATTATTAAAACTTAATGCACACAACTGTTGAAGAACAAATTTCAAGGTGCACGTCAAGTTTTAAACCAGCATCTAGCTCTACATAAACTGATAATTTCCTCTAGATGTGATTGTATAGAAGAATGCTGAGCATATCACGTATTGACAGGGTGTCTATAGAGTCCTGGAAATGATACAAAAGTAAAAAGAGAGCTCCTGACCACTGTCAATGCCTCATACTTTGGCTAAATTCTCATTACGCTGTGATGAATAAGTTCAAATGTATATACTTCACTGGTGTATGTTTCGTAATATATTGTCCTATTTATGTATCTAAATAAATAAAATATTCCCTCTTCCAACTTAAAATTCACGGAAAAAAGTGGTTTTGAACAGAAGAGAGTCTTCTGAGAGAAGGCTGGCTCAAAATCATGAAAAGTTTGCAGTGATGGTCACCAACTTCAGTTAGGAGAACCACACGAAGAAGATATTTTTATACGTCGAAGCATGATTAATTTATAACAACTAATAAGTCTAACAATTCATTACTGATGTTCCATTTAAAAATGGAATAATGCACATTGTGGGACATAATAAATTTATAAAGTATTTTATATGAAATTGACTTGCTAATAAGACCATCATGTTATCTTCTTGCATCTCAAATTTACAGAATATCTTTTTAATAATAATGAAGTAAGTTGTGTTAAAATGTCACATTATTTGATAGTTATTTTAACATTAACATAAATATATTGTGTAAAAATACTTATAAAACTCCATGAATTCTCATAATTTCTTTTTGCTGTTGGCATCATTTTTAAATATTAGTGGTGTTTGAAAGAATATATTATTATGTTTGATGAAAAAAAAACATTATGTTATTTCATTTAGTATATTTCTGGTTATGAATAAAACAATTTTGTTTATTTCATTTCAGTCATTTGACAATATTATGTCATTGTGAGATCTAACAGATAAAAAAATAAAATAAAAAAAATCCTATACAAATGAAAAAACGGGGTTAGTTGATAGAAACTCGCCCTCTGTATGTTGATTCCGTGATGTCTTTGTTATGTTAAGTTTTTATGTATTGTCACAGCATATCTTATCCGTATGACAGCCAGTTCATTATTACTGATTATGACTTAATAGTTGTATTTTTACATTTCAAACTTGGCAAACATTGAATATTTTTCCTCCTCATTGAACTGGTAAATTTTTAGGTTCTTTAATCTGTAACATAACATTAATGAGTTATACACACAAAATTAATAGAATTAAATAATGATAAGTATGTAACGTAACATACCGATTTTGGTTGATCTTCTCTTGAAATATGTGTTTTTACGTTTTAGATATTCACCGGTTAGTTGTTATTGTTGAAAATGCTGCCGAGCCTGCAAAAAATATAGTTACACAAAAATTTGTCAATGACATTATAACCATAATGTCAACTAATTATTAATATCCTATTGTTTTGAAACAAATAAATATGCTTACCAGTAGATTGTCCATTAATATTCCTGTTTGTTATTTATAATTAAAAAATAACCAGAAAAATAGAAAGTTTTTTACATCTCATTCGTTTGTATTATTTAATTAGTTTTTTGACAACAAAATAAGAAGTGTCAATGACAATGAATCCATAGGGCATAGACAACGCAACAAAATATTTCTTTTTTAGCGCTTCGTTTTCGAGCAATTCGGCTGGATAATAAAAAAAGTTTTGTAAAAAATACGTAGGTGTGTATCGTAAGTAATCTGAGGTAAGTATTTTTTATTAATTTTAAGAATATATTATTCACACAAAATACACATTTAAAAAATCATTATCTTTCACAATATTTCATTTTAATCATAGTCTATGGATTCACGGTTGTCAATAATTTTGACACATAGGCGATGTAAACAATACAAAAAGTAAATTTAATTTTTGTTCGAAATTTGAATAAGATTGAATAAATTATAATATAGGAATATTATTGCTGCTGTTTATTTTTTTCTAAGTAGGTACCTACTTTATAATATTAAATTAATGAAACTGCACATAAAATATTTTGTTGTGAATTATGTAGATAAAAATATGATTTGGCATTTACCTTGCATCTAATGTACCCATGACTGTATGTTTTTAATTTGATTTCTTAATTGTTATTGATTTCATTGTGATTTTATTCATTTAAATACTTTTAAAAAATACCTGTAATAAAAAGAGTGTTGATTTTGGCTACTTATAGGTGTATTATATACCTACAATAACTTTAATTAATGTACACAATATTACATAACAAAAATTATGTGGAAGATGAAATGATATTATATGTCGTATCATAATAATATTGTATTTATTCTAGGATGAATGATTTGTCACAAACCTTGGAGGGTCGTCAAGTAAGGCTTCCAATCAAACCTCTTACTGGCCGCTGTCTTTGAAGAATACTTCTTTTAACACGATTGGTTTAAAGTTAAGTATATGACACCCTATGAATATTTTTTCAAAATAATTTTCACACCAACAATAGGACCATGAGTCCAAATTTTTAACAATACTTTTATAATATGCAGGATAAAATCAATAAGCTAATGTGGTTTTGAGTTTATTTACATACTAATTTAGACACAATGTAATACCGCTGTTGAGTGTGATTAATTTCAATACAAATATTATATTTCTAAATTAAGATTCTCAATTATTGTCAATTTTATTTCTTTCTCTCAACAATTCTGTCAAGTTCACTGTACGTTATGATCTAATTTATCGGCTACTGTTTTACCGACCAGTTTGTTTATGGAATGTTCATACCAATTTCAACGATGATTTTAAATTTAATATTTTTCAACGATGAATTTAAGATTTAAACTTTATTTATATTTCAGAAATATAAAATGATTCAACAATTATTTTTAAATTATTTAATACCTATCTACATTAGAATATTATTTTATCAGGCACCTACATAATTACTTATCTATTACAGTGGCTACGACGCTTTGTAAAAAGTATGGCCATAAATTTTCTAAAATATGTCAATTTCAAAATGGAGGAATGATTTTTACAAAATTTTGCATTAAATCTTTATTTATTGAGAATAATAAGATTTGAATAACATTTATATGTATAACAAATCAATCTCCAATTATTTTATTACATTTTCATACAGTAATACCAAGATTCCATTCTACGTTTACATGAGTAATTTTGTTTCCAAAAGATGGCTTACTGTCTTTTGTGAAAAATTTGTATGAAGATCTTAAAAAAATAAAGTTTTTTAAATAGCTCTAAATATATTAATGTTAATTTATCAAAGAGTATTTAAGAACGCTCTCTGGAATTTTGCACGGCTTTTCGCATATTAATATCTGACCTTTACGTTTGTTTTCTATGATTGATGCTGTTACAAAAATATATATATATAAACGGACTAAAATATTATGTAGATAGATAGAGAAGGAGGGGCTAATGCGAGTTTTATTTAATTTCCCAATTTACCACGCAACTTTCTTAATTTTTTATTTCATAAGAACCTTCTACTGATAAAAACCAACACGACAAAAAAAGAATTAGTGAAATCGGTTCAGC
Organism: Mystacides longicornis; assembly: GCA_963576905.1. Taxonomy (NCBI): domain Eukaryota; kingdom Metazoa; phylum Arthropoda; class Insecta; order Trichoptera; family Leptoceridae; genus Mystacides; species Mystacides longicornis. Next base: position 12,012,011 of record OY756437.1, read on the forward strand.
CGTTTAGGCGTGATGCGATGACATTAAGTAAAAAGCTAATAAAAAAACATTTCTAAATTATTATGTAGATTAAACAGGTATTATTTGAGTATATTGGGGATTATCGCAGCCATTTCAGTATATTTTATGATGCTTTGGAAACTATTTATATATAAGTAGGTACCTACTCGAACAAGATTTCTTCAAGCTTTTTAACATAATGCTATACCCGTTGCCTATAACATAGGAGCGTTGTATTTTATATGAATAACCTTGTGGTAAAAAGTTCATCCTTTTTACTATCATAAGGTAGTGTTTTAAAATTGTCCTTGCATTGCTCTCTCGAGTGAATTGCCACATTGAAAAGAAGAAGATTGTCTTTCCATACATACTTACCTACCTACCTCTTGTTTCCTCCAACGATATAATATTTGTCACTAAGCATCAGCATCTCCTATTTCTATTACTTCTCACCTGGCCTTCCTTGAGGACGGATTTGATAAAAATGCCTAAACAGTGGCGTACCGTCGGTTTTCGGCGCCCGGGGCGGAATTAAAATCTGCCCCCCCTCCTAATATAATTTGGACCCCCCCCCATATGAAAAAACACGAAAATGAAAAAAATATATCAAAATAAAAAAAAAATGCATACCTATTTATTTTAATTTACATTAGTACCTACTTACAGCAGATTTTTCTACCTGCGGATTCACCGCAAATGTTTTTTTTAAGAACTTAACCCGAAATTAAATGTTATTTTTGGTCATAATATATACATTTTTTTTTTAATAATTGAATCTGTGCTCACTCGAAGTGAACACAAATACACTTTTGACATCTTTCACAGTAAGCAAATGCTTGTGTCGTGAAAGCGGAAAATGGTCGACACGGCCGGGATTCGAACCCACGACCTCCGCACGAAACAGCGCGAAAGCCCGCGTCGTTACCGCTGGTCTATCAACCACCAATCTAAATTCTCATTTTATCAATCTGGTCGTGTATAACATAGCATAAGCAGATTTTGCCGCCCGGGGCGGTCGGCCTCTCCGCCCCCCCCCCCCTTCGGTACGCCACTGTGCCTAAACCACCTCAACGTTTGGGCATTATAATTATATATTTATTTATTTTAACAAAACACATTACAGAGGACAACTATACATTAAAAGTAGAAACAGAATTAATTTATGACCTTAAACTAAGTTGACCTCCATCGAGATGTGTCACATGTTACATTATTTATTGTTGAGTGAAACAGGTACAACATGTTCCAGAGAGAAAAAAAAATATCAATAGGAATACTACTAGTGTAAGTGAAATATGAAAATAGCTAGAGGTAAACGCAAACATAAATGGAGAGTGCAAGAAGAAGGGAAGGAAAAAAGGGAGGAAGGGGTGTGGGAAAAGAATAATCAACAAGCTATCGCGAAGTAGTAGAATTGCTTAAAATTGCTCTGGAGATCTGTTTCTTGAAGACATGATGTGGAGTGCCAAGTATATCTAGAGAGCACTGCAGGGAATCATAACCTCCGGCCATTCGATACAGAGGCCTCCTCAAGCCCACGTTTGTCCTTGGTGTGGACAACCGAAAAATATTAGTTGATCTGGTTAAGGTCGGAACACGGAAGCTGAGAATAGATAGTAGTTCTGGAGTATCGAATTCCGACCTGCATATTTTACCCAGAGTACAAATCTCCTGCAGCTCACGCCTGAGCTCAAGAGCGGGCAGAGAACCACACCATGGCGCACCACCAAAACGTTTGCGTGTCCTACGTATAAAGGTGTTCTGGATCTTTTCGAGTTGCGTCTTGTATTTTTCGTAATAAGGATTCCATATAGGCGCACAATACTCCAATCTTGATCTCACAAGCGACTTATATAGTGTCATTATAGATTTAATGCTTTTAAATTTTTTAGTTGCTCGCGTTATGAAGCCCAAGGTTCGGTAGCACTGCCTCGCTATTTGTTCCACGTGGTTGTTAAAATTGTGAATAGTATTATTATACTAAATACTTACTGGGTTGAATATGCGGCGGGCCTCATTTTTGGATTTATATTTTGCCATATAACTTACTTATTATATTATAAGGTTATTTTTTTTTCTTTTTTTTTTTAATTTGGCCAATCTACTCTCGGAATCTCGGATCTTAGCATGAATTATTAATTTATTTTGTTGCATGTAAATCTTTAACTTTTCATAGCTTGGGATTGAAATAAAAACGACAATGCTGACTGAAAATCATATTTTTATTAACGATATTGATATTCTATTATAATTAACATTCAATTGGTATTTGTATAATGTGACCTTAAAACATAAAATATCACACTGAATCTATTTAACATTAACTGCAAATGTATCAAATAATATTATATTATTATCTGCTATGGTACAGCTTGAAATTAGACAAAAATTCCTTATATGGGCATAGACTGTGATTTCATTACAACTATATAAGTATATTATTGTTTTAAAAATACTCGTAAATCTTTCTGATAAACCGGTGAATTGATTTTTAGTGACTAGAAATGTATTTAAATATTGTAGGTAGGTAGGTATATATTGAGAAGCAAAATATTGCTGTAATAATAATGGCTGTTTATTATTGTATCTGTAGTTTTAGGGCAGCGATGCACAAATCGCGGCCCGCGGGCCGCATGCGGCCCTCCGTCAGTTTATATGCGGCCCGCCGACGAATTAAAATATTGGAAAATCAAAAGAATATTTAAATATACCTGAGTAGATAATTTTGTGCATTTACGTACGCCGCACCTGGAAGAAGCCAGAGTCTGCCATGTGTTTTTGGATTGTTTGTGATGTTACTTGATGTTCTGTGCGACATTTCAAATTAAAAATGATTACACAAGATTTCTGTGTTTAGTGTTGTGACAATAATATTTTCTATTTTCCTAAACAATGTTGTTTTATAATTTTTTCAATCATCATGTACAAAATGCATAACTTACCGCTCTTCCAAAAGTATAAAGTATCTAAGTAATTAAATTACAAATTTTGTAACATGCTATTGATGATGGTTTCTTTTTTTTTTGTTTAACTTGGTATTAATGACATATCGTACCTTCAGGGATGCCCTCCGGTCTTGCCGGGATAATGAATAAAATATATGATTACATTGTTTGATCACTAATCGTTAGTATTGTAATTTGTAAAAAATTGGAACTTTCAGAGTTAATTTTTCAACGAAGTTGGCGTGAAGTTGTAAGTCAAAATATGAGGAGTTGTGGAGCTACCCCCGAGGATGCACAAGACAGAGCTGAGTGTAGGTAAAATAGGTAAAATACAAAAGCTAGACTCCACCACCATGTGGGAGTAATAATTTCCCGGGAGAAGAAGTGTTAATTTTCCATGTAGCGGCCCGTCCTTGGCTCATAATCTTCACCAGTGGCCCCTGTTACCTATAAGTTTGTGCATCCTTGTTTTAGGGTATACCAGGCATAGTTGTCTCACGGAATACTTGTTACAGTGGTCATTACTGAAAATTTAAGTTAGTGTACGTAAGTCTAATGGAAGTCTATAAGTCTTTAAAGGGGGTTTAATTGATTGCTCGTCCAAAAATGTAATTTTTCTTTTATTTTGTGAGATGTGTCTTTATGTAATTGTTTGAAGATATACATTTTATTCGATCAATATCTTTTAGATTCTCTTATATAGTTCAAACATAATATCGACATTTAATATATTTTCATGCATACAAATTGGAAAATATTACAATACGGTTAATTTTATTAAAGAGTCGTACAAATTTGTGTAAAAGTTATAAAACTCAAGTCTATTTCGTCATATTCTACACTTAAATTCAAGATACAAACCTCCATTAATATAAGTACATACCTACTACTAACACTAATGTTATCTATGGTTTCTTTACAAACTTTTCAATCTTTCCCTGTCCCGTAGGTAAATAAATAAACGGTAAGTAATAATACCGAAGTTTTTTTAAATTTAATTTGATAAGGTATTTAAAAATGTCAGTCGCAATAATCTGCGATATTGGAAGATCTATTATGTCTACATAATGTTTTGTTTTAAAAAACCCCAACGAACAATTTTCTATGTGGACAAGACCGCCATAAAAATATGTCAAAACGGTTTGCCATGTCGCGGAAAACTTATTTTTTATAATATACTTATTTTTACGAATTCTCAATATAAAAGATGTCGTTATATTTCATAATAATATACAAGAGTATGCAGTAAAAATTATCCATACTAATTTAATAAGGTTCAATTGCCGACTACATAATCATTTTTTTAGTATAGAAACCAACATTTTTTCATCATAATAAGTTTAAGTTATTTTTTAATAAATTTGTTCAAATGTTTGGTCCATTTTATGGATACTTTTGTATAAGTAATAAGAATTATACCAGAAAATAAAAAAAATTGGTGTTTAATCTCCAGATTGTGTGAATTATTTTCAGAAATGAGTAAAAATATATAAAAAAAGTCGTACATATGGATGTTTTAGAGTCGCTAATAATATAAAATTGAAGTTGGTTGGTTGAAATCGGTGAGGTACTATGCAATCAACAAAAACTATTGATTGTATCGTTAGGTTTACAAATACATAGGTACCTACTTTATTTTTCTTCTAACAACTTGAATGGCGATGCCTATTTTTCTCGTTACAAGTAGACAATAGACATAGACAATAAAGTAATAGATGAACGATAGGTATGCATACCATAGATTAAAAAACTCTTGCATCAGCTATAATTCTATGTGTCTATGTTTGCTACATTATATTATGTATTTTTGGTAAAATTTATTATGATAAAGATCGATCGAGTGCTTTGATTTTACTGTACATTCCGTATACTAGGTGTTTTATATCATAAACTCACCGTTTTTAGAGTGCTCAGAAATTGAACCAATATTGAAATAGGCAAGTTTTATACTATACACAGGCAAGAAACAAATTGAACATATATAGGTACTGAGATCATGAGTTTTTAATTTATAAAAAGTTGTGTAATAAATCAACTAAATAAAATAATAGTCTGTGGAATATCGTGATGGAATTTTTAATTTTCATTAAAAATTAAGCAAATATCATTGACAATAATAATTAAATATAAAGAATGACATAATTCATAATAATAATATACATTATTTCAAATTCTTATTGTTAAGGTGTACATACATACGCATATTGACTTATATTTAAACACAGCTCTATTTTATTAAAAGTGGAATTTCATTCCAAATATTATTTAAAAGATAATTTATGTAGATACATTTATTTTTATTAAACATCTTATAAGTATTGAAAAGTAGTTTTTACCTTTAATTTTATCATGAACTATTGAAATAATTAATACATGTTTATTTTATACGAATTCCTAAATTAAGTATAGTTTTTTTTCAATAAATCAATATAGAAAAAGATGTTGTGCGTACTTTTAGTGCTAAGTTGATAATTTGAATACTATTGCATTCTTTAAATTACATAAGTTTTAAATATTTTTTTAAAGATGACACATTTTGTGATTGAGTAAAATTTATAAAGTTGTGACACAAAAAGCCATGCAGAGGAAAATGCTGGGAATTTTATGAGAGATAGAAGGACCACGCAAACGGTAGTTTTTTGTAGTAAACGAAAGCGGACTTGGGTCAGCAAAGTTTTCGTTAACATATTGTGGTTAAAAAGGTACCTATTTGATACATGCCTGATACCGGTAGATGAAACAAGGGTATGTCTCAGATAAAGGTGATCTAAAGACAGATGGTAAGGGTAAAAGCCTCAAGGGGTGTTTGTAATGGATGTCAGAAGACTAAAATGAATAAATGAAAGTGGATTTAAAACTTGTTCATCTGTGAAAAGGTATCAGTGATAGTGAATTATGTTGATTTAATTTGAACTCATTATTGAAAATAGGCGTTTTTTCAGTAGGTATATTTTTTATTAGGTGTGGTAAAAAATATTTGAGTTAAAGATATTTAAGGCCTTTTAAGGAAATATATATAAAAAATCAGCAAAATAATTTAGATTAGGTAAGGGTTCCCAAATTGTACGCCGCGGCGCACTGGTGCGCCGTATAAAGTGAAGCGGGGCGCCATGAGTCAATCATCATCTATCATTATCCGAAGTTACCGATCACTATTCGAAACCAAAAAAATTCGCGGGTAGGTAGGTACCTATGATTATCATCATCCTCGTCGTCGCCTCACTGCTGAGGATCGTGACCATCACCACTCCCCACCATCCCAACCAGCCGTCCCCAAAGTCCCCGGTTCACAGCGTCCCCCCCGTTGTCTCTTTGACCTGGTCGCTCCATCTCATCGGAGCCCGACCCCGAGCTCTGACGCCCTCAATTCTTCCGAGGTTCCTTTATAGGTACCTACCTATAAAGGAACAATATTTTTACTGAACCAGTACTAAAACTGGCGTTTTTCTGCGATATTATATTTGTTAACTGAATAATTTGAATCTTTCTTTACAAGGCAACGCGCACATTCTGAAACTGTCGGAGGGAATTGCGACGTTAAGAAAGAAACTGCAGTTTGAATAAAAAACTGAATGAAGGTAGCGATCAAGATTGCTTGCCGCAATTTGTATAAAATATGGATTGAGTATGTATATCTATTCCAAATAGCTTACTAAAGTAAGGCGCCGTGACAAAATACTAAACTTGCAAGTGCGCCGTGGGCTGAAAAAGTTTGGGAACCTCTGCTTTAGATAATGATTTCGCCAACATATTTCTATGTAGGAATATAATATAAGGTATGTAATAATAGGCCATCATCCAGAAGTGAATCTTAATGACCCAAAAGAAGAAGAATAATCTTCGAGTGTGATATACAAGTCCAAAAACACTTTTCATGAAGAATTAACTGTATTAATCGAAATGCATGTAATGCGACGTGTCGCAAATATCCACTTAATTCTATTTTTTTTTCATAAAAAAAAAGCTTATCGAGACAGTCTTGAGTAAATGGAGACCGTTCGCAGTCTTCATTACCATCACATTTAATGTACATATATCCCTTCCATAAGCAAAACTTGTAAAATTGCTCAAAAATCTTACAACAATAACTTTAATTTTAAAAATATAATAAATACTTATTGTATTAAAACGAATCGAGGTACAAAAAAGTCTAATCTAATCTTAATGACTATAAACTTGCGCAATTATTATTCGACGCCTTAGATTATTGCACAATAAAAAAAACCTTATCATTATTACAGTATATTATTGTTATTGTACAAAAATGTTTAATCGATAATATTGTTCATAATATGTCTTCATATATTTATATTACAAGGGACAACCCTGGACTTACAAACGAATGTCTTCATATTATATTTATATTACAAGGGACAACCCTGGACTTACAATCGAATGTCTTCAATATTATATTTATTGTTAGCTTTCGTAAAAGATCTTTGGTCTGTTATTTCACTAATTGATTGAAAGTTGTTTTTCTTTTTAGCGGAATGTCAGTGTTTTCTGGAACCATCTTGAGTAAAACCTCGGCACATCAGAAGGTTCTTGTAGGCCTGTCTGTATTCGGAGGACATCACAACGTAAATAATGGGATTTATACAAGTTGTCAAATATATGAGGATATACCCGGCGATGTTCAGCGCTCTGATATCCATGAAATCCCTGAAAATCTTGGTGATTGTGATCGGCAAGTAGCAGACCAGGAATGAAATGAATATGACTAGAATCATTTTGAGAAGTTTCTTGTCTTTGGATGTCATCTTGCCGGGACATCCGTTGGATATTGGGAGAGGCGCGTTGTATCTGCGATGTTTACGCTTGTTCTTTTTGAAGACCGACGTCATTCGGGACAAGGACTGCATACTGACGAAATTGTTGGATTGTTTGCGCGATCCAGTTCTAGTCGGGACCGAATCCATAGAAGTTGGAGTGTTAGATCTAACGGATGTATTTTCTGGTTCTTCATAAGTATCTATTCCAGATGAACTAGAGGGTTCAGTGGCAATCTTCTTTTTTGCTTTTTTCTCTGAAAAACTTCTGCATATGATGTTTGGAGAAAGAAGGTTTGAATCCTGGATGTTGACTTTCAAATAATCAGACGACCTCCTCTCTCTTCCTACGTCCTTATTGTTGTTAGTGGCTGTTAAATCGGTTCCGCCGTTTTCTTTAGGTGTCATGGCGACGTCTGTAAATCCCTCGGATTTTTCTATTGTGGGAGATTTTTCCAAAGCAAAACTCAAGGATTTTTCACCACCCGTAGTAGCTGTGGACATGGATCCCAGAGCGGAGTCTTCAGGTGTCAGAAACAGCTTTTTCTTAGATTTACCACCTGATTTAGTATGGGTGTTAGTATCCAAAGAAGCGATGGATTGACATATGTTACTGTTTTGCCCACTCGGTGTATTCGGGATAATATGTTTTTTGCCAACATTCTTGCCTCCTCTGGATTGTAAAGCTGTTTTTCTAACAATGTAGAATATTCTGGCATAGCATATGACGATAGCTAGACAAGGCAAAACAAATGCAACCACGAACAAGAACTCTTTGGGAGATCTCCCATAGCGATCAGGGAGAATGGAACAGGATCCAATTTGTCGATCAAGACCGAACTGCCCCCAGGAATCAAACCAGGTAGCAGCAAGAGCTCCAAATCCACAAGCCCACGTGCTTCCAACCATTAGTCCGAGATATCGGCGCCGATATAATCTGTAACAAAAAAAAATAAGATTAATCTATAATTTTCAACAATTTTATTGGTTGCAGTATGTACCTATTGATTGTAAGTTTGATTTTTGTTTAGATATCAAGGTCACAGTGTTATCGATAGTTGTCAAAAGAATTTCATTATATTTTAGCCATCTTCAAAGGAAATAGTTACACGTTTGGCGGGCCTAAATTTTGGTATAATATTGATGAAAGCCGTTTTATCAAAATTTGAAAGTCGTGATATTGAAAACTACTCGTATGTAATAAGATAAAATCGAAAAAATAGCATGGTTGCCTATCCCATAAAAATGGTGATGTAAAATTTCCAAGCCGCGCGAGTATACAAATAATAATAATAATTATTATTGTAACTCATTCTAAAATATCCATAAATCACGGCTGTAAAAGCTGTCGGGAATATTTTGATGAGCTACGGATTGTGGGTGATTTATGACAAGTCTTCATACGTTAAAGATTCGCGGGAAATATTTTTTTTTATTTCCCGTTAATTGTAATAATTTACCTTTGTAAAGGCAGTTTATCAAAAACGAATATATCTGTGACAACGTAAATAATTATCCGTCTCCGGTATAAAGTATAAATAATTTTTCGTTAAATCCAGCGAGTAAATCATTTGAAAGATAAATTACGTAGTTTTCGCATAAGTTCGCTATCGAAGCATTAAACTTTCCGATAAATAAATAAAGATCCATAATTTGACTAAAGATCATCTGAAAATGTAATGCACTTGCTCAAAAAAGAAGTCATGTTCTCGCAGGACCATTTTTGAATTTTGAGAAAGCTAGAAATCATCGGTGAGGCTCGCCACCCACCATGTCGGGTCAAAAAGGGGAGGCGCAAAGAGGAGAGCGGACGAGTGTAGATTTGGTGTGTGGAATATCAGGGGATGCATGGATGCTAAAATTAACGATTCATAAGGCTGAAAGGTGTATGAAAGCGTGGCCGACCGAGAGTGACGTGGATTGAACACATCGATTCCGTCCTCAAGGAAGGCCCGGTAAGAAGTTAGAGAAATAGGAGAGGGTGTATGAGAAATGTTATGCCGGTGGAAGAAGCGAAAGAAGTGTGCTTGGATAGAATAGAGAGGAGGTACGCTCTCTCTGAGAAAGCTAGAATACTAGTACGAAGAGATACTGAAGCCTTGAGGATGAGTTGTAACATTGAAAGATGTCATAATAAACAGATTTTGGATACAATAGCATAGGGTCTAGCGGCGTTTGGACTTTTCTCACAAAACAGTATAGGTTAATGTAGGTACATGTTTGAATTGATGGAACCGTATGGACTAATTCGAAAGGACCCAATTTGTAAAAAGCCCATTGTTTAGGTTTAGAGTAAAAAAGCTAAGCGGAACGTCGAGAACCACGACCGCATTGAGCAAGGGTTCGTTGGGATTATCTTTTGTGTTTATAGGAAGATAAACATAGAAGATTTGCGGGGACGGCAATGAAAGCCCAAATAGACAACAAAAGCAGAAGTGTAATTATAAAGATTGGTATTTCTCAAACAATGAAGAAGACCTTGTTTCATTTCCTGAAATTGAATGAAAATGTGTTTTCACTTTACAATATATTGTTCCCAATAAATAAACATTTGAAGCTCTTTGTCCGCTCCTTGTATGTAATCGTATCACTATCATCTACAATATAAAAGAAAGTCGGGTTAGTGCGAACACTTATAACTCGAGATCGGGTGAACAGATTTTAATTACGCTTAGTTTATTGGATTCTTCTCCGCTCCGGATAACAGAATAATTGATAAAAAAAATCGAAAAATGGATATCAAACAATATAAAATATAATATAAAAGTAGTGGTACGAATTTCGATACAACAAATCCATCTGTGAAATACTCTATAGGAACACAATTTTTATTTAATAAAAATAATGGCACGCAGATTTTTTATGGATTTTTTTCAAGTTTTTTTTCTAATTTGTTAACATTGAAGCGCATTTTTTAAAATTAAAATGAGAAAAGTGAATAAATCTAATTTTGAAATTAAATTGTTGACACAAACTGTCAGTTTTTTCAAAAGTTGGTGCGATTGGCAGAATTCGGATGGTAAATATGTGGTTTCAAACAGATCGGTTGGAAAGAAATTGGTTAAAAGTATTTTTTATCATTATTTTAAATTCCTATTCAATATTCATAGACCACAGGACAAATCTGTCGGGAAAGCTAGTAAATTAATAATTTCTTGAGAGAAACTTTTTAATCAGTACAACAGATGGCGCCAGATTACTATGGCTTTGTTTGTTTTGTTGTAAGTGAAGATCTTACTTTACCGACACTTAAAACATTTAAGTATTTTTTGTATTAGCTGGGTCCTAGAGAACATAAGTAGGTGACTTATGTCAAACAAAACACCAGACTGTCTTTATTTTTCGAGGAAATTTAATACTCAGAAACTAGCACAAGAGGGAATCAGGTCAAACTGAGAAGTTCGTCTAAAAAATAATGTCTACGTAGAAATTAATCAATATTAGGTATCAAAAAGGGATTTGTTTATATTGTCATTTAATACTAAATGTCGTAATGTCAACCTTACACAAGGGAGGCGGCCATTGTTAAAAAAAAAGAATGACACGGTTTTTTTTTAATGTCAACACTAATTTTCTTTCAAACTTAATTTTTTTGATTGTTTATGTTCATCACAACGGAAGGATGGGTTTCTTCCTTTTACCGAGAAACCAAACAAAAAGGGGAGTAATTAGAACTACCCTCAATCTTTTATCCAACGTGGAACCTTTGATAGGTTTGTTTGTTTGTTTGTTTAAAAATACTTGTAATTAAACAAAACAAACGCCGTTTATTCATTTTAATTAAAATTTCAAGAACTAATAATTATTTTAGGTGAGTGAAGACATTTTGATTATGCACATTTTATGTACCTAATATTTGGAGGGTTTGAGTATTTACGTAGTGACAGTTCATTATTATGAATTAAATAACACACAGTTGCACTTTCACAAAATTTATATTCAATCTCGAGCGCTATCGTCCAACTCACGCAGACATTGACAAGAGACTCTTGATAATGTCTCTTGTTTAGTCTCTTGACAATGTCTGCGTGAGTTGGACGAAAGCGCTCGAGATTCAATATAAATTTTGTGAAAGTGCAACTGTGTGTTATTTAATGGGAGATTTTCTGGGGAGCTTCCGACAGTAGGTACACACTAGGTGGCAGCGCTTCTAATCCGGTCTATTGTTAAATTATGACAGCTGCCAAACATACCATCTAGCATTGACTGATGAATATTATGCTAATAATATATCTCCTCTCTTTTTTGTTTTCTCAATTAAACAATTTAACATTTTAATTATTAATGATTGCAAAAGTGGCGTTTTCTAGGAGGTAAACCATAGTGTGTCCTTTTACACTGCACACAAACAAAAGCACTAGGTATGTATTTGTCTTCAAGGGTGGATTTGCAGTAGTTTTTTGAGAATTGGTATCAGTTCTGTATCTTCTTATTTTATTGTTTTCTGCTACGGTATTTTATCATTTGTATTTAGGTAGGTATATAAAAATTAAAATAAGATAAACCATTATTTTACAAAGATTCTCATTTTTTTTTTAAATTTAAACAACCTACTGGTATTAATATTATTTTCACAAGAAACAACAGCTTCAAGAATATTAATTTGCAAGTCCATGTTTTACTTTGAAGAACTTATCTTACTCAATTAATTGAAAAATACGACGGATGTTTGGAGTATTCATTTATATGATTAATCTAAAAAAAATTTTTTTGGCACGTCATAATAATTTAAATAGTTTCATTATTTTTTAAGGTAATTCCACATAGATAAATTCTATAATGAATTTTTTTTTCTAGATGAGTTACCACCAAATTTTGAATAAGAACCAAGAACGTATTATCAATTTAGGAAACAATACCCACTATTCTGGTTTTGGTTCGAACTAAAATAAGAACGTTCCAAAATTTAAGAATTAGATTCACATGAATTAATTTGAATATTAGTCTAATTAGGAACGATCTTAATTTTTATAGAATACCAATGTGCACTTACTTAAATTGGAACGTTCTTATTTTAGTAAGTGTACACTAAAATTGAATTAGAATCGGGCGTACTGTAGCAGAATAAATTAAGATAATTCTAAACCAAATGGTTCGAAGTGATTGGTAGCATAGCAGTTCCGTCGCCGAATTATTGTTATTTTTTTTTAACAAATAAACAGTTTGAATGATTGGTAAAACAATGTAATAAACTCAGGGTTTCTTAACAGGTTTCTGGATTCAAAATAAATATTCCGACCAATTCTCTTTGCTATGTGAGAAAAATGGTAGTTGGGTTTAATTAAAAAAGAGGGAAATTCATTCATCTATCATCCTGTATATATGAATAATGTATCGTTATAATGAAAATAAAGTGTGGTAAATCTTTGATAAAATAATATTTTTGGTCCCAAAAAATAATAATTCACAAGAAAAGAATTATTCCGAAGACGTTGAAATCAGGTTGAATCAAACACTTAAGTAAATAAATAATGCGTAGAGCCCTCAGGGACTCTGTTACTTATTCTTCCTTATTTATTCAACCGAAATGCAAAACAGGTGACAATTATTATACATCTCAAAAACGGATTTCTTATTTTAAAAATGTAAACAAAAGCTTTTGTTCGATAAACCAAGCAAGTAGGTACTATTTGAAAAAAAATACATCTTATTATTTAGTGACCGTTTTCAAATTTGGGAAGTCTCAAGTTTGAACCCTAGTCTAAAGACTTTATTGTTCTTCTTTAATATGAGTAAATGTTATTGCAGATTGATTGCCATTTTGTGAGATTGAATCTTAACTTTTGTTCCACCAAGGGGGGTTATACCAGTCTCTCGTTCATTTTCAACTCTTTTTCGGGTGTTCTTCAAATGATCTTTAAGAGATAAACCTGTTAAATTGTATAAAAAAGTATAATAGTAATATATAACAATTCCCATTGCCCGTGAGTCGAGCATAATGAGCACAAAAAGGACTAGTTCTGTCTTATATGCCATAATGTGTGGCTGTAGAGGCTTATTCTCGAAAAAGTATAATTATACAATACATAATCTATAGGTATGAACGCTATGATCACAGAGAATATCCATCCATCCCTCCATCAGGTTTCAAAAATGTTTGTGCATGTGATATCCTATTTTTGGTGAAGGCTTTAGGCTACTTAAAACCATATAACGACTTTTTACGACATTATTTTTGATATTTTTGTTGTTATTCATTACGAAGAAAAAACAACACGATGCGCAACTCCATAGTATTTGTCACGGTTTTTTACGGACATAGAGGATCGAGACATGCGAGTCAAGAGTGTTGCCATATTTTGCTGTATGATTCACGTTTATAGGTATAAATCTCTAGTTATATATTATAATGGAACCCTATTTTACGTGATCAGATTGTGTTTGCTATTGCCAGGAAAAGCTTCCTGTGAAAGAAAAAAAATAACAAAGTTTCGCTAAACATCAGTAAATTAAAGAGAATTTTAACGTATGGACACTTTTTAGTGCTTTATGTAGGTATTATTCTAATTATGAATTTAATTTGGCGATTTACAGAAACTGTTAGTTGTTGGATATTTGGTGCCATCGACAGAATGCGGATGGAAAATGCATGGTTTAAAACAGATTTGAATGCAATAATAAGTAGGGTAAATGAATATTGGAATTTAACGTGCCAAAGATATTTAATATGATGCCGGCATCTATTAAGGAATGCAAAAGTAAAAATATTGCATAACAATTAGTCAAGGAATGTTTATTAAGTTTATATTTTATCATGTACATAGAAAGAGAACACGCCGATAAATCTTTAAGATTTGGCCTATTAGTTATATTTGTATTTAATGTAATGATCAAAAAAAAATTCATAATTAGGACCACAGAACAACGTCTGTCGGGAAAGCTAGTAAAATATAAATAAAATAATTTAAACGGCGGAACAACGTTTGCCAAATAAGCTAGTATTTTATAATATCCAGATAGCGTGTGGCTTAAAAAGCAAATCTAAATTCTCACCTAGTAGTACGGATAATATTTTGTAAGAAAGCTTCTAACAACTGTCTTATTTCCACGACTTCTTCTTCTTCTCCCTAGCTTGCTCCCAACTTAGCGTCTAAGTAGACTGTTGGGGTCAGCCCTCCTCGTTCTTAGGCTATAAGTCCGTCTCTCCTGCACCACCTCTTCTAATCCCAATCTTCGCATCCGGTCACGCCTCTGCACCACCCAGGAATTCTTTGGTCGTCCTCTGTTTGTCACACGTGGAACACTCATGTTGATGGCCTGATTAACAATATGTTCCTGCGGTCTCCGCTCTACGTGTCCATACCATCGCAACTGTCTTTCCTCAAGTTTGCTATTTATATCCGTCACTCCTAGGCTTATTGTCTTATTTCCACGACTGTCCTGACTAAAATAATAGAAGGTAGAAGAGACACAAGATTATGGCAGAGACTGGAGGGCTCTAAACTGCACTATTATTATTATTATACAATGAATTCTTTCAGCACTTGATCAAACGAATTGTGTGAATAGTAGGTAGACGAAAATGAATCGATGAAATGAATCGATGAAAATGTGAAATATTTCAATTGTTTTATAGGGGCACTTAAAATTGTGAAATTGAAAAATTCGTATGTTGTGTTTTTATTTATTTTCTCTCATGGTAAGCTGCGTTTTTTTTTCTTTAAATAAGTCTCATTTGAAAGCCAGTGTTAGGGAATTCCTATACCTACCTGTTTCCCGCACAAATAATGTTCCTACCGCAATATTGCTGAAAGAAATATAATATAAAACCTATAAACAGTTCAACTACAGTGGCCGGCCATAGTGTGCGTGATATTCGTGTTTTTCTTCTAGTATTTTGCTTCTAAGGGTGGGTTTTTCGATCGTAAGTAATAGCAAAGCGTTAGCAAAAGCAAAGTAATAGCAGTCTTTTAGTCATAAAAAAATGTCATTTTATCATAATTTTGCATAATGAAAAAATGTTTGTGATGTTGATATGCATGCTACTAATCGATTACTATTTACTCAGACATTCATTACGATCGAGTAACACCTGATAGTAAAATATCGTGCTAATACTTAACTATTACTCGCGGCGTCGAAAAACCCACCCTAAGTGACTTCAAGAAAAAAGGGTACACAATTATTAACTATATATTACTTTGTGCAACCCTTCATATGTATATAGTATCCATTATGGATAGATATTCCTAGTTTTTCACCCTCTCCAATACAGTCCACTTGCTCCAACAGCTAGAAAATCTACCAGCGCATCCGGCGCAGGCTCATCACGCTTCACCATTGTGGAGAGGCATGGCTGGGATATGTGTTAAGGATGCCCAATGAAAGTTGGCCGAGGAGAATACTGTTTTTCCTCCCATCAGGGTATCAAAAGCGTGGAAGACCCTCTCATACCGTGTTCCATTCCTTCGAGGCAGAGCTGAGGTTGTTGGACATTGTGTCAGAAGATGAGATAAGGTTATAAGCATTACGCAAGCTCGAGAGCAATGGAGATCTCTTGTTGCCTTACAATGCTCCTAAGTGGGGTTCAAAGGGAGTTTTGATTTATATAATTTGAGGATACAAAACGTATTTTTTTTTTATTTTCTGGTTTTTGGTCTTTAATTTCTAAATTAGACCTTTAAAGTAGATTTTTTTGTAAGTTTTTATTGTAATACTAGCTTTCCCGACAGACGTTGTCCTGTGTTCCTAACTTTGAATATTGAATTCGAATTTGTATTGTGATGAATTAATTATTTGACCAATGTAATTCCGACCGATGCGTCTGTTTTAAACCATATTCCATCCGCATTCTGTCAATCGCACCAATTGACAATTTCTGTCAAAATTGGAATAAAAATTATAAGGTAAAAAGTACTAATAAGGTTGTCTGCGTAGAGATTTTTTTCTTCTAAAAGAACATTCTCCTGATAAAAGCCTACAGGACAGATGACGTGTGAAAACAATACAGGTAGGTACCTACATGCTGCAATACAATAATCCAGTCCTGGGTAGCTGCCAGCGACGGAACAAAATACACTCTAATAAAAATGTGATAACTCGCCCGAAATTCAGCATAACTTCAAAATCAAAGCACAAAAAGAAAATAAACACGTCACATTCACACATATGAGGTATGGTGTATCACTTGTTCCCTCTCCATCTCGAACCGCGCCACCCGCCGGATTGGGAATCTTCAATAAATAATAAACCATAATTAAACGGAAGGTTTAATCAACAAACGCGGGACTCTAAACAAAAAAACTCTAAATATGTGATACACCATAACTCAATCGTCAGACAATTCCAAATTACTACAGGCCACAGACTCAAACCAGTTACATATTTAAATATAACACTTCGTAAAAAAAAAAACGTGACCTGACAAACTACAACACGCGACGGATATTAAAAATCAAAACTAGGAAACGAAATTGCGATAAACTAAGTATAAATGGAGAGATGTTTTCTGAACGAGATCTGATATTGAAATGAAGTCAACAAAAATCAAAGCATTCATCTCAAAACAGGAGAATTTGCCTTCTATACTAATCGCTGTAAACAATAAAAATTTTAATGGAATAAATTCCTGGACATACATTCAGTGCGTAAAAATACCAAACTTTCTAATCCGCCATAAACATACAAACAACTGTTTTTCAAACTCTTTACCATCGCGTTCCCAAACTTTCAAATAATGACTTAACAATATTTTGAATAACAAGATATGAATAAATCCCTCACATCACCCTAGCTGTTGAGTACAGAGGCGCTAACAAAATTGCGTGAACCATTAGAAAATTTAAGAAAACTTAACTCATGTAATCATCTTAGTGATTTTGAAAATATGTCTACTTTTAAAAGAGTATAGAACCCGTTACTAAAGCGAATAGTCGTTTGTGTGAAACGGCGCATACTGTTCCATTTTTGAATTTTAATTGGCGTTTGACATCTGTCAAATGTTGAAAGTTGATTCGAATATTACCTACAATGTGCCCTGTAGGTAAAAAAGATCGTTTGGATTTATATAAACAGATGCATCGGTTAGGGTTATATTGGTTAAATCAGAGAAATAAAATATGTGCTACGTACATTAATTTCTAATTAATTATAGAACTCTTTGGGTTAAATATGTAATTAATTTAACATTATTCAAATTCTTATTTCAATATCTACTTGTACAGTAAAGACAGGGCAAAGCAAGGGCAAAGTGTGTCGAAAAGCTAGTAGGTATATTATTATTAGGTATAATCTCGCAGACATATAAAATGCCCGAGAGCTTAAAAAAGAGTGTTGTGTATTATTGCTAGAATAATAATAATAATAAAATCATTGGTCTTTAAGAGGGTAACAAATTCAAAACGGTCGTTCGCCAACATCTTATCTGATTGTGAAAGAATAGCACAAAAAGCCTTTTCGACTATAAAAGTCACGTGCCATCATTACAAATACATTACAACTTGAGTGTAGTGGTTATCTAATGTCTACTCCTTAAGGGATTTGTATCGTTAAAAGGTCAAAAACAATCTTTAAACTTGGGTTTTTTATTATTAGTTTGAATTACCAGATGTTTATCGTTCGTAATGTTCAGTTGAAGTTTTTTTTTAACCATTAGTTAAGATTTCATGGTAATTTTATATTCGCCTATCGTTATCGTGCAATCTTAGGTTATTTACTTTTATTTTTACATTTATTTGTATGAAACATCTGGTAATTACATTTTTGTTGATTTGTTAGATATCCTGCGGAATGCTTTACCCTTGAATTTCGTAGTAGAGAATGGGCTGTCTAAAGGCACCAATACAATTTTTTAAAGTTGGAGTTGGACGAGCTAGGCTAGAACAACCCATTCTGCGTCTAGAAGTAAGTAGTTGTTGGTAGTCAAGCAGTTCAGACATCGACTTCTGTTCTAAAGATCGTAGCGTAGGTACGGCCCGGTGCCGATCATCTTCCTTTTTCATAACACAAACTTTGCTACCTGTCAAAGGTGTCAAAAAGAGTATTTGTGTTCACTTTGGGCGAGCCCAGATTTATTTTATATAAATACATATTATATATTTATTAATTTATTTATTCCAACAATTTAAACACTTCAATTACAAAAACAACATAACACATAATGGAATTTATTGCCTCACTAGACGCAGGTCTGTTCTGAGGCAATACTATAAATCAATTTCATTCTGTTTCATGCGCTTCGCGGAATATAATATGTAAAATAGGACATGACATAGGCTATTGGTTATCTAGGTGGATGAACACTGTGAGGTGAGTTAGACGATGAATAAGTGGGTTTGCGCGTTTTACCTTAACACAAACATTAGTTCGTTCTCTGACTCCTGTCTGCCCTTTTGTATAGGAGCCATCTAGTAACAAGACGTCCAATATACTTCGGGATAGGGTTTTGTTCGTCGGAACTTGGAATAATATCTGAAAATATCCTGTTATAGATTCGAGGAGCCAGGGACATATATTGTCTCTGTGCAAATGTGGTTCTTAATTTTGGTGGTTGGAGTATAAGTCCATTTCGTGTGTCTGCTTTGAGTATGTACTGTGGAATGTATGGCGAAGGATTTTTGTGTAGGTGTTGGGCAATATTTAATTGTTCTGATATACAGTTGCCTGACATCAAGAACTTCGATCTCTTTAAAAAAGTTGCTCAGATGAATATCTATATGGCTTCCTACACATTACCTTCAACAGAGATTTTTGTGCTATTTTCAGAGGGTACAAGTTTGTCTTGGCAAGCCCTCCCCAACTAAATTATCCCATATGACAACACTGATTGGCCCAGTGCAAAATAAATTGTTTTCAATATTTTGATGTCAAATACGTCTCTTAAATTTCGAATATAGAATTTTATTTTATAAGTAATAGGTTTTAGGTAAAGATGTCTATCTCGAGTTATATTGTACAATGTGTAAAATGGTAATATTGTACAAATACAACTCTTACAAGAGCGCTTTATTGAACAACACTGTTTATTGAAAATGTTCTAGGTACTCTAGCTAGAGAAAATCTACTTTAGAGTGTATATATAGATAGAGTAGTCTATATATAGAGAGACAGTGCCTACTCTAGCTACCTAGATAAATCTCTACAGTGTGTCGGTATCTTAAGGCCCTGCTATAGAGTGTAATACAAAAACATGTGTAGGTATAGAAAAGTGATTTTTATTGGAATATTTCCATTTTTTCTACGAAGAGAAAACCTTTAACTAAAAATAAAACAAGTTGTCACAGATCTATATTCCAATATTCATAATTTACGCTTGTGTTAGCATTCGCTCACGTTTTTTTTCATTTCCTTATTTCCGCTTTATTCTCGTTTTAGGCTACATCAATAATATTCACATTATCTGAAGGGTTATTGAAGTAACTACCTACATATATGAAAAAAAAGTTATTTTTAGCGTTTCTATCGATAAATCATGCTATTTTACCTTAATCAGGGTTCCGAAGGTTTAAAGTAATCCTCTAAAAATGAGTTTTGTTTCTTTGCAGAAGAACTGACTAATAATTAATTATTTGGACATGTTGTGGAGGAGAAAAAGGCAAAATCGAACGCAAAAAAAGAATTCTTGGAAAAGCATCCCTTTACCATGGAAGAATTGGAATATAAGGTACCAAAGATACATGATGCACAGCTTTGATAAATAAGAATATTGTACACATATGCACAATATCATGCAGAAATAGCAGCTAAGGTTCGATATGGGCTGTAGCGCCATTGGAGAGAGAGAGCAGGATCGAGTGAAGTGGAGAACTTTTGTTACCTCCCTATGTCCCTAACTGGGGTCTTGAAGGGAGTATTCATTCATTCACTCCCGTAGATATAAAACACGTGTACAAACCTTTTAGATTTGGCGTGACTAATAGATTTTCTTGTATCTTTTTATGTAAATTAAAAAATATATTCGTTTTAAACGATGAGCTACTAAAATTGAAAAATAAACGAATCTATTAAAATAAGTAGGTGTCATGAGTTAAAGCTTATCGATAGAAGGATATTGGGATTTAATAAGGAAATACGATATTAGACTCATAAATGAATTTAAAGGTATCACGAATCTAATCTAATTAAAAACAGTTTAATAAAAATGGCATTTTTATCCGCACAGATTACTGTTTCTTTCCATTTTATCGTTTTAAAGGATTTTTGAAAGCGAGACACCAAATAATGCAAATATTTCCAAGGTTGTCGCGATATTCAAACAATTATCATAGCCAAATGTGTCAGCTACGTATGCAATGGCCCGTTTATGAGCCCCATAATATGAGTACAGGAACAACAACATTATGATGTATGAAAATGCATATACACGGCTCATCTAGAAGTTGAGTTTATGGGGAACTAAAGCGTGTTGTCATTAATATTTCATTGGGAGTGAGGGTTGTTTAATGGATACAGTACGTACACAGCGCCACTTGCAAGGCACTCGAAACTGCACTTCAGTTTTACGTGTTTCGAATAAGTTTGCGCTAATCTAACACTGCGATGCATCTTTGCTACAAATAATAACAACAACGTAGAAATGCAAAATTATCTCGACGGTGCGGTTTGAAATAAATACAAGAGGTTAAAAAACACAACGATAATAATACAAAAGTTATATATTGTTGAAGTATAAGGGGGGAGGGGGGTTATCTCCATCGCAATACCGATCCAATTTCAATCTTAATAACAATATCATTTAGAAATTTATGTTTTGGTTGCTACGAATGAAACCAGTTCCTTATAAGTCTATTTTAAATCCGGTATTGTTTTACGAAAAAAATCGTATAAAATAATGATTAATACAAGTAGGTTCCTTTAGTATTAATAGAATAGACCATTAACGGCCACGTGGATTTTGACGTTTGCGGGGCGGCATAGAGTTGGTATGAGTGTGTTTATCGGGTCACGGATAGAGTGAATGTAGTAGTGAAACTACAGATTGCTACAGATGTTACGAGTCAAATAGAGTATGAGATCCATTTAATATATTTGCCGTGGGGTTGCCGGCTAAGAATAGCACCTCTGCTGTTTTGCTGGTTTTTTATCATCTTGTAAGAGGCAGGAAATGGAAAAATCACATCGGGACCGTGAGGTTGACCACCTCTCGTCCTTAAACCTCAACAGGTCAGAAAAGGCACAATGAGCCTCAGACGCCTTCGAGCGCAATGGAGAGCTCTTGATGTCTCCCTATGCTCCTGAGTGGGGCTTAGGCTTCCCGCATTGACCACCTCTCGTCCTTAAACCTCAACAGGTCAGAAAAGGCACAATGAGCCTCAGACGCCTTCGAGCGCAATGGAGAGCTCTTGATGTCTCCCTATGCTCCTGAGTGGGGCTTAGGCTTCCCGCATTAGTTTGGGGGGGATCCGCGGCGGGCTTGATTTGTGTGTGGCCGGCCTCTTGGTTTGGTTGCTTTGATCGAGCTAGGGAGTCGGTTTCGTGCGGGTCGGGTTTGCTGCGACTGGTCTCCTCTGTGCTGGCTTGCGGTGTGCGGGGGGCCTTAAGGGAGAATGTACGTGTATTAATATATAGATTTTGGTCGGCATTTTCACTGGACCCTTGCACGCAGCTTTTGCTTCTTGGCGTTAGCCACCAGTCCAATGCAAACCCTTTACCAAAGACTGGCCAATACGTATAAGTCAACTTTGAAATTGTTATAAAACAGTTTACTTAAGCTTTGTTGGATGCTAAATATTTTCTTTCCTATATTTTAAGCGCGCATTGAACCTTACGTCTTTGAGTACATATGTAGTTTGTACCGAATATAATGTATTATCTTGGCACAGGTTAGTGAGAACTATCATACTACATACTCTATATTAATATGCATGATTCTTGTGTATTTACTCTCAAAGCAAGTTCAACTAAGTCTAAAGGAAACATAATGGCAAACCGCACAGAGAAATAAATCTTGTTACAAAGGCAATTTATTTACAAAGATTTGACTAAAACATTTCACATGTTCAACACAGAGGCTTTAAATGTTTTATTATATGTGAAAAAAGCATTGAAGCAAGTAGGTATATGTAACATATATAAGGCTCACCGCAGATATTATATAATAATACATTATTTAAATTTGAATTAGTACGAGTATATTCCGATTCGTATCGGCATGACAAGTGGCGTTTTTAACAACATGACCAAAATATGGAAAGCGTCGGCGTTTAGTGTCGAGACGATATGTAAACTGTTTGTTCTCCTGTATGGGTGTGAGTCCTGGCACTTGACCAAGGCCCAGACACAAAAAAATATCTGCATTTGATTGTCTCAGGAGAATTATGGGTATCAGATGGTACCACCGCATCATGTAAGACGCTACACGCCGGCATACTCAGCGCAAGCTCATGTGGAGAGGAGATAAACATGGCTGGGATATGTTTTAAGGATGCCGAATGACAGTTGGCCGAGGAGAGCGTTGTTCTTCCTCCCACCAGGGTTCCGAAGACGAGGAAGACCCCCTCATACCGTGTTCCGTTCCTTCAAGGCAGAACTGATGAAGTTGGACATGGTGTGGAAGGAGGTCATAAGCATTGCACAATATCGAGCCCAATGGAGAGTGGGGTGCAAAAGGAGGAGGACATAAATTATAAACTTTTTGGAAATACCTACGGATGGGATCCGATTCTCAAAAAATAAAATGACAATATTTACATCATCGACAAAAGATTTTGCGTCCCTGCTGTTCCTATCTATAATATTTATACGATTTCACAAACCGCTGAGTTCGTTTACTAAATATGAAACGATGTTATCTCTTACTTTAACATAAAGGAAACAATTCTCAGTTGTGTTCAACTCAGAAAGAGATTCAATTGGGATTGTATCTAGGCGATAAACACTCAAACAACTTCTTCGTTCTCAAACTACAATAAAAAAAAAACTTTTCTCATAATCCGATACACACCATTCACTGCATAACTCTCTGATAATAGACCAATCCGGAGTTGTAACTCTTTCTAATTTTCTTATTCTATTTCTTTTTATATTTTCTAATGTTTTTTTTTTACACAAATTCCCATCCTATATCAAGAAACGTTTTTTCCCTTCTTTCACGGACTTACCATTTACAATGCAGCCTCTCTTGTTGTTTCTCGACCGAATTTCCTTACTTATTTTTTTTTTATGCACAAATTACAAAATAGTGTATAAAAATACACCAGGTCTCCTGGGTGGATAAATTTAAATACCTGGGAGCAACCATTACCACCTCTGGTGACCTCGGGGCTGAGCTCCCGATACATATCGGTATGGCAAGTGGCGCCTTCAACAACATGAACAAGATTTGGAAAGCATCGGCGTTTAGTGTCGAGACGAAATGTAAACTGTTTGATGCGTGTGTGTTGCCCTTCTCCTATATTATGGGTGTGAGTCCTGGCACCTGACCAAAGCCCAGACACAAAAAGTCTCAGCTTTTGAAATTAAGTGCCTCAGGAGAATTCTGGGCTTAAGATGGTACCACCGCATCACGAACGACGCTATACGCCGTCGCACCCAGCGTGAGCCCATGCATCGCCTCTACCATTGTGGAGAGGAGATGGACTTGACTGGGACATGTGTTAAGGATGCCGAATGACAGTTGGCCGAGGAAAGCACTGTTCTTCCTCCCATCAGGATCCCGAAGACGAGGAAGACCCTCTCACACTGTGTTCCGCTCCTTCGAAGCAGAGCTGAGGGATTTGGACATGGTGTGGGAGGAGGTCATAAACATTGCGCAAGCTCGAGTGCAATGGAGAGCTCTTGTTGCCTCCCTATGCCCCTATGTGGGGTGAAAAAGGGAGTTGTATGTATGTATAAAAATAACAGTGCATAATAATAGAGGGCAATGGCGGTATTATTGCCGAAGCAATCTCTAACATCCAATCACATATGCCAAAACACAAATATAGATTATTTTTATTCTGTCTTCTTTAAACACGCTCTCAGTCTTATAGCTTAATGATCATTTAATAAGGTTAATTTTCTAAAACTGTAGTAAAAAAGACAACATTTGTACCTTTTCGGAATGTTTATTGATTGGGAAAGTTTTTCATGTGGTTTTTAGATATTACAAATTAAATTGCAAAATTACAATTATTATTAAGATTAATCTTCACATTTTTCCGCAACCAACGTTTGTAAGTATTATATTTTCAGACTTATGGATAAAAGATAAATTTGAGAGACGTTCCAAAAAAAGAAAATTACTGAAAAAGCACCCTTTTCTTCTTCTTCGACTACCATTCGAGAGTATCTTCCCCTTTTTGGGCATCTGCAAGAAGCACTTCGATCGTTCTGCCAGTCCAATCCCAGATATTGTGAAGCCAGGAAATCTGTATTAAGCCCACGCCTCTCAGATCTTCTATTTTGCCCTTCAAAAAGCATGCTAAATTAAATTTATGTAGGTACTATTTTATTAAAGTTCATTTGACAATTAAACGTAAATTTCAGTTTCGAATCGTGGAATCATTGAGTTAAATAAATTAAGCAAAAGTTGAAAAACGTGCATTTTCGTGCAGATTTCCCTTAAATGTTTGACTGGTTTTAAAACAAAAACTTTTCGTTATTAGCTCGTACATAACTCTGCTGTGGTTTTATATTTCTACGCTATAAATGTTGCATACGCGTAGGCGCAAAAATTTTGTATGTATGAAACCTAACCCAGATAAACCATCTTTTGATGCGCCCCTCTTACACACTTTGAATGTACTGTTTCCTCAAAATATGAGGCCTCATGAATTCGACGAAACCACAAAAGATTTTCAGTTAAGAATAAACGCAATAAATTGCCACTTGCGAAATTAAATTATTCAAATTTTTATTCACACGCGTCCCTCAGGAAATTTTGTACGTGTACCTAAACATAAAACCAATTTCCCTCAAAAATAAATCCGAATGGTATTGCTTGTTAAATAAAATGGAATTTAGTTATATATATTTTAAAACGAGTCATGTAAAATTACAGGTTTTGCGTATTTCCTGCCCCAAAAGCAAACTCACGATATGTATAATAAAAAAGAAAGTCGGGCTAGTGCGAATACTTATAACTAGAGATGGGACTAACGGCTTAAATTCAAAAACGTTATAGCAATTTCGTTAATTGAAAATAACGTTAATATTAAAAGCTTAAAGCTATTTTATTTTACAATTTTATAAATGAACATTTGATATCTGGAAACATAACTTTTCCTAAAAAAAAGATTATTTCTAAAATTTGGTATCTGGATACTAGACATTTTCCTAAAAATATTTATAAATATCGTTAAATATTAATAACGTTAGATGCGTCAATTTTATTTCTCTAATATTTTTATCAGCTATCTTTATAATGCCCATCTCTACTTATAACTCGAGATAGCCTGAACAGATTCTTCCTATGGTTAATGTATTGGATTCTTCTCCGCTCCGGATAACAGAATAACTATTAAAAAGGTGGAAAATGCATAAGAAATAATATAATATTAAAGTTAGTATAGAACGGATTTCCTACGACGTCAACGCCATCTATGAAAAATACTATAACAACAAAAGTATTGTTTAACTGACAACTATTGATATTAAAAATACAAATTCGAAATCAAAATTCATAGTAAGGACTACAGGACAACGTCTCTCGGGAAAGGTCGTAGGGAATAAATTTAAACTTAAAATAATCACAATGAGTTGCATATGATTCTATAGATTTTTTTAACTTATGTAAGAAAAAAGGGGTTTAATTTAGCATCTCTTTTAATTTAAAGATAATGTTAAAACATATTGGTAAGAAATGATAATATTAGATAGTAATGTAAATGTGGAATAGAATGAAAGTGAATAAATTGAAGTGGTTCAGTTATGTTGAGAGAATGTCAAAAGGATCTATAAACCAGAAAGAATGGGTGTAGGGACGTGGCAGACTTAGAATGACGTGGACCGATCATATTTGGCCATTTTAAAAGGAGGGCCAGGTTAGGAGTACAAGGAATAGGAGACAATGATGCTGAATGAAACGAAAAAGGATTGCCAGGATAGTAAATAATGGAAGTCTGAACCCCCTGCCTACCCTCTACGGGAAACGGCGTGTTAGGTAAAAAAATATTCTATGAATTATATGTTCAGTTATAACTCTATATTTAGGTCAAAATTATTAAATGTAAGTATAAAAAGAGGAAGAATAACGACGTGCCTCAAAAAAATCATAGATAAGATGGTAGCACCGCATCACGAACGACGTTATACGACGGTGCTCCAAGAATTACCTCCCTATTCCCCTAAGTGGGGTGTAAAGGCAGGTGTGATAGATTAAAAGGTTTTTTTTTTTCAAAAATTTAGGATCACCCAAAGTCAACACAAATACACGTTTGACATCAAATGAAATATTGGTGATTGAATCAATAGGCTGCCAAACACATGCAAGAGGAAGGCGCCTTATGAAGCTGATAAATCTTTAGACGGTGGTTTAGTGTGCCGGATGCTTGGAGCTTTTAACAAAGATCGATGATCGAAAATTAATTACCTAGATTGTCACCAACCTTTGATAGAAGTGGTATCTAATACACGTAAACATTTATGAATGAAGTAAATTAAGCAATGTTTCTTACTTTGGATAGAGTCTTGGATGTCCTATCATCACGTATCTGTTTATCGTTATGGCCAAGACTGTGAAAAGCGAGACAGCAACTAGTCCATATCTTAGCAAGGGGTATAGTCTGCAGAGAAGACGTCCATGATGCCAGCTGCGAACCCAGAATGTGGAAGCTCCTAGCGGAAGATTGAAGCAGCAAAACAGCAGGTCTGAGCAGGATAGATTCATGATGAAGACAGCCGTTGCGTTGCGAACCTAAAAGAGAGAAAGTCAAGTGTAAATAAGATGCGTACTAATAAAAAAGTACATTTTAGTTTAGTCTAAAGGAAAAATATTAACAGTGGTACTAATAGAAACTGCGTAATGACGGGTTTGTTAACGTAAAGTGATCACACTAAGCCAGCCTTCGAAATAAGAGTAAAAGACGGTCATAAGCCCTTAGTGGTTTGTTACATTTAAAAATCGAACATCAGTAATGAAGTCATTAGTTGTTACATATTGTTTGTACTAGTCTTGAAAAATGGTCACAAGAATCTAAATATTTTATTAAAGTTTATTCTGCAATAAAACATAAATGTATGTTAAGAACCCGCGAAAACTTTTATTAAAATCGATTAAATAAATTGATGAAAACGGGTTTTGGTGCAAAGCACAAATATTCGACTCGTTTTAGACATGAAATATTTTTTGAATAGCCCCGCTGAACTTACACATTAATTATTGTTGAATGGGTTAAACGCATACCTATGTTTATCACTGTTTATTTACTTATAGATACACTAGTTTTACACTTAAAAGCCACTTAAAATCATCCTTTTTTGTATGTGCCCTTTTTCATCCCTATTAGTAAAGTTTTGAAAAATGGCAAAACACCCTACTACTCATTTCTATATACATTCATACTCCCTTTAAGGCCCCCCGCACAACGCAAGCCAGCCCGGAGGAGACCAATCCGCAGCAAACCCGATCCACACGAAACCGACCCTCCAGCTCGATCGAAGTAATCAAACCGAAAAGCCGGCCCCACACAAACCAAGTCCGCTGCGGATCTCCCCCGACCAACCCACTATGCGGGAAGCCTAAACTCCACTCAGGAGCATAGGAAAGCAACAAGAGCTCTCCATTGCGCTCGAAGGCGTCCGAGGCTCATTGTGCCTTTTCTGACCAGTTGAGGTTTAAGGACGTGAGATGGTCAATCTCACGGTCCCGATCTGATTTTTCGATTTCCTGCCTCTTACAGGATGCTCGAAAAACCAGCAAAAAGAGCAGAGGTGCTATTCTTAGCCGGCAACCCCACTCATTTTTATAGGAGAATTTATATGCCAAATCTCAAGTTCGTACCATGTCTACTAGTTTCCGAGATATTCGTATATTTTTAAAAACATTCAACCGTATTTTTCACCCCCTTAGGGACGGAATTTCCAAAAATCCTTTCTTAGTGGAAGGTTTTGTATTAAAACCTACCTGAGTTCCAAATTTAACTTCTCTACGATAAGCCGTTTGAGCTGTGCGTTGATGAATGCGCATGTCAGTCAGTAAGGACACTTTCCTTTATATATTAAGATTAGATAAGACCAGAAATAAACGTCCATTGCTTTTTATATATTATATTACATTTTTTAGAGTATATTATTCTCAGTACTCGTTCTTACAAAAGATTATTTTCGACCGCAAAATAAAAGCGTTTTGCATTTCAATATTCAAATCTTAATATAACACAAAGGGGAAAATATGATGGGAATTCAGTTGCAGGGGGTTGGAGAATCGTTGTAAAGACTTTCTCCACCTTAGAAATCGAAATTCGAAAGAGTGCGACGCGATGATTGGCAGACGATTTATATAAGTACCTATACGAAAAAATCGCGTTATTTTTTATTTCAAATAAGAAATCAGCAATTCAATAGAGTTTTTGGGGAATAAATAAAAGATTCATTTTCTTTTATAAAAATGACAAGTTAATAAAAAGGTGAATTTTTCTCCTTTATGGAAGTGTGACGAAGAAAAATCGAAAAGTTTATCGGATAAACTTTTCACCGTAAAGGACTTATTTGAAAATAAATAGTTTTTTTTCGATAAAATAACTAAATATCAAATAATATTTTAAATATTGTATATAGAAAAGAAGGGAAAATATTTTTGTGTACATACAAAGTGCTATTTTAATTCTGATTGGGAAACGGAAGTTGTCATATGCCGAAAAAGGAAGATAGCGCATAGAAAAGAAGAAAGAGATAAAATAAATAGAGATGTATATGAAATAGTTGGTAGTTTAGCGCTTTTGTTGACAATAATTTGCATGCAGCCAATTTGAGGCCATGTGCTGACCATCTACCTGATTTCTTACTCTAATTTGATTTCTTTTTCTGGCTTGTATATGACTATGGCACCTACGACCTCCAATACGCTGTACGTACGAAAGCTGCCGATTGATACCACTGGACTACCAACCACCTCAAAAACTTCTTTTGGTTTATTAAGTCTGGATCAAATGAGGTACCTACTGCTAAAGCGGTAGCGGTGAATCTCAACTTATGTACGGTACTCGCTTGCGCCGCGAACGTGTATCGTTACATCAATTATATCAAAAGGATGCATGTCTTTTCGAATCACGTATACAACTTAACCTTTCGATTAAATTTATACAATGTCACACATTCGCGGCGCAAGTGGGTACGTACTTTTACATATAACATTGTCAAAATCGTTAACAAAACAAAAGACTACCGTCTTGTCTGACGACGGACCGCTCCCTCGAAACCCAGTGCATAAGTGTATCACCTTTAATAGTAAAATCCAAAAAAAGGGAAAGATGGTCATCGGTATCCCAAGAATAAGGCTGAAAATTGACCCTGTGCTACTCTCTACCTTATTTGTATTAATCCTTTATTGTAAAATTGTAATAAATGTGACTGGCAAAAGCTAAGTAATAAGGCTAATTTCTCTTTCTCGACTTGATTTTCTAGTATTTTTTTAGGCTTTTGATTGATTACTTTTGATTGCTATGCTTAAGAAAGGCCACGACCCTCAAGAGCGTGGACAGCGTAAGGAATGTGTAGAAAATTCCAGGTAACACAAGGGAGTCTAGGGAGATTTTGCAATCACGTGTTTCAATTATGTAAACACATTTGAAAAAGGGTTGAGATAAGGTAATTTATGAAGTCTTCCACGGTCGTAAAATTAATTGAATATAGAAAGTAAAACGGGTTTAATGTAATGCGAAATATTAAAAAAAAAACCGTTGATACAACCACACGCGAGAACAAAATACCAGTACTAATTTATTATACAGTAAAAAAAACCTGCCCGCTATCTAAACTAACTATTGAGAGTCTCTGTATGTTTTTCTACACTTCTTCATTTCATTTGCAAATCTTCCACATATCCAAATCTTTGATTGGGTCTAGGAAAATTCATCGCGAACAATTCATCGTCAGTACAATTCATCTCGAACAATTCATCGCGAACAATTCATCGTCAGTACAATTCATCGCCCGTACTTTTAGAATGCAATTCGATTCCGGGTTCTGGATTTTTGTATCTAACTCTGTAATTATTTTTGGTAAAACTTCAGTTTAGTCACTCCTAATGATTTCGAGGTTATTTTATATACGATTTGAATAGGTTAAGTTAAGGTTGCAACTAATTTACCGGCTACCTTTTTGATTAATACACGACTACTGTATGCATGCTTCGCACAACACAAATATGGGCTCCTGAAATACCCAGTGTCGTGTTTACATAAAGAGACAAATACGAATTTTGAATGTTGGTGAAATTTTCTCAAGGGTAGTGCAATCCTAGTATTATATTTCATATTAAAGCTGTGCTGTGTAAAATCCGAGAAATGAGATTTATTTTTGTCATAAGCGTACAGCAGTTTTTCAATTTGAAACATAACGCAGGTAGAGAAATATTATGTTATAACATTAAATCATATTGTTTTCGAAAAATTTCGGTTCATATTTTGATAAACTGCCTTCCGCGTGTATTACCTAACTATCTACGTACAAAATATTAGAGGATTTCCTTTAAATTATCATGTGTTATATTATTTTTTAAGCTCGATATTCTGTTAAATGAAAAATCTTATTACATAAAATAGTTTTTGTGTGTGTTCAAAATGTACTTGCTGTTTCCTTACTTTTAGCAAGAAGCGGACAAATCTCCAGATATATGTATGTAAACTTTACTGTATCTCTTATTATGTTTTGATTGAAGTATTTAGAAAAGATTTTTAGTGTCATTGACTGAATACATATTTTAACAGAAACAATTGCCTTCGGAACGTGGAATTATTTGGGACAAATTGCTAGCTTCAAACAAATCTTTCAACGAATCATATTATTTTTTATTTAAAATATCCCATAGTCCCCTTGCGAGGCACTCGGTATCATCAAACATATTTTACAGTTCACAATATACAAAACAGGAGTTCGTCATTAAACAAAATTGAAAATAAAGTACAGACAATTGACAAAAAGTAAGTCAATGCCAAAAGGGAGTAAAGGATTCCATTGATATCTCGTCAATTCCTGATTCTCGTCATCCTTGATCAATCAATCAAATGTCACAGACACCACACATAAATAAGAAATTGGGTTACTATAACATGTCATCAGCGGAGTTTCAGGCATTTGCGACAAGATACCCTTTAGCTTCTTTCTGGAAACCTACAGAGTCAGGTAGGTAATTTAAGATCAGGAGGGAGACGATTATAACATAGCCTCGCGCTCATGCAAACAAAGCTTTGTTAGTCTACGCTCAAGAAAGTAGAGTTTTATTTCGAGTTTTTTTTTGCGATTCAGTTAAAAATTCATATTAAAAAAATAAGAGTGTTATTTTTTTGAGTGCGGTAGAGGTTGCACATGGAAGCTAGTTTATAATAATAAATGCAAATTTAACTGTACCATTTGATGACTCGTGTTTTCTTTTTAACACCTGTGGTATTGGCCTTAAAAGCTGTTAAAGTGGAAGATTATAGATATAAGCACTTAGGCGTGAAACTATTTTTTTTATGAATCTACATTATGTTTGGCGTAAAACGCACCAGACGACAGAAAATCTCCAGACAGTTTAACGTTCATGTAAGATAATAGAAATCGAGTTTTTATTTTGAAAGTATTTCGATATGTTGGATTGCTGGTTTGAATAAAGATGTGTTTTATATTTAGTAACTTCGTACTGAAACAAAATTGAGCATGAAACAAAACGTTTCAGAATTTCGTTAATGCACTGGAGTTTTTATATTGATTCGTACAATTGTAAATTTGTATCAAGTAAGGTTGATAATTATTCGTACAATTGTAAATTTGTATCAAATAAGGTTGATAATTATTCGTACAATTGTAAATTTGTATGAAATAAGGTTGATAATTATTCGTACAATTGTAAATTTGTATCAAATAAGGTTGATAATTATTCGTACAATTGTAAATTTGTATCAAATAAGGTTGATAATTATTCGTACAATTGTAAATTTGTATCAAATAAGGTTGATAATTATTCGTACAATTGTAAATTTGTATCAAATAAGGTTGATAATTATTCGTACAATTGTAAATTTGTATGAAATAAGGTTGATAATTATTCGTACAATTGTAAATTTGTATCAAATAAGGTTGATAATTATTCGTACAATTGTAAATTTGTATCAAATAAGGTTGATAATTATTTAAAAACAATTTTTTAGAGCTTTTTTCAGATTATTATAAAAGAGTTACGTAGGTTCATGCTCGAGTGTTTGCAATTCAATATTTTACGACTCGTTAATAATTGTTCAAAAACAAAAAAAAAAAAACACCGCGTTTATATCTCGTTATAAAGAAAATAATTGTTAACAAGTTTACAGCCCTTGTAAGGGGTGTATTGACGTAGCTTTTTATGCGTGTTAACGTTTATGATATCGATACCAATTATATTAATTTATAGGGGTTCGATTATTACGAAAATATACTCCTATACGATCATAAAAAAACCTGAAACCAACTTATTATTTTTACAAACACAACAAAAAATGTAATTTCACGAACAACAGCGTTGAATTCGTTTGACAATTTACACCGTCTGGCTTCATTGATTAAAAAAAAATTCAATTGATTTTTTTTTTCATTATATTAGAATACTTAGGCACATTCATATATTTTCTATTTTTAAAACATTGTCCTCAAAGAGGTCGTAGATATATTTACATATTCATAATGCGGTGGGTCGTTCTGTGTTCAATATGAAAAATTCGCCTTTGAATCGAATAGAATATTTTAAATTTTGTTCACAAATTCATTGAAATTTAAATTTGGAATTTTTATTTAAAAAAAAGATTCCAGAATAATTTTTAAAGTCAACCAACTGTTGGTTAAATGACAAATGAAGGTATGATAGTAGGATACATTATGATGTGCCGAAAATACGTGGGATGTCCGTAAAATAAGTTTCCCGGTTTGCCACGGGCGCGCGAATCGCTATGCACCATTTGAGCGCTCGTGCGCTTCAGACAGTTAAAAATAAATATCAGTTAGTTGTCGAATATCCTTTGGCACATAAAAACCGAATCACGGACCGTAGGTAGGTAATTCACATCTGGCATCTGCGATCGGGACCTCAACTTCTTACGTCTGCCAAACCGACACCGAGCGTCACAGTTAGTTTGGTCGGGCGGGGATGTGGAGTTGAAAGGCCTATTACGATCCAGTGTTGCCGAATCGCACACAGCGATCTGCGCGCCCGTGACAAACAGGGAAACTTATTTTACGGACGATCTTCCTGTCTTTTAATTAAAATGTTTAGATATACATAAAATGCAATGTTGTGTTTAAAGACAAGAATTTTTATATTTTGAAGTGATTGGCACCCTTTCGGTTCTGTCGGTACCTACTTAAGTTTTCACAACACAAGCTTTGTTTATTTTGAAGGATATCAAAAATACATAATATGTGGTAGGTACCTTCAACTGAGCATAGATTCATCACGAAAAAAATGACGTCATAAACAATTTGATTTCTTCTGCAAATTATTTGCAGATTCCAGGACGGAAAGAACTGGAACGGAAAGATTTGGTATCTCGGACGGAACAAAATGTATGCAAGGAATTTGCTTAGATGTTACTGTCTTCATTTTGCGATTTGCTATAAAAACATTGGTTCGAATTTTTTTTTATTCAAGATGTAACCTTTCGTATTAAGCTTTTCCTGTTTCTTTTACTTCCTGTCTAGGTATCTAGTCGTTATTGAGGATGGGGTTGATGTGATCGATACATGTATTTTAGCTTTCTCACTACTCACTTATCACCCTTGTCTTATATTCCTCTCCTCGATTAATTGTTATTCTGCCTTCATGTCCCAGTCTTGTTCATCTTCTCTCCATAGTGGAAAAAAGTGAAAGCGTAGACGTAATTATAACCTCGTTCATGTTGCGGTGGTTCGTTCGTTGCTATTTGAGTAGGAAACTAATTGTTTTTTTACTTAAATGCAAAATAAAAATTACTATGTTACCTACATTTAGTAGGTACCTAGGAAAAAAGTATATTTTGTGATGTGTGCATTAAAAAAATGCAACAAATCCCCAACCACGCAAATGGAACGAGTTCCGTGAAAATATATTCCAAACAATGTCCTTTCACGTAGAAAACTTATTTACATACAAACGTTTTTTTTACAAATAACATTTACATAAGAAAATTAGTTACAAAATGTATTTGATTTCAAAATATTTCATTTCGTTTCGAATATAAATTTACTTATATTTGAATCTACATCGTAGATATTTTATTTAATATCTTCATGGTTTCATTTATTTATGCATTATGCATCTGAATGTACTATAGATGTATGTTAAATAGAATTCAAACTCGAATATGATTAGTTTAATATGATAATTAAGAATGAAAAAAAAACACTAGAACAAAGACTCTTTAGTTATAGCCAGGTGGACAAATTTCAAATACCCTACTAATACAAATACTAATTATGGGAAATTCTCCAACAGTATAAAATATCGACCTCGGTAGCCTAGTTGTACTAGCATGGACTTCAGATCCGAGGTCTCGGGTTCGATTCTCGGTCGGGTCGTAGTTTTTCTAAGTGTTTTTTTCACTTGAAATTCCTACCCGGGGTTGACCTGTCTCAGATTGGACGGGACCGGTTGATTGGAAAAAATTGCGTCAGGCAATAATTTCCGCCGGCTATACTAACACCTTTGTATAGAAAAGTGTTATATTATTATTATATTATATTATGAAATCCAACTGTCTAATACGAAAAGATTCGATTTAGTTATATGTAAATTTCAGTAAACATTATATAATCTAACTGACTGCGGTTTGTTGGAATTTGTGAAAAATATTAAAAAGGCATTTTTTGTGCTTTAATTTGAAGAGTATATTATTTTATGGTAAAAATTATACAAAAGGCATTATTCGATAATGACGTTAGCAACAGAGACAGGAGCTACCTGTTACCTAAGAAAACATGAGATTCTAGATGCTCTCCATAGACAATCTTACGTCAGTTGAGTTATTTAATTTAAGATTCGAAATTCAAATTTATAAAATAAGTTTTTCAAATTGTTGGATCATTTATTTCAACAACCATCTGACAACATTTAATTTCTGAAATCCACTCATCATGTAATTAAATTAAGGTTATTGAACTCAGCTATGAATATGCCTCTACGAAATAATATCGGCTGTGTTTATACGAAGATTTTCTTGTTACTAATTAATTTCCTTTCTTAGATGTTGCTTTTAACGTGTAGACTTGAATAAACGATATTGATAATACTTCGTTAAGAAGAATACATCAAGCTGTCACCTCAATCTTTGCAAATGACATGTTAATTTATCTATACTAATGTTTCTACAACATATGATATAAAATTAATGAAATTAGGTACCCGACATTTTACCAAATATGTTTATAGCGTTGGGTGTTAAGTTTGTAGAATTAATGTTGCGGAGATAAAATCTAAAATATTCTGAAATAACCGGCAGGTTTAAGACAGAAGTGTTACTGCTGCGATCAAATTTTAGCCTTGAAGACTCATATTGAAACTGGTAATAAACAAGAAGCTCTGTGATAGTAGAATTGAAGAGGCTCAGTTGTCAAAGTTTTCCGATCAGTGTTCGTCTATGAAATATTCCGTGCCAAAAAGTTATCAAATATGTGCGGGTAACGTAACTGAGACCGTTAGAATACACTTGAATTAGGGCCTTTGAGACCCCTGGTAGGAGACCCAACATATTGTGTACATACCTTTTACTGACAAAAGCAAACACAACAAATAAAGAGATTCAGCCGTTCACGATGCCGAGACCAGGGAAAACAGGGTCTTTTTTAATTTTATAATATTAACTAGCTTATACCCGTTTTGCTTTACGTTTTTGATTCCGATTGTCAGGCTTAATCGGTAGGTAATTAAACAGGTTCTAGTCTAGCTTCCCATTGCTTAACAGACCTCTATAACTGACATAAGCACAGAAAAAGAAGAATGACTTTTTTACCGACCTCGTAATATTATACGAACCTACCGACATAATTTGCAAGTTTTCATACAGAGCTCTGTGGTTTGAACCTTAGCTACATTCCCTACTTTGATAATTAATTGGGCATTCCACCCATAGAGGGTGATTTGTACCTGTCAAACTTCAAAATCAAACTGCAAATTTTTTCATTACTTAAATCTTTATTTATTGAGAATAACAAGATTTGAATAACATTTATATGTATAACAAATCAATCTACAATTTTATTATTACTTTTTCATACCGTAATACCAAGATTCCATTCAACGTTTACATGAGTAATTTTGTTTCCAAAAGATGACTTACTGTCTTTTTGAGAAATTTGTATGAAGATCCTAAAAAATAGATTTTTTTAAATAGCTCTAAATATATTAAAGTCAATGCAGCAAATTGTATTTAAGAACCTTCTCCAGCATTTTGGGCATTTTAATATCTGACGTAGCATTTGTATTTTGAGCGTGATGTTCACATATAAGGTAAAAGTATTGTTAAAGGCAAATAAAAAAACAAACATTTCTGAAATATTATGTAGATGAATATTGGGTTGGTGCGAACACTTATAACTCGAGATCGGCTAAACAGATTCTCCTCCGCTCCGAATAACAGAATAACTAAAACAATTCGAAAAAGTGTCAGAAAATAATATTTGAGTAATTATGGAACGGATTTCTTGCGACACCAACGCCATCTATGAAAAATTCTATAGCAACAAAATTATTGTTTACCTGACAACCATTGACATTAAAATTTTGATACGCAGATTTTTTATGGTTTTTTTTTCGAGGTTTCAGAAATAATTATTTAACATTCAAACATATTTTAAACGCAATTTGTATAAATAACAAATTTGAAAACAATATTCATAGTACCTAAGGACAACAGGACAACGTCTTTCGGCAAATGTAGCTTATTATAAAGATGAATAGCATGAAGTTCTTGTTGTACGTAGTGAAAGTTCATTGTGATGTGCTTTCCAAAACTATATCACGAATCTTCAATTTAAAAAATGTAATCTGTGATTAATATAATGGTATGAGTGGATTGACACACTACAAAATTCCAATCGTTAGTCTCAGAATATTGACATCGATTTGACGTTAAACTTGAGAGGAAAGAAGAATAGTTGACATAAAATCAAGAGCATTTTGAAGGGAATAAAACGAGGTGGGATAAAATTGTTACGATCTTGTTCATTTCTTTAGATTTGAAAAGATATAAACACTTTACAAATAAATGTATCGAAACAGTTACTGTTATAAAAAAAAAATACATGAACTTTCTTAGATTTTATCGAGTAATGTCGTAAATTTGAAATCTTGAACTTTGTTCATAGAAAGCATAGAAAAGTTCATCTCACAAGAGAGAATCCGCACCTAAGTGTCAATGCCATTCATACATTCAGTTCGAAAGGTTAGAAAGCACATCTCACCTAAATTTTAAGTCAACGATTTATTTCAACTAGTGGTCGACTAGTGCTCGAAATTCGACCATAACTAATTTAGATTATAACATTATTAAGATGTCCGTAGTGGTTTGTTCCATTTAAAAATCGAACATATTATGTAATGAATTGTTAGAGTCTTAGTTGTTACGTATTCATTATTAAGATTGCTTTGTTAAAACCTGAGCGAGCGCTATTTCACAATTTCTTTGTTGACATGGATACGTTAAATTTGAAATGTTGATAAGTTTTTTTCCCAATATTATTAAAGAAAAACAATATTAATCTATTCTCAGTTTGGCCACAGATAAACAAAATAATATATGCGTCGGTGTCAAAGTCAAATACATCGATGTGTGAATATCAAATACTTATCATAACGGTAGTGTGCGTAGTGTTTTTTTTTTATCGATTTAATCTATTTTTGTACATAACTAGCTTTCCCGACAGACGTTGTCCTGTGATCTAACTACGAGTGTTGAATACGAATTTGTAAGGTGATGAATTGATTATCATTTGACCAATGTGATTCCAACAGATGCGTCTGTTTTCCATCCGCGTTCTGACAATTCTGTCAATATGTAACAAATGTTAGTTCCTGTCAAAATTTCAAAATTTGAATACTTATTATATTGTAAAAAGAAGTAAAAAGGCCACCTACATAGAGTTTTCTTTAATATTCAATTTTTTCACGCAACTTTCTTATTTTTTTCTTTCATAAGAACCTTTTCCTGATAAAAGCCAACACGACAAAAAAAGAATTAGCGAAATCGGTCCAGCCTTCAGGCGTGATGCGATGACCATGGAAAATAGCTCTCCATTTTTATACATAAGATTTAAAAAAAATAATAGCATTCGCCACTCCTCTATCATTATAAACTATAAGTATTCGAAATTTCATACTCCTCCGTCCACGCAATTTCCGTAAAAAAGGGTAAAAAGTTTTTGCTTCACGTATTAATGTATAGATAATCTTTCATATCGGGTACTGCAAAGGAGTACAGGAATTAATAATTATACTCACACCGACGGTAATGCGATCCAATACCTTAGGTCTTTGGTGGAAATATGTGATTTACTATTAGCAAAAGAGAAATGAGAGATTTGTCTTAAACTTGTTCTAGGAAGAGTATTAAACTTTTGTTCTGGTGTGAAAATCATTATTATTTTTACAATTCAAACGCTGTCGCAAAAGAAGTTAATTCCTTTTAATAATTCCATTAAGAGTTTCTTCTTTAAATAATAATTTTCCTCTTATTCCCCACTTCCTTCTCATTTTACATCGGAACATAAAACTACCAGAGCACACTTCTGAGTTTTTTTTTATAATTTCTTTTCTGTCCAGCTTTCCGTAGTTTATCTAGTATATTTCCTACTCATTTTATTCAACTTATGCAGTTAAGACTGTGTTTTACATACAAAATACAATTAAAATATTTTCTTTTACCACAATCCATGTTAAAACGATTTTTTGTGCAATTTTTTAAAGCTTTCTTTATGAAAAACATAATACTTACTCACATTGGCGTTTAAATTTACAAGCAGTTTAGCACACTACGTTTTTGATTTTTGATGAAGATGTGTTGGAAATATTATTGCCAAACAGAACAAGCTGAACTGGCAGGGAAAATAACACAAATTTAAAATTGTGCTTTTCCTCAACTGTTTGCATGATAACTATCTTCCTACTTGGTTCACCAAGACTCCATTAGCAAGCCAAGAATCTTACATACTAAAATCACCGAACTAAGCTTTTTCAATTATGAATTAGGTATGTATAACACCGTTACAAACCCTCAGCACATCCTCAAAAACGGAATCACTTTGAAATTCTTGAAAGAATCCGTTCTTCAGTTGAATAGAAGGAAATCAGCTCACTCATTTATAGCCCAACTATAATTGGGCATTCATGTTTCAGGCATGCCCAAATACACGTTATCACCATGTTGATTGTTGATAGGTGTTTATGGCTTCGGATAGGCTCGCTGGCATATTAAATCGAAGCTTTTAGTAGTGCTATTTAAAATCACTTTACTCTATGAGACATTATTTCTAAATTAATTACGAAGAAAAACTAAATGACGCTATATTTATTATTGATTTAAATGGACATGTTAACTGTAATGTAATGTAAACTGTTTGATGCGTGTGTATTGCCAATTCTCGATAAGAAATAATCTCTTATATAAATGAAAGTCGGGTTAGTGCGATCACTTATAACTCGAGATCGGCTGAACAGATTCTTCCGATGTTTTTGATTTATTGGATTCTTCTCCTCTTCGGATAACAGAATAACTAATAAAAAGTTGAATAAATCGATAAGAACTTAAGTAAAATATAATATTAAAGTTAGTATGGAACGGGTTCGGCACCGGTGCCGCCGCCATCTGATGGGGAAATAGGAAAATGTCTGTTAGATTGATATTTTGGTAGAAAGATTCTATAAAGCAATGTTTTCCCTATTTTTCCACAGATGGCGTTATAATGATTGAAATTAAAAATATTGTTGAGACATTTTTTATGGTACCTTTTCAAGTTTTTTATAATTTGTTAACATCTATAATTATAAAAGAAAGTCGGGTAAGTGCGAACACTTGAACATTTATAACTCGAGATCGGCTGAACATATTTTTATCGTGTTTAGTTTATTAGATTCTTCTCCGCTCCGGATAACAGAATAACAACTATTAAAAAATCGAAAAAATTGATGTAAAATAGTATGAAATAATACATTATTAAAGTTATTATCGAACGGGTCAGTTTTGGTGCTTTTGAAATAACTGATTCATAATAACCACATAACTTTTGATTTTTTTTACAAAGAGTAGTCCTGTATGTTAGCTATGTTATGTTACCCAGCAATATTTTATTGACTTTGGCGAGACAAAGTCCGATGGATCAGCTAGTATAATATATAATATTAAAGTAAGTATGGAACGGATTTATTGACAACAACGCCATCTGTGAAAAATTTCATAACAACACAATTTTAATTTACCTATTTGACAACCAATGACTTTCAGAACACTGATATGCACATTTTTGATACAATTTAATTCGAGCTTTCAGTAATATTTTTTTTTAACATTCAAACATATTTCAAACGTAGATATGTATACATTATAAATTCGGAATCCATATTCATAGTAAGGACTACAAGACAACGTCTGTCCTAGTAAACCTAGTTATATATATATATATTAAAATCAACAGCATCTGTTGGTTTGTTTATTTTAATCGGGATGTTCCCACAATAAAAAACGTTTCAATCTAAATATTTTATTAATAAAGCACGATGTATTTTTATTAAACGGAAATATAATTTACATACCTTATGGTTTTTTATGTCTAACCTATTGTACTGTATATATTTTAATCTAATTATTTTTTTAAGATGTATTATGATGCCTCCCTATGCTCCTGAGTGGGGCTTAGGCCTCTCGCATTGTTGGTTTGGGGGGATCCGCGTTGGGCTTGATTTGTGTGGAGCCGGCTTTTCAGTTTGGTTTCTTCGTTCGAGCTGGGGAGTCGGTTTCGTGCGGGTCGGGTTCGCTGCGGATTGGTCTCCTCCGGGCTGGCTTGCTTGTGCGGGGGGCATAAAGGGAGTATGTATGTATGTATGTATTATGTTTAATCTCTTCTTAAATTATGATTGACGATTGAATAATTTATTTATCATTTATTGTTTTTTTCCGTCTGTTTTGGTGTTGACCGAGTTCTCTTTGTCCGGTTCTGCATTAAATAATATTGTAACCCTTTTTCATCTTATTTTTTTTTATCATTTATGGTTTTATAAAATGTTTACTTTCACTTTGACCTATTGTTAAATCTTATCAGATACCCCCACTAACGGGCATCTGCCTAGTGGGATTTTCGATCGAAATTGTAATCCAATCAAAGGAATGTACCTATGTGAATATCTGTGTGTATAATTGATGTGATGTTCTTAAATGACTACATTTTGTTTTTTTTGTAGGTAGTTTTTTTTAACTTCTACTCGTACGTTGGAAACCGATAACCAAGATTAATGACATAATTAGAAAGTTGTGGACCAAAAAAGCTGATAGGCAATAAAGATAAGACATTAACAAAAATGGATATATTCATATTCTGGCGCCAAATATATGACAGCAGACGCAGTCTTTAAATTTAGTTGCTCTCTTGTTCTCAATAATTTCCAACTTTTATCTCTACATATATCTACAGCTACATTAAAAAAGAAGAATGTATCATCTACTTAAACCTTAATTTTTTTTATATTGGCAACCCAGCCTCCCTGGGATTAGTGCCTTAAATTATTTGATTTCTCCACAAAATAATAGTGTGGTGATGTAGTAGGTAAACCATAAAGCTAAATTTTATTAGATGAAAAACAAACGTTTCATTTCTGTTTGAAATGTTCCATAGATCAAAGTAAAATAATATGGCGTTGACAGGTAGATGAAGAGAAAATGAACTAACGCTATATGAAAGCGATAATTGAAGGGAATAAAAAGCGAGAAAGGCGGAAAAGTTAAAAAGAAATGATTTATTGTTATGAACGCCCTCGTCATGTTTTCATAAAATCAAATACTGGAAAACAACTTGTTTTTTGTGTTCTTGTATTATTAACTACGTTTTCGTCGCTTTTTTTCTTTTCACACCAACAACATTACACTAGGCAACAAGAAAATATTAAAATAAACAATATTAATAATGTGAGATTATACACACAAGAATGTTTTTTTTTTACCCATGACGCCGTGTCCCGTAAGGGTTAGGCAGAGAGAACGGACCTCCACTATCCTATATATATATATCTCTCCGTGACCACCTCTTCACAGAATACATATATATTCTGTGAAGAGGTGGTCACGGAGAGAAATATACGATGCGTGAACGAAACGTTTTGGGTACTCCGTGTACTCAGGTTGGCTCTGAAAGGAGCCGTTGGTCGCCCGACGTTTCGATTGGATTCCACCAATCATCATCTGGGGCAGATGGGAAGCTAGTTTCCCAGCGGCTTCCCAGACGATTCAAATAGTTAACATTTTTCAACTTGATGCTAAACACCAAAGCTTTGGTCAAAAATGTTGTAAGAAACCTACTACTTGCCATATTATTGAAAACTGCTGTTTGAATAAATTTTTCTAAGCTTTTTAATAAAAATAATACTGATAAAGAAAATTTATTTCGTAGTGTTGTTGAAATAAAAGTAAAAAAAAAAAACAAACATAGGTAATATACTTCTCAATTTTAATTTGAAATAACACGTGCCCACCCGTATACTTCACTATTAATGTCAAAACGTTTTCTTTTAAAAATTAATTTTCTTTTGAGAGAGTGTTAGATTCGATCTTGAATTTTTGAAACTGGAGAAAATGATAACAACAAAGAAAAAATATATTAGAAGCTTTAGAACATCAAAGATTTCTTTTCGAAACTATTAATTTGTAAAGGTGTTTTTTTCATTCGGGATTAAAATGTATCAATGCTGTTTTTTTAGGTAGGTTACTGCTATTTTATTTGAATGTGAATAAAAAAATCCTGTATGATTTTCTACCTTTGTAAGATCATTTATACGATTTGGTTTTTATATTGAACACCATCAGCGCAAA
The DNA here is from genome assembly GCA_963576905.1 of Mystacides longicornis. NCBI lineage: Eukaryota > Metazoa > Arthropoda > Insecta > Trichoptera > Leptoceridae > Mystacides > Mystacides longicornis. Next base: position 12,055,793 of record OY756437.1, read on the forward strand.
GGCGAAAGCTGTCATGCTGATGGTGTAATTTTGTAAAAATAAAAATATTGTGTCTTTGAAACAAGCATTTGTTGTTTTTTAAGGGGGACAAACATTGTATTGTGTTAAGGTGTTTATACAAGTAAGAAAACAATTATTATGTGTAATTAATGTACCTTTTATTCTAATTATGGGCGCTAAAAGAAAGTAAAAAAGGAATTTGAATAATTAAAAATAAATATTGGAATCTTCAATTTCATACATGGTCCAGCGTTTGTTGTAATACACAATTATTAATTGCATTTTTAGCTTATCCAATAGTTTATGTTTAATGAAAACTGTTTATATTAAGTGCTTGAAAAAATCTTGGGAACCAAAATAAATAAATCCAAATCGATTGTCACTTTATGATTCTTTTTGAGGTAAAGGGAGGCAACGATAGTTTCCAATGCGCTCGATCTAGGGTAACAACTTTAACAATCTTCCCATTTTATTTGAATAAAAACTGGAATAAAGTAGATATAAATCGTAAGCTCTAGTTTTATCCCTCAGATCAGAACAATCTAAGATTCATCTTTAAAAAAAAAACTGTGCGATATTTGCAGACGGACTTCTTCTTGCTTATGAAGCAATTTCCTGTGATGCAATCGGAGTGTTTTGTAATTAGCTACCAACTGAGCCATTATGAATCCCGTCTGTCTTGCATGGCGCAGATAAAAATTGAATTAGGTAGATGAGTTTTTCTTGGTAAACTCTTAAAACTTGTTCCGAGTTAGTGTGGAGTAATTTCCATAACTGACTTGGCGTCACATCGAGAACTCCGGGTAATATCTACGAGGAAAGTTGAAAAAGTACACTCGCCAATTTAGTTGGATTATTTTAATTAAAATCTATTATAAGTATTTTATGAACTCATAAACTATGAGACTTTTTAAGTACCTACATTCATCACTACTCACGTCTAACAAATGTCCGGACTCATTTTAAAACTCATGTTATGAGGGAAATCGAAGCGGTTGGTAGTCCAGTGGTATCAAGCAGGACCCGTCACCTGGAACCGACTTCCCGAAGAACTAAGAAAGGAACAGCCCATCAGCACAATCAGGAGCAAATTGAAGAAATGTCTTCAGCAATGGCTCTTCCCACAGAGTTTCCCGTGCGCCCTTGAGATGGAAATCCATTAAACGGCGCAGAACAAATCATCCGTCATCATCATCAATCAGTGGCTTTCGTACGTACAGCGTATTGGAGGTCGTAGGTTTGAATCTAGGCGGTGCCGACTATTTCCACTGTCACGACACAACCCTTTGGTTAGTGTTACAGATGTCAAAAGTGTATTTATGTTCACTTCGAGTGAGCACAGATTCATTAAAAAAATCAGACGAGATGGGAGAACTGGTACCCATGAGAATGACTGTAAAGGTGGAAGTTCACCCCACGGTGACCAAAACGTTTACTTTTGTATAAACTCGTATCTCACCGAGACACGAGAGACTACATACACAGTCTCGGCTCCTGGGAAGTGGAGGCGTCGGTCTCGCATCCTCCATCAGACTGTTGAGTGAATTCATTCCACTTTCGTGCATTTTCAATCAAAAATCAACACTCCATTTGAAACTACCCACACTAAGCTGCACAGAGAGCCATCAAGTTTAGTGCTCTCCTCTTCACTTGATTTGGGCAGTTTCAATGATATTCTCCCACCCTTAAGCTCTGATTTGAAGGAACGGAACACGTTATGAAAGAGCCTTCTTGTCTTCGGGGCCTCGGTGGGGGTAAAAACTTTCTGTTATCCATAAGTCCCTTTCTGTTATTCAAAAATCCCAGACATGTCCATATTCTTTCCATAATGCTTAAAGTGACACCCATGTCGTATAGAAGACTGTTATATTTACATATTTGTTAAGCTATTGACGAAGTAAACGATTAAGTGATCACACTAATTCAGTAATAATTAAATACCTACTTTAAAGTCGTTAGTCGTACTGGAATAGTAATATTTTTTTTTTTTTTTTTTTTAATGAATCTGTGCTCACTCAAAGTGAACACAAATACACTCCTTGACTCTTTCACAGTAAGCTACCGAAAGCTTGTGTCATGAAAGAGGAAGATGGTCGGCACCTGGGATCGAACCACGACGTCCGCAGTACGAAAGCCGACGTTGTAACCGCTGGGTCACCAACCACTTCAATTGAAACGTAGTTTCCAATAGAATAAATTATGCTCATATTATGAATTTTCCAATATCGGCAATGATAAAAACAAACGTAGTGTAATATTCGTAATAAGTTTATAGCTTGCAAATTAATTAAAATGAAGACTCGTTTTGCATTGCAAAATCCAAGACAATATACAACTACCGAGTGCCTACCTATCTTCCATTTAATATGGCTTACGGGGGAAAGTAGAGAAAAAAGATAAATTTCTTCACAATATCGATGCACATTGTAGGAAAACACTGAAATAAGTGCCTACCTATCTATTAAGAAGTATTTGTGCTTATTCTTTTTTCAGAATACTATTCGCTTGTAACATAGATCGCCTTTTGTCGAGTCCCATGAATATTCTTGCATTATTATAGTTTCATTGTAAATAAAATATGGAGATAGCAATACATTTGTATTCCCTATAAATATTCATACAATTCATTGTGTCGGAGAAATGAAATGTTATATTATTATTTGTATTTTATCTCTTATTATTATTTGGTTCCATTCGTGTGTGAACTATTTCATAAAGCTTTTTTTCTTCTTCTTTTGTCTGTGCTTAACAGTCCATAATAGTCTATGGATTTTATTAATTTCAAAAGGCGTTTATTTCGAAAGTTTTATTTTTTCTTAAACGAAATACCTACCCGCGATATTGATCTTAACATGGACGTACAATGGACCGAGCCATTGACAGTTATCTTGAAGCTGCGCGGGGGGGGGGGGGAATCAAATTTGCGGCGGCCATCTTAATAAGAGACCCACGTCTGTTTTGTGTGTCCTGCGTGTTTGTTGGCAAATAGTCGAAATATTTCTAAATTTCCCACGTTTAGTGTTTTATTTATAATCTAGTATCTAAGAACTCGTATTTTAATATGGTGATGTGTGCTGCTTTTCGCTGTGGAAACAGAACGAGTAGAAGAAAAGTTTCGCAGGAAACAGGATTGTCATTCTTTCAGTAAGTAATTTTATAATCTGTGTCTCATGTTATTATGATTTTCAAGTTATAGTTATCCCAATCTTACTGTACATGTACTAATTTCATATAATGATTATAATTATTGATTGGAAAGTATTGAAAAAAAAGTGATTTTGATGCAAAGTGGTTCCATGACAATGGCCTAATTTCTTATGTTACGTACAAATTCGCAGTATTATTGTACCAACACAAAGATCTAGATCCCTTTGAAATGATTGAATCTGTCATTATTCTCCCATATCTATACGTTTAATATTTGTTTTAAATTAATTGCAATTTGGGTAATTATTCACTTCGTGGGCTTCTTCTATTTTTCACGATTTTTTATATGAAACATATATCAAATTTATATGCAGATTGGTAAATAAGCATGTTATGGATTGATTTGATAACATTTGAAGTATTTTATCCACCAATTTTAGACTGTAGAGTTACAGTATACCTATTAAAATTTGTTTTCATTGTTGTTAAAAAAAATTGTTGGAGCTGCCTAGCTAATATTAGATATATTATCATTTTTTTAATATTTCAGGTAAAGATACCATCAAGGAAACCTCCGAAGTGCAGGATATTGCCTGAAAATAAGAGAACATCAGCATCATCAGTAGTTGAGAGTTCCCCATCTGTAGCTGAGAGTTCCTTGCCTGTAGCTGAGAGAATACATTGTGAACAGTGCCTAGACGCACTAACTGTTCAGTTTCTGTCCCAGTTATTGAGGAGTCACCATACTCTCTCATACATATAAAAAGTAATGGTGGTTTACTATACCCTTCTTCTGACGTAATTAAAATCTGCAAGATTACTGAGAGGGTTGTCAGGCAACGGTTTTCAGAGACTTCTAGTAAATGTATGCCCAAGAAATATAATACGGATACTCTTTTGAATATGGTTTTGATGTTATTAAAAGATTATAAGTAGGTACTTTATTTTATGATCTTTCGCATCATGTAATAGAACAGTCTCCATTGGACAACCATATTGGTTTACTGACGAGAGCTATTGCCCGAAAATATCGTGATATGAGATTGCATTACATTGCTAAAAGGTATATTGATAGTTCCCTTTCTGTTCGAAAGTCACTCAACAAATTAATTCTTTTCAAAGGATTTTGAGTTTGTTGTATCTGGTTTCCTTTACAAATTATTAACAGTCATCAATTCTCCATATTGTGTTAGAATAATTTTAAATAAATATATTTAAAAATAAAATACTCTTGTATTATTTACTCATTTTAATACAAACCTATTCCCTATTTCATCAAACATAAGAAAAAAAGTATATTTTGTCACAATATAATCATTTTAAGAAGAAAATATAATGTTTTCTGATACTAGGTGAATAATTTTCATACATTGTCCATACAAATTCACAAGTATGTGGGTCTTCCATGATGGCCGCCGGCTGATTTCCCTTCCCCACTTTTTGGCTTCACTGTCATTCATACAAAGTAGTATAGACGTTCCATCCTCTTACTTCTTACATCCATGGATCTAAAGATTTGAAAAAAAAAACGCAATTTCAAACAGGATATTAAACTTTTGTTTCAGTTTAAAGATGTAGGAAAAGAACAATCCAAATGAAAAACGAACGAAGTCATTTTCCAAGATATTCTATTAATTTACTAACTTGTATTTTATTATTAGGTAAACTAACTCCCGTCGACTTTTGACTGAACCCAGAATAAACAAAAATAACTTTGACTTTTTACATCAATAAAATGTGATTTACGACATTGAAACTAAATTAAATTTTGCTAATAATTTATTGCATTATGTAAAAGGTAGTAATCGTTGATTCAGATGCGGGATGAAGTTCGATGGGTCATAAGTTTGAAATCAAAACAATTCCTCTATAGTTGCTTTGCTTTAAAAAAAATCCAATAGATGGCGTTGTAGTAGGAAATACAACACATGTGATGTCTGTTTACCTATTGTAAAGGTTACCTAATAAATTTGTCGATTTAATTTTTGAATGGAAAAATCACTCAGTTTTAAACAAGTGGGACCACAGAACAATATTACCCTATTACATTGAGTGGGACACTTTGTAAAAGTGCCTCCGTAAGACTTCTAGGGATAGATTTGGGACGCTATCGCGGAGTATTGCTGACATTCTTCAATTATTTTGTATTTCGAAGTAATTCGGGTTATTTCAAGTCAGAGGTCTCTCTCCCATATACGTGCGCATTAAGAAGAAAATTTTTAATAATACCTATAACTTTTATTGAAATAAACAAATAAACATAAGCAAACAAAAAAAAATACAATGAAGAGATATAAACATAGATATACACAATATACACAAAAAAACAGCGCAACAATTGTGCGGAATCCGTTGTCATTTTTTTAATCCCCACTAGGCAATAGCGTGTATCAGAGAGTGCTGCCAATTCTTAATCAATGTTCAATAATTAGGGGTACGTAAATTTCGTATTTACGAAATAGATGCGATAAATGCGAAATTTGTCAATATATTTCATAAATGCGATGTTTTAATTTTAGTGAATTTCAGTGAAATATCGATAATTATTATATTTTAAAGGTAAACGATCAAGTAACTCGTCAAAACGAACGCTTTATCCTTGTGAAAATAATTGAAACTGAAAAATCAGTTAGTAGAAGTCGTCGATGTAACTAAATTGTATTAATTGAAAGCGTATATTTTATTACGTGTTGATATTTTATAAAGGTTTTCTACAATTATTAACTGTTTATTAAATATTTAAAATACTCAAAGGTGTTTTATTATAGACATTTTATGTTTTATGCGAATGAATGCGAAATTTCGCTTTTATATATTTTTTAAATGCGATATTACATTTTTTTATTTGAGAAAATTACGTACCTCTATCAATAATACATGTCAATGTTCAACTTCGATATGCCAATTTTAACAATAACAATATTAAAATAATTGATTCAATCAAGACTAAACAAAATCAAATAAACGAAGAGAATAACCATTAATTGTAAGTCAAAAATTAAAAAAAATGCTATAAAAATAAAAACAGATAAAGATAAAAAAAACATCAACAATAATTCAGCAATAAGTCCACAAATCAAAAAAAACACAAAACAATAAATCAAAGCAGTAAATTAGTTCAAAGTGTAAAATAATAATTCATTATCAATCGTGTGCAGTAAAAATAAGACAAGAGAAGAAAAAAAAGAGAAAAACGGAGTTGAGAAAACAAACTCTCTACACCAAAACAGCCGTCAGTAATCTCTCGGAGTCGTACACTGCAATATCGACCAAGTATGGTACAATACTTTTTTGACTTGTTCAACCCTGCATTCAGAGCTCCACTGATATAATTATAAAACCAAGGTCCCAGGAAGCCTAAAAATTTAAATGACTTGTCAATTCACCTCTCAAATAATGAAACCCAGCCACTTTTTTTTCAAAAAAACGGAAAAGGTTGAAAAAAAAGAGTGCGGATGTACCAGCAAAACAGGGAAAATATTATCCCAATGTGTCATTTCATACATAATCCTATCAGGTGTGCTTTTTTTAATGATTCACATCTTGTGTTATCTATGGGTTACTTCTAAGTGTGTGTCCTAATTGGAAAGCATTTGGGCGTCCGCGCGTCGAGTGTCGCTCAAACGCAGAAGGATCGTTTGAACTGAGAACATTGTATGATCGCTCGTCGCTCGGATGCGCGAACACTTTTCAATAATTAGGACAGGGCCTAAGGGAAATTCGATTTCTAACCAAATACTACATTTAACAAGTAGGTATACCTTAAAAAAATAACCTTTTTAACTTTTATGCGGCAGGAAAACACGAGAATTTAGTGAAGACTTGTTTCAATTTTCGTTGGTTTCATCATCATATAATATTACTATCACCGAACTATGATAGTAGAAAAAAAGAAAAACTGGAAAAAATCCAGGGGTGAAAACATCTCCAATGTATCAGGGAGGGAGACATTAATTTTGGGTCGTGAAACCGACAGTTGGAGAAATTACCCGCGAACACACGCCAGTCAATGCTCCACCGGGATATTATTTCGTACATTTTGGTGTTATTTCACCACACAATTCGCGGGAAAAAAATAATCGGAGGTTATCAACGACACGTCTGAAGCAGGTGATGGAAAGGAGGGTGTGAATGTTCATCAGTATGTGCTCGTAGATGCATCACCCCTGCTCAAATAAAATATTTCAGAGATACATACAGGGTGACTGGAAATTCCTTGAAAGGGTATAATCAAGAGATAAATATTTTTGCCAAAACATCACCCCTTTTAATTGTGGGGCTATGCAATGGTTTTCAACAAAAGTGGACCACCATTGTACGGCCGCTATAGTAAAATGGATTTTCACTATTAGTAATTTGACCATTTTTATTAGTTCACATATCAGTGGACGTCTTGTTTGTTATGGTATCCAAGCTACGCTAATTAACACATTGTCTCTATCCCGCTTTCATTATTTTACTGCAGGCAGTGAGAGAGATAAACATATTACAGTATACTGCTTTGTACATATTTGTGTCAAAGAATCTGCATTCGGTCGCTTTTTTTTCCAAGGAATATAAAGCATAAGCGTTGAAAATAAGCTATCTATATAAAATCTGTATTTTTTATATGAATTTGCAGCTCTTCCTTTCTATGTAGCTGCGCCTGAAAATAAGACCTTTCTGCTCATTTTATGGAGCTTACTTTCAAAGATGTCCTTGAGTAAACGGCATTATTTGCACCTTTTCGGAAAGTTTATGAATTGTGAACTCTTTGATTGAAAAAAAAAGTGGATTTTATTTTGAATAACGTTTTAATTTTAATATTTTTATGTAATTTGGAATGAATTTAAATTGAAAGCATTTTATCATAGATAAATTTAAGAGTTGCAGTTGAGGGAGATCAAATGAGATCAAATCTAAGGCCCGGTACTCACTTGCGCCGCGAACGTGTAACGTTGCATTAATTAAATCAAAAGGTCTACCTGATTTTCAAAGCGAACGCCAGCAGTCTTTGGTAAAATTGTATATGCCAACATTATTAGTCCCCTAGTTAAACGGACATACATTTATGGCATTCAGATTTGGCTGGATCTGATCCATAAGATGAGATGAGATTGAGATGAAGAAGGAGTAATGATTTCTTTTCTCAAGGTCAAATGATATTGGGAAAAGTGGTCTTTATCTGAAGATGAGAAACTCTCTTATGAGTTTTGGCAAGGTTAAGAATATCTGGAGTACTCACCAAGTTTCACTATTTCTTTATGAACTAGATTAAATAGTTAACAAGGAACTTGACTAACTACCGAAATGAAACTCGATTTATATTATAAAAAACACAAACACTATATTAGTGAATAAAAATAAAGTATCACAGGAAAATGTATTTTAACTTAAAACTAATTACAATAATATGCACTGGTAGTGGGTTCTGAAGAAAAGAGTAATAAAATTGTATCTTGAAAAAGCTTTTATACTAGGGTTATTCACGCAAGATATTCTTTAAAAAATAGGCGGTGTGTTCTCCCTCTGGTGTGAAATATCCAAAGCTAGTTGACTTGGTACAGACTGCGATGAATCTGCATAGTTGATAAAATACGAGATGTATTCGTCGCACTCCGCTAGATGGCTCTTTGTTCTGGATGGTTCTGATGGATGGTTGTCATCGGATAGAAAATTAGTTTGTGTGATATAAATTCGATATTACATAACCGCCATATAGCCTCCCGCAAGAATTTATGGCGTGCTATAAATTCTGATGTGGATCTGGTGATGGAGTGTGGAGTGGAACTCTGCAGTCCTCTGGTTGAGCGGTTTGTAGGAAAGCTGGAGATGGTACGTCTTGAATGTTGACATGGCTCGACTGGGCTGGTCGTTGTAGCGACTGGAACTTATGAGAAGTTGGACAGAGTGTTCACGACGTTAGTGCGGTTGCACTGGGGTAATATGATGGCTAAAATAGGTTAAAACAGCGTTGATGTGTTTTACCATATGAAGCGGCGATGTTGATTTGCGCTCGGCCATTAATGCAGCAGCGATGGTGCGTGTGCTGTTGTAACTGGTTGATCCATGAGGTCTGTTGACGAGCAAGGAAAAATGCATCAGTTGTTTTCAGTGGGGTGTCATCGTGGTGTGATGTACATCTGCCACTGTGGAGAGAGACAGTAGTGGGGCAAAATTCGTTGTAGAAGTTTGGCCTCCGAGCTACGAAGTCTGTGAGACAACTCGTGTAGTCCGCCTTTGCTAAGTACAGCAGGTGAAGATTGCTACTGTAGGCTTCCATCAATTGGATTGTGGTGGTGTAGTCCAGCGTTGGTTGAGTAGTGTCATGATGAGATAATATGCAACATATAGAATAAACAAAAAAATTTACAATAGAATTGGTATAAGTATATTTGTTTTAGGGTGGTTCTTGAATTTAAATTTTGTGAAATACATTTTAAATTTGGATTTGAAATTAAAAGTTATTTGAGTACCTATATTATAAACAAATGTTGACTTTGAAAAAATTTTACAAGTTATATTTTACTAAGATAATTGTTCTAGGAAAAATTTTTCTAAGTGTGGTATTTCAATGTTGTTTTCTGTTTAATATTCAAAATAAAGGTAGGAAAAATTATTAAAATTGGTATTGAATAGGTATGGTTCCCAATTGGTATATGTTTAAATACTTTTTCTATAATGTTTATGAAGTGAAGTTACTATGTGAGATCCTTTATATATAATAAAATTTGTTACCAATCTGGTATTAGCAATATACAGTTGGTGGTTTTGTATTGGGATCTGTAATCATTTTGTAAAAATACATATTAGAATTTTTATACAATAAAATAAGTAAAGAATAGTGGGTAGACATGGTAATATAGTTGTACATAGTGTGTTTGAATTAAAATTTTTCATAATGTTTTATTTTGTCAATGTATGTGTGTCAATAATGTTAAATAAATGTTACTGATTTGGGAAAATTAGTATGACACTTTTTAGAATTCTGTTTTCAATGGTCTTTTGTATGAATGTAAATACATTAATTGTCTTTTTCTTAACTCGTTGAGTTGTATATTTGATGGTAATAGAGTATACGTATGACGCTGTTGTCATGTGTGTATAATATGGACAATACGTATGACATTATAGTCATGTGTGTATGTCCTTTGGTAGACTATACGAATGATGCTATGATCATGTGTGTATGTCTGTTGCTCAGTCACTACAAGAAGGCTTTTGAGATGAGTATCTCTGCTCTTGTGTGTATGTAGTTAGCCGACGAAATGGGAATTTCGGTCTGAACATGCGCGGTGCATTGTACTAGACGTGGCGTGAAATACATAGAGCTTTTTTGAGTACATGTGTATGAGTACATGTGTATAAGTATTAGGCCGTATTTGCATATGTAAGTTAACCTCGAATTGAATTCGGACTGAGATTCTTGGGATAGAATTTCTCTAGTCGCGGAAAACGTTAATAGCACTTGGCTAGTAGTAGATGGTAATATAAGATGGTAATATAATTGTTTTACATTGACAATTTAGATAGAATATATTTATAGACCATTGAAATGTTTGTATCGTTGATAAGTTGATACATAATTAATTATTTATTGACCAGAATAAAATAAGAATTGGTAGAATATGACTGAAATGTTGGTAAGATATTAGCTGAAGGAGTCTGAATGTCCTTTAAGTGTTTACCAAATATCAATATGACAATATACAAATGTATGTGAAAAAATGCGATTTAAATTTCTTGTTTTTCTTTAAAATGCAATAATGCGCTATGAAAATTAAATAAAAATGTAGGTATTTGTTTTGCTTGTTGTTTATGTAAAATATAAAAAGGTTACCTCAAGGTTTGGCAACATAAAAACAATGTACTTGTAAATCTGCAATCAGATAATCAAAGGTTATTATTTTGTAAAAAAATTATTTAAAATTGCAATTCAGCATGCGATTCTAACTAGTTAATGTATTAAATTAGGTTTTATCAATGTTTGGAGACTTGAAAAGTTTTATGAAAAAAATTCGATGTGACATTGTATCGTGAAAAAATTTAACCTACAAAATTTATTGTTCACAAATTTTAAGTTTTTTTCTTTTTTTGAAGATTTTAATATCGTTTTTACAAGGTTTAGGCATTATTGATTAAATGTTTGTAATAATAAATAGAAGGCAGAAAAACAAGAGGCTTTTAAAATAATCCGATGGGTTGAAATTGTTTGGAAAAATTTATGTGCTGAATGTCGTTTTACAATGGTATTTTAAAAGATTTTACTTGCCTGTGACCCATCGGATGACTCATCCCTTCAGAACCAGTTGAATTTTCGAGTTTGCACAAGATTTTACCCTATATTTATATATTTTGTCTAAAATTTGAAAATATTGATCGCGAACAAAACGGCTGGTGAGCTATTTTGACAGTTGTACTCGCAGTAGAGTGAAGTTGCGCCGAATGATAAATGGATGTTGGACGCGCTTAGTTTTGAATGTAGTATGTGATATGAAAATTTTAATTGTGGGACAATATTATTTAGATGGCTTTGTGAAAGAAATAATTTGGAATGAATGTATAGATTGTTAAATATTCGAAATGGATTAGTGGACGAAGGTGTACATGTGACAATTTTGTTAGAATGATTGTTGAGAAAAATTTGTTTGAGAATGTTAATGGATTGTTGGAGATTATTGGAAAATGATGGATTAAGTAGATAATTGAAGGGTGTTCGAACGTCGTGGGGTCACCAATTTATGGCGTGAGGATTTGGCTGGATCTGATCCATAAGATGAGATGAGATTGAGATGAAGAAGGAGTAATGATTTCTTTTCTCAAGGTCAAATGATATTGGGAAAAGTGGTCTTTATCTGAAGATGAGAAACTCTCTTATGAGTTTTGGCAAGGTTAAGAATATCTGGAGTACTCACCAAGTTTCACTATTTCTTTATGAACTAGATTAAATAGTTAACAAGGAACTTGACTAACTACCGAAATGAAACTCGATTTATATTATAAAAAACACAAACACTATATTAGTGAATAAAAATAAAGTATCACAGGAAAATGTATTTTAACTTAAAACTAATTACAATAATATGCACTGGTAGTGGGTTCTGAAGAAAAGAGTAATAAAATTGTATCTTGAAAAAGCTTTTATACTAGGGTTATTCACGCAAGATATTCTTTAAAAAATAGGCGGTGTGTTCTCCCTCTGGTGTGAAATATCCAAAGCTAGTTGACTTGGTACAGACTGCGATGAATCTGCATAGTTGATAAAATACGAGATGTATTCGTCGCACTCCGCTAGATGGCTCTTTGTTCTGGATGGTTCTGATGGATGGTTGTCATCGGATAGAAAATTAGTTTGTGTGATATAAATTCGATATTACATAACCGCCATACATTAATTAAAAATTGGCTGTTGTTAAAGTTTCCCAAAGGATGGGGTATAATAACCAGTTACCCTGTATGTTTATTTTGAGAAAGCAAAATTTCACTGCACCGGAATGAAGAGCTGTCTGAGAATGATATTCCATTTTAATAAAGAATTTTTGTGCACATTTTATTCATTTATGGATTCTATATTATTCAGTTCATTATCAAAATAATGACTAAGATTTCTCGGTGTGTCTTAAAATCATATTTAGTTTACTTTTCCACTTTATATGAAAATATATTTGGTGAAAGGAATATTGAATTTTGGATTCATCAAAAACGACCAAGTTGATAATTTTTTTTTCCTTTTTAATATAAGCCGATTGTTTTACTTATAAGAATGTTTAGAAAAATGATTCTTTCTTTAATGAACACTTATGATATTTACAAATAATCGTATAATTAATAATCTTCTGGCGTACATCACATCACAGAGAAGACAAAGAAGATATTGAATATTGCTAGGTATGTTGGCACAAGGGATACAGCGCCGTAGAGTTGCATGACTCTATGTCGCATCCATTATCTATGAATTTTTGTATATCCGTTTCCCTTTCTTCAGCCATATTGTAATGGAATAATACGTGTTTATTAACGCTCCTCGCATTTTTATTTAATTCAAAACAAATTACCCCAATCCTCAGCTCAACATGGTCACTTCGAGCCTGATTAAATATAGGATTGGGGGAAAATAAAAATTTAAAATAATAATATGTTTTAAATAGTGTTTTTTAAAAGTGTTGATGTGAGCAAACATGTGGCAATGGAGGAGCAAAAGGTTACAAAAAATTAACCACTAAATTAAATAAACAAAAAGTACGTACTGTGACGTCAGTCGTACAAATAAAAGTTGTAAAAACAACAATTTAAAAATTAAATTAAAAAAAGTGTTGAAAATATAATTTATAAAAAAATGTGTGTATGTTTAATATAACGTTTATCAACAAAATAAAAAAAAGTGTTTAAAATATAACACAAAAAATAAATATAAAATAAAATAACTGAATGTTAAATGTAACATTAAGATCAAGAAATAAAAACATTTATTAAAAAGAAGAAATAAAAAAAAGATATTAATAAAATGGCGTTGGTAGCCCAGGCGAATTTTGTGAAAGAGCGCATAAAAAAGTTGAAGAATACGATTAATGAACAGTTTTTCCAGACAGCTAACTTTCAAGATATTAGCTTAAGAGTCGACAGACTTCAGTTTCTCTACAAACAATACGACAAGATAAACATGGAGGTTATGGATTCGGAAGGTGAATCATTAGTCGATGAGATGTATTTTGAGGCTATGGACAAACTCAGAACAAAAATGGCGCAGATGGAGGCTGAAAACAGCGTGATGCCGCGGGCGCATATATCGAAACCTGGATCCAGTCAATTGAAGCTGCCCCATCTCTCTTCTGGAAAGCTTACAGAATCTAATAATTTAATGCCACCAAAAACTGTAATATTGGCGAATGATAATTTGAATATACCTGTCAATATACTCTGTTCAAATATTTTCTTACAGCCCCATGATAGTTGCTTGGATGTTGATGCGAGTGCCATGAAGACAGTTCCGACTCAGTTGGACAACGTCGTTGCAGGGAGCATCCAAGAATCTGCTCAGCAGAAGACACTGAACTTCTGCTGTCGGGATCGTGAAGATGACATAAATCTTCACGTGTCACGGGTATGGCAGCTGGAATCTGTACCGGAGGTTTTCTTGGACAAGTCTGAGCATGAAAGGGCTGAAGAGGTATTACTTGAAAATATTTCTTTGAAAAATAATAAATTCAAGGTTAAGAAACCATTTATTGCGCCTTTACAAGAAATTAATGAATTTCTTGTAGACCCGCTACCATTTACATATAAAAATCTAAATAATTTAGAAAAAAGATCAAAAGGCAACAAAAATTTGTTTTTTGAATACAAAAAAATCATTCAAAACCTTATTAATTTAAATCATATAAAATATTATGATGTCAGCAATGATGCTGTATCATTTTTACCTCATAACCCTATCATAAGGGAAAATATACTTTCAGCGAAGCTCATTGTAGTCTATGACACATCCATGAAAACCTCAAATAAAGTTTCGTTGAATGATTTGATGATAAAATACGGCCTTGTGGTACAAAAACAATTGTCTTTTATAATATTATTATTTAAGATAATAAAATATTAGATAGTATTTGCTTGTGATGTCATGCAAATGCATAAAATGTTCTTGTTATATTGAAAAAGAGCATGAACTCTTATTTGTGTTAACTTAATATTTCTTATTTAAAGTTTTCTAACACTTATGTGGTCATAAAATCATTCAATTGGACTTGCAGATATTCCAAAGAGTTTGCGGTGTTTTTTGTGTGCTCTGTAGATTTGCCAGAGATGGATGCTGCCTGCAAAGTGGCGTGCATGGCATCCGTTCCAACAAAATTGTATTTCAATATTTTATAATAAAATTAAATGTAATGTAATATGTACTGCAATTCAAAAGGCCACAAATATGTCTGTTATGTATACACAAATGGGAATGATGAACCTCTATATACGAAAAAAAGAAATTAAAGAAAAAATACTTCCAGACATAATATAAAAAAATGTATAGAATATGTAAGGCTTGTATCATAATGTCAAATTAATTAGAACATAAGAAAATTGACATAAATAAATAAAATAAATTAACTTTATTAATTTATAAAAAAAAAGTGTAAATTCTATTTATGAAAATTGATTAAAAAATAGTACCTATACAAATAGGTATATTAATAAATATGTAGATTCTAACATTATATTGAAAGTGGTTGAATATTTAGAAACTTATTTTTTATAGATGGATTATTTTGTTTGCACATCTAAGGCCTATAAATGCCTATTTATTTAATTTTTAGAAATTCATTTTGTTTATAACATAATGATTATTTGTGGAAGGAATATATGTATCTTTACCCGCTTTCTGTAAGGATTACTAATACTCTTCAAAAGGTTTGTTTGTTAATAAAAATTACTTGTTTCACAAGTTATATAAATAAATTGAAAAATTCGTTTTGTAAAAAACGGTATATATTTTTACCTATATTTAAATGCTTACAAAAGCCAACTGTAAATGTTTTACCTTACGTTGCATAAGTAACATAAATATAATAATTTTAAGTTTATATTATGAAATAAAAAATGGATATTTACTTACTCTCTTATAAAAGGATATACATAAATAAAATGTTCCAACTTTATTATAGTGGATTGTGTAAATATATTATAGAGAAATATGTTTTTATGGTGTGAATTGTTTTGTAAAAAAAAATATATATATTTTTTACTCATCTACAAGGCTTATAAATGCCTACTGAAAAAAAATATTAGCCAAAAGAATACCTAGTTGAATAAATTACATAAATAAAATAATTTCAATTTTTTTATTGATTATTAAAAAATGTATGTAAGTACAAATGTAATTCTTGTAAAAATGCAGGTTTATATTAACCAATCTATATGGATTATATTTCTACTTGAAATGAGTTAGTAATAAAAAAATAACATATTATTAAGTTACATAAAGGAAATAGTTTCAACCTTTTGAGTTGGTGTCAGTACTATATATTGTATAAAAAAAAATATTTTCATGTTATTAAGAAAACTTTTGTAGAAAAATGTGTTTACAATTTGACAATTCCTTTATTTTATTTGAAGGCTTGCAATAGCCCACTTATAATTAGTTAATTGATAAAAATAATTAGTTGCATATTTTTATTTACATAAAAATAATAAAATCAACATTAGGTATTATATTGCATTGAATGGCATATTTAGAAAATTTATTTAACATAATACTAACTAGGTATATGAAAAGAACTTGTCTAATCAAAGTAAAATTTTGATTATTTATTTAAAATTAATTAATTGTGCTAACAATGTTAATTTCGCATGAGCACATAAGTAAAGGTTGTCTGTTTTCTTTTCAAGCATTCATCATCAGGTTCATAAAATAAAATACAGTCCACTAATGAAAGAAACTGATGACGACTTGAGAAGAGGGCTGACGTATGCTCTTGTTCTTTGTCTTCTGCTTCGGGAGTATGTTGGCACAAGGGATACAGCGCCGTAGAGTTGCATGACTCTATGTCGCATCCATTATCTATGAATTTTTGTATATCCGTTTCCCTTTCTTCAGCCATATTGTAATGGAATAATACGTGTTTATAAACGCTCCTCGCATTTTTATTTAATTCAAAACAAATTACCCCAATCCTCAGCTCAACAAGGTACATACAAGAAACTGCAAGCCATTACAACAGAACTGATGTCTATAATATAATTTTAATATACAATATAATTATCTGTATTGTTTCTACCTGTGAACATGTGATTTACATATGACCATACGATAAATAAATACAAATAATAATAATAACATTTTGTCAATTTGTACTTCAACTGTCAACTGGGTTAAGTCAAGGACCAATGTTTCCAAACTTTCTTTAGTGCATGGTATTTTATGCGGCCATCCAATCCAAACTCCCTTTAGACCCCACTTAGGGGCATAGGGAGGCAACAAGAGCTCTCTATTGCGCTCGATCTTGCGCAACGTTAATGACCTCCTCCCACACCATGTCCAGATTCCTCAGCTCTGCCTCGAAGGAGCGGAACACAGTATGAGAGAGTCTTCCTCGTCTCCGGGACCCTGATGGGAGGAAGAACAGCGCTCTCCTCGGCCAACATTCATTCGACATCCTTAACACATGTGGCAATTTTATGCGGCAAATTAATTAAATAAAGACTCTTGACTGGTTTCTTTTTTTTTATTTTCCAATACTTATCGATTTAATTGTGATTCATAAAATGCCAATAAAATAATTAGGTATATTAGTCTTAACGCATATTTAACTTTTTTTTACAAATTATATTTTTTTTTCAATTTTAACCAATATGTAAAAGAGCAAGAATAGGTTTGAAAAACGTTAATTGGAAAAGAAATGAAAATGAAAAACCACTTTCAACACGGGAAGTAACGTAGAAAAATGACGAAGAAACATTTTCTCCGTGAATCTTGGGGTCACCCAAAGAGTCAGATATAACGAAGGTCTGTAAAAAATATACAAAGCTTCCAGGATCTCAGAGTATGCTGTGATGGACCGGGCATCTGCAGAGAAAGCTATCGTACCGGGTCGCTGGGAGAATCCTCTATGGTCACCTAGGTGGAAGACGACGAGACTGAAGACCTACCTTAGAAAGCTTACAAAGCAGGAAGGGAGTACAGGAGTTGGTTTTAGTGTGCCGCTAATAATTATTGTCATTTCGTTTAGTGTCTATGAAATTGGTACATATGTGCGCTTTGAAACAATACCGGACCACTCCAAACCCACATAAATAGAAATGGATGGAGTCACCACTATGCGTATGTTGAGTGACACAAACACGATCCTCTGATAACCGAGTAACCCATGTATGCATTCATAGAGGGACTGCAGGACATGCACGCACTGACGGATGATGCGATCCAATGGCTTCCGTCTCTGGAGGTCAAATTGTGAGTCACCATAGGAAGAAGACCTAATGTAATGAAATAGAATGTTGATCAACAAGGATGTCTTGAAGTCTTCCAATCTATCTTGTCTTTTTTGATAACGTAAAATAGTATTTATTAAAATCAATACAAATTATATACGGATAAGAATATTGATTTTTGTTTATCTTAAACTCAATGTTGCAGATGATGGGTAATATTCATAATGATAAATTTCCTAACAAAATATTTTTAGAAAACATCGAAAAAAATATTTTTTCTCATTTGAAATAGAGAGAGAGAGAGAGAGAGAGCTATTTAGATAACTTGTTTATTGAGGTTTTTAATAAAAGAGGCGTTGTTGAAAAACAGGGAGGATATTGTGAAGAAGAGGGTAGAAAAACATTTGCACAAAGGAAGGAAAGAAATAAAGGACCCGCAGTTTATCCGATTATTTCATTGTTTAAAAAATATTTGTGTTGTGACAAGCTATTATGTTTTTCTGAAAGGCGTGGGGCTGCGTAGAGCAGGGCCTCTAAGTTATGTTTATGTCCCTGACATGCTTCAGAGACAAAACAGACTTATCACATTTCACCCTCTTAACCCTGGTTCTCACTTACCCATAGGATATAATGCGCTGCTCTGTTTAGCACCACCTAAGGAGATAATTTTGAATATTTTTTTCTTGTTCGTTGTTCGTGGTGGTAAATAAAATCAAGTCTTAGTTTAGTTGCAATGGACAGGTTTAAATAAGAAGCATATCTAACCATATTATGATTGCAGGAAACCTAAGGTTTAAGCTGAGACAGTGCAATAAGATAAATGGTTTGGGGACGAAAAAGAGCGACAGTAACAGGTGAATTAAGATTAAACTACCTGTTTTAAATCAGAGAGTAGAATAATAATTTTTCGCCCGTTAAGGGTGCGTTTATATACCAAAAGAACATAGAGTCAGAGCTGGAAAATAGAGTATATTTTCTTGATCGTTGATATGGTCGCCAAGGAAACAATAACGAGAAAAAACCACTGGCGCCCGTCATCTGTCATTGCCCATTAATTATGCCTTGAGGCAGTAGCTCGCCTCCCGTTCTACTTACTCGGCCGAGTACTCACCCTCCTGGTGCCCTGCCGTCTCTCTCCCGCACCCCTTTACTGCCTCGCTTGCTCACTCGGCAGGTCTGAACACTCACTCTCTCGCCACTCGGTCACATGGTTGTTGTCAATTCGCCGCCCGTGCCTTTTCATTTCAATTCCTTTTTTAATAAATACACCATGTCATTTAATATTAAATGGGACGTTGAGGCATCTGTTAAATTTCATTCAATTATATTCCCTTGCTTGCCTAGTGGGCAGTGTTATCGTATTTTCAAAACGCGTGTGAACAGCTACTCGCCAACATCACTCTCTCGGCCGAGTAACATTTTACTGTCTCGTCCGTTTACTCGGCACGTGTGTGTGATCAAGGTATAAGTTCTTGCTCGTTATTGTATCCATGGTGTTCAACATCAACGTTAAAAGAATGGATATTCTACTTCTAGCTCCGGCTCTATGAATGTTTGGTGAAAATAAGCGCTTATTAGCGTGCAAATGGCGTTCTAACAATAAATGATCGAACTGTTCGATTATTTTGTATGGAAATTCTTTCGAAACTCTTTAGATTTTGATATTTGACCATGCAAAACTTCTCCGGTCGCAATTCTAAGATTGGGTGGCAGCAATTTTCTCAACTTTTTCCCTCCAATCCGTCCAATCTGTAGTCATTCTCTTAAGTTCCTCATAGGAGGAAAAGCACATCCGAATACACTTCTTGAAGGTATTACTGACGTGGTCGTTCTAGGTGTTTCTTAGGTCCAGCCTTCGAAATAACAGTAGAAGACGGTCGTAAGCCCATGGTGGTTTGTTCCATTTAAAAATCGAACATAAGTAATGAATTGTTAGAGTCATTCGTTGTTATTTTTTCTTTAAGATCTAGTCCTGAAAAAAGGTTACAAGAATCTAGACATAATTAGAACGTTGTGCACCAACAAAGCCAATAGGCAATAAAGATGAGACATAAATGTCTGTAAGAAATTTGTAAACAAAAATGGATATATTCATATCCTGGCGCTAAATACATGACAGCAGTCGCAGTCTTTAAATTTGGTTGCTCTCTTGATCTCAATAATTTCCAACTTTTATCTCTTTATTTCATTAATTATCTAATATCTACTTGTTGCATACATGGGATTTTTCGACATGTTGAGAATTCTCATGATTAGGAGTTTCGGAGACTTAAACATTACTACCTAATGGCGAACGTTGTTAACGTAAAGTGATCACACTAATCCAGCCTTCGAAATAACAGTAGAAGACGGTCGTAAGCCCGTGGTGGTTTGTTCCATTTAAAAAACCGAACATTAGTAATGAATTGTTAGAGTCATTTGTTATTTTTTCTGTAAGAACTTATATGGTTTCCACAGGCGACCAATGTCGCCTTTTTTTTTAAAAAAAAAAAAAAAAGAAACCTCAAACGAATTGACATCACTAACAGCTGACTTCAGTGCTAATTTTGGTTAGTGCATTAAAAAAAAAACAATGAATTGTAACGAACCATATTTTTATGTACTGGAAGGTTCGGTTGCATTTTCATTTAAAAAATAGTTATTCCAGACTTTAATGAGATCGGGAGTATCTCTATATATAAATCTCTTCGCTTGCAATAAAAATATATTATTACTTACAGATTCGCGAGATTAGCGGTAGAGAGGGGGGTTTGAATGAGATAAAGCATCAGAGCATCATTAAGACCACCATCAAACTACCCTCACTGCTGGTTACAATTTGTCTTAAGAGCCATTTTATTTCAATACTAAACTAAATGTAAGATAATCAAGGGATGAATCCAATTTGTGTAATTTACAATTTTACTATCTTTATAGGGGGTGATTATATACGTTGTTAAGATTCCGAAAATGTTGTGCAATCAAATGTAATTTATAGATGTGATTCAGCTCCATTTTAGTTTTTAACATTCATTTCTCTATCAGGGAAGATTACTGTTGATAAAAAAAATATTTCAGAGTTTTTGATTTTAATAGATATCTATAGGTATATACTTTTCATATGAAAAGTAAAAAAACAATACTTTTATAATAATATGGCAAAGATACTCGGCAAACGTTATTATTTCAATAACCTTTTAAATAACGGTAAATAAAATGACGGAAGAAAGTCACGTGACAAATAAAAATAATCCTCCACCTAAAAATATGATTCTTCATACACATTATTTGTAACTTTGTAATACTTAGTCCTTATACCTATTTATAAATAGATAAAAACATGACATACAACACCATCGTCGTTTTTCCTAGGTCTAAAGGTAGGTATATTCAAATGTACTTAAAATTATATTTTTAATGAATTTATGTTCAAGTTATGTTACCACAAATACGTTCTTGACATCTGTCACACTAAAAAATCCATGGACCTGATCGGCTCCTTAGTTCGAATCCGAGACCTTTAAAACTTACAAAATTCCACGTAAAAACTGCTAGGCCACCAATTATTTCTATTTACTCGTAAATGGTATAAAGAAAGCACTTTTTAAAAAGACCCATCTCATTACTTTCAAATGAAATGTATGCGTCAAAAACATATTAGATTTTTCATTTTTGAAATCCAGAATTTTTTTTTATAGTAGTTTCCTAGCATTGTGGGAATTCAGAAAAAATCGTTGCTTTAAAATTATATCGAATATTTCCGTTATTTTAAGGTACCAACATCGATTCTTGTTTGTTTTCCTATTATTTTGTATCATTTTTGTTTGAATTCATTAATGTAATATTTTTGTATGATTTTGACGACTCCAAGTGCCTGAAAAGGCCTAGGGATGAGAATGATAAATAAAAATAAAATAAATAAATCGGCAATTTCTTTCAGAAAAAAAATGTATGAACAGTGAGTACGTTTTTCGTTTTCAATAAAAACATTAATAAAAATATTTTATCCTAATACCTATATTCTTTTATAATATATTCACAAAATGGGAATAAATATTCGAAGAAAAATCGAAGTCCATACATTATAACGGAAAATCTAACATTATGAAATATGACGAATCGATGTAATATTTAAAGCAATCTGGAAGCATATCCTACAGGCTTTACTGAGCACGGATTCCGCAATATATTCAAAGGATTTCAATATGAAAATAATATATGAATATTATATTACAACTAGTGTTTACACGTCATCGTGTGATGTAGGTAATTATAATTTCGATTCGAGGCGTAAATAATGAGTGTGTAGGTACTTAACTAAAATGTTTGAATTTATTGTAAAGAATTCTAAATTCAAATTAACCGTAAAAGTTCACTTATATAACACCGTGGCGCTAGTTTTATATAGCATGCATTGTTATAACGTTCTCTCGTTGTCAGAGTGGTTTCCAGTCACTCATTTGTGTAAAGTTTTTGAATTTATTGTAAAGAATTCTAAATTCAAATTAACCGTAAAAGTTCACTTATATAACACCGTGGCGCTAGTTTTATATAGCATGCATTGTTATAACGTTCTCTCGTTGTCAGAGTGGTTTCCAGTCACTCATTTGTGTAAAGTTTTTGAATTTATTGTAAAGAATTCTAAATTCAAATTAACCGTAAAAGTTCACTTATATAACACCGTGGCGCTAGTTTTATATAGCATGCATTGTTATAACGTTCTCTCGTTGTCAGAGTGGTTGCCAGTCACTCATTCAGTAGTAGCCCTCAGGAAACCGCTGGATAGGTGGCGTTAGTCGTGCATTCAATTAGTCAGTGTTCTGAGCTATTCTTATTTAGATGTTAAATCTTAGTATAATACTTTTTACGCGTGTATTGATTTTGATGCTATCATAAACCCACTACATTACATTTTATTCAAAATTCTATTAGGGGTTTTCTGACTCTAGCAACTTTATAAGAAACTCTATCTATAAGAAGAGAAGAATTTGGCTCATTAGTAAAGTATAAATTATTCATTGAGTTTGTGATTTTGAACTGAACGGTGTTAAGTTTTTCGAAGATAAATAATAAACCTTATGGCACACATATAACATAACACCCTTTGTGACCCCATTTAGTGGCATAGGGAGGCAACAAGAACTGTCCACCGCACTCAATCTGTCAATCGTGACAACCATCAAACAATTAATAGCTGAAAGTTATGTAAAATTTTAAAATGTTTTAAATATTACACAATTTTATTTTGTCAAGAGCATTAAGAATGTTACATTATAAAAGTTGTTATGATCGTTAAGTTTTCTTAAAGTAGGTACCAATATAATGGTTTATTACCTCTCGTCTAGAGAGGTAATAAATCCTTTATACAAATTATATACATACATATACACACATTGTAAAATGCTTATGTTTTTTGTATTTTTTGGGAATAAAATAAATAATGTTCCGTGCAACCTATACATAAAAAATAATTTAGATATACCTAGGTATATATTATTGTTTATCTGTGGTCCCAGACACAGACGTATATATTGTTTTTTTTATCTGTGGTCAAATTGAGAATAGATTAATATTGTTTGTCTTTAATAATAATAGAAAAATCTTTCTACATACCTATCGATATTTCAAATTTGATTTATCCAGTATCCAATGCCCATGTCATTGTTTTTGAAAGAAAATTGTGAAATAGCGCTCGCTCAATAATGCTAAACGTATAAGAAATTCAAATGAGTTATGGTCGAATTTCGACCACTGGGTGACCGCTAGTACATATTTTTATACTTATTTTTTTTGTATACCTAACTGAAAAAAAGTTGGAACACGTATGTATGGCAAGAATTTACAGAATAAATAAATACAGTACACATAACTTGGTAAAATATGTTCAAACAGATACACCTATTTATTTTGTTTGCTTCGAACGTATGCCGTTTATCGTGCGTCGACTGATAAATCGACCAGGATCAGTAGAGTCTGATCCAGTACTAGATTTAATCAGGGTCCTTAGTTGTCTTAAGCTTAAGAAATCTTCTGACTACATAATTGTTTATTTTAGAAGTTTCGCGTCTCGTTCTAAGTAACAAGACAAATAGATAACATTTGAAACGCTTCCATCTGTTCTAAGTGCGATGGCATCTTCAATGAAATTTACCTTCTTATCAGAATTCAGTTACATACGTTTTTTTATGGTAAGATTTTTCTCCGTGTAGAGTCGTTCAAAACATATAGAAGCATTATTAAAAAAAAAACAGAGGGCCTAGGCAAAATACAGTTGTCGATCGACTACAAACAAATTCTTCGACAATGTAGAGTGGGAAGAAATTTAGCTGTCCACTTTTTATATTTTTATATAAGTGTCATTGCTTGGATTAAATAATTTTCTACATGTTCCAGTGGACAGATAATTTTTTCGCTCTATACATTGGCGAAATCTTCGTTTGTAGTCGAACGCCAGTTTGAATTTGTCTACGGGGGCAGTTTACTGCATTTTCACTCGAATTTATAAGAAGTTTTTTTTCAAAAAAAAAAAAAAACTATAATTTTAGGTTCTTCAAAGTATTCTTTTTTGAAATTATGTTTTTTTCTGTGTTTGTGATAGTTACATCTAGATTAGAATACTGGAAATGAAATAGGGCCAATTTGCCAAAAAAAAAAAAAAACAAAGTTGATTTTATTTCACCAATCGATAGAACATAATATCTTCGCCAATAGGTACTCCTAAATATGGCCAAAACAAATAATTTGCTTATTTAAGGTCCTACGTCGCATGAAAGCTACAATTAGAATATCTAAGTGCCATACAGTATTATTCTATAAAAGGGCCAATGTGCCACCTAAACTTTTTGTTAGTAGTATGGAAATGAAATAGGGCCAATTTGCAAAAAAAAAAAAAAACAAAGTTGATTTTATTTCACCAATCGGTAGAACATAATATCTTCGCCAATAGGTACTCCTAAATATGGCCAAAACAAATAATTTGCTTATTTAAGGTCCTACGTCGCATGAAAGCTACAATTAGAATATCTAAGTGCCATACAGTATTATTCTATAAAAGGGCCAATGTGCCACCTAAACTTTTTGTTAGTAGTATGGAAATGAAATAGGGCCAATTTGCCAAAAAAAAAAAAACAAAGTTGATTTTATTTCACCAATCGGTAGAACATAATATCTTCGCCAATAGGTACTCCTAAATATGGCCAAAACAAATAATTTGCTTATTTAAGGTCCTACGTCGCATGAAAGCTACAATTAGAATATCTAAGTGCCATACAGTATTATTCTATAAAAGGGCCAATGTGCCACCTAAACTTTTTGTTAGTAGTATGAAAATGGCCGAGTTAAATGCATGTGTTTCGTCAAGTGGTGACAAAATTAGAAGGAAAAAAGGTGAAAAAGTGCTAAAACCATTGGTAAATTATTGAAAAACTCTGGTAAAGAGTGTGTGTCTTCAGCTGGACGTATAATTTCTGCTAAAATCACCATCAGAAGAGGTAGGCAATGTTTTTGTAACAATTTCATTCTTGTACACGTATACAGTCTGCGTGATGTAGAAATGCCGCAAGTGTTGTGAACACCGCGTGCAATAAACCATCGATTGGCACAATAGGTATCATTTAATATTAAAAAAAGGATATTAAGAATATTTATTGTGTTGAGTGTGTATGATAATAGCATGGATTATTTTACTTGTACATAAATATTTTGCACATTTTATTCAATATTGCACCAAGTAATGTTGATTTAATTATTTTTGTAACAATATCACGATCCCGCATCACGAACGACGCTATACGTCGGCGCACCCGGCGCAGGCCCATCACTTCCACCATTACGGAGAGGAGATGGGCATGGATGGGACATGTGTTGAGGATGCCGAATGACAGTTGGCCGAGGAGAGCGCTGTTTTTCCTCCCATCAGGGTCTCGAAGACGTGGAAGAACCTCTCATACCGTGTTCCGTTCCTTCGAGGCAGAGCTGAGGGAAATAGACTTGGTGTGGGAGGAGGTCATAAGCATTGCGCAGGATCGGGCGCAATGGAGGGCTCTTGTTGCCTCCCTATGCTCCTAAGTGGAGTTCAAAGGGAGATTTGATTGATTGATTGATTGATTGTAACAATTATGGGTATACTAGTTGGTAGAGTGGGAATGCACAGGTTTTGTATGGTGGATCGGTTTATTGTAGAAATAACATATTATAAAGTATGAAGGAGATGTACTGCGCGGACGCCGAGTGGCGTACCGCGATGCGCGTCGCGAGACGGAAGGTGCGTGTTCTCTGTATGCAGACTGGTTGAAGACTTGATGGTGACTGTTAGCTATACGGCTTTGCACGATGTGGCAGGCTGCTACTGGATGTCGACATCATGGAGAGACGCTATTGGTGGATGATGTCGTCATGCAAAACAAGGCCGCCACACAATAAACACATTGTTGCTTTTTTATGATATAAATTAAAAACTCTTAAAAAAAGCCAAAAACATAAGCAATCTTCATAACTATAATTTAGCATCGTTAAAACGTGAATGCAAAATATCGCAAGAGAAAAAAAAGGATGTGATCGATTTAATTCCGTTTTTGCATAAAGAAGAACATAAAAGATATTATAAGTCGATATTAAATGTAAATTCCGATGATTACTTAAAAAATATAATCGACAAAGGTCGATTGCAGGCACATTACTATACTTTTTTTCCACTCTTGTAAACATTGAGACGTGTGACTTTTTTAATATATTCACGAAAGGTAATTAAGCCCTATTTCAGGACAGTATGTATTGACATAAGACTTTCTTCAATTTCAGTTTTAATATGCTATTTTTATAACTTTAATATTAGTTTTTGTTAGTTTAATTATAATATACATATTATGTAAAGTTCTTAAAAATACATGTTACATATAAATAAAAAGCTTTTATATTTTTCCAAATGCGTTTATTATTTTAAACAACAATAACTTTGTTTTAGTAATTTGACACATTGGCCCTATTTAATTTTCAGTATTCATTCATTAACTTAATGCTCAAGTATTTGCATCTTGGTCTGTTAAGCAATATAAAGCATATCTATAACCTGACTATCTGAATCAACATTGTAAAGCAAATTCGATTGCTTGTAGTTAAAAAAAAAACCAAAGAAAAAAGTAGGTTATTATCTATTTCGGACCAAGGGATACATTCAAAATCTGAAAATGATTTAAGGTAATTTTGGAAAAAATCGTGCAATGAGTTAGGTTTCTGCTATTAGAATAAAAAGAAATCTCTTTAGACTTTTAATAAAGCAAAGTGTAAGTTGCAAAAAAAAAAATCGTTAGTATAATAAGCAAATAACCTGTAAAGGTTATGGTGCTATTCGCTTGGATTCTAATGGAGTTTTCCAATACGAGATTCTCGAAGAAAATCAAATATTCTTTTACGATTGGGTTTTCAATAATCATAATTATAAATTATATTATAAAATTTATGGAATATGAGATCAACGATCCAGAATTGTTCAGGTAGTACCTACTGTACGTTGTACTCGCATAACACACCATTTTTTAATTTTGCAAAGGGTTGATACGTGAAAGGTTTTGTGATAATTTTTACAAAAACTTCGCGGACGGAGGAGTATAATATTTCGCAACCTATAGTTTATATAGAGCAGTGGCGAATGCTAATATTTTTTTTAAATGATGCATTGAAAATACACAAATAATACATTCTATGACTTTTTGACAGTAGCTTGTGTCGTTAATAATTGACTCTTTTCTATTCCTGTCGTCCGACAGGTTTTGCTGCTAGTAAGGTATAAACTAACTATAATGAATGAAGCTTATAAAAAATGTTAGATAACAAGTTTCATAATAAAAGTAATATTGAAAAAGGCTGGACATTATCGAAGTCATGAGAAAAGATTCTATTATAACGCAGATTCAATGGCACGGAACAAAAAAGATCGACTCTAACATTAGTAAATGAAATGATTATAGCGCGTTACATTGTTCCCTTTACTTGAGAAATTATCCTCATAACAAAGTAAAACTTCTCAATAAAAATCCAGTTATTTTCCACATGAAAAAGGTTTAGATTCTATTTTTTTCGCATTGGAGATATTTATGGTCATCGTTATATTGTCAGAAAGGTTTGTCAGCTTTAACGATGCGGAAATGTGAAGTTTCTGTTTTTTTTTTTTTGGAAAGAAATGGCCAATGTATCTTAAAGCGAATATTAACAACTAATAACTCTTAAAGAATTCATTACTGATGTTCGATTTTTAAATGGAAGAAACCACTACGGGCTTACGACCGTCTTCTGCTGTTATTTCGAAGGCCGGCTTAGTGTGAACACTTTACGTTAACAACGTTCGCCATAAGGTGGTAATGTTTAAAGTCTCCGAAAATCCTAATCAAGAGAATTCTCTACATGTTCAACGGGTCGAAATGAATTCTAATCAGTAATGAATTCTTAGAGTTATTAGTTGTTACATATAAAAAAGGTCACAAGAATCTAGACATAATTAGAACGTTGTACACCAACAAAGCCAATAGGCAATAAAGATTTTACTTAAGCTTTATAAAAAAAAAACTGTGATCAGTGGAAAATAAGAGTTCAGCGGTAGAAAATTTGCGATCAAGCCATGTCGAGGTAGTTTAACTCATATCGATTGATTGCGAGCTGATCTCTGTAGATTTTAGACCGCCATGTTGGATTTTATGTCAACTGACAATGGTTTCGAGTGTACAACAACGCTTTCTGTAATAAATATACTGTTTTTAAGTTTTTTTCCCGTCCAATAAGGTGCTCCCTTCATATTATCTTGGTCCATTATGTTTTGGTTTATCATTTTGATAATAGAAATTTTAAACAAATAAAGCAAATATTGCATTCCCGTAACTAATCATCGAGGTCTTACAACTAGGGAATCCAATCCCGCAAACCGCGGATCCCGCAAATGCGGGATCCCGCACCTTTTTTGCGGGATCAGAAATGCGGGATTTCTCATGCGGGATCCCGCACGTTTGCGGGACTGAAAATGAAAAAATAATAAACAATAAGAATGGGCTCAGATGAAGTTCTGATTATTAATTACATCCTGTACAACCTCATTAATGAAAGATTTTTCAACTTTCGCTGGAAAAACGGGACTTTTCTTTGAAATCCACATGGAAAATAACTAAACTTTCAGTTTTTAAGTTACAACTAAGTAAGTTTTGAATTTATATTTTGTGTTGTGTGAATACTGTATCGGAACGGAACAAAATCAATGTCATTGAATTACTCTATGGCTAGGGATTCTCGCACGGTAGGAGATTCAGTATCGAGCGTAGTAAATTGTCAAAAGAAGGTAACTGCGTGATGTATTGTTAGTTAATGCAGAAACCAAATTGATCGACAAAATACCAGGATAAGCCAGGAACTTATAGTGTCGCTATCTCATCGGATAAAAGAACGCCGTACATCAATGGCCGTTATATGGTTGTGAATCCTGGCATCTGACGAAGCCTCAACAAAAGAAGATCCTTAGTGTTAAGAATAGATTTCTGCGACAGATTTTGGGGATTAGATGGTACCACTATGTCACAACAGCGAATCACCTCAGTGATCCAGAATCGCAAATTGAGCTGGCTTGGCCATGTTCTCCGCATGTCCCCCGAGAGTCTTGAATATGCAAGTCTTTACTGCAATCCAAATGGGACAAGAAGGCGAGGTAGGCCGAAATTAACAATGATGCGGGCATTCACGGAGGTTCTACGAGATGCTGGACTGAGCTGGGATGGACTGCCATAAAAATATCTAGAAAAAGATTCAGGAAATGTGGTGGACGATCCATTCTTTTATCTGAGAAAAGTAAGAATTGAAATGTGTGTGTTGAATAGAGAGAATGCTGTCAGACGCGCAGGTCCAACAAGAATCTGAACACCAGCAAGTTGATGACAACGACATCAACGATGATAAAAAAGGCATACCTTTAACGTATCTATCTATCTGTTAAATGATGATCCTTCGCTTACACTAGAAAATGAATGAGAACGTAGTCTCCGTACCAAATGGATAGCTGAGTCTAGACCTGTTGTGCCTGTATCCGTACCCACTCGAGATAATTCTCTTGATCTGATGCGGAGGGAATAGAGGAAAGCACTTGGATGTTGTAGAGGTGGGAATAACGGCTTAAATTCATAAACTTTATAGCAGTTTCATAAATTTTAAATAACGTTATTTTTAAAGGCTTAAAGCTTATTTATTTCATTAGTATCCGGAAAGACTAAAAAAGTCATTCAGTAAAGTCATAACTCTGATATATTTACAAATATCGTTTAATACCAACAACGAGAATAGCTATTTTTATTTATCGAATATTTTTATCAGCGTTATAACGCTCACCTCTACTTGGAAACTGCTTACAATTATGTAAACTCAATTCCGTCTACAACGTTTAGACACTTTATGATTTCTCCGGAAGTATTATCAGAAAACAATAACTAGTTTTTGTGCCTCTTAAATCAATAATTCATTCGTCAATACTCATAATCATAATGCTAAAAGCTTAAACGCTCAAATGTTGTATTATATCGTTCCTTAAAAGAAGTGGATTTTTGTACACTTACCTCTAAAATATCATTATTTTCAATTGCTAACACTTCTAATAATTAAAAAAATGCATACTTATTTTTATTTCATCGTTTTCTTAATAACAATAACCTACTTCAAACAAAGAAATGTCAATCCCGCTGATCCCGCAAATCCCGCGGGATCCGCGGGATTGAGGTCACCAATCCCGCAGGCTTGCGGGATCGCGAATATGATGCGGGATTGGATTCCCTACTTACAACCATGATGCACCAACTAAATTTATTAGAAATATAATGACGTTTTGAAGAAAATACTCAAAGAATACCTTTTAAGTAGGTACAAGATCAGTTTCGTATGATTTAATAAGGACTTAACTATATTTTGATATAAAATAAATAATTAAAAAATAAGGTACCTACCTATTCTGCATCAATAACTCGTTCAAATCTGACATAGCGAATATTGGCAGTTACCACTCGCGTTGCCCAGCTACTATTTGTTTGTTTACAAAATTTTGTATGAAATGTCATCTTCATACATAACAAACGCGGATTAAATATTTTTTTATAATTTAAGTAAAAACTGATCAGTGATTTATATGTAATCTTACGATTAACGATTTTTTTATAAGTTAGATGGTTAATAATTTAACCAAATTATTTGTATGGGGAACTTTGAAAAATACCACAAAGTTAATTTCATCAAAAATCGGGTTTTTGGTTTAAAATATACAGCAAGGTATGGACACAATTAGCGTGCTTTGTAAAATGTCCTAGTTTACATAAAAGAAAGAGAAAACAGTTTAATAAACTGTAGATTTTTATGTAAAAATTAGAAATATTGAGTAGGTACTCCTTTATCTTTATTTTTTTTTATTTTTATTTTACTAAACAAATATACAAATAGTGATAATGTTACAAACAATTACACAAATAGTATGAACAACAAAAACACCAGTAAAGTATATATATACGTAGACATTAACAGCGAGTAGGTTGCTTTCATAGCAAAAAAGTGAAACTTCATTGACCGGAATTTTTGACAGATTGATTGGCAAAAAGGCCAAATAATAATGTCGTATTGAAATTCATTATTTAGTTAAGATAATACTTCCTAATATATGTATTTTTATTTTATTCGTAGAAAAACGGGACAATTTACAATTTAGTTCACACTCAACTAAGAAACATAACAAATTTTCGCCAACCAAATTGTCAAATGGTGAAATAGTGCGATTAACTTTTGAATACGAGTCTGGGATCTTAAGTTTTGTATGAAATTATTCGTGATCAACCTATGAACTTACAGCTAGAAACATGACATATCAAAACGCACACAAATAGATGACTAAATGCTTTGATAATAGGTAGGTATGTACTTACTACATATGGTGGCTGTTTATTTTTGAAATTTCAAAATACCTACATTCATTAACACGAATCGACAAATTTGCTAGTAGGTATCAAGCATCAAAGTTGTGAATAAATACATACATTTATGTAATAAACTATAAAATGAATTTGATGATTTAATTTTGTGAGGATTATTAAGTATCGATTTCAAAACTCACTTCCATAAACAATTTAATGTCCTTGCATAACGTGAACTATAATAACGCAGAGAAACGTAATAGGTCCTTGCTTTCAAACCATTTATGGACGCTGCACTATCTGTTTAAAAGCAAACAGTTAAAATTTGATGGTGTTTATATTACTTTCAATGCTTATAACAGTAAGCATTAAACGGTATTATTGTCAATCTCATGTTAAATTTTAAGTTATTTTTGTCATACTTTGTTCACATTTTTTTTTGACACAGTATTTGAAGTTTCTACACTTTTAAAAGATCTATTGCACATCTTCAATAATTGACCCCATGGCCGAGCCGGAAAAACCTATCACCCTCCTTCTTGTCATAGGTTCCAAGGATATCCATTTCGTAACCGGTTCTTGATCTTTTATCAGTAGAATGAGTCCAAGACTTTAATTTTTAATGTGATTGATATTATATTTCCATAACCCTATAAAAATGACTTAAATTATGCTTAGCAATATAATTAAATTTTATAAAGACTTAAATATTCAACAATTAAATGAGGCGAAATTTGACTTAATAAATAATTATCATAATATTACCTATTTTTAATACAAAAAAGGAAAAAGTAGGTATATTAGACTTGAAAAAACTTATGTATGATAAAAATAATGGTCGTTGAGTATAATCGGCATGTAATGTTTTAAATTAAGTATTCATATTAGCCGTGGGGCTGTCGGCTTAGAATAGCACCTCTGTTCTTTTTGCTGGTTTTTCGAGCATCCTGTAAGAGGCAGGTAATCGAAAAATCAGATCGGGGTCGTGGGGTTGACCACCTCACACCCTTAAACTCCAGCGGTCAGAAAAGGCAACAAAATTAAGCCTCGGACGCCTGGGCCCCACCAGGGGGGGGTCCAGGCAGCTAGTGTCCCCCCTGTGTTGACCACGGCTCGGAACAAGAGCTTGAAAATCGGGACCCTGAATGTCCGCACTCTGAGGGCGGGCGGGGAGCTTGTTGCTGCCAAGTTGGCGGGAGATTATGGACTGGATATCCTGGGGCTGAGCGAGGCACGCATCCCAGGGACGGGGCAGAGCAGGGTTGCCACCTTTTGAAAAAATAAAATCGGGACATTCAGCCGATTATAGGAGAGGGGGCGTCCATTAATCACGTGATGTTTTTTAGACCCCCCCCCCCTCCCCCCTGGTGATATTTGGTGATGTTTCGGGATACCCATCCCCTCCCCGAAAATCACTTGTAATTTTTTAGTGCAAAGAATTACGAAACAAATGATTCAATATTCGATTTTTTTTTAAATTTCTGAAAATGCAATTGTTTTTCTTCAAATTCATCAGAAAAATAAATGCATGTGATTTTCTCACTAGACTCCCCTACCCCTTCGTGATTTTTTCCAGACCCCCTCCCCCTTTTGGGCTCACGTGATTAATGGACGCCTCCAAACTAGCCATAGATATAATATAGACTAGGTGTTACCTGTGGTTTCGCTCACATGTTACTGTATTTGGGTTCTCTTCCTAAACAATGCAGAATTATATTCTCATCAAATTTAATTATAATAAAAAACATCTTGTCCCATTTCCAAGACTGTCCGAGTATTTCTTTTTTAATTTATATTCTAAAATTTCCATTAAATAACCTAATTACCCACTATATTTTTATTATAGTTTTGTCATTATCAATCTGTATTTTTAAATTAAATAATAATATGTGTTTCTAATTCAAATACAATCAGTCCGAAAACTTAAAAATAACCATATTTTTCTACTTTGACCAACATTGTCCTATGAGAATTCCAAAAAATAACTCGAATAACTTTTATTGCACCAAATGACGTCATTTGAAATCAATTTTTATATTGCTGGATATGAAAAAAAAAATATTCAGGTTTCGAAAAGCAATTAAATAAGTGATCTTTAAAATACTCAATTCAATCTGCTTTGGGCATTTTTCAAGCTACGAACCTTTTTAAAACATTTCAATTTATATCTTTCACGTTGATTTATTATTGTTGGTCGTAAGTTCGAACGTATAATTTATATTATAAAAACCTTCTCCTGACAAAAGCAAACACGAGAAAAAAAGAATTAGCGATATCGGACCAGCGGTTCAGGCGTGTGCAGATATTTCGTATAGGTACCTACTTAATTATTCACTAAAAATTTACCTTTTTGTGTATAAAATTCGCATTAATAATATCTTCTCTTTTAAGAGAAAGTATTCACATTTCTTCGATCTAGTTTTTGCACCGTTGTTAATAAAATAATATTTTTGAAAAGTTCACGTAATTGACTAGCCTAGTCCAACACACGGAGTTTGACCGTGTCCAGTTGTCCACGTAAATCTTGATAAGTAGGTATAGATAGATACCTATGTCATTGTGTGAGCACTGTGTGTAGATCTGAGTCTGAGTGAATTAACCAAAAATTGTCGAGTGGCGTGTTATAAAAAATCGGGACAAAATTCAGGTCGTCGGGACGCGGGACAATGGCATCGAAATCGGGACTGTCCCGGCAGAATCGGGACGGGTGGCAACCCTGGGGCAGAGTGACGCTGGCAACTATGTCATGCTGCACTCTGGTCACCGAACTGCACGGATGCGTGGCGTCGCTCTACTTTTAAGTAAATATGCCTTCTCTCGCCTTCTTGGTTGGGAACCTGTTTCTGACCGCCTGATGAGTGCGTCCTTCAAGATGACAGGCGAAACACTGACGGTCCTCCTATGCTATGCTCCCACTGAGGATGGGGATGCGGCTGCCAAGGACTGTTTTTATGACAGTCTGGATGCAGTTGTGTCCCATGTCCCAAGGCGCCACCGCTTAATTGTACTGGGGGATTTTAATGCCAAGGTTGGCAGTGACCCCCAGTATGGACCAGGCGTCATGGGTAGGCATGGCATGGGAGTGATAAATGATAATGGAAGCCGTCTGATTGGTTTCGCCACACTCCACGGACTCTTAATAGGGGGAACTTTGTTCCCCCACAAGGATATCCATAAATATACTTGGACCTCGCCTGACAGGAGAACAAAAAACCAGATTGACCATCTTCTGGTAAGGGCCAGCAACCGAACTGACCTGCGAGATGTCCGCACCTACCGAGGGGCAGACATGGACACTGATCACGAACTCCTTGTGGGTTCGTTGAAATTCAGATTTACCCATTTCCAGCAGGGACCGTCTGCCTCTCGCCCGCTGGACATACGCAGGTTAGAGAGTGCTCAGTGTCGTCATTCGTACGAGGCTGAGTTACGCACCAGGTTTGCCCCCTTGCAGGATTCACACGGAGCTGTTCCAATTGAGACAGCTTGGAATAGCTTCCGTGACGCCGTTATGGAATCCGCACGTTCTTCTGTCGGCTATAAGAGCAAAAAGAGGCCAATATGGATGTCCGATGGGTCCTGGAGCCTCATCGAAGATCGCCAGAAGGCTAAGACCCTCAGAGACAGCGAAAAAGACCCTCAAAAACTGGCTGCTTTGGTGTCTGAGTACAGGGAGCTGAGCCGCAAGGTGAAGCACTCTGTACGAACAGATAAAAGAAGACACCTGGACTCTCAGATACGGCGAGCGCAATCTGCTGCACTCGGAAATGACTCAAGGACACTTTTCGAAATCACCCGGGAGGTCGGGGGCAGGGGTCAAAAAAGACCCGTGACGGCAATACGAGACTCTCGTGGAGCCACTGTCACTGCCCCCGAACTGATTAAAGGGAGATGGAGGGAGTACTTTGAGTCAATATTAAACCGTCCCGAGCCCTCCTCACCTTACAACTTTGAGGAGGAGTTGGCTGGTCTGAATATACCTCAGGCAACTGGGATATGTGAGGAACCGCCGACATACAGTGAGATGGTGCTGGCCGTGATGAGACTTAAGAACAACAAAGCGCCAGGAGACGATGGAATTCACGCAGAGCTCCTCAAACAAGGCATAGACACCCTTGGCCAACCACTATTAGATATATTTAAAATGGCGTGGGAAGAGGAGAGGTGCCCAAAAGATTGGCGGAATGGATCCATCGTCGCAATATTTAAAAAGGGGGACCCCCTTGAATGCGGAAACTACCGTGGAATTACTCTACTGAGTGTTCCCGGTAAGGTATTATCTCAGATATTACTACACCGCATTCGGGGGCCTGTCATGGCTGTCCTGAGAGAGCAACAATGCGGCTTTGTACCTGGAAGGTCCTGCACGGATCCAATTTTCTGTGCCAGGTGCATCTTTCAGCAGTGCAAGGAGTTTAACTCTCCAGTCGCTTGTTGCTTTATAGATTTTGAAAAGGCCTTCGACAGCCCACATAGACCATCAATATGGAAAATACTTGCTATGTATGGTATACCTCCGAAAATAGTTAAAATGGTGCAGTCCCTGTATGAAGACTCTGAGTGTAGCGTGAAAACGCCAGGTGGTCCTACTGAAGCTTTTAGGATCACCACGGGAGTCAGACAGGGCTGCGTACTAGCTCCCTTTATATTTATAATAGTCATGGATTTCCTGTTGAGAAAGTCCATGCAAGGAGCAAGAGGTATACCGATAACACAGAGAGATGGTCTAATGGGCGAACTGTGCGATCTGGAGTACGCGGACGACCTAGCGTTGTTCAGTACGACAGTGGAGGAATTACAGCGCAGTGTTTCAAGACTCTGCAACGAAACAGCACGCCTCGGCCTTCGAGTCAATGCCAGTAAGACGGAGCTCATGGCGAATAATGCCTGCCCCGATAAACAGCAACCGATAACCATCGATGGTCACCAGGTCTCCCGGGTGGATAAATTTAAGTACCTGGGAGCAACCATTACCACCGCTGGTGACCTCGGGGCTGAGCTCCCGATTCGTATCGGTATGGCAAGTGGCGCCTTCAACAACATGACCAAGATATGGAAAGCGTCGGCGTTTAGCGTCGAGACGAAATGTAAACTGTTTGATGCGTGTGTGTTGCCCATTCTCCTTTATGGGTGTGAGTCCTGGCACCTGACTCTGGCCCAGGCACAAAAAGTCTCAGCCTTTGAGATGAAGTGCCTAGGGAGAATTCTGGGCGTAAGATGGTACCACCGCATCACGAACGACGCTATACGCCGGCGCACCCAGCGTGAGCCCATCACCTCCACCATTGTGGGGAGGAGATGGACTTGGCTGGGACATGTGTTAAGGATGCCGAATGACAGTTGGCCGAGGAGAGCGCTGTTCTTCCTCCCATCAGGGTCCCGAAGACGAGGAAGACCCTCTCACACTGTGTTCCGCTCCTTCGAAGCAGAGCTGAGGGACATGGACATGGTGTGGGAGGAGGTCATCACCGTTGCGCAAGATCGAGCGCAATGGAGAGCTCTTGTTGCCTCCCTATGCCCCTAAGTGGGGTCTAAAGGGAGTTTGGATTGGATTGGATTGGATTCATATTGCTGTAGGCAATTTTTCTAGCCGACCCAGTCCAACCTGAGATACGAAAACCCCGGGTAGAAATTTCAAGTAAAAACACAAAAATACTGGGTAGAATATTTTTGACTATCGGGAATCAAACCCGGGATGTCTTGATCAGAAGGTGACCTACCACGAGGTATTTAAACGTAGATGCTACGAATTAATTCACAGTTAACAAATCCATGAAATGAAGGAATATTAGCAGAACTTCAATGAGGGATTTGCGGTTTAGGAAAATGGTTTACTTAGAGGTTACTGGGTAACAAATATTTTAGATTATGAATGGGTCAGATAGTCAGATGGTTAAAGTTCAAATAGAAATGGCCAACAATTAATTGAGTTTCTTCTACCAAATTATATTAATTAGACCGGTTGTTTTCACCATTCAATAAGCAATTTGGCGTTTTGAAAATAAGTGAAATGTGAGAGAAAAATGAATGTGGAAATGATAATTTCATTTCATTCTTGAAAACGGACCGTAATAGAAATAAAGGTATAAAATATGTAAGATTATCTCGTTTAAAAATAATACAATGTACCATAAGATAAATAACGTCCCTAATAGAAAATGTATTTCGTTTTTTTTGTTCCTATAATAGAAGAAATTTCATGGAAGATAAGCCGGTAATGAAAATTTATTAATTTTATTGCTACAAATGGTCTCATTACGGGTGATTTTCCCATACACGTAAAAAGTATAATATCTAATAAAAATAATATGTTTTCTTCAATAAGCATGCGAATTGCTCATTGGTTTCAACACTGCACCAACTTCAATATATTTTTTTTAAACGAACCTAGTCCCACCTGAAAGCTGAAGACAAATTGTTTCAGAATGACTAACAACTGCCAGTATAAACGAGCTCTTGATAACGGAAAATGTAAGGGTTCCGATACGACTGCTATCCCGTATGTTCTTGTAGACAGGCAGCACAGAACCAGATACTGGGATACGATCTCCAGGATGAATGGAGCAACCATTATAAATCTGAGCACTCTGGCATGCCCGTCATTAACCACACACCTCAACAGCCTGGTTTTCACCTGTCTCGCAGCTAGAGACTACGCTTAGGATGGGTCATGGCTGCTGTGGTGAAATGCTCCACAAGTGGGGAATAAGAGATGACCCACGATGTGACTGTGGACACCCGAAACAGATCACATCATGAGCAATCGCCCTGCGCGTGTGCTTATCCCGGTACCGCTGAGAGCAAGTCCGTTGTCAAAAATAATTTCGGAGATATAATAATTTGAGCTAAAATTTCACTAATTGGATTATTCTATTCCATCTAAAATTGTGTCTCTGGAAATCTGGAAAAAGTGATGTAAGATATGTAAATCCGAGTGAAGACAAATTTTTTAATGTTAACTACTCGTCAAAAATTCAGAAAAAGAATCGCTTAAAATTGATGAAAGATCAACAGATTTGGAATATGAATTTAGAAAAACACAGTTGCACGTCCATAATTTTTTTATTGAATCTCGAGCGCTTTCGTCTAACTCAAGTAGACATTATCACGAGAATGTCTTATTGAGTAAGTCGATTGCGATCGAGGTTCAATAAAAAAATCGTGAAAGTGCAACTGTGTTTTTCTAAATTCATAATGATGAACTTTGGCTACATAAATACTTAAACCTTACAAAAAATATGATCTGGAATATCTAAAAATGAATAACATAACATAGGTAGTTATTACTACCACAGTAGTTTTTCAGACGACTTTATAGTGTGTTTAAAAAGCGGATTCGTCATACTTCACCTTAAATTAGTCTTGTTCGCAAAAAAGTACCTCCGAAAACATGAAAAGTACTAAATTAAGTTGTGCTACTATCGAATCTAGGGTGCGATATTTCCCATTTCGATGAAGGAAACATTTTTTCGATTTAATTCCTAATATTATTCTACAATATGAATTAGATCGCACTGTAAGAAAGTTATATTATCAGGGATGTGACAAGGAAGTCATTACAATAAAAATATCCCGTTTGTCCCAGATGAACTAAACTTCATTACTGCAATTGTCTTGTTAAGAGAGTCCCACAGCACGGATCTAGAATGAAGTTTACTGGAATTGTCCCATTGCACGGTACGCTCACCTATTGAACGGTAAATTGATAGTAACCGCAGACCAACTAAACCACCTAGATTGCAACTTTGTTCAATAATAATAATTATCAAAGTTATAGTGGTTTAGTTCTTAGTAAAAGTCCAAGCGCAATCAATGGTTCAATTATCAAGCAATGCTAAATGAAATAATTAAAATGATTTTTTTCTTAAAGATACTTTAGCTTTTGAAAAGCTTGATAAACCAGCAGTGTCTATGGATTTTGTAGGTTTATTTTTATCGTACCGTAAATCGGTGGTTCGAAATATTGCATTCCAAAAATTGGATTAAAATTATAATTAAAAATCGATCTAAAGATTAGCAAGATAATATACAAACAATAATCTCTCCCAATTTGTAACAACTAATGACTCTAACAACTAATAATTTATTACTGATGTTCGATGTGATCACTTTACGTTAACAACGTTCGCCATCAGGTGGTAATTTTTAAATCACAGAAACTCCTTATCATGAGAATTCTCAATATGTTCAACATGTCAAAAAAACCCATGGACAAAACAAGTAGATATTAAATTATTTATGACTAATAGTAGAGTAAACAGTTGGAAATTATTGAGAACAAGTAGACCAACCAAATTTAAAGACTGCGACTGCTGTATTCAATGGCACGACATCCCACCTCAAGCCTTGGCCTTCCTTAACAATCACCTTTAACAAGTCAGTAGTGTCCTCTGTCGCCGTCTTCCAACTCGCCACCTGAATGATCTGTGCTGCACCTTTTTCCAACTCCATTCTCGCATCTTAGCCAAGGTCTACCGACTCATCTCTATCCTCCTTGATGTCCACTTAAAATTATTTTAAGATCGCGTGAATCGGGCGAATGCTGGAAGTGTCCAGCGCGCAGTTTTTTGGGCATTGCGATGTTTAGGGCCCGATATATTTTGTACAGATCTTCATTGGTTCTAATGCGCCACTGTTCGCCCTCTCTCAATAGTTCACAGATTCAACGCAGCATTTTTCTTTCAAATATCTACCATTCTGGATGTCAGTGTTAGCGCCTCAAACCTATAGATTGAGACAGTTCATATGACTTCAGAGTTTTTTGTTAAACTGTGGACGATACGTGATTTGAACACTGGCAGCATGGAGAAGTAAGTTTTGTTGGCCACCATGGTTCTCAAATGAGTATACGAACTAATAAAATCGCGGTAAAATAAATCTAACAGTCTAGTAATAAAAAACGAACGAGCTCTTATCCAACAGCTATTATAAAAGCGTATATATTATAATGCAAGCTTCAAAGTATATTTTAACAAAAAAAGCGATAAACAATATTCGCTGGACGCATTGAATAATAACAGGAATTTAATAAAACAGGAAATGCAACAACACGAAGCGGGATATCGCAAATGCATATTGAAAAAAAAATAAACACTAGTAGATTACGTGATTCCACATTTTGTATTATACTTTAATGGGTACAATTTATTCATTTGCAAGCAGTTATACATAAAAGTTCTTTGATAAAATATTTTGCTTCTTTTATTAATTGCCATAATAACCAACAAAATTGAAATTTCGGAGTTTTTTCGTCCTTTTAAATCTGGCAACTCCCTATTCAAATGATTGAATTCCGAGCATTATTTTTGTTTTTTAGGTACGTATTTCACTCTTGTGTCAAAGTCGCCACGACGAAAACGTCAAATCGCATCTCTTCGACATTATCATCATACAATAATCATCGCAAGACCACTATAACAAATTATTTTGTTTTGATTGTTATTTTAAATAGAAGTATCCTGAGAAAAAAGTTGACAGAGTCAGTGCGTGTCCCAAATTGGAAACATCGAGCGTCATATTTTCAAACGCGGACGGACCGTTCAAACTGAAAACATTGTATGATCGCTCGACGCTCGGACGCGCAAACACTTTTCAATTAGAACAGAGCCTCTTGTATAATTCAACTATCAGATAAATATATTTTTTGAATTACATCTATTCAGATCAAATAGAAATCATTTCAATCCGTATAATTTTAGTTTCTTAGATCAAATAGAGCTGCATTGCGGGTTGGTTTGGGGGGGATCTGTGGCGGACTTGATTTGTGTGGGGCCGGCTTTTTGGTTTGGTTTTTTCGATCGATCTAGAAGGTTGGTTTCGTGCGGGTCGGGTTTGCTGCAGATTTGTCTCTTCCGGGCTGGCTTGCGGTGTGCGGGGGGCATTAAAGGGAGAATGTATGTAATGTAAGCAATGCATCCTACAAGCACCATATTGTATCTACTAGTAGGTATTGGTTTCAAATGAGATAAGTAGGTATGGCTTATTTTTAAATAGTACAATAGTAACCTACTATTAATTAATGCCGTGGGGCTGTCGGCTTAGAATAGCACCTCTGTTCTTTTTGCTGGTTTTTCGAGCATCCTGTAAGAGGCAGGTAATCGAAAAATCAGATCGGGGTCGTGGGGTTGACCACCTCACACCCTTAAATCCAAGCGGTCAGAAAAGGCAACAAAATTAAGCCTCGGACGCCTGGGCCCCACCAGGGGGGGGTCCAGGCAGCTAGTGTCCCCCCTGTGTTGACCACGGCTCGCTCTAACAAGAGCTTGAAAATCGGGACCCTGAATGTCCGCACTTTGAGGGCGGGCGGGGAGCTTGTTGCTGCCAAGTTGGCGGGAGAATATGGACTGGATATCCTGGGGCTGAGCGAGGCACGCATCCCGGGGACGGGGCAGAGTGACGCTGGCAACTATGTCATGCTGCACTCTGGTCACCGAACTGCACGGATGCGTGGCGTCGCTCTACTTTTAAGTAAATATGCCTTCTCTCGCCTTCTTGGTTGGGAACCTGTTTCTGACCGCCTGATGAGTGCGTCCTTCAAGATGACAGGCGAAACACTGACGGTCCTCCTATGCTATGCTCCCACTGATGATGGGGATGCGGCTGCCAAGGACTGTTTTTATGACAGTCTGGATGCAGTTGTGTCCCATGTCCCAAGGCGCCACCGCTTAATAGTACTGGGGGATTTTAATGCCAAGGTTGGCAGTGACCCCCAGTATGGACCAGGCGTCATGGGTAGGCATGGCATGGGAGTGATAAATGATAATGGAAGCCGTCTGATTGGTTTCGCCACACTCCATGGACTCTTAATAGGGGGAACTTTGTTCCCCCACAAGGATATCTATAAATATACTTGGACCTCGCCTGACAGGAGAACAAAAAACCAGATTGACCATCTTCTGGTAAGGGCCAGCAACCGAACTGACCTGCGTGATGTCCGCACCTACCGAGGGGCAGACATGGATACTGATCACGAACTCCTTGTGGGTTCGTTGAGATTCAGATTTACCCATTTCCAGCAGGGGCCGTCTGCCTCTCGCCCGCTGGACATACGCAGGTTAGAGAGTGCTCAGTGTCGTCATACGTACGAGGCTGAGTTACGCACCAGGTTTGCCCCCTTGCAGGATTCACACGGAGCTGTTCCGATTGAGACAGCTTGGAATAGCTTCCGTGACGCCGTTATGGAATCCGCACGTTCTTCTGTCGGCTATAAGAGCAAAAAGAGGCCAATATGGATGTCCGATGGGTCCTGGAGCCTCATCGAAGATCGCCAGAAGGCTAAGACCCTCAGAGACAGCGAAAAAGACCCTCAAAAACTGGCTGCTTTGGTGTCTGAGTACAGAGAGCTGAGCCGCAAGGTGAAGCACTCTGTACGAACAGATAAGAGAAGACACCTGGACTCTCAGATACGGCGAGCGCAGTCTGCTGCACTCGGAAATGACTCAAGGACACTTTTCGAAATCACCCGGGAGGTCGGGGGCAGGGGTCAAAAAAGACCCGTGACGGCAATACGAGACTCTCGTGGAGCCACTGTCACTGCCCCCGAACTGATTAAAGGGAGATGGAGGGAGTACTTTGAGTCAATATTAAACCGTCCCGAGCCCTCCTCAGTCCTCACCTTACAACTTTGAGGAGGAGTTGGCTGGTCTGAATATACCTCAGGCAACTGGGATATGTGAGGACCCGCCGACATACAGTGAGATGGTGCTGGCCGTGATGAGACTTAAGAACAACAAAGCGCCAGGAGACGATGGAATTCACGCAGAGCTCCTCAAACAAGGCATAGACACCCTTGGCCAACCACTATTAGATATATTTAAAATGGCGTGGGAAGAGGAGAGGTGCCCAAAAGATTGGCGGAATGGATCCATCGTCGCAATATTTAAAAAGGGGGACCCCCTTGAATGCGGAAACTACCGTGGAATTACTCTGCTGAGTGTTCCCGGTAAGGTATTATCTCAGATATTACTACACCGCATTCGGGGGCCTGTCATGGCTGTCCTGAGAGAGCAACAATGCGGCTTTGTACCTGGAAGGTCCTGCACGGACCCAATTTTCTGTGCCAGGTGCATCTTTCAGCAGTGCAAGGAGTTTAACTCTCCAGTCGCTTGTTGCTTTATA
This sequence comes from Mystacides longicornis, assembly GCA_963576905.1. NCBI lineage: Eukaryota > Metazoa > Arthropoda > Insecta > Trichoptera > Leptoceridae > Mystacides > Mystacides longicornis. Next base: position 12,099,847 of record OY756437.1, read on the forward strand.
GATTTTGAAAAGGCCTTCGACAGCCCACATAGACCATCGATATGGAAAATTTTAGCTCTGTACGGTATACCTCCGAAGATAGTTAAAATGGTGCAGTCCCTGTACGAAGACTCCGAGTGTAGCGTGAAAACGCCAGGTGGTCCTACTGAAGCTTTTAGGATCACCACGGGAGTCAGACAGGGCTGCGTACTGGCTCCTTTTATATTCATAATTGTCATGGACTTCCTGTTGAGAAAGTCCATGCAAGGAGCAAGAGGTATACCGATAACACAGAGAGATGGTCTAATGGGCGAACTGTGCGATCTGGAGTACGCGGACGACCTAGCGTTGTTCAGTACGACAGTGGAGGAATTACAGCGCAGTGTTTCAAGACTCTGCGACGAAACAGCACGCCTCGGCCTTCGAGTCAATGCCAGTAAAACGGAGCTCATGGCAAATAATGCCTGCCCCGATAAACAGCTACCGATAACCATCGATGGTCACCAGGTCTCCCGGGTGGATAAATTTAAGTACCTGGGAGCAACCATTACCACCACTGGTGACCTCGGGGCTGAGCTCCCGATACGTATCGGTATGGCAAGTGGCGCCTTCAACAACATGACCAAGATATGGAAGGCGTCGGCGTTTAGTGTCGAGACGAAATGTAAACTGTTTGATGCGTGTGTGTTGCCCATTCTCCTGTATGGGTGTGAGTCCTGGCACCTGACTCTGGCCCAGGCACAAAAAGTATCTGCATTCGAAACGAAGTGCCTCAGGAGAATTTTGGGTATAAGATGGTACCACCGCATCACGAACGACGCTATACGCCGACGCACCCAGCGTGAGCCCATCACCTCTACTATTATGTGGAGGAGATGGACTTGGCTGGGACATGTGTTAAGGATGCCGAATGACAGTTGGCCGAGGAGAGCGCTGTTTTTCCTCCCATCAGGGTCCCGGAGACGAGGAAGACCCTCTCATACTGTGTTCCGCTCCTTCGAGGCAGAGCTGAGGAATCTGGACATGGTGTGGGAGGAGGTCATTAACGTTGCGCAGGATCGAGCGCAATGGAGAGCTCTTGTTGCCTCCCTATGCCCCTAAGTGGGGTCTAAAGGGAGTTTGGATTTGGATTTGGATTAATTAATAATTTTTCAGTATTTTTTTAAATAGTTTTCTTGTATTTCTCAAACAGTTCTCGAATAATACTTTAAGTAGGGTTCTCGAATTTTTTTCAAAAGTTTCAAGGAAAATATTTCCGGTTTTGCAGCTGCAGAAAAGTAATTTCAGATGGTTCGAATTCCAGTACTTATTTACAGCTGTTCCTAATAGAAACATATGTATGCATTATTTAACATTTATCAGTAGTAACTATATATATAGTCGTATGGTTAAAAGGCGCAAGTCAAAATTATAAAAACAATTTAAAATCCCTCAGCCAATTCTTGGCGTCGGTCGTCAGCAAATTCAAATCCTCCATCAAGCCAGGAAACATATGTATTGGACAAACATGCACAATATGCTGTATCGTCTGTGTATCGCTCCCACACTCACATCGGGGACTGTCGGCGTAACCCCATCTGTGGAGTTCGGCCGTACTTCTTCCACAGTCCGTTCTTATACGGTTAAGCACCGTCCATGATCTTCTATCCAGCTCAAAGTCAGCAACCCTATTCGATGGATCCGACACAAGGTACTTGTTTTTGGTGTCCATGCCATCCCACTAATTGATAAGCCCAATTGAGAGCAGACCAGAGAAAATAATACAGGTTCTTATATATGTAGTAGAGAAGAAAACACGTCTATATTGGTTGCTGTCTGCTTTAATACATTTCATGCCATTTCAGTAGTAACTGAAAAACAACCAATATCAAAACCATATTTCGGAATAGCATAATATTATTTTTGGATAATATTTTAATGATTTTCAAATAGTTCTCAAACGGTTCACGAATAATTCTTGAACGTTTCTCGAATAATTCTAAAAAAAGTTATTCAAAAAGCAGTATCCACAGTTTTGTCGAACGATTCTTGAACCATGAATTTTTAAAGCACGAAAACCCTGGTCTAAATTACAGGTACGTCTCTTCAGTAATATGTTACAATGCGACTAGAGTGCGTTATATTATTATGTTGTCATATTTAGGAACACCATACTTACTTAGCTATATGATCGTTATCAATAAAAATTTGAACAGTTCTCGAATAATTCTCAAAGGGTTCCCAAATAATTCTCGTACACTTATCGAATAATTTTTGATGCGACGTAGTATGTATCAATGCGACTAGGGTGCGTTATGTTGTCAACTTCAGGAACAACATAGTTACTTAGCTATAAATGATCGTTATTGACATAACTTTTAACGGTTCTCGAATAATTCTAGAACGGTACTCGAAAAAATCAGGATGCAACGTATTTTTGTGGTTTGTAAAGTAATTACATGTACACTTTCTCTGTATTATGCAACAATGCGACTAGGGAGCGTTGTATACAACACCACCTATATAAGAAGGCCTTAGTGCTGGCGGCCATTTTTGGCCTCTCGCGTCACGGCCGCCGGCGTGTAGACAGATATCATAGCGTACAGGTAATTACATACAGATATAGAAGAGTGAATGCTGGGCCTCACGCTGTGACGTAGCACTAAGGCCTTCTTATATAGGTGGTGTTGGATTGTATATTGTCATACTTAGGAACAATAAAGGTACTTATTTCGCTATATAATCATTATTGACAAAGATTTTAACGGTTCTCGAATAATTCTCAAAGGGTTCTCGAATGATTCTCGTACAGCTATCGAACAATTTTTGAAGTGTGAAGAGTCTGCTATAAATTCCAAGCACGCTTCTTCAGTAGTGTGCTACAATGCGACTAGGCTGCGTGATAAGACGTTGTCATAGTGAAGGTACACGAGTGTTTTTCTCTATTCACTCGACCGTAAAAATCTAAAGCCCGTCCATAAAGGAAACTTCTCTATCGCTGTGTATTACGGTTGAGAGTAAAAAGAATTTTATGTCCTTGGAATTTCATTACAGCCAGGTCCGGCGTGAGTTATTTCTCTCGTGGGTCGTCTTTGGCCGCTTATCTCTCTAATTGAATGAATCCATCTCGACCCTTTACGTCTCCATGTCTGCCCAAATATATTTCTACGACTTCTAATTAATATTAACCAGGAGTTTGAGAAATACGTAGTACAATAAGTTGCGAAAAGACGAATCTATTCGATGGAATGTTGCTCGACAAATCATTCTGCTCGAACGAGCAACCATCTATTCATTGTCTCATTAAGTTGGAAATAAGTATAAATCAAATCTATTGGACTAGATTTATATGCTGGTACTTTGATGATATGTGGTGTTATTAATAAAAGTATATAATTAAAAAGCAAAGATATCTTTCATGGTATATATAATTGGATCATACATGCACTTGAAAATGACAGCTTAAACATTTATAATTTATAAATTAATACGTAAAGGAAAAACTTTGTGACATTTTTCACGTATATTTCGCCGACGGAGGAGTACTTATGAAATTTCGTACGCTTATAGTTTATAATATATTTTTTATATTATGCATAAAAAAGAGATTTAATCAATAAAAAAAATATTACAAACACTACTGTCTTCTTCTTCTTCTTCGTCGTTCCCTCAGTGCTGAGGATCGTGATTTTCAACATTAACACCACAAGCCATTTCTCTCCACTCAATCCGATTCTCCGCCAACCGCAGTGCTCCACAATAGGTTCCCCCAGTTGCCTCCCTCACTTGGTCACTCCATCTCATAGGTGAGCGGCCTCTACCTCTGCTGCCCTCCACAATCCCACTCATAATTATTCTCTCCAAGTTGTCCGCTCCTCGTCGTGCAACGTGTCAAAAAAATTGTAGGACTCGACACATGTAGACAGTGGAATTCGCAGCAGGCGCCTCTCACACCACATTTCAAAGGCGTCCATTCTAGCTCTCATCTGAGACGTTACATTGTTTTTGAAAGAAAATTATGAAAAAGCGCTCGCTCAGTCATTGACACTGGAACCTAAACATTGTTCAAACTTATAATTTAAATTGGTTATGGTCGTATTTCGAGCACTGGTCGACCACTAGTTAATTATTGTTATTTCAAAACAATAAAGAATGGTGGACTGTAACAAAATCTACTGGAACGATTCAAATAATTATTATTGTTTTGATTTCGCAGAAGATAATTATAACACCTATAATATCTGATACTTTTCTAGGTTCACAGAAAATAAAAGAATGAAGAGAGCGTAGAAAGAGGATGTAATGCGACCATTTATCAAGCTTTTAAAATTCCAAGATTGTATCCGTGATGATTCCATTCATGCACAATCTAGACGTGTTGTACCTGAAAGAAAAAGGATTTTTCTTCGTTGAAATTGCAGACTACAATCTGCTGAAGACGTGCCAAGAATTAATTGAGGGGTTGAGTGCAGTAATACCTAACAACAAATTGGAAATCAGATCGAGCTAATAATATCCGGTTGCTTGCCAATGAAAGCGGAAGTTGTATTCACTAGAGCCTGGATGTGCAATCTACCTACTAAGTTAAGCATAAAACACTGATTGATTTTTATTCGTTTCCTTTTACGTGTATTTAAAATAAAAGGTCTTTATTTTTCAAATATATTGCAAGATGTATGTAACAAAGTGTTAAAATATTGATCCAGACGCTGTTAGCTTAGAGCTGTATTGTTAAAGTCTTCTTCGATGGCGCTGCAGCTCAAATCGAGCCTTAGCCTCCTGAGTCTCATTCAGTTATCATCTGACAGTCAGTTCATTAAAATATCAAAAAAAATATTTGAAATATTTTAAGAAATTATGACAAGATACAAAAAATTGCCGTCATCGGTGGTCTTGTTGTTAAATTTATTGAAATATAACATTAAATTTGTTAATCCACAATAATCTTGTTTTGCACACTTGTTTCACAGGCACAGGCCAGGACCTGGTCAAAAGTGACAAAGAAACTTACTTGGTGTTAAACTGAAAGATTTCTGCGCAAGATGTCGCAGGTTGGTTATTAAACAAGTCATAATTTTCCATTTGAAATCATATATTTTTAAGCCAATGTATTGGGAAACAATCTCAACAGACAAGGAGTATAAACAAGATAATATTTTTTTTAATGTTTTAATATTAGAACGCAGTTGGCAGGTTTATTGCCTTGGTGTACCAACCCACCAGTTGAGAACAACCATTCTACATTCTAATACTTCTGTGGGTATATCATACCCTTATCATCCTGCTTAAACACTTATAGTGATCCGAATACCTTTCCTCTTATGTATCACCTACGGAGACTTCTAATCAAATTTCTGGCAACTGTAGGTAATCAGTCATCCATTAACCTTGTATTCTCGAATTATTGTATTTATCTATTACACTGTAGAAACGTGTTGCACGTAATTTTTCTCTCTGTAATGCTTATGGAGGGAGGAAATAATAACAATATGTGTATCTATATAGTTTAATATGTACTTATGTATTTTTTTACTTTGTATTTTTACTGCTCTCTATGTTATCTTTTTTTTCTTTAAAAGGCAATTTGCCGTTGATAAATAAAATAAAAAATAAAAATAAAAATACTACTTTCTGAAAATGACCAAGAGTTAATATACTGTTTGCTTTGATTTTAAGTTCAGAGAATTGTAATTGAAATACATTTGACGGATCGTTTGTAGTCTTTTGATAAAATTACGTTACTAAGACGAAACTCTTGCGAATGAATTAAAACTTGTGGATGTGCAAATGTATAAATTTTATTAACTTATCACATTCCCCACATTTATAATAAAAAAAAAAAACAAAATATACCTGCATGAATAATTTTACTACATATTGTATAACATTGAAAACATTCGGGGAATGCGAATATATAAACATTTATCTAGCATACGATGATAAGGTATGAAATATAGATTTGTCTGAGTAATACCATTAAGAAGAAGATATGAGAATCTTAAGTGCACATTGGGGGGTGATTATATAATCATTTTGGAGAAATCTCCCTTTATGGGTCCAGCAGTAATTATGACAGATGAATTAATATTTAATTCTAATTCAAACATTCAGATAGTAAGTATATTTTAACCGCTGTAATTTGGTTAATTTGAATATGAAGCCATTTCATGAATTACTGAACAAATATGGTGTCTCTGATATTTATTCATTTATTTATTCATAATGTACCTTAAACAGTGGGGCTGCGAGTTTCATCGAAAGCTAATTGCACGTTAATAAGCGCTTATTAGCATGCAAATAGTGTTCTAAAATCAAACGATCGAATCGTTTTTCGAAAATCGAAAATTTTTCGTAACTCTTTCGATTATCGTTTCGATTTTCGATCATCGAAAACTTATACTAGGGCTACAGATTATAAAATATCAATTACAATGGCCGTGTGGGATTTTTAATAAATACTGCAAAGTTAGTTTTATTAATAAATTGGTAAATTGATTAAGTTACAAATAATGTGATTGAAGAAGTAAAATTCGTATAAAATAAATTGAAAAAAATACCCGAATCACTCGACAACGAGTGCAACGGGTTAAAAAAATTAAAAAAATGAAACTAACAAAAATAAATACTATTTCAAATGAAAAATTAGTAGATCGAATTTTAGATACAATCGAAACACAATATTTTGAATGTATTGTAATGATAATTTATTTTTTTACACATTTCCTTTGATCAAGTTTCAAGAAAACATGTAAAAAGGTTCTGTAACAAGTCTGATTGATGATGCTACTACTGCGGGTGTAATGTGTTCGGTAATGCGCTGTAAAATATTTAGTATATCGGTAGGAAATACCTTTGAGTGAAATTTTATGATCCGGTATCCATATTTCACCAGGTTGTGTTAAATCATATAACAGCAAAAATCCATTTCTGTAATATTTTAGTAATAAAAATATACCCATTATCCTGCATCACTCTGTACAGTATACGGTCAAAAATTTGGGGACTAGTAAAATACAATTAATTGACGCGGAACATAATATATATATTCTGCACAATATATTAAAAATATTGACGCGGAGCTACAAGCTATAACTCCAACAAAGGTCGCACGCATACGAAAGAAGTAGAATTAAAAAAATCTTTACCAACAAGCTCACAAATACGTGTGCATTAGAATTATGTAGAAGCAAATTCAACTAAATTCTGTAATATTTTTTAAAAGAAATTGTACGCGAAAAGCCGTTGAAGGCAATCAAAACATGGATTACTTTTTTGCAGTTCAGCGTGCTCGTTGCTGGAATTATCTCCCATCAAACCTTAGACTGACTAAAAAACCTATATAGATAAAGAGGGCTGTCTCATTCGGAGCTGTCATACGGATGACCGCCATTTTCGATCCAACATCCAGTGAAAATAGAGACTTGTTAATATTCGTGTAATTTTGAAGAAAAAGTGGTGTTAACTTTTCAAAACTGTAAAAAGTGGTGTTACTATCTTGAAAAGTTGTATACTTTACTGATTTGTATAACAAAACAAAAGTTTTGTTTTCGTTTTATAATAAGATAATATAATATTGTGTAAGTTTTTTTTTTGTTGAGGCCTTCCACCCGATATCGAATGATTTTGGAATATTATGTTAGTGCATTATTATGTAGGTACCTACCTGTAAAAACATGAAATTGTTTAATGGTTCCTTTTTTGTGGATAAGGGTAAGAATTTTTGCTTCATACTTTCTTTAAAATGAAGGATCCACCAGTTTATCTTTCCGTAAAACATAATTAAAAAAAGGAAATTTTTAAAGACAGTTTTAAATTTAATTGATAAACGTCCGATTGGAATAGTTTGGGACCAAATAACTTACCATATTATTAGTATTTAATTGAGAAAACAACACAATTTAAATAGATGGACTGGAAAAGAGGAGTGGGATTATAATGTTTGCTCAAAATGTACGTACGTTTCAAGGTTCTATGAAAAATCATGGAATAAGGAACTATTGACAGTGTTGCATCTCTAGCGTGTTCACGTATTTTGATCGTGAGAAGGTTGTATCTTCATATCTTTAGGGATAAACGATGATTTATGTAAATAAATTGAAAATCTTCGGAAGCCTTTATCGCCATGATATTTATGAGCCGGTATACTTAATGCTTATTTCATCATCCATTCCTGAAAACCCATGAATACGAAATGAAGAGTATCATTGTCAGCATCCATAATCAAATTATACATACGTTCAATGCCAGCTAAAATATAGAGAAAGCTTTGTCCCTGTCGATTTTTTAAGTATAAATATTGAAATTTAAAAAATGAAAACAACAGAAAATTATGATTGGTCAAAAAGAGCGATTGTAATGAAGTCATCGATGTCAGGGAAGAGGGAGAGCGAGAGCAAGAAAAGAACAAAAGGTTAGGTTCTATTTAGTTTTATATTAATATTTTTTTTAATGTGAACACAAACAATACACTCTTTAACTATTTCACAGTAAACTGCTTGAAGCTAGTGTCGTGAAAGAGGCAGATGGTCGGCACCTGGGATTGAACCCACGACATCCGCATGAAACATCATGAAAGCATTTTTTATATGACTCTTCCATTCATGTATACCATTAAGGAACCATCTAGATTCAACCATACCCGAAGAGTGTGGACTGTATTGAATAGAATTCGTCCTGGCCAAGGGAGATGTGCAATGTGCATTGTGCAGACTTTTTTTAAGTGCGGTTGGCCCAATATCCCGGAGTGTGGAGCGGAGTGACAAACTGTGTCCGACTGCAACCCAGACAAACGAGGGAAAACCGTCTGACATCATTGACCGAAGCGGCGACCGAATATTTGAAAACCTCTGACTTTATTATTTGAATGTTAACAAGCCAGAATATACTTGTGCAATCTACATACCTATAAATGTCAGATATGAATGCGACGTGATTTTATAACATGACCATACGATAAATAATAATAAATATATCAATCATTCACATTAAGTAGAGGTGCATAAAAAAAAAAGAGTGAGTCTTCCCCACTTTATCGAACATTTTGCTATCCTGGTGGGTGAGGGAGGGGTGAGCATAACCAGAAGGGAGGGGAGATAGTCCCGATCTGTAGTCTGAGAATCATGACAGTTGGCAACTATAAAAATACCGCTCCATACACTAAAATCTGTAGGTGAGGTATTAGGCGGGCGAAAGTAAAAGGTAGCTGGAGACGGGCTAAAAAGTCGCTACTGATGCAGGTATATGGCATTTTAAAAAAATATATTTAAAAAAATGTATACATTTATTATTGTGAATGTATTTTTTAATGTTTTTTATTTCCTCAATAAAAATATTTGAATTTGAACGATTAAATTTGCAATACTATTCAATCGTTTGAAGTTTAAGTCGGTACTCATTTTGCTTGTTTGCAGACACCTTTATAAATAATATTCCCAATCCGAAGTGGTTGGTAGTCTAGCGGCTACGACGCCGGCTTTAGTACTGTTTCGTTCGGAGGTCGTGGGTTCGATCCCAGGTGCCGACCATCTTCCTCTTTCACGACACAAGCTTTATGTAGGTAGCTTCTCGTGAACGAGTCAGAAAGTGTATTTGTGTTCACTTTGAGTGACACAGGTTTATTTATAAAAAATAAATACAAAAAAGCGTGAGGTCCCAAATCGTACGTCCTTCTCGTTGCGAAGGCGGCGGGAAACTTGAATTCCTGCACACGATTCGTCCTAGCGCTGTCCGCACCCCTTGTTACTTGTTACTACTAGTCGCCAATACATTTTTGTGTATGGAACGGTATTTTTATATGTAGTAAGTTGTCGACCTATAGTGTTTAGTATATCAAGTTTGGTTGAAATCTCGATATATATATAAAATAGCCCTATTTTGCGTGGTCTTCACATCGCGCGTGAACGGCTGGACCAATAATTTTACTCATTAATTTTTTTTCGTGCTTGCTATTATCAGAAGGTTCTTATGAATGAAAAAACAAAATATGCGCGGAACATTAACAAAATTAAAAAAAGAACTTAAAGTAGGTACCCTTCTAATAAAGTATCTACTTTTTACGATATAATTTAATTCTAATTTAGATGGCGTTTGACAGAAACTGTCAGTTGTTTGATATTTGGTGCGATTGACAGAATGCAGATGGAAACATATTATGTTTTGGAACAGATTCATCGGTCGTAGCTACATTGATTAAAAGGTAATTAATATATCTTTATGTATACAAATTCGAATTCAATATTCAAAGTTAGGACTACAGGATAACTGGTCTGTCGGGAAAGCTAGTTTAAAATAGATTCGGCTCCATTAAATAGATCGTAGTTCCCATTAAAATGACCTATACAGTTTACAGTTGTTGAGAGTTGCCGCCATTTCATTCGACATCCATCGTCGTTAGTCTTAAGGCTGAATAAGTGTCCCATAAATAAGTTAGTTCATTCACAAAGATTCAGTTTAATCTTCTGCCAAAGTTATAATTAACGATTGCACTGCAGGCAGATAATCTAGTTTAACTTTCAAATAAACTTTGGATGTGAAATTTAAACTTTCTTGGAGGATTGTCCTTCTGACTATTCTAAGCACGTGAATCGATCACCCAAAGACTTTTATGATGCTTAGTTTATTGGATTCTTCTCCGCTCCGGATAACAGAATAACTAATAAAAAATCGAATATTGAATAGAAAATAATAAATAAACTATAATATGAAAGTAAGCATGGAACGGACTACATAACAACAACGCCATATGTGAAAATTCCATTATAACACAATTGTTATTTACCTGACAAGCATTGAGTTTCAAAACACCGGTACGAAGATTATTGATAGAATTTATTTCAAGCTTTGAGAAATATATTTTTTTTTACATTCAAACATATTTTAAGGTATTTTTTTTATAGAATAAATTGCAGAGTGTGAATTGAAAATGCGTGAAGTATTTTATGGACAGACAATATTTTTCGCCTTCATCGGATTATTTTATTTATTTTGTAGAAGTGTAAGATTAGATTAAAAAAATTCGGACATGATAACTGGATTCCAAGAATCTTAATGGACTTATCGTTTTTTTTTTTATCAGAACATGGAGTAGAAGTTAATAACGTCAGTGTTTATACATCCGTGGCGTGGACAAATTCGTACTGTTCCGTTACTTTTGTAAATATCAGTATTTCTGATTCAATTTTAGTGTAGCTTGTTTAATAATTTTATTACCGGGCTTCGGAGAAACTTTTATAACAGATTAACTAGTGAAGAAAACAACATTATTATAATCGTAGTAATCAGGAAGAAAAATAAAACTGTTATGGTCGGATCAACAAGAGAGAAAAAGAAGAGACTGTTATGTAATCGTAGTAATCAGGAAGAAAACTGTTAAGGTCGGATCAACAAGCGAGAAAAAGAAGAAACTGTTATATAATCGAAGTTAGTAATCAGGAAGAAAAAGAAAACTGTTAAGGTCGGATCAACAAGAGAGAAAAAGAGTCTACATAATATATAACATTTTAGAGAACAGGCATCTGCGTTATATTTTGGTATAAACCATATCTTCAGAATGTCAAAAAATAGTCCTATTTTTCGATGGGACAGATTTGAGTGTGAAATTCAAAAAGAGCAGAAGATGAATGAATTATCATTTTTGAAATTCATTTCCATGGTTTGCAATCTTACTTATTTTTTAATCTGCCAGTCAAGCTCGTTTCATATATATCTTTCTGTGACTGTGATAGTCTCTTTTCTGTTTATCTACTTCTTCTCACCGTATGCGATATTTGTTTCAACGATTTCAATTTTCAATTTATATTATTTATCATGTGATTATTCATTCGTTGTATTATGTTGGATAATTTTGATCATTGAAATTTGTTATGATAAATTAATTTACGTGGAATATTTAGCGATTGTTCAGTTCGTTTCAATTTTATTTTTACCTTATGTCTACTGGTACTATTCATTTCATAAATTTGTTTGGTCGATGATTATATTTTTTTTTTATTATATATTTCATTTTGATTCATTTTTACAATTTATATTTATGACTTACGTATTTTATTTATTTTTAAATGTAGATTGTACACCAAATTCACCCATCACCCATGTCTATGTAGTTCCCAAATAAGTAATGTTATTTTTTGTAAGGTTTGTGTATTTACGTAGTGAAAGTTCATTAAGTAATGTTATATATTATTTAACATCAACCTGATTGATGAATTTTAGGCTTTATTTTTTTTTTCAAATACTACTTATCAGTTAATAAAAATAATTGTATCATTCTACTCTATTAGTATTATTCGTCTTTTTGAGAGGCGTTTTGGATTTTTAATATAAAATGAAAATAATGTTAATAATAAATTATTTTTCGAAAATTACTAACGTAAAATTATGTTTTTTTTTAATATAAAAATTAATCTGTGCCCACTCAAGGTGAACACAATTCCACTCTTTGATTCATTCACAGTAAGGTACTTAAAGTTTGTGCCGTGAAAGAGGAAGATGGTCGGCACCAGGGATCGAACCCACGACCTCCAAACAAAAAGTACGAAAGCTGGCGTTGTAACCGCCAGTCTACCAACCACTCCAATCTCACAAAACATTGGCTGTGTGTGGGACGGTAGGGCGGCTGTCGCCGTGGGGTTGCCGGCTAAGAATACCACCTCTGCTCTTTTTGCTGTTTTTTTTAGCATCCTGTAAGAGGCAGGAAATCGAAAAATTAGATCGGGACCGTGAGCTTGACCACCTCACGTCCTTAAACCTCAACCGGTCAGAAAAGGCACCATAAGCCTCGGACGCCTTCGAGCGCAATGGAGAGCTCTTGGTGCCTCCTATGCCCCACACAAAAAGTCAGCCCCACACACTGCCTGAAGTACCCCTGATGTGACTGAGGCTTATTTCTTGTGCCTTTGCTGACCTGTTGGAGTTTAAGGACGTGAGATGGTCAATCTCACAGTCCCGATGTGATTTTACGATATCCTCTCTTTCGAACAAGAGAAAGCAATAGAAATGTCTAGTACATGAAAGAGATAGATGATAATATTATAGTATTGAAGAGTGTGAAGAGATAGACCATGATATTACAATACGAGAGAAAGAGACAAAAATATGTATGGAGAATTTCAAAGAATTTGAGATAATAGATCCACAAGATCACCTTCCACGTTCCGTATGCCTAGACGTACTACAAACTATGCTCAAAACTCTTCAAAGAGCATGCGCAAATTTTGATTCTTTTTTTCAGAGACATTAACTTATATGACTCATCACAGCAGAAATTCAAGAGATTTATATTGCGGCATATGCAACAAGCTTAAACTGCAACAAATCTTACAAACATATTTGGTTCTTGGTAAAAAATGTACCTACTATCCTTCTTCCTCTCCCTCTAAACCTTTACCCTCTCCTCTTGTTCCCTTTCCCTGTATCTGAGGCGAGTACTTGTATGTAATGTTGGAAATTTTAATAATACACATATCAATCAATCAATCAATTCTCCCTTCTACACCCCACTCAGGGGCATAGGGAGGCAACAAGAGCTCTCCATTGCGCTCGATCTTGCAATGTTTATGACCTCCTCCCACACCATGTCCATGTCCCTCAGCTCTGCTACGAAGGAGCGGAACACAGTGTGAGAGGGTCTTCCTCGTCTTCGGGACCCTGATGGGAGGAAGTACAGCGCAGAAATAATACACATATACGTTAAAAAAAAAAAAAAAAGTTTACCTCACAGTTTTATATGTTTGATTTAAATGTATATACTTCACTGGTGTATGTTTTGTAAATTTTATGTACTGTCTTATTTTTGTATCAATTTCACTGTTTTGTATATAAATGTTACAATTAAAATTAAAAAATAATAATTTGAAACAGATAAGAAATAAAAGACACATTATTGCAAGTAGGTACATAATGTATAGAATTTAGACAATATGTCGTGAATCATAACATACTCACATTATTACTCTTATTATGTTTACTTATTATTATTGTTTAATTCTATACAACAACGCCATTTGTGAATATTAAAACGCGAAAAGTGAATAAATCTGATTTTGAAATAAAAACGGAAAAATTAAGACTCAGTGAGACGTGAATAATGAAAAAAGAAGAATGTCAGATTCAGTGTTTATAAAAAAGAGAAGAAAAAAATAGCCTGCCACTCACATTGCAACAAAATATCCTAGTCCATAATATTTCTATTCAACTCCTAAATGCAATCGCTAAATAGAAAAATCTTTCTACCTCGATTCTACTGTGTGTAGATATAAGTATTTACCTACCTACCTAGTAGTTAGTTTTACATACTAAACTGGCTGTCATGATAATGTTGAGGCTGCCATCTCTCTGGTATGGTACAAGCCCTGCTTTACCGGCTTTACCCACCTGTCATGGCTTACCTTATATGTTATAAGAATTATAAGACTTGTACAAATATTTTTTACTTGTATAGATTTGAAATCAAACGACAATCTTTTTAATACATTTTCATTTTTGGCAGCTGGGGCAATTGCACTAATACTAATTTGAAAAGGGTAATGTTCGCACAAAAATCGATTTTAAGACTAGTAGTGGGGGAGCAGGTTTGCAACGCGGCGAGGAATAATATTTCATTATATTTTAAAAAATTGAATGTTTTATCAGCTAAAGGTTTGTTCTGGCAGAGAATGGTCCTTGACCAGTTTTCAAAAACCGAATTTAAAAATAATCCGCGACATAAGCATCACACTCGATTTAAGTATAATGATGGGTATGTGGTCCCCAAATTTAATAATAAGTACGGTAAAAGAACATTAGAATACAACGTGCCAAAGATATTTAATATGATGCCGGCATCTATTAAGGAATGCAAAAGTAAAAATATTGCAAAAAAGTTAGTCAAGGAATGGTTAATGAAGTGTGGATTTGTATATAATTAGTTGTTTGGATTAAGGTCTGAATTTAATTAATTTTGATTTTTAGTCTAAGGGTTTAAGTTTAAAGTTTGGTTCGTAAGTTTAAAATTAATTTAATTTTAATGTAGTAGTAGATTAAGTAAATTTTCTTTATATCATGTACAATTAAAGAGAACACGCCGACAAATCTTTTAGATTTGGCGTGACTCAATATGATACTTGTTTTTGTAAATAATTATAATATGTTCTATATTATTTCAATAAATAAAAAAAAAAAAAAAAAAAAAAAAATACCGTAATGGTATAGTTCTACACAAAATTTACACGTAAAATTTAATTTTTAAATGATGACAGCCTCAATTATTGAAATTTTTGTATGAAGATTTTAAATTATAAGAAACTAGCTGACCCATCGAACTTCGTCCCGCCTTAAGTCAATAAAATATTGCTGGCTAATATTATATAGCTAACATAAATGACTACTTATTGTGAAAAAAAATATGAATTTATAAAGAAAGTTATGTGGTTGTAATATTATGAACCAGTTATTTCTAAAACACCAAAACTTACCCATTTCTATATTAGATATCTATATTGAATTTTCATCTGTCTTTATTATCATCTGTCAGATGATACTTAATTAATTGCACAACTAAAACACCAGAAAAAGATTAATTGATTGGTTTAAAAAAAACAAAAATATGCTTAAAATATGGTGGAATGTTAAAAAAAAAATATTTCTGAAAGCTTGAAAGAAATTTTATCAATAAACTGCGTACCAATGCGCAATATTTTGAAACTTGATGGTTGTCAGATAAATAAAAAATGTGTTTTATGGGATTTTTCACAGATGGCGTTGTTGTTAGGAAGCCCTTTATATTATAGATGTTAACGAATTATAAAAAAGCTTAAAAAAGTAGGTACCATCAAAAATTTTCGTACGTATTTCGTTAATTTTTTTATTTCAATGACTACCGCCATCTGTGGAAACATATGGAAAACATTGATCTATAGAATCTTTCTACCAAAATATGAATCTACCAGACATCTCCCTATTTACCCAACAGATGGCGGTGGCGCCGGTGGCAGTACCGGTGCTGAATCCGTTCCATACTAGCTTAAATATTATATTTTGTATAATTTCTTATCCATTTATTCAACTTTTTATTAGGTAGTTATTCTGTTATCCGGAGCGGAGAAGAATCCAATAAATCAAACATCGGAAGAATCTGTTCAGCCGATCTCGAGTTATAAGTGTTCGCACTAACCCGACTTTCATTTAAATTAGAGAATTTTAAAATGAATATTGAATCTACCTATATATTGTATCTATAATATACATCCATAACAGAATTGTTATGTGGATGATATAGTGTGGTACGTCACATGTATGAAAACATAAGTGGGTTGCGGTAGGTACCTATTTCCAATAAATTTCGATCGATGATAATATTATCAATACCACGATGACTCGTGTCAGAGGAAGGGATGGGACAAGCGGTTCCTACAGGGTGTGTAGGCAGGGGATGATAATGTTATTAGATAACTGGGAAGAGTTTAAGATGAACTAATGGACTTTACCTTATCAGTAGGTAAGGTTACCCACATGGTACATTAATGAATCTATGTACAAAAGACTTACGCACGTAATACATCTTACGAAAATTAGGATTTATTATTAGAACTAATGGGTACGTCGTGAATTTGGGGAAGATAACGACACACATACCACGTTTTTTATTCCATTGAATGATATTTTTTTTGCACTCACTATGTACTGAGTACTTTATTAATGAATTGTAATGTTTACTACGTAATAGAAACTACATAAATTTTGAACAATAATCATATTATTATTTACGAAAAACGGAATTGAAGGGACCACATATATTTCATCTCGACATAATAATTTGATCAAACAAAACAGATTTATCTAAAAAAAAATACTGAAATTTCTTATATATATAAATGGAGAGCTATTTCCAGATGTCATCGCATCACGCCTAAATGGCTGGACCGATTTCGCTAATTCTTTTTTGTCGTGTTGGCTTTTATCAGGAAAATGTCCTTTTAGAAGAAAAAAAATAAGAAAACTTCATGAAAAATTAGAAAATTAAAGAAAACTCTACGTAGACAACCTTATAAGTACTTTTTACCTTATAATTTTTACTCCAATTTTGAAATTTTGACAGAAATTTTCAATTGGTGCGATTGACAGAATGCGGATGGAGTATACATGGTTTAAAACAGACGCATCGTTCGGAATCACATTGGTCAAATGATAATAAATTCATCACCATACAAATTCGAATTCAATATTCATATTTGGGAACACAGGACAACGTCTGTCGGGAAAGCTAGTAAATAAATAAAAGTAACAATATCAAACGGAAATTAATTGAAAATAATGTATATCGATAGAAATTTGGAAAAAGTTTTTTTTTTTGGTTTTTGGTCAGCAACTTATAAATGAAGTCGTCAAGGTAGACTTCATGGTATATTTTATTTGCGTAATTTTTTAATTGCCTCGAAGGAACGGAACACGGTATGAGAGGGTCTTTCACTTCTTCAAGACCCCGGCAGACCGCTAGTCTATTATACATATAAAAATGGAGAGCTATTTTCCGTGGTCATCGCATCACGCTTGAACGGCTGGACTGATTTCACTAATTATTTTTTTGTCGTGTTTGATTTTATCAGGAGAAGGTTCTTATGAAAGATAAATTAATAAAGTTGCTTGAAAAGTTATGAAAATACAAAGTAGGCTTAAAGGCTTTTAGCTACTTTTTACAATATATGTAATTGTTATTCCATTTTTGAAATTTTGACATGAACTGTCAGTAGTTTAACAGTTGGTGAGACTGACAGAATGCGGATGCAAACTATAATACCTATTAATGTGGTTTAAAACATATGCATCGGTCGGAATTACAATGTTTAAAAGGTAATTATAATTTACTAGCTGATACCCGTCTTGCTTTACGTTGTTGATTTGGCTAGTCAGACTTGAGCCGTACGTTATTGAACAGGTTTTGTATGCAGCTTTCCCCTTCTCAGGACCAGTAGGCCTATACAAAATGCATTTGGCAATCGACTACAAACGAATTCTTCGACAATGTAGAGTAGGAAGAAAATTAACTGTCCACTTTTTATATTTTATACTATAAGGATCATTGTTTGGTTTGAATAAATGTTTATATGTTCCAGAGGACAGTTAATTTTTTCGCACTATACATTATCGAAATCTTTGTTAGTAGTCGAACGCCAATTTGAATTTGTCTACGGCGGCAGGAGTATATGTATTATCTTAATAACTGGGTACACACGTAACGATTTATCTTTAAGATTTGACCGACAATCGCTCATTTTCAAAAAAAAAATTCGCTAAGATTTTAAAAATGAGCGATTATCGGTCAAATGTTATAGATAATCTATCATTTTCAAAAATTTTCACGCTAAGATTTAGAATGTGTACCCAGCTAATGTTTCAAAAAAGGAAAAAATAAGATTCACTGCTAAATATGCGAAAAATTTGAAAAACTAATGTCACTTTCAATATTTATAAAAAAAATAGAAGATGAGGAAAAATTAATACTCACTGTTGAATACGCGAAAAAATTAAAAGAAGAATGTAGTTATACATAGGTAAAACCTACCTAGCATTATAATACGTGTATTTGTTCCTAATGCAAGTCCTTCATACTGTGTGTAGATATAGGTACCTACCTACCTAGTATTATAATATAATACGTGTAGTTGTTCCTAATGTAAGTCCTTCATACTGTGTGTAGATATAGGTACCTACCTACCTAGTATTATATTATGTATAGTTAGTTTGACCTACTTATGACTGTAGTGATAAATTTAATGAGGTACCTACCTTAGGAGAGAGAGGGTGCAAGCGAACTCTGCTTTACCGGCCTTAGTCATCTGTCATGGCGTACATATTTTATAAGAAGTTTCGGTGAAAATCTTTATAAAATAAGAATTTAAAGACTTTTACTTAAATTTTTTGTATTTCAAATCAAACTTCGATCGATTTTGTACATTTTCATACCGTAATGCTACAGTTCTACACAAAATTTAGACGTATAATTTTACTTTTAAAACATGACTTTCTCATTTTTGTATGAAGATTTTAAATTTTTAGAAATTTGTAAATAATTTAAAATATATTTAATGAAATGTAAATATTTGTATCTCAGATTACCACAATTGTATTTGCGAAAAACTGCGAAGAAAAATATTCAACGCAGAACCTACGGTTTTAGCGTGATGCTGTGACATACAGTTGGAGTGAAACAAATAAATAAATAAATATACATACATTACTGAATTATTATGTAGATCATTACACAAATTCAAAATGATCACAGAATCACAGGACAACGTTTCTCGAGAAAATTCGGTTCGAGTTATGCGAGTAAATGGCCATTAGTGTTAATAATAAATAATTAAAAAGAGGTTGGTCGACTAGCGGTTACGACGCCGGCTTTCGTACTGTTTGGTGCGGACGTCGTGGTTCGATCCCAGGTGCTGACCATCTTCCTCTTTCACGACACAAGCTTCAAGTAGCTTACTGTGAAAGAGTCAAGGAGTGTATTTGTGTTCACTTTGCGTGACCACAGATTCGTTAATTAAAAAAAAACCGGATGAAGTTCGACGGGGCAGCTAGTTGTAGTTACACGAAGTGTTATTAACCGATATTGCCAATCAAAAGCCTCCCATTCTACTATTATAGCCTAATTTCCACAGCTGGTTTGTCTTTCATCTGATGATTGACCCGTCTACATACATTTTTTTTTTTTTTTTTTTTTTTTTATTATTATTAATTAGGCATTCCACCCTCAAAGAGTGATTTGTGCCATTATTAATCAAATAGTTTGTATTATATAAAAATTATTCGAGATCAGATAAATTATTAAACCAAACTATATTTTAATATTGTGTCTTTTTAGAAAATTTGCAATATAACCGTAAGAGTCCCGCGGACGCATAGAAAGTAAAGAAATAGAACTGAGGGGTCCCTGAAAGTTCCCCTCAATAAATACGTCACCACACCCTCTAAATGGGCAAGCCAAGAGTATGTGGTCAATCGACTGTTCCTCCTCACCACATTCACACCCCGGGTCTGGTAGGATTCCGATCCTGTGAAGGTGTTGAGCCGTCAAACAGTGCCCCAGTCTCAATCTTGAAATAATTGAAGTGTCGCGTTTGTTCAGTTTGTATAATTTGAACCATGGAGTCCTAGGTATTTTAGGCTGTATTGAACGCAGTCTTGAACCTTTGGAACTATGTTCCGTCCACCCCACAGACCATTGTTCGTACGCTTTATTTACGAATACATTCTTCCAATCCCAAAAGGGTAATGTAAAGTCGTTCGGATCTGTTCCTTCCTGACTAGCTCTTTTTGCCAAGGAGTCAACGTGTTCATTACCTATTATTCCCTTGTGGGAAGGGATCCATACTAGAAGTCTACATACATTATTGTATGATTACCATATGGAAATCATGATGGAACATAATAAACGTACTACATTGTTTAACACTACCTGGAATAGTCCACTTGGAAACAAGGCTGTCAAGCCTGCATAGCGTCTTGAACTTTTTGATGGGAGAAAGGGTAACTATCTCCTCAAAACCCTTTTAATCTTCTCTCTTCTCATTTAAAACAACATAGATCTGTTACTGATCGAAGATTTTTGTTACTTTTCAGGTTTGCGACAGCTCGAAGGAATGTTGTTAGCCTCCATGTTGGTGATTCTGTCATTGGAGGTTATTCTGAACATCCGACCCTATCGAGTTGTGTGCGTCCCGATAGTGTCGCGTAGGATCCAACTTTTTGGACAGGTTCTTACTATTTACTAGTCACATTCGAATGAAACATCGGATAACCGGTTGCATTCTTCGCATCACTATCGGATGTCTACTCAACGTCCATTTCGCTGTCGCTTGCGATCCAACCAAGTCTTTACTAGTGTTTAATCATCTTTTTTTAAATTTAAGTGTAAAAAATGGCACAAAAATTAATTATTTGGTAAAAATTTGGAAGAATTTTAATGAAAATTGTTTAGAAAAGTTCTATCTATAGATATCATGTAAAAGATTGCTTACATTTTGCGGTAAAAAAAATAATTACTTACATAAGTATAAGAAAAAATAATCATTGATAGAAATATCAAATTATTAGTATTGTTAATTAAAATAGGCGCGTTTTTGGGTAAAAAATATAGTGGAATATTTTAAATTAGTATTACAAAATTATTATTTTTGTCCGTCACGCTATTGTATCGTATCCGATGCAACTCGATCGGCTCGGATGTTCAGAATAGCCCCCATTGACTACCCCCGGTGTCGCCCCAACAGGAAATTTTCCATTTTTGATTTGTTATGCTCTATAATATTATATTCGGCTTAAATCTCAACAGGTCAGAAAAGGCGCAAGAAATCCCAAGCAAGAATAATCCCCCTGGAAATAAGAAACCTGCGTCCCATTAGCGAGTGGGGGAGGTTCAAGCGATTTGTATCCAGATCTAGTGCTATGTAGAGCTCTTGTTGCCTCCCTATGCCCCTGAATGGGGTTTTAAAGGGAGAATGTGTATATAATAATAATATCATACTATCGAAATTAATTTGTTTGTATTCTTTTATTGTCAGGCATGTGTTTTGTCTTTGCTTGGATCTTTCTGTTTCTGGGATGAAGACTATACCAAATATCCATCTGCATGCTACCGGTAAAATTCTGCTAAGTTTACCAGGATTTCGGGACGTGCTCTTTCTGCGTGATCTCTTCGCAAGTGTTCACAAAAACGACATGAATTTCAAATCTTGAAAATGTCAAAGAAAATATTTTTTGATGAAGTTTCAATCTCCAGGATAAACTTATGATCCTGTGACAGTAATAACTGTACGTCATCATTCAAAACAAAATGAAACTGAAAGAAAGGAATCCCTCGCGATATGATTGTTGAAAATTTTTCATTTGAAACATTTATTAGTGTCGGGGGACTATGCCATCTCTCCTACCAGGGAGAAAAATTCATCTTAACGATCCGCATTATTCACTGTTATTTTGTATGAATAGCCTTATTCATTTCGCTAATTATTCAGGAATGAAATTATCAAGTTTTTTATTCCAGGAAATTTATATCCTGTCTTTTAATAAATTATGATCTGATGTTTGTAGCGATAAATTACTTCTTTCCTTTTTTCATCTTCTCCTTCCTCTTGCTTTAGAGCATAGTTATGTTTTTTTTTCAGTAAAGCTACTTTTAGGAGGTTGCGGCTCAGCTGTCTATCAAACTCTTCATTGGTCTTCCGAGGAGGCGATCCCCTTTTAGAATTAAATTGGCCGCTATATGTGGTATTCTGAATTTGTCCAGAGTTCCATCTTTAACCTTGAATTATTTTTTCAACATGAAACTTTGTTTTTTGATTTAAAAAGTCTGGATAACATGAAATCTTAGGTTCATGAAACATTCGGGTGTATGGGAGGGTGCATTCTTTTGATATGGTATCTTCAAAACTTTCTTTCATCTCTCCTCCATATTACGATGTATTCGGTCCCAAAGGTCTGCCTGATATCTAAGTCGGGTAATATACCTCTAGCATAGAGTATCCCCTTTCAGAGCTGCATTTTTGATATTCTGAGCAGGGTTTTCATTACTTTCCAGCGGTCACTTGGTAGGAGGGGGGTTTCCTCGAGGATAAATATAGTAGGTCTGGTGGTACAGAGCGATAAAAGGGTATTTGAGAGTGTCCATTCTCTTAATATGACCAAAGTATTCCTGCTTTGCTGTCTAGAACCTGGATCTATTCCAGCCCCAAACATCTTAATCGGATTCTCTTGTTTCTAAATCATTCTTTCAAATTTTGCGGACAATTGTTAACAAAATATCAAAACACACATGTTGGACAGATAATTATACGTAAAATACCTAAATAAGACCCATAAGGATGCATGTTGTGGAGACAAGAGCCAAAACCAAATATTGGAGATGAGATACTTTTCAATACTGTCAAATATTAAACATCACATTGGAGCAGATCTTGTATAAGGTTATGGAGAAAACAATATACGCAATCAACGCAACTTCAAAATTGGCATCGGGTTACTAAATGGTCTACTAAAAGATAAAAGCACAGATGCGTTAGATGTTACATCACAAGACGCTGAGAGTGAATTGAGAAAAAAAAAAAAACAAAACTCTCGCAAGAAGACGAACATCTTACAACATGTTTAAATGTATACAACTGTTTTCAGGAAGTTACTACGTTGACTATAGAAATATTGCCAGTCCAACAAACACATTAAAGAAAGAATAAATGTATGAAATAGAAATAAATCTTGTCGACCAACGGATTAAGTGAAATTACAAAGGTTATTTTCAAAAGTATATACAAGTGGCAATGTAACATAACTGAGAGGATATTCGAATATTATTCATGGGAACATGGAGCGCGTTTATACTCTGAGTAAACCATCCATTGCGCTGGTGACTGAATTACAATTTAAAATGTGTCACGTAAGTGGTCTGGATTTAGAGATGTTTTATACTAAGCCAAAAATCCCCGTTAGACATCATATCTTATAATCCCGACTCAGCGAACGGTAAAAATCGCCAAATCTTTGAAATAACACTAACACGATGATGTCTCTCACAGGTCTCCAGCCACCAAAGTTTTAGGGACCTAAATTTTAAAGGGACCATCAAACATGTTCTAACGCTCTTTAGAAGATTTTTGGGCATTCGTTTATTTCTCTTATCCATCTTGTGTATTGTATTGTTCTCATTTCCAGCAGTTTTTGATAGATTATAATAATTTGCACCGACATTTTTCTTGAAATATCATAAAAAAACGACGCAAAAAGTTTGAAAGTGACCTTATCATTTTCCCCTTCTTTAGTTCTTGTTTATTATTGATAAGATTATCTTTAAGCAATTTTGTACAAGTAGATTCCCTACAAAATGATATTACCACGAATCAACTATTATAAATCTGCATTATCGTAGCGTTTAACCATTTGTTTGCTGACGGTGATACGAGTACTTTATTATTGACATATCTAGATTATAGCAAGGCTTTCGACAAAGTGTAGTTTTACACTGACAATTCAATACATCAATAATTATATAAATGATATTATCAGCCCATGACTGAAGTTAAGATAATGAAGAAAGAAAGAGATAATACTCCTACGTACAAAAATATGGTGGAACAGCTGAGAGCCAACGTCACAAGAGTCATACACCGAGACTATCTCCTTTTGTACAGGTTGTCCCAGAAATTACGACTAAGCGGATGACCAGAGATAGAACACTTTTAGGGCTATCCAAATACCTCAAATTATGTTATGAGATTTTTTTTTAGTTTTCGAGTTCGAAGTATTTTTTTATTTATTTTATTTATTCATACATAATATTAACAGTGATAACAGACAACAAATGGAAATGCTGCCCAAATATGCCAAGCCTGTACAACGGCAAACATAACAGTTCATATAAATCATCACAGCACAGCTTATAACATTTTTCTCGTGACTCTACCCTGTTGTGACCTCATCCAATCCTGCTTAACCTTATAGAATTATACCAATTGTAGTTTTTTAGTATACCCTGACTTGAAGGACAATAATAGTTATAGATACACCAATTTTTGAGGTAGAAACGTGTGGAGTGAAACGGAACTCCAAGAATCTTAGACATACAACAACTATAACACATTTTTGGTCCAACCCATATCTGTCCGAATTAAAAAAATTGATCACAAAGAGCCTGGTATTGGGTCTCTAAATTTTGCTTTTGTATTTAATCGACCGACTTTTTATTTGACATTTATAACCCTTCCTTTTTTTCACTTTGCTTTACCCCTTTTTTCTATATCTAAGTCACTCTAGAGCGAGAGTCTAATTTACTTTAAAAAAATTTTTTATGCACTTTGTTATAAATGGACACTTTTTAAATGTGGATGTCATAGAATAGCTCAGTACTTGCAGGGTGCTTTAAACCTCAATTTTTACTTTATTTTAATAGGAACATTGCAAACGTTTTTGAATTTAACCTTTTTACTAAGTTCATATATTTTATTTCATATCTACTGCAGTATCAAAGATAGTTAATTGACACCAAATGTCAAGATTATACCGTCTCTTTCCAGATTTTATTATTTTACTGCCGGCAGTGGAAGAAATAAAAATATAGAATGCTTACTGCCACATTTCTTTTCTAGGAAAATAAAACATAACACTTGTGTTGACAACTGCCTCATCAACTGTCGTTTAGTTGTCAGATATAGGATTTCTTGATTGAATGGATATTTTCATTGAAGGTTTTGATTTTTGTATGAAATATGTAGAACGTTCTGAACAGTTACTTCACTTATTTAATCTCCTTTTTAACCCCACTCAGGGGAATAGGGAGACAACATGAGCTCTTCATTGCGCTCGATCTTGCGCCATCACACGGAGGACACCGAGGTTCATTTTTTGCGCCTTTTCTGACCATTCGAGATTTAAGGTTAACCTCACAGTCCCAATCAGATTTTTCGATTTCATGCATCTAACAGGATTCAAGAAAAGCCAACAAAAAGAGCGGATCGCTCTTGTTGTCTCCCTATCTATGACTCTAAGTGGGGTCTAATTGATTGGAAGTCCCTATTTAGATTTTTTTAACCCATGTTTGTTTATAACTTTTGACATATTTTTCACCCTCCAAAATCACTCGAGTCCGGGTGGAGGTCTATAATGAAAAAAAAAATTAAAAAAATTCACTCAACAAAGCTTATTTCGTCAATGATGAAAATGGAATTGAGCCCAAGACCTTCAGTATAAAAAACGCCGTCGATATTCATTGTTATTTTTTCAAAGGTAGGGTGAATTTCTTGAGAAATGTTGCACATCTTACCATAACAATTCGGCAAAAATTTAGCTTCAGAGGAGTCTAATCTTGCAACAAGATATACATACACCAACGAAAAATGCTTCATATGTGACTTATTTTCTACTACATCGCCATCTCTTGGCTTTTTTTACAAGCTACTCAACTTTAGAGGAATTGTTTTATTACAAACTAATGACCCATCGAACTTCATCCCGCATCCGAATTAACAACAATTATTACATAATGCATTACATTATTTGCTAAATTTAATGAAGATTTTATGTCGTAAGCTGTATTTAATTCATGTATATGTCAAATTTTTTTTTATTCTGGGTAAGTTTGAAGTTCGACGGGCGGTCAGCTAGTTCACGATAAATTATTATACGAGTTCGAATGCTTTTTTTAAATCTGACATTGACATATTATTCAAGAGGCTCGGGTTAATGAAAGAAGTTCGAGCTTGTTTTAATACGTTGTTAAAAATCTTATCAAAAACGTTTAGTTAAGAAAAAAAGCGTTTAAGCATAAACGGACGATAAAATCGGCTCGTTTCATGATAGCGCTGTCTAACAATACTTACCGTAGACCATC
Source organism: Mystacides longicornis (assembly GCA_963576905.1). Classification (NCBI taxonomy): domain Eukaryota; kingdom Metazoa; phylum Arthropoda; class Insecta; order Trichoptera; family Leptoceridae; genus Mystacides; species Mystacides longicornis. Next base: position 12,126,155 of record OY756437.1, read on the forward strand.
CACCAGCTTAGAAGCTTGGAAGTGAAAAAAGTTGGAATTGAAATACCCATTTGAGTCTTGTTTATACAAAATTATGTAAACACTCCGGTTTTGCAATGTTTTTAAATGGCGAAATTTTCTCTGGTTAGACTCAACTGGTGCTACTTGAGTACTTATCCACTTGGTCCTACAACAGCTTTTTTCCTTCGCACTTTATGTAACATTATTGTCTGTGAGAATATTGTAAACAAACAAAATGTTTGTTTATATACTAAGAAGAAGTTCAATCAAAAACATTTGTGTGAGAAAAGAATATAAACGCAACACATTATAATATTCCAAACATATTTTTTTTTCCTATTTTTTAACCAATTTGCGGCCAATTAATCACATAGATTTATTATCTGACAATGTAAGTCTTGTTTTTTCCGTGTAGTATTTTTTTGTTTTTTACTATTTTGTTCGTATTATATTATGTTGTTTACATACCAATGTGTTATCTTTATAATTTAATACGTGAAGCAAAAACTTTGTGACCATTTTTACGAAAATTGCGCAGACGAAGGAGTATGAAATTTCGCACACTTAGTTTATATGGAGAAGAGGTGGCGGAGGCTAATATATATTTTTTAAATTATGTATAAAAATACATTTAATCAATAAAAACAAACATTACAAACATTACTGTAATGTTATGTATTTGATACTCACACACACTTCGATGTATTTGACATTGACATATATGCATATACTGTGGTCAAATTAAGAAAAGATTAATAGTGTTTGTCTTTGACAATGGAACTTTAATAAAATAATGTTCAAACTTATAATATAATCCAAATCAGTTGTGGTCGAATTTCGAGCTCTGGTCGTCCACTAGTATTATGAAATGTACCTATATTAAAGAAAAGTATTATAGAACACAGATTCATTTATAAAAAACTGTACACCAGTTGAAGCTCAATATCAATCATTATGTCAAAAAGCAAGATTTATAGTAAGAGTAGGTATAGTAGGATGGAGAAGAAAGATAAGAGCTACGAAGAGAAGAAGCACAAAAAATATATGCAACAGAAACAACGGGTCAGCAGAACTAACCAAAGATGATGAAGAAGAAGATTTTTCTTCATTATTCCAATTTTCAGACAGGCATGTAATCGGATAGCTTAGTATGTAATCTTTGTAAGATCACACAAATAGGTTAAGTAGGTTATAGATTTTCCATCCAAACAAAGTGGATGAAGTGTTTTTAATAAAATCACACCACGTTTCACAGCTAAACACCCTCATCTCGCCCCTGGGGGTGGGAGGTACCGAGTATTAATCATAATTTATCTTCGTTTTTAATAACGAATTCCACTTGTGAAAAAACAAGTTCTTGGAAATGTACTGTACACAGACATGCTGAAAATGTAGCTTCACTGAGTGTGCAATGTATGTATTAAGTAGATGATTCGACCAAAATTTTCAGATATTTGTATGTTTTGTATGTTTCTTAATTTTGATAAAGTCCCAACTTCATTTACGGTAAAGAAAAAGTACAAGGAAAAAGTTGCAAGATCGAGGAAGGTTTTTGAGAAATAAGATAGGCTAGTGACATATCGAATACTTTCAGCACAAAGACGAATATATATCAACAACAGAATGATGACTCACTAAAACTGTTAGGCCCAGTACTCACTTGCGTCGCGAACGTGTGACATTGCTTAAATTTAATCGAAAGTGGTGCAAGTGAGTACCGACCTTAAGATTTTAAATGGTATGAACAAACCACTTCTACTGTTATTTCGAAAGCTGGCTTAGTGTAATTCTGCTTCTTCTTTGGGTGCCCTGTCAGATCCCTCCGACGTTCGCAACCACCTGTGCAAAAGCCACTCGATCCTACGCTGCTCTGAAGAGTTCATCGACCCTTGAAATTTCGGTCCATTCCCGGATGTTTCCCAGCCAGGACATCTGATTTCGGCCCGTTAGATTACCGTTACAAAATACACGTATAGCAGGATTTGATAGCAAGTGCCTTCGAAGTTTCTGGATATCCTATGATACCACACCATTACAATTCATGGGTCAACAATTTTTCAGCCCGGTCATAAAGTTTCGTCAACTGACCTGGGTGGTACACGTACTGAGAAGGCCCATTCATGGTGGCATAGTGTCCATGTGCTCCAATTAAGGGGAGGACACGGTCAAAGAAGAATAGCGACGGACATTATCGAGACATGTGGCCAACAATTTTCCAAACATTACAAAAGAGTTGGGGGCTCTTCTTCGAAACAGAGTTGGGGTCTTTGGATACGGTGTGGAATGTGGCTATTAAAGAGCTTTCGATGCCAGATTTTTTCCACCTTTAGTGAAAGAAAGTTTGGATACAGACTAGCCAGATCTTGACAATACGATCCGTGACTGTTCATACTATATGTAGCCACATCTCTGGACAAGTAAGAGTAGGTGTGTATTTGGTTTACTTTTCGAAATAGCTTACGCGGCACGTTGCTTCGCCTGGGGAATGTGAAAAAAGTGCCGCGCTATGGCACGAATTATTTTTTACTTTAAAAAAAAAACATCATAATTTGTATTAGATTCAAGGAATTACTTTACCATTTATAAATGTGAAATTTTAATTTCATTTGCGCTAGTAATTGCAACATTTTAAAAACCGAAAACTTTATAAATAGAGATACGTATATTTTACATACTTTCTTATCCATCTAGTTTGTGTAAAAGTATTTTTCATGAATTTCTAAAATTTTAACGGAAAACAATGAAATCTATCTGCATGGAAGTTTTGCCCACCTAACTCTTGATCTAAACGTTAGCTACTCGGCATAATAGTACCTACTTAGATTACAGGTTTAAATCACAGACGGTTGATTGATATTTTTTGACAACTTAATGTCGTGCATCTTAAACGAAATATTTGTTAATACAATGGTTTTCTGGAAAATCGGACCACCCATTTATCAGCCGTAATACAAAGAAGTGTTTGGAACAATCACAAGATTCATTGATAAATGCGAGGTTGCCAAAGTATTCTACGGTATAGTTATGAAACGGTATAGGGATGATTATTAGTAGCGCGTGGTATAAGCGATTTATGCCGTAGTAACTATTCTCGTCATAACGGTGTTATAACGCTGTTTCTATTAGTACCACTTAGGGATTGCAATCCCGCACCATTTTCAATCCCGCACGGTTAAACAGAATTTAAAAAAAAAATTCTTTTTCTATGGTACGTAATAATCGAATATTTATTAAAAATTGCAAAAATGGAATAATTATAAAACAGTACTGTACATAATTGAATAATTATTTTAAAATGTGACTTCTCGTTTACTTATTTAATAATAAAAAGTCCAAAAACAATAGCAATATGAATACATTTGGTAGTAAGTTCTTTGATAAATATTTGATAGTGAGTTCTTTGAAATAATTGTACCTACCTATATACAAAGATGTCAGTATGAAATCGGTGGAGTAGGTATATTGCCTGAGGCAATTTTTTTAGTCAACTGGTTCCGTCCAATCTGAAACAGGCCAACCCTGATTTTTTCATGTGAAAAACGATTTAAAACACACAAAGGTTTTAAAGATGGGATAGAACAAACACCCAACCAGAAATTAAACCCGGATCCGCGCAGCGCATATAACACTAATGTTTGTCAACTAGTTACTAGTTAATTAATTAAAAATATTAATTCTAATCTTTATTTAAGGTAATTATAACTAGATCAGTCTTCTTTATCATATTACCTACTATGTTAATAGTCTTTTTTTTTCTTACTAATTAATCAATCAAATATAACGTATCAAATTTTAAAATAACAAATAAAAAGTCACTTCTCCTTCTGAAAATATGATCGTAAAAAACAAATAGCATCATGGAAGTTATTTCCTAACCGACTTCCTATGTAACTAATATTGTATCCAGTGGCCGAAAAGGCACTTTCTGACTCCACACTTGTTGATTTGATAGTTAATAAATTGTTTTCTGCATAAACATCGTCTGCAACTACAAGTTGTACATTTTGAGAGTCTTCTTTATGACTCAATGTTAAATGTTTTTCATTTATTTTAATGAATTTACGCAATTCGATGCTTGCGGATCCGCACTTGCGCTGTTGCGGGATCCCGCAGGCCCTAAAATTCCGCGGATCCCGCATTGCGGGATTGAAATCTTTAGTACCACTGTAATAGTCTGTTTTCCTTCGAATACGGTACTGCCACAAACAGCGGTGAACGTGTCAGCTTAGAACGTTGTCAACATTGTAATTATGAAAAATAAATTCCCGAATTGTAGAACTCATTGAAGTATTATTTGTTCGAAAATATATAATGTACCTACATAATATCTCGGGGAATCAGCTGCGGTAACAAGAGATACAACCAAAACCAATTATGTAGAATCTGGTTGGTTGTATTACCATGGGAATATTTGTCTGAAACTTTATTGGGTCACTTAACCACCCGATAATTATTAGCGGGTTCATTGCCAATGTTTACTGTTTTTCTCTAACTCTCGAAAGAAAAAAAAATTGATTTAATTAAAATGCTATTGTTTTCCGAAAAACATTCTTAATTAGGTTGGTTGAAAGATCGAAAAAAGTTTTGAAGTTTTATTTGCTTTAGGTACCATTCAAACTATTTTCCTCTTCCTCATTCTTCTTCTTCTTTGATATTTTTTTCCTAGATGGAGCATATCGATACCTGAAAGACTGTTAAGCGTAAGCGATACTTTTGCCAAAACTGTCATTTTTATCACAAGCGACGCTTAAATAAATAATTTTCTGTCGATGTATCTGACTGCCATAATATGCATATCTCGGTATATATTAATACGTGAAGGAAACACTTTGTGACCATTTTAACGAAAATCGCGCGGACAGAGGAGTATGAAATTTCGCACTTTTATCACTTATATAGCTTTCTCTATATTATAGTGGGGAATACTTATATATTTTTTTAAATTATGCATAAAAAATAGATTTAATTAATAAAAAAGCACGACAAACACTACTGTAAAGTTATGTATTTTTGATACTGATGATTTGATATTGATGAAACTATTAATTATTTTGCTATAATAATTATTATTACTTCCGTTTAAAACATGTTAGAAAGCTTCGGAAAAGAGCAGGTTTAATTTATGAAGAAAAATAACTGTGCCTCCTAACCAGATAGTTGAAAGACTTTCTTTCAAGTGGGGTTAGATAATTGATGATGTAAATCCCCCGCTTTTGAGGACGTTATAGTATCTACAAACTCACTTAAACAAAACTCACTACAAGCAATTTTTGTTTATGCGTACTGCGTGTTTAAAACACTAACGAATACTGACAACGAAAATAAAATAAAAATGACGTTAGTATAATACAGTCGAGGGATTCCCCGTGAAAAATAAAAGAAAAGGTTTGCTAACTTGGGAGAGCGAAATAAAAATTACATACAATGCAGTCGAGGGACTCCCCGTTAAGACATACACGAAAAAGGTTCCTAAGATCCTAAGGATAGAACACGTAGAAAGCGGATTCCAACCCACGCCGACTGGCTCAAAGAATGTTACTATGCATTTGAATGGGGATACCCAGTACCCACAGAAAAAGCAGGAACCCGCTTTCCGGCATGCCCATAAAATTACGTACAGTACAATCGAGGGATTCCCCGTAAAACATAAACGAAAAGGGTTGCCCAACTTGGAAGATTTATTTCCCAAATTTTTTTATTTAAGAAAAAAAAAACGTTACGTGACGCGTTGTTCGAACCCCCCTCCCGCCCTTGTAACGCACAGTAACGTTTTGCAAGATCCCTCCTCCCCCAAATTGCGTTACGTAATACTTGAACGCCCCCTAATGCCATTATTGAGAAAAAAAGAACTGAGCTTTATGTAGATATATTTTTAAAACAATCTAAATAAAATCTAATGTAATAAATAAAAGTAGGACCCTTCTATTGGTTTTTTGGTTAGATCTAATAGAAATTTCAGATAGAGGCACTTCACAATACATATACAATAATAATTTTCAAAAGCTTCGAAAATTCAATTTATTATTCTTTGTTCTGTCAACAGAGCCTGGATATGGGTGAGGGCAGGGCAGGATGTATAAATTGAAAACGGTTCTCTTTGTATCCTTTTTAATTCGCGTCTGTTTGAATATTGTTGAAGGTTCATTACGTTAAAACAACACTAGGTTTCTCAAATTCTCCCTCAACCTTTCGCATAGAAAACTTTCAACTAATTAACTAATTATTAACGGAATTGTTATTAACTAGTGGTCGATCAGTGCTCGAAATTCTACGAAATAACTAATTTAAATTATAAGTTTGAAAAAAAAGACACGGATTGAAATTTTGAAATCTGTGGTTGATATGTATAATTTTTTTTCTATTATTATTAAAGACAAAGAATATTAATCTATTCTGAATTTGACCACAGATAAACAAAAGAATATATGCGTCTGTGTCAATCTCAAATTCATCGAAATATGTGTGCGTGTCAAATACGTAACAATATATTAGTGTTTGTAACGTTATTTTTATACTGATTTAACGTATTTTTTATTGATACTCTTGTGTTGTTATGATGATTTTGAACTTATTACATTTATTAATTTTAATATTTCTTTGAACAGGCATTTTTCTTGGGGGAAAGTTGGTTATTTTGTATTAAATTGCTATGGTAATTCATTTGAATTAAAATTGTCGAGCATAAAAAAATATAATAAACACATAATAAAATGCTGTGCAAGACGACGAATACTAGATGTAGTTTTGAATTTTGAGTAATAGTTAAGAATAGCAATGTCTTTCGTTTATTTCTCTTGCTCAAAGGACCTACAAAACGATTTTAAGTAAGTGTATGAAGAAGGACTTCTAGATGTACGTGAGACGACGACTTAATGTTAGTTACGTAGTATTAACAGACAAAATAATATAACTCTCTTGCGTGACATAACACAGGTAGCCCTCACGGTAAACGATGTATAAAAACGTAGTTTTAATCTTTTTAACCTAGGATTGTTAATGGATACAAACGGTCGATGCCTTTTTTTGTTATTCCAAAGATTGAGTTTATAATATGATGTAATTCATCTTTACGTCTCTCTTTTCCTTCTGCATTGCATGTTTTGCTTTTCAGTCATACGTCTCAGGGCAAATACGCACCGATTACTGGCTTGCATAGCTTCGTTAAAACAGGTAGGTACTTACATGTTAAAAAAAAACTACTTACAAGAAAAACTCTTAGCACAGGTGTAATATGAAAACAGAGATAGCACAAGCATGAATGGAGAGTGCAAGAAGAAGGTAAGGAAAAGAAGGGATGAAGAAGTGTGGGAATAATATAATCAACAAGCTATCGCGAATTAGTGAAATTACTTAAAAGAAACCTGGAAATCTGTTTCTTGATGATGAGGATTATCAAATATATCAAGAGAACACTGCAGAAAATTAAAGATCCTAGTTGTGGGACATTGAATAAGTTTTGGCGGTCTAAAATTCGAAATATCGGACGGGATCAACTCCACATTTTTGTTTGTTTGTTTGTAAGTTTTGGCTTTATTTAATGCGAGAAAAAAGAATCTCCAAATTCCTGTGATACTCAAGTTTCGCATAACACAGATTTTGCAAGAGATGTATCTATCGTGTTAAAGAAGGGTGTTGTCTATATATTATATTGTCAAAGATGTACATGATACCTATATAAGTTTTCTAGTGCTTCCACTTTCAAGATCCCACCTAGGAGAGGAGACGGAGCGGTGTTTATTTTAAAGTCTGTAATAATTTGTCTGTTTCTTAAAAAAACACGACATCTCTCAAAGCAGTGGAACAGCACCTCATTGCACACTTCATGTCTCTTTACATTTTCACACGTAACAGAGGGAAATGCTACATTTTGCGGCTAAAAGCATTTCGATTACGTGTTTTAAAATAAATATGAATTCGGAGTAGAATGTTTCTTTTGCATTCATCACGAACTGTCCCTGGAGAGACAGGCAGACGGAAAAGACCTCTACGACATACATTTTCTAAAACAGTCTTTTCTATCTTCTATTTCTGGTTTTACGTACCTACTAGCTTTCCCGGCAGACGTTGTCCTGTGGTCCTAACCAGAGGCGGCCCGTTCATATATGCATAATGTGCACTGCGCCCCCAGATATAAAATACAAAATTGATTCGATTGAGTTAAACAAAATAATAACATTAAACTATTTATAAAACATCCATGTTTCATTCGTATTCATAGCTCAGGCGGGAACAACGCGAGTGCAGACATTCAACCTCGCCTATGAAGTACCGACGCTGCGTGTGCGCATTTTGAATGCGCCCGATAATTTTGTTGACTTGGTATAAAAAATTTCTAAAACGCTCGAAACGGTGGAGTAACTGGGATGGGCTACTGTAAGAGCGACAATTGCGTTTGCGAAAATGAGAGGGAACTACTATCAGGTGCAGTAAACAATAATTTTGTTGTTATAGTTTATTTTCATAGATGGCGATGGCGTCGAAAGAAGTCCGTTCCATACTAACTTTGATATTATATTTTATATTATTTTTTATGCATTGTTTATTTTTTTTTAGTTATTCTGTTATCCGCAGTGGAGAAGAATCCAAAAACTCAAACATATAAGTGTTCGCACTAGCCCGACTTTCATATTTTATATTTATAAGCTTTGTCTTGAAAAAAGAAAAGATGTGTACAATCTATATCTTTCTCAGTCAGCTTTCTAACACCCTTTAACTAAAGTTGAAACTGTTTCTTGGTTCTGACAGGCGATTATACAGCATTTTAATCACAATACTAATCCAATTATAATCTTAATAATGATGTCATTATTACAGATAGATTTTGGTTTCTATGCATAAAAATAGATTCACGAAGGTAGGTATATATTAAATACGGGATTGCTTAACGAAAAATTGGTATAAATAAGGATTTATCTAGATAGTTGATCATGGACATTCAATGCGTTAATTGAATGATAATGGTAAATTAATTGTAAGTATAATATATTATTTAGATTTTATGAAACTATTATTTCATATTCATTTTCTATAGTAAATACTTTGTTATTAAAACTATAACAGCTTTCTCTATAGATTAATCAAGATGTTATCCTTCATTTGTTTGGATTGTGCGAAGTTTCTATCAGAACACACGGTGGGATGGTTTTTGTAAATATTAACTTATCCTACTTTCTCCGCAGATTAAGTTCTTGTATAGATACAGAACTTTGTATAATAATATGCAATGTTAATTTAAGGCTCACAACGCTGGATCTAATTTATTGAGTGGTTACTGTTGTACAGTGTGTGAACAAAACTATAAACGCGGATTACTTAGTATACAAAATATAGACAGTATACAAAACCAACATCATTTCTTTTCAATTAACATGAAAAAACACTTGAACACACGGTAGAACATACATTCAAGAAAATGTTTTCGAGAGTTCTTGTATCCTTTTACAACCTTTTTAGAACCTGTTTTGTTGCTCTTTGGGTTTTGGGTGTCCTTTCTAAGGGTTCGTTTGATATGGCTATAGATTTAGGTTGACTGGTAATTTAACCTATTTATTTTTGGAATACTGGAGATTCTATGTTTTATTCCATATTATTTTTCTATTTGTTTGTGTTGTTCAGTGTTCTGTTGGTGTCTCTATTAAATAAATGTTTAGTTACAGTGTTACATCAAAAGGTGGAAACTGAAATGAAAAGAAATATACATGAGGTAGTCAGCGCAAATATGGAGTTGCTTAGTTTAAAATGCCATAAAATTTAATTTACAATATTTTGATCATCATTATTAAGTAGGTAGGTTAATAATATTATAAGGCAACATCTCGTTGTTAATTTAGCCAATTTTGGGTAAAAAATTATCAATTCCCCAAAAATGGGTCGTAGAGTTATTTATTTATTTTATTTCCCATACCAATAACATGAGTACAATAATAAGTACAAGCACTTACAATCTATATATATATATTTATTTATTTTGGGATTTATTATCTCACTAGGCAGACGCCTGTGCCGAGATAATACTTTTGTTTTTTATATTTTATTTTAGAAATACTGGAATAGTACCTACTAGAATTTTATATAGAAATCTAATAAAATATAATATTGAAAATAACAAAAAAAAAACATAAATAAACTATATATAGTTATGTTTCAGTAAAAGATTTTGCTTTATATGGTTTAGGCCACTTTTGCGCTGAGGACCTCATATTATAAACTCGAAAACCTCTGACATTAGATTACAGATTAATGGGAACAAAATTATTGCAAATATTCTCAAATAATAGGTAGAATAACCCGTTACCCTGTATAAAGTTATCGTCCCAATTTAAGTGCACATATGTGCTGCCGAAGCAAGTATGCCTGTATAAAGTAAAACGTGATCAAATTTATTTTTAGACTTATTTTATTAAAAATCTTGTGGAAATTCAAAAGACGATGAAGGTAAGACAACGAGCAAAAATACCAGCTAATTATTTTAGGCGCTGCGTATTTTTTTAAGAACGAGAGTAATATTCATTCATTCAGTTCAGTTCATTCATAGCTTCGAATACGGAAAGCTAAATAATAATTCAATAATAAAATCCCGTTTAAGCTCCTGAGGGAAGAAGATTTAAGCGTGGGAAGCTTGTGTAATGCCTCTGATAGGTAGCTACCTATTTACAGATCTTTTATTTATTTACACCAGCAGAATGTGATCTAGAACGCTATTTCGCCCAAAAACCCATTAGTGGCTTTTGCTAATAAAATATTGCATTTAACACACTAAAAATTGTTTGATTTGTTTCAGTTAGGGTGAACTTACTTACACCAAACTAACATACAAAGAGTCAGAGCTCCATAATCTTAATATATATAAATCTCGTGTCACGATGTTTGTCCTCAATGGACTCCTAAACCACTTAACCGATTATAATAAAATTCGCACACCATGTGCAGTTCGATCCAACTTGAGAGATAGGATAGTTTAAAATTGCGACTATAAAGTCGCAATTTTAATTTATTGCTAATTATTTGTCTGTTATTATTTGACAGTCACAATTATCTGTTAACTCCAAATGATTCTAACAGATGTCGATACCTTTCGACTGAGTTGAGTAAGTAATCAATAGATGGCGCTGCTATGGTAAATCTACGAACGTGTCATATAAGCTACATTTTAACAGCATAATTACCACGTGTTGTTGACGCTATAAATTTAATTAAATTTATAGTATGCTATAAAATATTTTGAAAAAATTAGGGATCTGTATGAAAACTAAATTATTTTTAAGTATCTATCTACCCGTGCGAAGCTGGGGCGGACCTCTAGTAAAGTATATTTTCTTGATCGTTGATATGATTACTAACCGTCTAACTTATGAAAAAATCGTTAATCGTAAGATTACATATAAATCACTGATCAGTTTTTACTTAAATTATAAAAAAAAATTTAATCCGCGTTTGTTATGTATGAAGATGATATTTCATATAAAATTTTGTAAACAAACAAATAGTAGCTGGGCAACGCGAGTGGTAACTGCCAATATTAGCTATGTCAGATTTGAACGAGTTATTGAAGCAGAATAGGTACCTTATTTTTTAATTATTTATTTTATATCAAAATATAGTTAAGTCCTTATTAAATCATACGAAACCTTTATGTTTCAGCCAAAATAAACCAATTCATGTTTGATCTTTCTTTGAAGTATTCTTTGATTATTTTCTTCAAAACGTCATTATATTTCTTATAAATTTAGTTGGTGCATCATGGTTGTAAGACCTCGATGATTACGGGAATGCAATATTTGCTTTATTTGTTTAAAATTTCTATTATCAAAATGATAAACCAAAACAAAATGGACCAAAATATGAAGGGAGCACCTAATTGGACGGGAAAAAAACGTAAAAACAGTATATTGATTACTCAAAAACCGTTGTTGTACACTCGAAACCATTGTCAGCTGACATAAAATCCAACATGGCGGGCTAAAATGTACAGAGATCAGCTCGCAATCAATCGATATGGGTTAAACTACCTCGACGACGGCTTGATCGCAAATTTTCTACCGCTGAACTCTTATTTTCCACTGATCACAGTCACAGTTTTTTAATAAAGCAGTAAGGAAATAACAACCAGAAAGAACTATCATCGGCCATTAATAAGTTAGTTGTTGTTTTTATGGTGTCCAATATCAACGATCATGAAAATATACTCTATTTTCCAGCTCCGGCTCTATATGCGTTTGGTATAAACGCACCCTAATGTGTCATCCTCCATTAATTAGTGGTAAATAGGTTCTTGCTCGTTGTTGTTTACACGGTAAGCAATATCAACGATAAAAGAATGGTTGTTCTATTTTTAGCTCCGACTAAGAATCTTTTCTTGCACAGTGACACACACGGACAGTCATATGGTTGAGGTTATAAACGTTAATTTGACCAGTGTTGCTAACGCCGTTTTTCAAACGCAAAGTAGCCCAACTGAAAATTTGGTAGGTAATTTAGTATCCGAAGAGAGGTGGGAGTTCACTGAAAAAAGGTCATTTAATATCCGGAAATGAGAAAATTCGCTCAAAGGGTAGTAACCCAAGTATCTACCTGTCGCCTCTTAGATTTTTTCGTCGCCTATTCTCGTTCCAAATAGCCCAAAGGGCAGTACATCGCCCCCTTTGGAAACACTGAAATTGAAAAAGACCGGATTAGCAAGGGCGCCTCTGGTGGCACAAAATGGAAAAAAAACATCCCATTAAATTTAGAAGAACGTTAGATTCATTTTGAAAACACCACGAAATTTTATCCAACGAAAGCAAGTGCATCGGTGACAGAAAGGGAATTGATTTAAAGTAGGCACATAATGTATTTTAGAATTTTCGGAGGCAAAAGAAATACTTTAAAAGGTTAAAAATATTATTTGAAAACTCATCTGTAGGCCGAATCACTCGAAAACGAGTGCAGAGCTAAAAAATAAAAAAAAAATAAAAAAAACTCATCTGTATTACATTTTTATCTATGGACGTGGAGAATAACATTATGGTAATGGTCCGTTTTTCAAATTCAAAAAAAGAATAGATTGTTAAAAAGATTGAGGAGATTGGCGCTCGAGGAAGAGAACAGAAGGAAAAGGTTATTGACTGAGAAAAACATAATAATTTGTTTCCACGGTTAAGTCTTTGTTAAAATATTTTCGGTAAATAATTTTAATAAATGGGATTATTCAAGCGAAAAATTTTGTCGGGGATTTAGCCGTAATGATTGCGTAACTAACTTCATGTTGTACTTTCGAAAAAATATTCTTTTTTCTTTTGAAATTTAATAAGCGGATATTAGCAGACGAGAAATTTCGCATTTTTTGCTAGGAAACGTTAATAATAATCCAGCTTTGGCGGTGATTTTTACAGAATTTATGTGGGTTTATTTAAAAGTCATTATTAGATTAAAGAATTTTGTAAATGGGTAAATGAATTCTTATATTTTCTTTCTTTATTTAAGGCACTGTTTAACCTTTAAAGAGTTTCAATTTTTGTGTACCCACCTTTACATCTGTATCTTTTAGATGGTCGAGTTCCAAGAAGCTGATATCACGCTTAAGAGCGTTACAGCTTTGACTTCAAAGTCAATTTCGGGCGGAGCATAAAAATTAGGGCGGACTCTCATCCCCACTCAACTCTCACAATATTTTTACTTATGCAAGTGTCGAGTTAGGGGTCGGAAACCAGTGGAATGCGTCGAAATATTCAAAACCTCAATGTTCTTTTGACTGCAATGTGTTTGGAATTTTTGAACAACGGTGGGTGATAGTGATTATAACGATAATACCGATAATGATGATAAACATGTATTTGGTTAAAGCGACATTATTAAATTTACGTTACATTCAGGTATACATTGCTTTTACCAGATTTTTTTAAACATGAGTTCTCAACATTAATTATTTTTTTCTAACACTCGCATACTATTCATGTGAAGATAATGTGTGTAAGGTTTTTTCGAATGTATTTTATTAACAAAATCTCTACATATAATAATGGAGTCTTATTTTCCATGATCCATCTACGGTCACCAGGTCTCCCGGGAGGATAAATTGAAATACCTGGGATCAACCATTACCACCCCTGGTGACCTCGGGGCTGAGCTCTCGTACATATATCGGTATGGCAAGTGGCGCCTTTAACAACATGGTCAAAATATGGAAAGCGGTTCGGCGTTTAGTGTCGAGTCGAAATGTAAACTGTTTGATGCGTGTGTTGCCTATTCTCCTATATGGGTGTGAGTCCTGGCACCTGACCAAAGCCCAGGCACAAGTATCATATCTTTTGAAATGAAGTGCCACAGGACAGTTCTGGTCGTAAGATGGTACTACCGCATCACGAACGACGCTATACGCTGGCGCACCCAGTGTGAGCCCATCACCTCTACCATTGTAGGGAGGAGATGGACTTGGCTGGGACATGTATTAAGGATGCCGAATGACAGTTGGCCGAGGAGAGCGCTATTTTTCCTCCCATCAGGGTCCCAAAGACGAGGAAGACCCTCACACTATGTTCCGCTCCTCCAAGGATTTGGACATGATGTGGGAGGAGGTCATAAACATGGCGCAAGATCGAGCACAATGGAGAGCTCTTTGTGCCTCGCTATGCCCCTGAGTGGGGTGCAAATGGGAGAATTGATTGATTTTCCGTGGTCATGGCATCATGCGTGAACAGCTGGACCAATATTGCTAATTATTTTTTCTAGATTTTAGGAGAAGAAAGGAGAGGAAAAAATAAGAGAGTTGCGATGAACATCAGAAATTTTAAGAGAACTTAAAGAACGGAACCTTCTTAGTTATTTTTATAATATACGGCTTAAAACAGATGCATCAGTCGGAATAACAATTTTTAAAAGGTTCTTTTGGTCGTCTTTAAGTTTGACATGTCATTGTTATCATAATACAAAAAATGAATGGAAAGGAGTTTAATTTTGTCCAATAGAAACGTGCAACCCTGTATAACGAATACATACTAAAGTAATAAGTGTTTAATAATCTACAAACCACTAGAACATACGGGAAATACCTAATCGTAATAGTAAACGATAAAAATTAATAAAAAGAAGAAAAAAAGGTGATAATATTATGTTGATATTGCAAATGATTTTAAACATGTAGGTAGGTACATGTTATATATAATTTCTACAGTAAAAACTTAATACAACCTAGTGAAACTAAATGATGACAGTTCAGAAGAAAAAGAATTCATTAAAAAAGTTTGAATATACAATTATACAATGTAAATGATTGTAAACATATATATTTTTTATTGTTAAAAATGGCACTGTTTAGCATTAGTTAAACCCTTTGCGCCAAACATTGTTTACAATAATCTATAATATAAAAGGAAGTCGGGTTATTGTGAACGCTTATAACTCGAGGTTGGCTGAACAGATCTTTATGATGCTTGGTTTATTAGATTCTTCTCCGCTCCGGATAACAGAATAACTAATCTACATAATATTTTAGTCCGTTTATTTATATATATATATTTTTGTAAGAGCATCAATCATAGAAAACAAACGTAAAGGTCAGATATTAATATGCGAAAAGCCGTGCAAAATTTCAGAGAGCGTTCTTAAATACTCTTTGATAAATTAACTTTAATATATTTAGAGCTATTTAAAAAACTTTATTTTTTTAAGATCTTCATACAAATTTTTCACAAAAGACAGTAAGCCATCTTTTGGAAACAAAATTACTCATGTAAACGTACAATGGAATCTTGGTATTACTGTATGAAAATGTAATAAAATAATTGGAGATTGATTTGTTATACATATAAATGTTATTCAAATCTTATTATTCTCAATAAATAAAGATTTAAAGAAAGATTTTGGAAAAATATTTCCTCCATTTTGTTATTTGACACATTTTAAAAAATTTATGGCCACATTTTGTGTCAAACTGTCGTAGCCAGATAGAGGAGTAATTATGTAGCTACCAGACCTGATAAAAATTTAAAAATATTTTACTCCATAGAAGTACTTAAAAACATTGCAACAAAGTAAAACAATTATTATTTAGCTTATTTTACTTATGAAATGTCAGTTTATCCCTCCATATTGTTTTACATAGTGTCATTACACATTCTCATATTATTTTTTCATAGACAATAAAATTAATATTTTTTAATGAACAAAATGTTAATTAGTCGCTGCCATCTATCGAATATGCTTTGAAGTGTTTTAGTGTAAAAGCTTCAATCAAATATCAATAGGTGACATAATGACATTATATTCATATCATTTGATACACATTATATAGGTATGTTATTAACATGACATATTTTAATTTTTAATTTGCTTTTGTTGATAATAGTTGACATCTCTATTATATTACTGCATGCTCCATTATTTCTGATTCTTTTTTAATCATTTTTAAGATTGACATTCTTATTTTTATTTTATATAATTTTTGTTCTGTCTTGCCAAATTGATATTTATTCTATATTTAAGTATGTTGTAAATCTCATAGGTTGTGGAAAAATATTATGATTGTTATTTTGTTTATATATAAATTTTTTGCCATTAACTTAATAAAGAAATATATAAAAATAAATTTGGGTTAGTATCTCGAGAAATTGGGTTAGAAAAAAAAACACAGAATAATTCTGACCCGACCGGGAATCGAACCTGGGACCTCTTGATCTGAAGTCGGCGCCTTTGCCACTAGGCTACCGAGGTCGGTAAGATAATATGTCTATATTATATTGGTTGTGCACAATGTTAACCTCTAATTGTTGCGTTTTTTGTAGTATATAAGCTTACGTTTTTTTTTCTCATGCAATATTATAAGCTTCATGTTTTTTTTCATATACTTTGAAGGAACCGTAATATCAAAATAATTAACTGTAGCAAAATTGAAAAAAAATATATGATGGTCATTTTTTTCTTTTCTCAATGCATTTCGTTTGTTGAGTGATGTAGTAAGCAAGTAATCAATCACTATTAAATTCCATGAAACATTTTTGTTCTTATTTACTTATGTCCATTCATTTTGCTTCAGATTTCAGACCTTATATTTTTGATAATGTCAGTGATGGCCATTTATGTCAACAAAAGTTAATATTATTTATTAATAATTCTCTGGCGGGACGAAGTTCGACGGGTCAGCTAGTAAAACATAAATGGGATAGAAAATAAAATATAAACATTAGTGTGGAACGGATTTACTGACAAACAACGCCATCTGTAAAAAAAAATCATAAAAAACACAATTTTTATTTACTTGACAACCATAGAGTGTAAAAACATTGGTACGTAGATTTTTAATAAAATTTCTTTCAAGTTTTCAGAAATATTTTTTTAATATTCAAATATTTGTTTGTATAAATTAAAAATTTGAAATCAATGTTCATATAGTAAGGAATACAGGACAACGTCTGTCGGGAAAACTAGTTATATAATATAAATAATTCCAACAACAAAAACATATAATACTACCTACTCGTAGTAGTGCTAAATGATAATAATTTAGAAGAAAAAATTTATAACAGGTATGCAATGTAAACATAATATTACCTAAACCTAATTCAACAATAAAAAATTTAAAATCACCAAACAACGATTTTGAATTAATTGCTGAATATAAATAATAAATTAAAAAACCAATGTTTGCCGTCCTCTGTAATATACGCAATTTCGTCAAAATATATAAAATACAAAACGTCAATTGAACAGGCGCAGATCACACGTCAATTCATCCCAAAAGTTTCTGGGAGACTGAACATTGACACAGCGAAAACCAGCGCGTTGTTTGTAATTCCCGTGCTTTTAAGTGTCATTATCGCATGCACCTTTATTTATCAAACAAACAAATGGTTTATCGTCTTGTAGGTATTGTCGCAGCATAACTTATCTATACCATGCAAAGTTTTAGAGGATGACAGCCAGTTCATTATTACTGATTATGACATAATAGTTGTATTTTTACATTCCAAAATTGGCAATTGGCAAACATTTTTAATATTTTTCAGTATGACTTGATTCTGTCCTCGTTGAATTGGTAACTTTGATAAAGGTTTTTACGTTTTGGAAATTCACCAATTAGTTCTTATTGTTGAAAATGCCACCAGAGCCTGTAAAAATATAGTTACACAAAAAATTAGTCAATGACATTATAACTGCCATATAATTATTAATATTATATTGTTTTGAAACAAATAACTATGCTTACCAGTGGATTGTTCATTAACATTCCTGTTCGTTATTTATAATTAAAAAATAACCAGACAATAGAAAGTTGGTTACATTTTATTATTTTCATTAGAAAAAGAATAGTTCGAATAGTTCTTCAATTTCTAGTTTGACAACAAAATTAGAATAGAAGTGTCAAAAAATCCATAGACAACGCAACAAAATATTTCTTTTTTAGTGCTGCAGTCGTTTTCGAACTAATACAAAAGTTTTGTAAAAAAATACGTAGGTGTGTATATGGTGTGTATCGTAAGTAATTTGAGGTAAGTATTTTTATTAATTTAAAGAATACATTATTCACACAAAATACACATTAAAAAAAATCATTATCTTTCACAAAAATATTTCATTTTAATCATAGCCTATGGTTTACAGCTGTCATTAATTTTGACACATAGACGATGTAAACAAAACATAATTAATTGTTCGAAGTTTGAATAAATTATAATATAGGAATATTATTGCTGCTGTTTATTTTTTTCTAAGTAGGTACCTACATTATAATATTAAATTAATCAAACTGCACATAAAATATTTTGATGTGAATTATGTAGATAAAAATATGATTTCTCTAAGTGTCATTTACCTTGCATCTAATGTACCCAACCCATGACTGTATGTTTTTAATTAACTTTGTTTTAAAAGTTTTTTTATGTTCTAGGTATGCCCTTTCTTAATTGTTAATATTGATTTCATTGTGATATTATTCATTTAAATACTTTAAAAAAATACCTGTAATAAAAAGAGTGTTGATTTTGGCTAGTTATAGATGTATTATATACCTACAATAACTTTAATTAATGTACATGATATTACATAACGTAAATTATGTGGAAGATGAAATGACATTAGGTTTATGTCGTATCATAATAATATTGTATTTATTCTAGGATGAATGATTTGTCACAAACCTTGGAGGGTCGTCAAGTAAGGCTTCCAATCAAACCTCTTATTGGCCGCTGTCTTTGAAGAATACTTCTTTTAACACAATTGGTTTAAAGTTAAGTATGTGACACCCTATGAATATTTTTTTTAATTAATTTTCACGCCAACAATACGACCATGAGTCCAAATTTTTAACAATACTTTTATAATATGCAGGATAAAATAAATAAGCTAATGTGGTTTTGAGTTTATTTACATACTAATTTAGATATTTCTAAATTATTATGTGGATAAAACAAACGTTTTATTAAACTGATTAAAATCCTGAAGCCATATAAAGATTCTCAATTATTGTCAATTTTATTTCTTTCTCTCAACAATTCTGTCAAGTTCACTGTACGTTATGATCTAATTTATCGGCTACTGTTTTACCGACCAGTTTGTTTATGGAATGTTCATACCAATTTCAACGATGATTTTAAATTTAATCTTTTTCAACGATGAATATAAGATTTAAACGTTATTTATATTTCAGGAATATAAAATGATTCAACAATTATTTTTAAATTATTTAATACCTATCTACATTAGAATATGATTTTATCAGGCACCTACATAATTACTTATCTATTATCAGTGGCTACGACGCTTTGTAAAAAACTATGGCCATAAATTTTCTAAAATATGTCAAACTTCAAAATGGAGGAATGATTTTTACAAAATTTTGCATTAAATCTTTATTTATTGAGAATAATAAGATTTGAATAACATTTATATGTATAACGAAACAATCTCCAATTATTTTATTACATTTTCATACCGTAATACCAAGATTCCATTCAACGTTTACATGAGTAATTTTGTTTCCAAAAGATGTCTTACTGTCTTTTTTGAAAAATTTGTATGAAGATCTTAAAAAAATAAAGTTTTTTAAATAGCGCTAAATATATTAAAGTTAATATATCAAAGAGTATTTAAGAACGCTCTACGGAATTTTGCGCGGCTTTTCGCATATTAATATCTGACCTTAACGTCTGTTTTCTACGATTGATGCGCATTCAAAAATATAAACGGACTAAAATATTATGTAGATTCAGAAATTTCTGGTTTCCTGATAGGTAAAATAATGCTCTCAGTGACCTTATCGGAGTTTTAAATGTGTGTTCACTTCTATAAATCATAACGGGTTTCAAAGATTTTCGAACTCTTCGGTAAGTAACAATGGTGGCCACAAAGGTGTTATTAAAAGTTGTCAATTTTTTGTCGAAAATAGATCTTCCCATGACAGGTGTATTTCACTAAATATGTATAAAGGTTTTAAGAACAAACACTGACTCGAGTTACGTAAATACGTAGTTTCAAGAAAAGTGGGTCGGAAGAAGGATAATTAAATCAAATGTTAGTAAAAGATAAAAATAAATCTCACCTTTTTACACCTCGCCAGGGCGGCAATAGTGATGAGATTTCCAGGAATTCCAACCATCATAAAAATAATACAGCATGCGGAGGCGAATCTTAACAAGGGTGTAGGGTAGTCGATGAAGAGCTCTATGGATGACAGGTCTTCTTCTTCGTTCAGAGCGACCATAGATTCATGTGTATTATTGACAGGTATAGGACTCATTTCTGTGGCTAACGTCGAAGCGGCCAGAGATGGCCAAAGGTCACCCATTATGACGAACGTTTTAACTCAACCGGAATTTTTAAAATTCATTTTAGGTTATTTTTCACTGTTTTTTATTCTATGGTAACACTTCAAACACACACTGGTAACACTGTTTAGTTTGAAATTCAATCATCTGAAAACAAAATATTTTGTTAATAATTATTTTGAAGTAAATTAAATTAACTGATATGCGAGAAATTTAATTTTAAACATTAAAACGACCACGTCTTTTTTTTTTGTTTTTAAATTTTATTAAATGAACCCGATCAACAGTTATATTTTGCGTCAAAGTGTAAAAATAAAATAATTCCTTATTGATATCATTTTTTTTATCAAATGTTTGCCTAGATTGTTTGATATATTTAGTACATAAAATTTTGATAAGAATCAGTAGTTTCCTAAGCGAAGGATACACATAACGAAAGAATTTCAAATGAAATCCTACTATTGACTTTTTGATATCAGATCGAAGTACCTAAGAATTCGAGTACTTGCTTACAGAGGACTAGATATTTTTATTTTTAAGGTTCAGAAAAGTTTAAATTACATTGAAGAGTTATTAAAATTGTATTGTTATAATTCGTACTTTTTTCAGCGAAACGCTGCAGAAATTTTTATT
Source organism: Mystacides longicornis (assembly GCA_963576905.1). Lineage (NCBI taxonomy): Eukaryota > Metazoa > Arthropoda > Insecta > Trichoptera > Leptoceridae > Mystacides > Mystacides longicornis. The sequence goes on from OY756437.1 coordinate 12,147,523, forward strand.
ATTTTCATCCTTAGAAAGTATATTTTTAGTTATTATCAAAATATTTAATATAGATAAGTATAACATTTGATATATTATTATCATGAAACTGTTGATTGCGATATGAATTTCAAAACATTTTAAGAAAAGGTGGATTACACTTAAGTTGAATTTGATTTTTTCGTGTGTGCCATTTAATGAGATTCCTTTTTTTATGCAGCCATATCTGAAAAGAATAGAATAAAATTTGTAGTTAGTTACTTATCTACATAAAGTAAAGGCCAAAATTCATGGATGGAACGGAATAACTTATTCCTATCCCCTCAAAAGTCGAGAGTTGTATCATTCTCCAGAAAGCACGTGAATCCATCTATTTCTGTAGAGCTTAACGGAAGTATAATCCCTCAGTGCGAAGAGGTTAAATTTTTGGGTATGTCCTTAGATAGGAAATTGACCTGGAGCCCTCACGTAACTCATACACTGGCCAAATGCGAAAAAGGTTTAAATATACTTAGAGCGATCTCTGGCACCTCTTGGGGCTCCCACCCTTCCTCTATGAAGAACATATACAATGCATTAATTCGCAGCCACTTAGATTACGGTAGCTTTTTATTGACTCCAATATCCAAAGCCTTGGTGAACAAGCTGGATGCGGTACAAACAAAATCTTTAAGGCTCTTGGTTGGCGCAATGCCCTCCACTCCAAACAACTCTCTCCAGGTGGAATGTGTTGATATGCCACTAAAGATTAGAAGACAATATCTTTCTGATTCCTTCTTTATTAAAAAACGGACTTTCACTGATCATCCATTGCTGAAAAATTTACCCATACTACGTAACCTATATCACGTTAACGGTTACTGGAAAAATAAATCGAGTCCTTATTTATGCAACAGTTACAGTAATTACATGACTCAGTTTGGCGTTAAACGTTACCCCTTTCCATCCGCTGTTTATGACCTTCCTTTGGAAGTCTTGCAATTCTCCCCAACCGTCTTTGAAAATATCGGTATCGGTAAAACTCCTAAAATATCCTCCAATCAAATAAATCAGACGTTCTTTTCAAAAGCTGATTCTTCTTGGCCAAACCACATCCAAATTTTTACTGATGGCTCCAAATTTTCTACTAGTGATCATTCTGGATCGGCGGTTCTCATCCCCAAACTCAAAATAAAATCAATGCTAAAACTTCCTCCGGAAGCCTCCGTTTTCACGGCAGAGTGTGCTGCTCTGCACCAGGCTCTCACTCTGTGTGATCTCCATGAATTGGAAAGGGCAATCATCTTCACGGATTCCTTATCTCTAGTAAATGTACTTGCGTCCGGCTCAGATACTGATAACTGTATCATCTTAGACATTAGGAGAAACCTATATAGTCATAAAGTAAAAGGGAGAGATATTGTCATAGCTTGGATCCCGGCTCATTGTGGTATAACACCCAATGAGGACGTAGACGCATTGGCAAAAGAGGCCACCAGCAATGGATTGGTCCCTCGAAACTTTGAACTCCCCCTGAGTGATATAAAACGTTCTGCCTTTCTCGGAGCAATGTCGGCCTGGACCGATCATTGGGATGAGGTAGGTAGAGCTAAGGGATCGATTTATCGGGACATTAAGGAGTCTATCTCCAGAAAGCCATGGTACCAAGACTTCAAATTCTCCAGATCAGAAATAGTCACACTGACTCGCATGAGATTCAATCACCATAGACTGGATAGTCATCTATTTAAAATAAATTTAGCCTCGTCTCCACTCTGTGAGTGCGAACTCGATATGGAGACATTAGACCACGTCTTCCTCGGTTGCCCAATAAGAGATTCATATGAACTTTATTACGAAATCAATGAAATTCAGTTCCCCATTAATATGTCTTGTCTGTTACACTCTGAAAAGCTTTCTGTCTACAAAAAAATTTTAAAATCAGTAAAACAGAATTATTTAATTATATAAACAGTATGTGTGTGTGCGTGTATGTATATATTTTTATATAAATGCGAGAATGTATGTACGTAAGGGCGTGATTGTAAGTATGTAAGGCCGAGTGTGAATGTAAAAATAGTAAGTCTTTATATAAAATAAAAGAAAAATAATAAATTAAAGCATAATATTTTTGTTTTGCAAATCATCAAATATTTGAAACTGGCACAAATCGTCCCTCTAGGGATGGGATGCCATAAACATAATAATAATAATAATAATAAAGGCCAAAATTTAGTTCACTCGTGAAAATTCCCATTAAATTGCATCCCTTTGATTTCAATTTAAAATATTTATGTACGTCAACAGTTCATATTATCATCTTTAATATTCCAGAAACTTGGGTTTATAAAGCGATTTGATACTGTTGTACTAGTATACATACATTCTGTTTTCTGATTTTGCCAAATGTCCATGAAACTTTTGATATAAAAGATCTTTTTCTCTACCTTCTTTGAATATTTTTTAAAATTTATTTCGAGTTATAATCACACAAGTAGGGTTATTCTCGTAGCGGTCTTAATACGCTCCTATCTTGATTGACAATATTAAAATGGCGGATTGGTATTCACAAAACAAGATATCGTTATGTTTGAAATATTAGTATGAAATTCTATGTAATCGGCATTCCCGTAACTATCTTACAAACTTCAAATTCAAGGTCGACCTGATTGTGATCATGTCTTAATCTTATCGTTAAGTGATTTTTAAATGCGATTGATTACGGGAATAAGGCTCAAGGAACCTATACATACATGGGTCAAATAAAATAGTCCTATTTTTTCTGAAAATCAGGCCACAGTAAGAAACAATTGCTTGAATTAGGGCCATAGCCAGGGGGGGGGGGGCTGTTCAAAATGGTGGGTCATTGAGAACCGCTCATGACAGAGTGTTCTAAACTGGTTTGAATTCGGAAATGGTCAAAGAACGCCGTAAAGTTTTATTTATTTATATGTAGGAATAATATAATAAAATTTTACGACACGATTTTACGTTTTATTTTTTACTATGTTTATGTCTGTCTAAAAAACATTAAAATGGTTTTGACTGCTTCTTGATTTTTACAATGAATTAGATGTAAGTGGTCGAGATTCAACCTTTTTTTTCAAGGATATCCTGCAGTTTTCGATATATGTAGGTACTATGTAGGTAATGTGAATAGTGTGTCATCGAAATTTTCAACCGAGCGCATGATAGAGAGGGATAGAGAAACAGGAAATTAACATGCTAGTGGCAGATCGACCTTAGGTATAACTACTTCTGATGATGAATTATTATTTTAACCGCAAAACACGTCATTATCACCAAACATACCAATTGGTTAAATTCATCAGCTGTAACTCACTATTTTAGCATTATCTTACCATAATAATTCAGTAAATTTGGTTTTAATGGGGTCTATTCATTCAACAATACAATATTATAATATACAATAAAGTTAACAGGTTTCATATGTGATTTTTTTCTACTACACCGCTATCTCTTGGATTTTTTGAAAAAGTAAAACAATTATAGAGGAATTAATAACATTAACGAATTGAACGTGCATTCTTGGTAAATAAAACAATTTATTTGTAATTCCACAAATTTAATAACCTGACTAGTTTCGCAGGCACAGGTCCTGCATGGTCACAGGTGACTTAGAAACAGTTTCTCAGACCCATCGAACTTCATCCCGCATCCGAATCAACGATAACTATAACATAATTAAATACATTATTAGCTAAATTTAATTTAGATTTATGAAACTCAAGTGACAATCATTAAGGGTTGCGCCCTCCCATACCCCTGGATGTTTCAGGAACCTAAGTTCTCATTTCATCCAGAAAAAAAAGTAGACAAAAAGTGCAAGGTTTCAGAAAAATTTGTGGTAAAGTTTATTGTGCTCACTCAAAGTGAACAAAAACTGACTCTTTTCCAGTAAGATTAATAAAGCTCGTGCCGTCAAAGATGCCAGCAGCTGGGATCAAACCCAAGACCTCCCGTCGTAACCGTAAGGCTACCAACAACTTCGAATAACCACATAACCACTTTCAGAATGTAATAAAAAAAGGTTCTTTATAAAAAATATATACCTTTCAATCCGCATATTGATTAATTCAATAATATACATATCATGTAGAATAAATTCGTGTTATTATCTACTTTTCCTTGTTTATCTTTGGCTTTCCAAATACACCTTATTTTATTTCGGTTAAGAAAACATGACATACAAAAAAGCTTTTAACGTATTGATAGAAGGTCTATTTCGATAAAAAAATATGTTATCATAATACAAAAATATCCACGAGAAATTTCATTTCCTCATTCCGTTTGTAGAAAAAATATCAAAAGGTTTGTCCTGAAAAAAAAGACAAAGAAGAAATGACTTTTTATGATTTTCTTGAATTATTTAAGTATGGAAAACATTTGCTTTTAATTTTAATATTCCTTACAGTATCACAAATCATGCCTGTAACTACAGAAAATAAACGAAATTACTAAAATCATTCCTTACGTACAAGGTTTTCAAGATATTTTTAATTAATACAACAAATCAATAGACATGGCTTGGACATAATGGATTTTTAACTGAACTTTTAATTGCAACACTTAATCGCCATGAGGATGTAAGCAATAATCACCGCCTTGGCAGATTTTTTGTTAACGCCGATTTGTTAATTTGGACATACTATACCCCTATTTGGAATATTACTCACTAACGTCAAGTGATAATCTCACGGAAATTTTGTACAGACTGCGGAGCTTTCCGAAGTATTCTGTAAGGGTGCTATAAAGGTTTCCATACAAAATTTTGTTACTTCACGTCAGCGTAAATGTCAAGAATCTTAGAATCGGATACTGGTGATTGGTATGAACTTGTAAGTGTAATTACCATATTTTGATATTAAAAATATACCCTTTATACTTTTTCTGCACAGCAAAAACATTGACACACTTGGGTTTGAAAACATATTAAAAACTTTCATAAATTGTATCGAAATATTCTGCATGTGAATCAATAAAAACTTATTAACTATGGTAAAATGTCGTAAGAGGGTGGTTTTACCGGAGTTTGACATTTATCAACACACGATAAAAAATAATTGACAGCTATCGAACATCTTTACCAGTTTTGCTCTTTACTTCGAATCAACACCAAAACCAAGCATTTCTGTGACCCTTATGCAAAATAACGGGACCGTGAGGTCGACCAACCCACGTCCTTAAACCTCAACCGGTCAAAAAAAGACACAATGAGCCTCGGACGCCTTTGAGCGCAATGGAGAGCTCTTGATGCCTCCCCATGCTCCTGAATGGGGCCCCCGCATTGCGGGTTGGTTTGGGGGAATCCGCGGCGGGCTTGATTTGTGTGGGGCCGGCTTTTTGGTTTGATTGTTTCGATCGAGCTGGGGGGTCACTTCGTGCGGGTAGGGTTTGCTGCGGATTGGTCTCGTCCGGGGTGGCTTGCGGTGTGCGGGGGAAAGGGGGAAGGGGGAGGCTTAAAGGGAGTGTGTGTGGGTGTGTGTATGCAAAATAATGCAAATATTAGATTAGATTGTCATTCCTCGCCTTATCCGTCTTTTTTTCATATATCCTACTTAAAGATCTCATGGCATTTATACTAAAAAAATGCTTTTTCCTTATACCGAACAAAATATATAACGATAGCTGATAATAATATTAGATGAATAAAAATAACGCCTCTAACGTTATTCATATTAAACGATATTTGTAAATATTAGTTGAAAAAAATAATAATCACGCTAATATTAAGCAATAATAATAGACACATGACAGCTAAGTTAGCTAGTTGAATTAAAATATTAGGCTCGTGCTCACCACTGAACGACCTTAGTTTTCGGAGAAATCGTACCTTTCCAGATACTAATTTTTTTAGGAAAAGTTTAGTTTCCAGATACCAAATCGTCAATTAGGTAGGTTTGTAAAATAAAAATGCTTAAAGCTTTTAATAATATCGTTATTTTCATTTAATGAAACTGCTATAACGTTTTTGAATTTAAGCCGTTATTCCCACCTTTAATTATAACAGGCCACAACACTGAATCTCAAATCATCCCCGAGTTGTGAACTTCTGAATAAATGAAATAATATAATTTGTTGACTATTGTTTCTAATTTGATGCAAAAGGTGTTTAATCTGAGCATTCACACTTCCCAAGGAAATTAAGCTGTGTCTTTGTGAAACGATTTTGACATTTTCAAGTTTGAACAGTTATAAGATGGGTGATTGTCATCTTCGTTTGTTGGACTAATAATATCTTTGTATATCAGAAAAGATACTGACTGAATGATCAACTAACGGCGCATACCCAAAGCGATCGATACCCGCAAGACACACATTCATGTAATACCCCCTTTACTAGTACTAGTACCTACCGCGTCAGTTAGTTGTCAATTTTGTGTAGACTAAAACTTTACAATTAGCGATTGGTAACCACCTTGCCAACGAGAGACTGTAATAACCATGCATGCAAAAGCTGACACACCGTTGCGGTGGTGAAAATGTGAACTTGAACAGACAGTTTGAATTAAGGTTCTTCGCAATAAATTAAAAAACTTTACGTACTTATCTATAGCCATCATTAGTAAATTTCCGTTTCTTATCAAAAATCAAATAAATAAACAACATTATTCTAAACACAGGTGTCAGTATAACCGGCGGAACATAATGCTTTAATCATTTTTAACCAGTCGACCTCGTCTTTTTCTTCTCTTTATAGATCCTGGTAATCTGTTTGTGCCACCGCCCGTTCCTCCTGTGTTGTCGACTGCCAGCTGTCTCTCCACCTCTTTGGGGGTCTGCCTGAGAGTCTGCGTCCTTTGGCGTTTCCTTGAAGGGCGATACGTGGAAGTCTGTCTTCTGACATTCTGTTTACATGTTCATTCCAGTATCGCCTTCGTTGTCGTCCCCGCCTCACTATGTCTTCCGTCTTACACGTGCTCCGGATATCAACATTTCTAACATGGTCACGGTCTCTTTTGCTGCTAATCTCAACTCCAAGATACTTAATTTCCATCACTTGTTCAATTGGCTTATTATTCATGACAAGTTTGCATCTTACAGGGTTTTTTGATATTATGATAGGTACTTTTCGTTTTGTCAGTGGATATTTCTATGTTGTCATTTTTCGATGCTGAGTGAAACTTAAAGCATTCTTTGGGGGTCGTCTTCAGATTCTGCCATTATAACAGCATCATCAGCGTAGCAGACAATGCTGACAATACCAGTCAACCGATCCCACGAAATCAACGTAAAAAACGAGCGATGATTCTGTCACACGATGACGGATGACCCCTAGTTTCTGAGAATAGGCACTCGGCTCAATGTTTCCATCAAAGGAAATCAAATCATTCTATGCGGTGGGTAGCTTTGGTGAGAGATATTTGTTAATAAATTCAGTTTCTTGGAAATCTTGATAATTCCACAATTTAACTTTGATTAAAATTATTATCGGCAAAATGTTTATAATAATAATTTGGGAATGGCTTTGACATGTTCATTTGTACATAATATATGATGAATAAAGACTTATCTGCTTTACACGTTCTTGGTAACATGTTGCTGCGAAGCCAATGACATTCTTACATTTGTATTGGAATAAATTAAATGGTTGAAATTGAGTTTTATATTTTAAAATATAAATGTCTTAATAAAAACGTACATAACTTCATACCCATTTTTGTCATTTTACTCAAGAATATAGGGCGATAATTGGAGTCTTTTTAAAATATCATTTACAAAACAAAATTCATACATTTTCAAATGTTCGAGTTCGAAGGCTTAGTCGTTCTTCGGTAATTTTTCTAGAGTAAATTATTGACGTTTTTTGATACAAGTAAAAGAGGGAAAATATAACGAACCTGGAGATAAGTATAAACAAAGGCGTAATTAGAAACATTAACGCTTTTAAAACCTGAGCTAATTTTTTTCCAGTACACCTATTCCAAAAATAACCACTAACTAAAGTGAGAAGCTCACGAGAGTTTTGTATGTGCTGTGGATTTTCCAAAATATTCTGTAGGGACGCTTTTTATACACGTTTCCATACAAAATTTTGCTACTTCACGTTAAAGTCACAGAAACTAAGAATAGGATACAGAAGAGTTCTGTTTCGACCGAGAATCTAACTTGACATCAGACACTTTGAAGAATGAACAGAACCAAAGCCTAGTTAGACCCATGGACCTATTGTAAGTAATGGACAGATCCTTTGTCCAATATTTTGAAGCCGTGCGAGGAGGAAAAAAATGCGTGCGGCGGCCATCTTGGTGGAACCACTATTGTGAGCATTTTTCATCAAATACATAAAAATAAATACCTGTGGAATTTTACTAATTTTAAGTAGAAAATGTAATGTTTTCGGATACTTGGAGAATAATCTTCATATACACAGTATATCCATAAAAAATGCATTAAATTGTAGGTTTTACAAGATGGCCGCCAGTTGATTTCCATTCCCCACTTTTTGGCTTCACTGTCATTCATACTAAGTAGTATAGACGTTCCATCCTCTTACTTCATACATCCATGGCTAGACCCCACTAGAATACGCCAAGCGGAAAGAGTTTTTAATTGGAATCATATATTTTGCTTCTTATTCTTTTTTAGACCTATGCTCTATTTAAAAAGTGTTCAAATCTGGCTCTTGTGAATATGAAGTCCAACTTGCTCTACGTCTTTTTGAAGGGCGTTCTGGTTGAATAATATTTTAAAGAATAAAATACAGAATGTGGACAGGATAGGGATAATATGTTGAATGTGACACACTGGAGCTGAAATTCGCAACACAAGAGACTAGAGTGGTGTGGTGGAAAGTGATAAGGGAAATGTGACTAATGTATGATTGGGTTAACTTCGCCTGACATTCGTTCACGTCGACATTTACCAAAGCTTTAGGCGTTTTTTGTAGGAGGGCGCGAAGCTTGACACTAAAGCTTCCCTCATTCTGACGTATAAAAAATATATCCACCCGAATGGGACATGACGCATCCCCGTAGGCTTTACAAAATACTAGTATAACCGGCGCAACTTTTTGCCTTTGAAAAAACAGTTTGAAAAAATTTGACCCGACCAGGAATCGAATCCGGGACCTCGTGATCTAAATTCCAAGCTTATACCATTAGGCTCCCGAGATCGGGATTTCGACTAATTTTCGACCGATTCAACTGTTTTAAACGATATTTACGAAAAATCTGTCAATGCCACCAACTATTAAACAACTGACAGTCATGTCAAGTTAAAAATGGAAAAGAATATGGAACAACTAATGACTCTAACAATTCATTACTGATGTTCGATTTTTAAATGGAACAAACCACTACGGGCTTACGACCGTCTTCTACTGTTATTTAGAAGGCTGGCTTAGTGTGATCACTTAACAACGTTCGCCATTAGGTGGTAATGTCTCCGAAACTCCTAATCATGAGAATTCTCAACATGTTCAACATGTCGAAAAATCTCATGTATGCAACAAGAAGATATTTAATAATTAAAGAAAAATAGAGTTAAGAGTTGAAAATGATTGAGAACAAGAGCGCAACCAAATTTAAAGATTGCGCGACTGCTGTCGTGTATTTGGCGCCAGGATATGAAGTTTATATTGTCGAAATCACTAAAAATCTGCGTTAAGTTTTCTTCTTTTTAAATGAATCTGTGCTCACTAGAAGTGAACAAAAATACACTCTTAACATCTTTCACACTAAGCAAATGCTTGTGTCGTGAAAGCTTTTATTAATCTTTTTTTAATTTACGTGAGCGTAAATCATATATCAATACACGGCAACATAATATCTTGACAACCTATGGCCATAAAGATCAGTAAGAAAATAATATAGCGTTGCTGTGGTTAGATTTTTCTTCCTAACAAATTGACAAATAATGTCTCTAAGAGTCACAACAGGATTTGAAATACCCTTAAGCCTTCTTCAAGAAATAGAATATCCAATGCAAACAGCTGATATTTTTTAATGCGATGGATAGTTTTGTTACGAATACATAAAACAGTTTCAGTTTTATATATTAGTGTTGATATATGTCGTAACGTCACTGAATTTTAACCCATCAAACTTCACACTGTACTTGACAATCCATCAGACTTTTTAAATGAGATCAACATAATATTCGATTTGACATGGAGAGATTATGTGCTTACTTAAAAATGATTGGCCAGCTTTATGAAGCATTCTAAAAATGCTTATAAGAAAGTTGAAAGACAAATCGGTCAAATAAAGTTAACTTTCAATATATTCAGATCTTTCAAGAAAATAAAATAATTTTGTTCTTCCTTTAAGATGTTCTTGAATTTATTTTTTCCAGATTTTTAAACCCGGAATTTGTTTTATACACCTGAGCACTAGAGTCAAGCATGTGAATGCCATGACTACCATTATCCATTAACGTCCATAAAAAATATTTCTTGGAAGAGGTCATTGCATTTCAGAAAGATCAACCGCAGTGAACTGCTTTTGTTGTTTCCCTATATACACATAAGTGGGGTCGTAAGGTAGAATTTCCGATTGATATCAATATACCAAACGAGACAATGTTCATTATATTCAATTCTACCAAATTCTTTTTGCGTAAATATAAATAAATCAATTTTTCGTTTTGCTCAACCTGTTTTCACCAAGTTACTGTGGAATGTTCTTAGAATGCGTTTGCAATTAAAATAATCGGATGGCCCATTTCGAAAAGTCCGTATTTTCACAAAACAGATATTTGCATTTCGATATTTTTAATGAACCATGAAATATTAATTAGAGACTTGAAATAGAAGTAAAAATAAAATACATATGTTTCAAAGAAAAAAAACCTGCATTCGATAGTAGGTATATAGTCAGCTCCATTTTGACGATAGTGAACATAGGGATTTTTGAAATAATTGACCATTCAATTGCAGTTTCAAAATCAGACAAGTGTGCAAAACGGCCTCATGTACTTGAATTATCTACATAATAATTCAGAAATGTTTTTTTATTTGCCTTTGACAATACTTTTACCGTATATGTGAACATCACGCTCAAAATACAAATGCTACCTCAGATATTGATATGCCCAGAGCCGTACAAAATGCTGGAGAAGGTTCTTAAATACAATTTGCTGCATTAACTTTAATATATTTAGAGCTATTTAAAAAACTCTATTTTTTTAGGATCTTCATACAAATTTCTCAAACAGATAGTAAGTCATCTTTTGGAAACAAGATTACTCATGTAAACGTTGAATGGAATCTTGGTATTACGGTATGAAAATGTAATAAAATAATTGTAGATTGATTTGTTATACATATAAATGTTATTCAAATCTTATTATTCTCAATAAATAAAGATTTAATGAAAAAAATTGCAAAATGGTTCCAACATTTTGAAGTTTGACAGGCACAAATCACCCTCTATGGGTGGAATGCCTAATTAATTATCACACATTAGATTAGAGGGTGTAGGGAATGTAGCTAAGATTCAAACCACAGAGCTCTCTATGAAAACTTGCAAATTATGTCGGTAGGTTCGTATAATATTATGAGGTCGGTAAAACAAAAATTGTAAAAGTGTCATTCTTCTTTTTCTGTGCTTATGTCAGTTATAGAGGCCTGCAGCCCGATTCACGGAAAAGTTTAAGTCTAAGTTTAGTTCGAAGTTCGAACGAAGTTCGATTCAAACCCTCCGTGAATAGGTACATAGACTGTAGATAGTCGCCGCCTACAATAATTATTATTACCAGCAGCCCTATTCACAAAAGTTTGAATCGAACTTCGTTCGAACTTCGAACTAAACTTAGACAAACTTTTCCGTGAATCGGGCTGCTGTTAAGCAATGTGAAGCTAGACTAGAACCTGTTTAATTACCTACCGATCAAGCCTGACATTCGGAATCAAAAACGTAAAGCAAGACGGGTATAAGCTAGAAATAATTGACAATCGCGATAATAGAGCAAGTGCCCCAGAATTCTTGTTTTTGCTTTTTATTCTTGCTCACTTCCACTTCCACCATGACATGTCTTGGACATGTGTTAAGGATGCCGAACGACAGTTGGTCGAGATGAGCCCTCTTCTTCCTCCCATCAGGGTCACGAAAGACCTCACACCGTATTCCATTGTTTCGAGGCAGAGCTGAAGGATCTTGATATACTCGTAAGTATTGAGGAGATCATCGAAGCTGCACGCGATAGAGCGCAGTGGAGATATCTTGTCATCTCCCTATGCTCCTGAGTATAGTATATATAGTAATAGTGGGGGTTAAAAGGGAGTATAGATAATATGGATATAATATATGTATTTAATCAAACATAATTTCACAATATTCATGCATGATGGTACATATTATGTAATATGCTTTGAACGTCACTTGGAATGATAATAATTTAAAATTATTTAAATTCCGTCCGGTAATACATTAAACCGTGTAATAGACAACGACGGGCAATATATCAAAAGTGACGACCTGTCTCGCGTGAAGTCGGTATATTTTACTCTGGAGAGTAGCGCTAATTTTACAAACAACGTAACGTGTAATGCTTTATTAAACGCCATATAAAAATAATATTTTATACCAGGAAATTAAAACGCTTACTTACTATAGTTTTATCTTTTTGTTATATCGATGTAACAATAATTAGTTATATCCTAATTAGTTAAGGACCAAATACATATTATAATAATACGGTATATGTATTAACGAAGCACTATGTGTTATGAGTACTGACTATATACGGACCCATGTGATAATTTGTGAAATAGATAATGATGTTGACAATTGAAAACGGCGTGTACCTACAATGTATAGAATTAAATTATTGAAGATATGCTAAAGTTTTTTGAGAATGCTAAAGAATCGCATTATCCCTCCCGAAGCAATAGTATCAACTCATTTTTATGAGGTAGGTATCTTATCTGTAAAAGTTTGTAATACTTCAGTATGTTTTTTTTTTTTAAATTTGATTGTGTATTTTGTTTTCAATAAAGGCTTTATATTATTATACGAAAGAATCACAAAAAGTCTTTAAAAGGAAATAGTGGGATTTTCAGGATCCGCTTAACTTAGTTAAAACAAAACGAAAAAAACTTTTCGTGAATCAATAAAAAGTTTACCAGTCAAGATATTATGGTTTTTCCTTCCTGCGGTTAGCGTCTCCCCATGTTCGTTCGTCGTCCTCGCGAACAACGACGCAAGGATATGCACACGGGCATCAGGGAAGCGTTGCGTCGTTCGCTTACGCTGTAAGTACGGACTTTTATGAAAATGAACGTGCTGTTCGTTCACGCGAACGACGCAAGGATTTTGCACACAGGCATCAGGGAAGCGTTGCGTCGTTCGCTTACGCTGTAAGTACGGACTTTTATGAAAATGAACGTGCTGTTCGTTCACGCGAACGACGCAAGGATTTTGCACACAGGCATCAGGGAAGCGTTGCGTCGTTCGCTTACGCTATAAGTACGGACTTTTATGAAAATGAACGTGCTGTTCGTTCACGCGAACGACGCAAGGATTTTGCACACAGGCATCAGGGAAGCGTTGCGTCGTTCGCTTACGCTATAAGTACGGACTTTTATGAAAATGAACGTGCTGTTCGTTCACGCGAACGCCGCAACGGATCGTGTCGTGTGCAAAAGACCTTAAAAATCTTTTGTATCCTCAATTTATAATCCATATCAATAAAATAATAGATTACACATATTATTATTAAAGCAGTTTTAAAAATTAATTTATATTGGAAGATTAAAAATAGTCATTGGGAAGAGTTTCCGTTTCATGAAAGTAGACTTGTTGAACACAAACGGAAGCAACTTACGCTAAATATAATATCTTTCTATGTTTATGCAATAAATATCATTAATAAAACAATAATAATTAGTAACAGATATTAAAAACAAACAATTGTCTGACAGTACCTAAGTACTTAACACAAAAAGTTCATCGAGGTCAAGGTGTTGATAAGAATACAAATATTCACATTGATTTATGCAAATCATGTCGTTTTCATTCTAAGCTTATATATAATTTATTTCACTTGGGAAAGTGTTAATAAGATTAATGGTGGCTTTCACCAACGGTTCCTAACTTTTAGGTAATTCTGACCCACTTAGGCGCTACGCAAAGAGCTACCTAAAAGTTAATTATTAATTTTGTATGTCTATAATAATCAACACGATAGTTCGTTCTCGCATTTACCTTGATGTAGTTCTATGGTAGAAACATTGAGAATGTATCACAAATGGAACAAAAATTAGGAACACAAAGTTAACAAGTTGCCGGATTTTTTTTTTATATAAAGCATTCAAGATATAAATAATATCATGTAATTTTTGGTTATTTTAACTTGAATGTATGCCGCTAACTGACGGTTTTTAAATGTTCGTCTATTAGAACTCCAAGTCGGGCTAAAATATAATTTAACCTCTAATTATTACTATACTGCCTTGTCTTGTGGGATATCTCGTACATGGATTATTATTACTCATAGTATATGGAATTTCCATGAGTCTTGTGATCGGATTTCAAAAAAAAAAAAATAGATTTCGCTGAAATTAATTTTCTCGGCGTTTTCGAGGGTGTAAATTCCAAAAATGCAAAAAAAAATTTTTTTTTTAAATTTACGCGTACCTGTACACCAAAAATGTGTGCGCACCCATAACTCATAGTAATTCTTATCCGATTTGATTGAAATTTGGTAGAACGGTTAGCCCCTCAATGTAGATGAGTCAGTAAAATGTTGAGATCTGTACCTTCAGGGGAACCCTCTTAAAATATCCAAAGAAAATTTCACATGTTCTAGAAAAAGGGCTAAAAAAGAAAAAAGAAATTTGTTCAATTTTTATAAAATTTGGTATACGGGTTGGTCTTATGCTCCTACACAAGCACGTAAAATTTGAGGTCCGTAACTTCAGTGGGTCCCCTTTAAAGTACCGATTAATATTGAATATGTAGTTCTAAAGCAGATAATAAAAAGCTCCAATAGTCGATATCATTTTAAAGTTTCTATAATAATTCCAAGGATAAATTCATTTTAATCGTAAAATTATGAGCCAGCCTTCGAAACAACAGTAGAAGACGGTCGTAAGCCCGTGGTGGTTTGTTCCATTAAAAAATCGAACATCAGCAATGAATTTTTAGAGTCATTAGTTGTTAGATAATTCTGTAAAATTATGAATTTTTATGCAAATATATGTTTTACACGAAAAGGCTGTTATATTATACTATATGTTCGGGGCTACCCTAGGTTAGCAGCTTTTTTTTATTGATATCTATCTAAATTATTATTTGTATATTTCTATCATGTGTATAATTTTTACTTGCGAGCAACAAAGAAAGATTTTATTTATTTTCTTATTTCAGAAAACATAGTTATTTGAAATCCATGACGATTTCATTTGACCATGATAAAAATTGACCCTGAAATCCTTTATCGCGCCGAAAAGTTGCCTTTAGGACAACAGCAAGATGATTGCATGACGAAAAATTGCCTCTAGGACAACAACAAGATGATTGCATGACGAAAAGTTGATTCTAGGACAACAGCTATATGATTGCATGACAAAAAATTACCTCTAGGACAACAGCTAGATGATTGCATTATGCTTTAGAATTTTTAGTAAATAATAATACTAAGCCAGCCTTTTAAATAACTGTAAGCGACGCTATTAAGCGTAGGGTGGTCCAAATTAGCCATCACACATCACGATTGCTGTAATACTAGCATCAAACGTAAGCAAAAAATTGTTTCAATATACCTATTTAAACGTTTTTGAAGTCGTTTAACTGTCATTCCTAAAAAAAAATGTGACGACCTGATGTCCAAAATAAAATAGGCTGCTAGGACAAAATTTATTGGACATTATCCATTTGAAAAAGGGATTGAATAATAGTATTTATTACGTGTTAATGTTACGGAATAATATTAATGCCTAAAACTTAATCAAACGAACTCTTAGTATTTTGGTCTTCATGAGACATCCCTAGGATCTAAACTGAAAAAGTGGCCGAATGATGAAACCTTCTTAATTCATCATGGAGACTATGAAAAAATTATAATTAAATTTTGGTTCAGCTAAATATACGTCCATAAAAAAAAGAAACAATTTTGTGGCCGTAATAAAATATCTTCCTAATAAAATCTCAGAAAGCCATATTGTCGGTTTAATTAAATAAATAAAGAATAAAAGTACCTAATATGTAATACAGTAAGATATAATGTGACATGAGAAGTCTCCATCAAAATATAAGATTAGTTTTATAACTTATATAATTATTACTTTACTATTTCATCATTATTTCATAATAACTTCCTTCTAATATTTTTTGATACATCTTAGAAAAGTAATAAAAGGCTGAAGTGGACTATTTCTACTTTATTATTTGTTACATTTATTCATAGAAAATGGATGATTTTTTGATTGAATAAAGGCAAGAGAATGAGAAAAGTTCTTTGAACTGTATCACGGTCGATAATTCGTGGACGATAGCCGATTGATTCATAGCTTTTTTATACTTGATGCAGCACAATGACATACCTACTCAAAATTCATTAAAATCAGGAGAAGTTACGATATTGACCCCAGTATTTATTATGAAAAATAAAAATCTAAGCAATTTATTTTTAAATTTCTAAATGTATACTTTCTAAATCTAATAATACACTTATAACCCATTCAACTACTGGGTCGCTGTTTTACCGGTAGATGCAAAACCACAGTATGAGATTGAAAAAAAAATGCAAATAAAGTTCGACTGAATTCGTTCATAATTATGGATGATAAAATTCATATAAGTTTGATACTAAGAGGAATCATGAAACATTTAAAAGAGGGACTACAAAAGTCATTAATATAGGTACGAAATCTTCCAACATTTCTGATTTTTTTTAATGCATCTGTGCTCACTCAAAGTGAATCCGAATACACTCATTGACCTTTTGACACTAAGCTATTTAAAGCTTGTGTTATGAAAGAAGAAGATGGTCTGCACCTGGAATCGAACCCACGACCTCCAGTACGAAACGGTACGAAAGTCGGCGTTGTAACCGCCAGGCTACCAACCACTTCAAAATTATATTTGAATTTTTTTCCTTAAAAAATCTGGTGGAATTTTTTTATAGCTTTCGAAGATTAAAATATAAAATTTTGTCTTCTTTCGCTAATGTAGATGGCCAAAAGGATGAGTGCAAAGCAGACCAGTACGGATACAATGTGCACATTCTGTTGTCTCTTGAGTATTTTGATGGGATGTTTCAAAAATGGCTTGTTCATGTCTTGCATCTGTCTAACAGCAAGGTGACACAATTTTTTGATTCCCTCGCTCATTGGGACGTAAATGAAATTCATAGCAATTTTGGTAAGGATAATTTTGTCTTCAATATGGTGTAAAATTCATATTTAATGAAACATACCTAAGCTCTCAAAACAGCCAAAATATTATAAACTAAGTAAGTTTTACATGTTTTTCGTTCTGGTTTTCTGTCTTCAGTTGTATTCTAACATTGAACATTGCGTTTCTAATTATTTCTTATCATTTACTTTAAGCCTTAATCTTTTTGTTATTTTATTTATTACCAACGCCAGAAACGTTAACAGAAACCAGATGACTTCGATGAGGAGGAAATGGACTTAACTGGGACATGTAAGATGGATGCTGCATTGCAGCGGATTGAAAAGAGCACTTTTTTCATCCTATCGAGACTCTTAAAGACTTGGACGTATCTTATACGTTGAATTGGAGCAGAAATGAGGGATTTGGACTTGTTATTGATGGAAGTCATTATTATTGCGTAAAATCGAGTACATTAGAAAACTCCACATACAATTCTCTCCCCCTGATTTGGATCAATAAGATAGAAATGATCGACTGATTTGTTATGAGTAAATTTAAAATTCAATTCAACCATCCTCATTCCTTTAACATGTCTCACGCAGTCTTCCAAAACATTTTCTACCTAGAATCAGTGACGAATAAAAATTTCACACAAACAATTCAAATTGTGAACAGGAAAAGTTGGATAAAAAAATCGGATGCGTTACGTAAATGGGTTCTCGGAAGATTCGGACGATGTCCGCTTACATAAATGGGTCATCCACTTTTAGTAAACGGGAATTACTTACAATAGGATGGTACTGGGAAAATAACACAGTTTTACAACGGATATGACAGTAAGTTAGCTCTACTTTATATACAAGAGCATGTCTTAGTTCTTAATTTTCCTTTGTTCATACAATAATTATTACAATCATCGGTAAAGGTTTGATCGATTTTTTTAGTTTTATTCCTTTGAATACATTTTACGAGTCGTCCATTAATCACGTGATGGTTTTCTTTTTATACCCCCCCTAGGGACATTAGGTGAGGTTTCAGAATACCCCCCCCTCCGCTTCCTCGGAATCACGTGTATTTTTTTTACATAGTATGGAGAGTGTTTTGTTCGTCAATGTTTTAATGCTTTTAAGAACTAGAGTCACCTCCCGCTACGTGATCATTCATGATTTTTTACCGAACCCCTCCCTCCTTCTTTTGCGCTCACGTTATTAATTATCGCCCCCTTACTGACACGATGCTATGAAAAGTTGATTGTTGTACAATAACTTTACTTCTACTCTTTGAGAGGTCATCCATCCAAATGGGTGAGATTCGTGGCCTTAAATTTATTTTATATACACTCCCTTCAAGGCACCCCGCACACCGCAAGCCAGCCCGGTGGAGACCAATCCGCAGCAAACCCGACCCGCACGAAACTTACCTCCCAGCTCGATCGAAGCAATCAAACCAAAAGGCTGGCCTCGGACAAATCAAGCCCGCCGCGAACTACCCCCAAACCAGCCAGCAATGCGGGGGCCTAAGCCCACTTGAGAGCATAGGGAGGCATCAAGAGCTCTCCATTGCGCTTGAAGGCATCCGAGGCTCATTGTGCCTTTTCTGACCAGAGATTTAAGGACGTGAAATGGTCAACCTCACGGTTATTTTATATAACCGCAAAAATTCAGTTCTTCCCCCTAAGGCGGGGCGACAAACTAGTTTCAAAATAAATAAGTTACGGTATTGGCTGTTCGTCCAGAATCACACCCCCTCTAGCCGCTTTTCATAGTACCTACCGTTCAAAGCTCGCCGAGTCCCAATTTCAGTTGTCGACAAAGGCAGTAGATATGTAAATATGATGTTGAATGTATTAAAATATGAGTAAAATGGGCATGATATTTTTGATCGGCGACTATTCAAATATTTTGGTATTTAATCTGTCTACTGTTAATAATTCAGATAAACACTAAACTAATAGTAGTTGCCTTATCACCGTAACGATTAATAAATTCAAAGGATGTGGCTACACACATCTGATATGAAGGAAGCTGATACCAAACACCTCATAATAATATACTTCTTAGAACATTATTTTACTATAAGGCCATCATTTAGGTATTTATTTATTTCTTTGAGGTACCAAAAGAAGACTAAACAACGCATAAAAACAAAATCATGAAATAAAAATATAGAATCTCCAGTGCTCCAATAATAAGTATCTCCCACATAGCTATTAATGGTAGGTACAATAGGTAGGTACAATCAACGTCTCCTATGGTTCCATGTCTTAAACGTGTAAATAAGAAAAAAAATTGTAAGATAAATCTTTACTGGCTTCATATATTTTACACACTGAATTTATTCAGGTACTTACTACGTGCTCTCTATGTAATGTGACGCTCTCTATAAAAATTGGTTTCTATATTGTTGGTCTTTTACAACTTCCTACTAATTGTTTTATATTTTCTCACTGTTACAAAATAGCCTGAGTTTATCGAAACCGGATTTTGTCAAATCAGTTCAGCGGTTATCGAATTTTAGCGAGATCCATGCAAAGCTTCTTATTAGTTTTATGTGAAATGTTTTGGTTTTTATACAGACAATAGGTGAAGAGACTTTAAGGGGAAGATGCAAAAAAAAAACTGCATTAAAAAATCTTCACGGTTCCCAATCGTTTTTTTACTTTTACTTCTTCTAACCACTGAAAAGACATGTCGTTTTTTCGAAATGCTTTCGTAGATTATAATATATTTTGAACTCACCAAAGTGCTGATCCAACTGTCGATTTGTGGAAGAGAAATTATTTCTCGAGACAGATCGGCAGTATCAAGCCAAGATACGTGAGATTTGTATGACCAGGTCTAGATTTTAAACGGTTTTTCAAATATTACAACAAATAACACCAACTTAGAGGCTTCGCAGCATATGTTCCATATATGGATTAACTCAGGATTCGGAGGAGAACATTTAGTGTGTCTGAGGGTGTTGCTGTGTGTCAGGGTGTGTATGTGTGTGTCCGTCCCCCCTTATAACTTTTGATTCGCTTGATGCACAGATCCTAAAATTTCAGAAAATATTGAATTCTTGAAGCCTACAAAACTTGTATACTCAGAATTTTGAAATTTTATTTCAGTCAGGGGTAATGAATTTTTACTTAATTTTTTCATATATCTCGAGAACTATAGAAGCTAGAACCCTAAAAATGTGTATATACATAGAAAAATACAATATCTAAAATCAAAATTTAATGAAAAAGTTTCAAGGTTTCTCAAAGTTTTTTTATAAAGAAAAATATCGTTTTATGACAAATTTACGAGTACGAATGCCTATATTTCAGAATTTTATAAAAATATCGAAAAACGCCGAAACACATCAACTAGATAATTTAATTTTCTCAACAACAAAAAAATATGCCTACATTATAGCAGTACATCTCAAACTTTTCTAAACAATTTTTGTAAAAATTTAATTTATTGACGACATCGTTTCATACAATAAACATACCGACTCAGGCCATCGACAGTTGGATCTCATGTTTACATGCAACTAGTTTAGATAGAACTTGTCAACAGCATAATAATATGAAACCGTTTGTTTTATGGAGCTTTTTTTCATGAGTTTGAAAGCGTGTCATGGCATAAACGAATGAATTTGCAAATGCATTAAGCCTGCCTGAAGATCGTAATCTATGGCGGCATGTTACAGTGTAGGAAGGTCGTTTATTACTGCATTTTAGAAACCCCATTCATGACATGCAGTAATAAAGCGTGGGAACATTACTATCAGTACTGTGTGAATAGGAAATGTGACCTATAAATTCTATTCTATTCCATTGTGCCGTTTTAAGAAGTCAGCATGACTGGTTGACTTGGTCTAGTTTGACCATCTCCTCATTGAGGTCACTATATTATGAGAATAGCTTAGAACACTGAACACTGTCTGATCGACCAATACCGCCTGCTACGCTTCCTTCGGAAAGGCGGCGCTATCTATGTAGTGGTGCTTATTTTTGTTGTTTGAAATGGACGGCTACAGACAGACACATATTCCATACAGGTACCGCGTCAGTTAACAAACTGTTGGCAATATTGGATGGACAAGGACTTCAATGGATTTCAAGGGGAAATATGCGAGGTCCAGGACATAGTAAGATGGGGAAGGCAACGAAGAAGGTTCTGGTATGCACATGTGAGGAGAATGGACTCATCCAGACTCCCTCACATTACATTGCACGGCCTACCCCATGGAAGACGCCTCTCGGGCAGACCACCAAAAAGGTGGAACGATAGCTGGGAATCCACCTCGCAGGAGGCCAACCCCACCTCTTGAATTACAGGCCACAAGGCCTAAAATAAGAAGAAATAATAAGATTTCTAGGGAGCGGTCCATTGTGACAATGTCTTAAAAACTGTGACAATGTTTTATAGCTACGGTACCAACATCGAAACATGCACCGCTGTTCATAGGAGTTCATAGTAGGTACTGTATTTTTAGGAAAACGTACCATTACATTAGCCACCATTTACGCGGTGAATCCGTAAAAACGGGCAACAAACTGTGTCGTATGATTACAGGCAACACTAATTTATTGATCTATAGTTTGAACAGTTCGATAAAGGTATGATTTTTATAATACAATAAGTAAGTTCTAAACGTAACAACTGAAATAATTGAATCAATCCTCCAACAGATGCCGCTAGCATAGAAAATAGTTAAAAATTAAATATTTATGGATGCATTGTGTAAAATATGCCCCTGAGTGGGGTGGAAAAGGGTGAATTGATTGTGTAAAATAAAAAAGTTTAATCGCAACATGATCTGACTCTCTCTAGATATAAAATGTGTCTTTTAACTGACCGAATGTGATTTTCAGCCCCATATATGTATTCAAATCTTATGAGAGGAATAACAGTGCTCTCCTCAACTGTCATTCGTCATCCTTAACACATGTTCCAGCCATAGTGGTAGAAGCGCTGGGTGTGCCGGTGTATAGCGTCAGCTTTGGAATAAGCTTATAATTTTTTTTCACCCTTTGATTAAATTTCACGTTCTTTTCATTATGTACGCCGGTACTATTTAAAAAAAATACTCACCACTTGAAATTTTGTTCCAACTTAACAATTTCCACAGTAAAATATAATATAAAATTCACAAAAAAGTAACAAAAAGGAAACTGTTTCGAAAACGAGTAAGAAAACAACACAAGAACACAGAAAAGAAAAGAAAAAATAAATAGAACAAAAATAATTTGAATGGAAACTGTATATGAATAGTTTGAAAACAAGTTTTTCATACACACACAAATGCGTAAATATCAGAAAGCGGCTAGGTATAACACGTCGATTGGCACTGTCTAGTAGCGATGTTTCCTTTAGAAGCGGTTTAAACAAAAGGGAGTCGGCGACGTCCCACCACGTCTGCGTCTGGCTGTGCACTGACTGAAACATTCTGAAAAGAGTTGAAAGTTGAAAAGAAAAAAAAGGACACGCCGCTGTTTATCCTGAAATGTGCGCTACAAAAACAAACATAGCATTAGGGCTGCCAGCTAGCGAATAACATTTAATTATTTTTTACAAATGCGTGTTACAAATTGAAAAACTATTATTTTATTGTTACAAAACACTATGTTATCAATGCTAACATAGTGTTTTGCTAACATAGCATGATATATTATTATATCATAATTTTGAAAATAATATTTAATGGATGCTTATTAACAATAATGTAACTTTCACAACACACAAGCTTTGTGAAAGTTAAAAGGGTCGGCAGAAAGCTTGTGCGTTGTGAAAGTTAAAAGGGTCGGCAGAAATATCAAAAATATATTTGTGTTCACTTACATTATATATTTTGTGAGTTAAAATTAATTTTCTAAAAGAAAAAGATTCTGTTGTAATTCAGAGGTACTGAGGAGAGCTGACTGTAACAGAGAGTTACTGAAAAATTTTAAAGTTAAATTTTCCACACGCAATGTGTAGGTAAATCTCAAAACGATAGTTTTTTTATGAAAAAAAATAATTATAAACGTATGACCTTGATTCACTTATTATTTATGTAGGTAGATATATTCGTAATATATGCATATTTAGTAGATATTTTTGTTTGTTAAAAATTAAAACGTTGTAGTGCGCTTTTTTCACAACCCTGTTAAAGAGCTATGTGATATACAAGACCACTGAATATATATTCATTTGACTTTATCAAAGGAAAATGTGACATGTTGTATACAGCGTTCACACATCTGTGCGTATTTATACTAGTAGGTACATATACAAGTGATGCACATAGCACAAGATTAGCTGCATAATATATTTATAACGCATTTATGTCATAGAATACGATATATTATAATGTACTCGTATAATGCATTGCAGGGAATGATAAAGATCTTTGAGTCAGTTCTAATAAGAAATTAATATGGGTATCTACGTAAACCTAGAAATGTCAATCAGTTTATTTTTTTTTTAATTAAGTGTGCATACACTTGAACTGATAAAGCATAGATAATGAGAACCATTTGATTTTAAGGTATTTATTTATTTTCCCTACTTCGTTCATAGGTTCTTTTAGTTACTTTTTATTTATTTGATATGGGTTCTATTTTTTGTAGAAGGCTTTAGGCTTTTAAAAATCACGTTACGACTCTTAGAGACATTATTATTTTGTATGTTTGCACGCAGTATGTTTGCCACTAATGCTCATGGCTTATGGAGTATCGAGACATGCGCATCTTTAATATATCCGTGTGTTGTTATATGATTCATGAACACGGGAATAAATACAGAAATAATAATAAATAAGTTTATTTCAAATTTTAATAACATCTGTACAGGATAGGATAATGACAAATAGAATAATTATAATATACTCTACCTAAAACTTTGTATTACCTCACTTTAAAATAATATGCCTTGGTATATATGGAATAAAAACATTTTCCAGATCAGCTTAGTGATAATATATAATTTAAAATTTATTGGTGCTTAATGCTGCTTATAAGCCTCATTCAATATCTTAGCGGAATATCCTTTATTGCACGTCAAAAACTTTAACTTCATCAAATTCAAAAAGTCAAGCTGGAATGGCGAATGTTGCAAACGTTAAGTACCTTATCACACAAAGCCAGTTTTCAAAACAGCATTAGAAAACGGTCGATTGCTCTTAGAGGTTCAAACTAAATACAAAAAAAAAAACATTAGATACCTTTTAAAAATCAGAAATTGGGGCATAATGGACTCCCTAGTTTCAAACACTCACTGTAGAGCGCGCAGGTGGGTTAGCGGAGTGGGAGTAGTGGCGTTAGGTGGAGGAATCGACGCCATTTTCATTTCAAGTAGTCGCCATGCAGTGATCCGGTGAGCATCGAGGCTTTGTCGTAGAAACGTTCTATAAAAACCTGCGCGCTCTACAGTGAGTGTTTGAAACTAGAGAGTCCATTATGCCCACCCTGTACCAATTTAAAAGACATTGCCTTTTAAAAATCAGAAATTGCTTTAAATAATAGATTATATACCTGTTTAAAAGTTCGCTGTAGAAGCTGTTGATAAAGTAACACGTTGCTTTCTAAGAAATCTGTTTGAATTTTCTCAATGTATTTTTGCAGCGAGAAGCGTCAAAATTAAAATGAGCATAGTTCCTAGAAAAAAGATGTCTAGATTCAGCAAGATGATAAATAATTGTACAGAAGTTGAAATAAGTATCCATCCCTGAAAAAGAATATCTTTGAAGCTACAAAAAATAAACTTATTTTTATTTTAAACATACATTTGAGATTAAGGTGCAAAATATTTTTAGATCAATTTAGATAGAAATTTATACAGATTTATAATTATTGGTAAAGAAAGTTCTGTAATTGGAACGCACGAATGTTTCTATTGACTGGTATACATTTGAGATTAAGGTGCAAAATATTTTTAGATCAATTTAGATAGAAATTTATACAGATTTATAATTGGTAAAGAAAGTTCTGTAATTGGAACGCACGAATGTTTCTATTGACTGGTATACCTACGCACGAGCTGGAGTTTTCAGAGAATTTCGAATAATTTTTCAAGTGGATAATTTGGGTCGACGGATTTTAAATATATTGTACACAAACGAGAAACTTTCAAATACTGTTATTATGTTTATAATAATTAATTAAGTTGGCAAGTTTTAACATTTATGTAACTTTTTGGGTCGCAAAATTGTGTTCATTTTGTAAACAAATTATAATTAAAAAGGAAACATGGCGAAAATAAGCGCCTTATTTTTTTATACATTTGTAAATAAAATCGAAACAGGCAAATGAGAAAAACTATGTGGTTGCAAGAATCGAAGTGGTTGTCAGCCTAGCGGTTTCGACGCCAACTTTCGTATTGTTCCGTATCTAATAGTGGACGGAGGTTCGATCCCAGGCGGCGACCATTGTGGTGATTTTTCCTAGGTTTTTGGTAGAGCATGAGATATGGATATAGGTAGATTTCAATTAATTATAAACTCAGGGCGGGGTACTCTCATGTACATTGGCATCCAAGTATTATGCCCTATATTATTTTTCAATCAGTTGGAGGGAGGTAGTTAAGATTATGTATTTATGAATATGAACAAAATTATTGATGAGTAATGTTTTATTAGCTTGCCCTCTGCCACGGTGGACAGAGGATGGGCTCAATGGCAAAAAAAAAACAAATTTAACAAAAAGTAATTTACATAAAGTTATCTGCGTAATATGGGTATGGATTGCAAAGTGGTTATTACTGTTGAATGACCTGACCTTTAGAACACTCACGATTCTGCGTCGTCGTCTTGGGGCGGCTGCGTGGTCCGGATATCAACGACCTCTTCCAGTCCTCTCTTCTCCTGGGTTAGGCCTCCTCCCATTCAATAGTTCCTAGCCCAAAGTCTGCCTTTGCCTTTCCAGTGGAGTCGAATTTCGGCGTTTAAACACGTAGATAATTTTAATAGATCTCGTTGATGAAGCACAAGCTGTTGACCACCATCCTTTTCTTCCGGTATTCACTTTCGGCGTTTGGATATGTAGATAATTTTAATAGATCTCGTCGATGAAGTACATGCTGTTGGCCACCATCTTTTTCTTCCTCTCTCAAAAGAAAAAAATCCCGTCCGTCCTGCTCGGCTCCGTGCTTGGTCTGACCGCGAGGCCTCCCCACCGCCCGGCTATGTCGGCCAGGCGCGCACCACTTCCCGTTGAAGTGTTACCATCTACATAATAATTCAGAAATGTTTTTTTATTTGCCTTTGACAATACTTTCCGTTATGTCGGAGCATCACGCTCAAAATACAAATGCTGCGTCAGATATGAATCTGCGCAGAGCGGTGAAATTTGCTCGAGAACGTTCTAAGATACAATTGGCAACGTTAACTTTAATATATTAAGCGCTATTTAAAAAACTTTATTTTTTTAGGATCTTCATACAAATTTTCAAAAAAGACAGAAAGCCATCTTTTGGAAACAAAATTACTCATGTAAACGTTGAATGGAATCTTGGTATTACGGTATGAAAATGTAATAAAATAATTGGAGATTGATTCGTTATACATATAAATGTTATTCAAATCTTATTATTCTCAATAAATAAAGATTTAATGCAAAATTTTGGAAATATAATTCCTCCATTTTGTAATTTGACACATTTAAAAAAATTTATGGCCGCAGTTTGTGTAAATCTGTCGTGGCCATTAGATGAGTAAGTACCTGATAAAATCATATTAAATGTTGGTAAATAATAAAGATACATGAAATTAAATTCATAATACATTTAAATATAGTAATCGTAAAAATGATTTTTGAAAATTGAAATGAGTATAAAAATTCTTTAGTAGATTTGGTCGATAAAACAGAACTCTGAAAGAAAGCGAATCTGACAGGAACTAATGACGTTCCTGTTTATCAAAATCATAATGGATTTGTCAGGTATTTGTGCATGTTTATTATAGTAAAAAATATATTTGTTTTATCCACATCATAATAATTAAGAAATACCTACTGTATAATATTCATATCTCAATTAATCACATAAAACAGATTGTTGTGGACAGAATCATTGAATATCACTTTATTTGCTATTATAATAACAAAATTATCTAAATTCTTAATTAATAGGTATGAAGATAAATTAAAAACAATGTTAAATATATATTAATATTTTATTGCGTTAATATAACAATCTTCACATATGTTTCATAATACGAGTAATACGACAAGAAGCATTATATTAAAAAAGTATGGTATGGGATAATTGGTGTAGTAGTTTCTTCCGTCAACAACATATTCTCTTTATACATCTCAAACATGATCCTGTAGAATAAAGAATCCTTCAAAGACCAAAACTGCAATCGTTGGATGTGGTATGTGCAGATTGACAGGTTTCGACCAAGTTTTGACGCAAAAAAAACCCAAAGGTGACTCTGTCACAGCCCAATTTGATGACAGATAAAAGCAACCAAGGTTTGTGACACTGAAAATGAATAAATTAATCATCAGTCAGTAAATATTTGCGTTTATTTTTCTTTACTAACCCCTTTGCACTAACGGTTGAATTTAAAATCAAATCTTATAGTTTAGCATAAATCATATTGCTTATATATTTTCAAAAAGAGTATGATTGTCTTAGCTCATTTGTTTCCAATTCGGTTAACATTTCAAAGTGATTCATGCATTCTTAAACTAAAAAAATAAAATACTAAGTGATGGAAAGAATGTTACAGAAAAGGTCATCATTTTTTATGTTTCTGAGTCAGTACTTAAAAATTACAAAGAAGTGATAATATAATAAATCTTAATAAACAACATTAGGTACCTACCGAAAATATCTATTGAGCAGCAAATAATTATTTTAATTTTGAAATTGGAAGCATTCCATCACTCTCTTATTTTTTTTTGACAGATGAATATTTATCAATATTGAGTGACATTGACAATGAATTCTACTAATCTATGTATTAGTAAATCTATGGTTGAGTGGCGCACAATCTAATTAAAATAAAGCAGCGTATTTTTCACAAATCATTCTTCCAGGATGGGTTGCCTAAGAATAATAAAATAATAATATTGATTAACCAATTTATATATTTTATTTTATGTGTAAATGACATCTACTTCATATTATATTTTTATGAAGGTTGGTTTTACAGACACTATCAAAAGAAAATATGTATAGCGGAATAAAATGTCGTCTATAATTAATTAGTTACTTTTGCTACGTCATAATTAATTATTAAATAAAAAAAGGTTTTAATTATTTATATGAATAAAAAACATATTTTCAATAATCAATTTTATAAATATTTTTACAATATTATAATCCAAAATCACTCGATATCGGGTGGAAGGCCTCAACAAAAACAAAAAAAAAAAACAATATTATAATGAATTATTTCTGTACTGTATGCACTATCTTCATCTATGGTATTTTTGCTTCCGTATGAGCTGTCAAATTTTATAGGTACGCAAATCCAAATATGTGCGCCAGCGCAATTTTGCACGAAAACGCAATAATCGAAGAGATTGGCGGTAATGATATTATCGTGTTTGTGTTGACAATAAGTTATGACTTTTGTGTAATGTTGAGTTATATAGCGAATTAGTTTAGTACAAAATATATATTTTAAATGTGAGAGTGGTTTGTCGAAAATAGACATCAAAACTGATTCATTCCTTGGAAAAACATATGTCAGTATGTGTTTGATGGATGGACTGAGATTTAAATTCATTAATATTGGATTTCTGGTCTTCAGGTAACCTATTTATTTTTATTTATTTAGTCATAGTTTCAAAAAACATATAATTTATAACCTAAAAATAATTATGAATACGACATATTCAAACATCACCTTCATTTTCAACCTGTGGAACATTATTCCAAATTCCTTCCAATGTTTTATTGGAAATTATAAAAAGAAATAGACATTAAATGCAGCAAATTTAAAAGGCTAAATAAAAACACACATAATTTTTTTGTTGCAGATAAGTTTCTAGCCTGATAGAATGAAGTAGCCAGTCATTGCAAGGAATCACAGAGACGGCAGAGCAATATCTGATAATATTTTGACAGAGCCAGTCATTGCAAGGAATCACAGAGACGGCAGAGCAATATCTGATAATATTTTGACAGAGCCAGTCATTGCAAGGAATCACAGAGACGGCAGAGCAATATCTGATAATATTTTGACAAGGGGGATGAACTGATAAGAATGATGAATATAACTTTGCTTGAACACAAATCAATTCTAAGTATTGAATCTTCTCAATAATAACTATCAATATCAATGTTCATTTTAAATTGATTTATTTTAGAATTTATTATTCAGTTCATTTAATTATACTTTTCACTCCTAAAATATGTTCTTTTAATTAAACTCATGTTATATCCATTACTTTATTTAAAAAGTGTAATCTCTTATTTGTTTTAAAATTATGCATAAGAAAATTTTGAGATACCTATCTAACCTTAGAAAGTCCCATCCTAATATTGGTTTTATTATTATAGATATAGACTACGCTGGGCCAGACATGAGCAGATAATGCCATCATTGCGAGCACCAAAGAGAATTATGGGTGGACATCCAGCCGAATTGGAAGACCTAGGCTGCGATGAGAGAATGAGGTCAGGAGGGATGCCGAGAAACTTCTTGACCCACGAAATCAGGACAGAAGTAGAGACAAAGTTGTCTCTAGGCGTTGAGTATTGGAAGCCAAGGCTGAATTAGGCTGTAGCGCCATCGGAAGAAGAAATATTTATTTGATATTTAACACTTTGATTATTTTAATTGGAATAGGCCTTATAATCTTAACAAGATATTATGTTAAAATAACCAACACCGGGCCGATTAAAACGTCATTTACTTTATAAACTTTTCACAATTTTTAATATCATTCTTATGAATATGAAGATTACCTATGTATATTTAATTTGCAGATTATGTGTATTAAGTAAGTACGTAAGTACTAAAAAGAGCATTCATAGATTTGTTAAAAGAATCTAGCAACATCATTAACTTACAAGTGATTGCATTGGAGGACAATTGTTAGCCTATAGCAGCTTAACTTCCAAACTATTAATTGTTTTTAAATTTAGATATATGATTATTTTAATTTCAGAGTTATTATTATTGTAAACCTGTTTTTTTTTTGTTGAAATTTAGTTGAAGTTTCTATAATCAGACCTCTTTTCCTGTAACATCGAAAAGTGTCAT
Source organism: Mystacides longicornis (assembly GCA_963576905.1). Classification (NCBI taxonomy): domain Eukaryota; kingdom Metazoa; phylum Arthropoda; class Insecta; order Trichoptera; family Leptoceridae; genus Mystacides; species Mystacides longicornis. The sequence goes on from OY756437.1 coordinate 12,177,957, forward strand.
ATTATTACAGACTGATAGATTCAACATTACACCGTTATTTATGGTCAATTTTAAAATGCCATTTTTTTTTTTAACATTTGACCAGTACTAACTGGATTATGACTTTCTTCTCTTGCTATTTCGAATGGCTTTGTGTGATGACTTCACGTTAACAACGTTCCTTATTTAGGTGTCAAATTGAAATCCTTGAGTATTCGACAAATTCAACAATCTGCTGAGATGCTAGCCACCGGGCCAACGGCCCGTTGCATTTATGCCTTCCATAATTCGTCTATGGAGCTGAGATTCCGAAGATTATATCTTATCATGAATGCAATGCCAAAATGTCTACAGAATTTTAAAGTGTGTCAAAATTTTCAAGATATTATCTAACAACAATAACGTTTACTTTAATGTTTTGTATATCTCTTATTAATTGTCAACTCTTAGTATGACTTATATTAAGCACCTATGAGAGTTCTAATTCTCTAGAAGTACCTAAATATTTATACTCAAAATTATCATTTATTAAAAAGTTTTACCCTGTAAAAATGATGTTTAAAGATCAACTGCAAAATACCTTAGTTATTTATTATAAAAGTGTTTTTCTTTACCAATTGTATTGATTGTTTTATTAATGTAAGTAAAATTAATTTTTGAAATCCAAACTCCCTTTACGCCCCACTTAGGGGCATAGGGATTTAATAAATTGGTGGAATTATTGCCATAGCAATTTGAAATTTTTATTATTACCCTATTCCTGTGTTATATTTTTAATAAGCAATCTACACTGATTTTTCTATTCACACGAAGGCTGGATGTGAGGTGCAGGTTCGAATCCTTGGCCACAAAATTCTTTACTATGCTCATAATAATTAACACCCACTTCTGGTAAGAAATTTCTGGTTCCAATTCCCAGATGGGTCAGAATATTTATAGGAGTTTTTTATGCAATATTTTCTTGCTGGCTATACTGACAATTTTTCATACAAAAGATTTTTGGGTACAAAATCACTGGCTCGGGTAGAGGTCTTAACACTTAAAATAATTATGTACCTACCTGTTAAATTTGATATTAAGAATAAATAAAGCTTTGTAGGTACATAATTAATTTTTGCAGAAGAACAACTAAAGCATTTACTGCCATTTACAGAAATCAAGTGTTCTATCTAAATGTACTTGATGGGGAAGGTATAGAAAATGCTATGTTTATGACTCACCTTTGCTGCCTCCACAGCAATAATTCTACAAATTTCTCATACTATCTAATTATATCTACCTATTTACCAATTCAAATCCTCTGACTTATAGGTAATGCAAACTCGATCAGTCAATCAATTCTCCATTTTTTGACCCCACTTAGGGACATACTTTATAGGTAGCATATTTTATTAATCCATAAATCAGGTTCTGTAATTCACATTTTTCTCAACAAACTTCATCAACAATTTTATGGACGGGTAAAAAGGCTAGTTGTCAATATTTAACTAATATCTGTCAAAATATTCTGCTACACCATCTTCATCTTTCACGACATAGCTTACTGTGAAAGGTTCAAAGAGTACATTTGTGCTCACTTTGAGTGAGCATTTTCACTTTTCATAAAAAAGTAGGTAGACGTTAAAAAAAATCTTGATTTGTGTGGGGCCGGCTTTTCGGTTTGGTTGCTTTGATCGAGCTGGGGGGTCGGTTCGTGCGGGTCGGGTTTGCTGCGAATTGGTCTCCAAGTAGAGTGGGGGACCGGAGTATGTATGTAGACGTTAAAAAAAGTACCTACCTACATATGAAAATATGAGTGCTGTCAATCGTAGGTATAATAACTTGCTAGTGTTAAAAGTTGTTTAAATTTAGTTTTCGTACGAATTTAACTTATTCCTATTATAATACAATTTACTAAAATAGACATTACGGAGATAATGTAATTAAAATTAATTGTTTTATTAATGTGAGTATAAATATAAACGAAATTTGAGCACAAATTACTCAAAGCGTTATTGCGGTTTGCACACATCGGCACAAAACAATAATTAAAAACACATTTGATGAACGTTGTATTTTTACTCATAATGTGATCAGTTTGCCTGCTCGTCGATCCCCAAACTATTTGTCGCTAAAGAAATCGATTGGACATGACAAAATTGACAAGTGCATTCAAAAAATCTTTATAAGAAGTAATATTTGTTTTAAGTAGTATTTATTAGAAATGTAGTGTCTGGTAGACTATCGCCAACTTTCATATTAAGGACGTATGCCTTGGGTTCAAACCCCGGAATTTCAAATGACAGATATTCAAGAAAGGCGTATTCTTCCTCCTATCTATGATCCGTTCCTTCAATATAAATGTACTAAAATAATTAGGTGCTATCAGTTTAATATTCTTATATTTTCTCGTATTGAAATGTTCGCATTTGTGTTGAAAGCAGACCCTGGCGTAGCGATATTAATTATTGACGTTTTTAGCGACACACCATTTTAATGCAGATTGTCACGTTTCTTCTCTTTCAAGCTAGCATTCCTAGTGGAATCTAAAAGCATCATTCTCGATCAACTTTACATTATTACCTTTTGAGTCAATCTTACATCATATCATCTTCTTCTATTTCGGCTAAGACTGCGTTCTGTCTTCTCTCGGATCTTCATTTTCCTGGTATGTGGATGTCTAGCCATCCCTCCATCTCTTCGGTGGTCCGCCTGTCTGCAAAGGTCCAGCTGTTATTTTTATAACCCTTTTAGGATCTGCTCTCTGTGCTTTCTCCCCAAAAACGTCTTTTTGGTCTACCTGAACCCTGGACATAGCAGGTTCTCCAAATATCGGAGTTCCTTACTCTGTCCCGGAGTGTTCCTGGAATGGGGCGGAGAGTCTTCATCTCTATTGTGCGTAGAAGGCTCTTTTCTTCCTTATTATTGTGTCGGCTCTCGACTCTATTCCCTATGTCATGATAGTCTGCTGCAGGTTTTATAGATTTTAACATTGCTTTCCTTCAACATGGGTTTATTTCTTCCTACAGTAGCTTTCAAGCATCCAGTGGCAGCTTTATTTGCTTTACTTTTGACATCTTCATTATATGAATTGTTAATTATTAGTTATTACATATTCTTTAAGATCTAGCCCTGAAAAATGGTCACAAGAATCTAGACATAATTAGAACGTTGTGCTCCAACAAACCCAATAGGCAGTAAAGATGAGACATTAACAAAAATGGATATATTCATATCCTGGCGCCAAACACACGACAGCAGTCGCAGTCTTGAAATTTGGTTGCTCTCTTGTTCTCAATAATTTCCAACTTTTATCTCGATATTTCATCAATTATTAAATATCTACTTGTTGTACCTATACATGAGATTTTTAGACATGTTGAACATGTCGAGAATTCTCATGATTAGGAGTTTCGGAGACTTAAATATTACCACCTAATGGCGAACGTTGTTAACGTAAAGTGATCACACTAAGCCAGCCTTCGAAATTACAGTAGAAGACGGTCGTAAGCCCGGCGTAGTGGTTTGGTCCATTCAAAAATCGAACATCAGTAGGTAATGTATGTTTGAGTCATTAGTTGTTACATATTCGGCTTAATAATAATTTAACCATTTTGTTATCGATATCGGTAGAAAAGCGTTTTTATCCTCACAGAATAGTCTTTCAGTTTTAATTTGTCACTGAACACTTAGGTAGGAAGTAGCTACCTAGAGGGTGTGCCATTAGCGGTGGAAGGGAAGGGATGGAGGAATAAAATTATACCGAGCTTTTCTAAAATGACGCTTTTATTACAAACGATATAGTAATTTAATTGAAAATAAAATAAATGGTATCTTTTTTATAAACTAACTGACGATTTCGGGGCTGAATTCCCAATACGTATAGTTTTAGTAATTGGCGCATTTAAAAACATGACCAGGAGTGGAAAGCGTTGGCGTTTAGTGTCGAAACAAAGTAAATGATGCTTGTTTGTTGCTAAATCTTCCCTATATGATATTTGAACCCAGGCCCAAAAAGACTTTGTAAGAAGTGCCTCGGGAGAATTTTCGGTATAAAGTGTTTCCACCTCATCACGGAAGAAGCTATATGAGCCCATAAATTTGCCATTACATGGAGGGAAGGTGGAAATGGCTGGGGCATGTGTTTGGGATGCCGGATTGGTAACACATGATCCCAGCCATGTTCATCCTTCTCCACAATGGTGGAAGTGCTACTTTATGCCTCATAACTTTTTATGTCTGTTCTTGGGTCAGGTGCCAGGACTTACACCCATGAAGAAGAATGGGCAACACACAGCAAAAAGTTCGGCAACACTAAACTCCGAGACTTTCCATATTTTAGTCACGTTTTTAACATATTGGAAGATATGATCATACCTATACATATTGGAAGCTCAGCCCCGAGGTCATCAGAGGTGGTAATGGGTGTATCCAGATATTTAAAATTTTCCACCCAGGAGATTTGGTGACCGTCGATAAGGTACCTGTAAAAAGTTATAAATTGGTATAATGACTAAGTATTACAAAGTTACAAATAATGTGATTGAAGAATTATAAAATATACATATATATTAGCGGTAAATAATTGTTTTAACCCGTATTGGCTTATTCATATTGGGGTTGCTAAACTCTTTGAAGGTTACAAGGTATTAAATCTTTTTTTTTGAAGGTATCAAACTTTGAAGGTATTAAATCGGCGTTGAACAATGTTGTATATGGAAATATTTTTCTTCCGAAAGATTAAACAAAATCTTTTTCTTTTTATCTGACAAGGGTTGTAAGGATCGCTGTCACGCACAGGGTATCACACACAATGGTGAAGGTAAGTGTGTGAAGTACCTACTAGCAACCTTGCTTATACATAATTATTAAATTCATACAACAAATAAAATGGAGACTGATAGAATAGGAATCTATCAAACTTATGTAGTATGCATGTTGTACATATTCCTAACTAGCTTATACCCGTCTTGCTTTACGTTTTTGATTCCGATTGTCAGGCTTGATCGGTAGGTAATTAAACGGGTTCTAGTCTAGCTTCCCATTGCTTAACAGACCTCTTAAAAAGAAGAATGACAAATGTCACTAAAATATGTCAAACTTCAAAATGGAGGAATTATTTTGCAATTTTTTTCATTAAATCTTTATTTATTGAGAATAATAAGATTTGAATAACATTTATATGTATAACAAATCAATCTCCAATTATTTTATTACATTTTTATACCGTAATGCCAAGATTCCATTCAACATTTACATGAGTAATTTTGTTTCCAAACGAAGGCTTACTGTCTTTTTTGAAAAATTTGTATGAAGATCCTAAAAAAGAGAGTTTTTTAAATAGCTCTAAATGTATTAAAGTTAATGCAGCAAATTGTATTTAAGAACCTTCTCCGGCATTTTGCACGGCTCTGCGCAGATTCATATCTAACCTAGCATTTGTATTTTGAGCGTGATGCTCCGACATACGGCAAAAAGCAAATATACAAACATTTCTGAATTATTATGTAGATATATGCTGGTATGTATTGTTGATATAAAAATTCCATACTAAGTATATACTCGTATTAATACATGTTGGTATTGTTGGTAAAATAACTCCGTACTAAGTATCTATAGCTCGGTACTCACTTGCGCCGCGAACGTGCATTGTTACATCAATTTTATCAAAAGGATGCATGTGTTCCGCTCGCGTTCGCTTTTTCGAATCACCTATACACTTAACCTTTCGATTAAATTGATGCAATGTCACACGTTCGCGGCGCAAGTGAGTACAATGCTTAATACAATATGTTGGTATTCTTGGTAAAAAAAAAAACTCCACACAGTATTGCAATCAACAGCATATTGGTAAAATTTCTTCATATTCTATTTGCTTTATGTGCATGGTGATTACTCTACTCTACTAAAACTGTTGAAATATTGATTTTTTTTCAAACGTTCTTCTTTTTTCAGTCTCGTTCACAAAAAACGGAGAACAATGTCAAAAAGGCCTAAACTTTTCTCCTTGCTTTCAAACTCCCTGTATGATATATTAAAATAGTTCTTTGACCTGTTTAAAAATAATAAAAAAATCAAACATTAATATAAATTGCCTCATTTAGATAGGAGTTATAAAGTATAATTCAATATACATAAATATATAACTTTCCAGCATCTAAATAGGCGCAAATATGAGAAAAAATAAATAAATATAAATTTTTATTGAGATACTACGGAAGAAATGTAAAAAATGATAGGTGAAGATAGGAAAGGAAAAAATGATTTAGAGATCTATATAGATCATTAGTGTGTGTCATGGTGATAAATTTTTATTGCACACACAATTTAGAATATCGTGTTTAGAATCATAAATAAAAGTAGCAGACACACCCTTTACATGTTCTCACTAGATTAGATAATGTTGTAATAAAGAGCAGGTATTTAAAAAAAAACTGTTCCTTAATGCGCTATTGACATTATTTGCAATTTTAAATATGGAACAATAGTTTCGAATGCTAGTATAGAGTAATCATTGCTTGTTCATAGCTTCCGCCATAAGATGTTTAAATTTTAAATGGAGGACTTTGTCTTCAGAATGACTCACGCCCTATAATATGCCTCATGCTGAGACGCTAGTCTTTAGGTAAGATACAAAGCTCTTAAGTCTTTATTTGGTAGGTAGGTAGGATGGCAACAAAATTGATGCTGGAATGAACATACGAACAGGACAGACTTCCACCAAATATCGCCCTTCTAGAAATCCTGGAAGGACACAGGCCCCCATAAACTGGACGGTTAACTTAAATACAAGACATCAGAACAGAGGCCCTCAAAAATGGAAGGGTAACTAAGAGTAAAGACATCAGGATACAGGGCCACAAAAACATGAATAGATAACTGAGAGACAAAGACATCAGGAGCAAAAAGTAGCGGCTTAAATAACAAGGATCGTATGAAATAAGAAGAAAAGCTTTCAGGTAAAAATTATTATGGTAAAAACGTGGGTTGAAAATAAAATGAAAATTAGCAGTGAATGTGATATACAGCCATTGATAAAAAAAGAAACGTTATAAATAAATCACATCTCGCGTGTCCTATAATAATGATAATAGCATCATACTATCAGTGTGTAAGTGTTATTATGACATATTTCGCTATCACTGCGAAATTTATTATTACTCTTTATGGCAAAAATAATGTTTTTGCATAGCAATTTACAGCTACTTCCTGTACCTATAATTTGAAAACAACACTACCTACTCTAAATGGAGAAATAAAAATTGGGAGTAGAATAGTGATGTAGTGAGAAACCTTCATCAAGTTAGATTCCTTACGATGCCGATGATTTCCAAAGGTTTAATTTTGGGAAATCCCGATCTATTTCCTGATTTTGCTTCCACAGCAATGGCATCTACAACCTGGATTTCATGAATATGATTATCCTGAAGAATTTCGAATCGCGGCTCAGAAAAAATCTGGTTCGGGACGGATTCCACCAAGATATTCTCATTTAAGTCAAATTATAGCGAAAAGTGCTGTACGAGTTATATTGCTAAATAACTCAAGATATCATATCTGGGACATATAAACATCTATTGATTCCCTTTGTGACCATACTTAGAGTCTAGGTGAGATAATAAGAGCCCTCCACTGGGCTCGATCCTGTTCAGAGTTATTGATTCAACCCGGTAGTATGAAATCTCCTCTATCGAAACAAAGTGCTTAAGAAAGATTTTGGGAGTAAAGGATGTCGAATGACAGTTGGCTGACGGGAGCGCTGTTTTTCCTCCAATAAGGGAAAGAGAAAACGAGGAAGGACCTGTCAAACTACGTTACTGTTCTTCGAATACGATTTGAGGGATTTGGACATCTGATTGCAGCCATAGACAAACATAGAAAATAGAAAAATCACAATGTGATATTAGCCAATTACATGCCTTAAATAGGTTTAAAATACTCTCAACTGAATAGGCATGACAGACTTGGATAAAGAGGAATTTACTTAAGTGACCGATTGAAGATGTACTCTTGGGACCTGTTGAATAATAATCAATACTCCCTTTTAAACCCCACTCAGGATCATAGGGAGGCAACAGAACTCTCCGTTGGGCTCAATCTGCTTCGAAGGAGCGGAATACAGTGTGAGAGGATCTTCCTCGTCTTTGAGATCCTGATGGGAGGAAGAACAGCGCTTTCCTCGGCCAACTGTTCTTTCGGCATCCTCAACACATGCCCCAGCCAAGTCCATCTCCTCTCCATAATGGTAGAGGTGACGGGCCCACGCTGGGTGCGCCAGCGTCTATACGCTATCGTCGTTCGTGATGCGGTGGTACCATCTTATACCCAAAATTCTACTGTTGAATAATAAAATGATCAAAAAACACAATTCTTTCCTTTTTATATAGATAGTTCTAGTAAAAATCGGAATGATTTGTATTGTAAAACAAAAAAATATTGTTATATTCACATTTATCATGTTTGAATTGACACACTCACTAGATAAGCAAATAGACAATGAATCACACGGTATCTGTTTATGTCAGAATGTTTATAATATTGTGATATTTCCGAATTTTAGACCTATCGCAACTGTATCGTTATAGACCTTTTAAGGGTATTATTGTCATGATAGATGAAAACTGTCGCTGAAAATCCCCGAGATTCACCATGACAAATGTCCAAAATAACGACAATTCTAAATCGTACGTTTTGTCATTATTTCCCGACCACAAATCTACATTATTTGCCGGCAAACTTGAATGAAATAAAAAGAGAAGCATTTGACCTATTGGCGATTTATGAAATAATTTATTTGGTAGGAAATCACACAGCGGAGAAAGATATATGGGATGTGTTACATGTCCCGGTCGGCAGGGGTCGTTTTTTCAGGGATAAAAAACAAATGGACATTTCCCTCAATACGTTTATCTGCGGTGAGTTATGACTATTCTTTATTATGTCTCACGCATTATTAGGAAGAATTCCCATATTGACAATTTTCTTTTTTTAATTTGGTGCCCAAAGGTAAATTTAAGTAAGATAAAAATCAACATCAACAAACCATGTATTGATAGTTTCGGCCGAGGTTGCTTGGTAGCAGTCCATTTTCACAGATGTAAAAATAAATAACGAGTCTTTACTTTGCGCTACTACGAATTATTTTATTACCATAAACATGTTTTCGGGAGCGACTGCTCCCTTCCTCAGACTTCAAAGACTTCCAAAGACTTAAGTCTTTGTCCATCTGAAGCTATTTATTTTTACATCAACTAGACTATAGGTTGGTTGGAAGAAATTGCCCCAGGCAATAAGCCCGCCAATTTTGGTTTGTTATTTTTGTATATTCATGCCAATAAAGTGTTTATTATTATTCCAAATCATTTATTCATTAAATCACAATATATCATATGAAGTATACATCATTGTAAAAAAAATTAATAAAAATAAATTAAAATTAAATACAATGCTATATACTAAATATAAAAATATCGGTATTATCTCTCATGATACATCACGATGTAATGTAATCATGAGAGATCTTCGAACTACAGAGAAAGGAACCTTCTTAACATCCTACATGAGGACAACAGAACTGCCTTTTGGATGGCATATCTGAGACCACAACAGATGCCAAGTTTCCCTAGATTGTCTTTAAGAGACTTAGGAATAACTCCATTCGTCGATATCACTATAGGTATTATGTGGGTGGTTGGTGTATGCCACATATCCTTGATTTCGTGAGCAAGATCAAGATATTTAATTATCTTATCCTGCTCGGCTTTTTTCAAATTTTCGTCATACGGTATAGTGATATCCACGAGATACGTTATCCCGTTCCTACGATCAACCAATACAATGTCCGGACGATTTGCGTTAATCGTTCGGTCAGTTTGTATTGGTATATCCCAATACAACTTTGTATTACTGTTTTGCATTACCGAAATTGGGGTGTACCTATAATAAGGTACTTCAAGATCGAGCAAACCATATTTCAAGGCAAGTTTTTGATGAACTATTTTAGCCACATCGTTATGTCTGTGCAAATACTCAGAACCACACAGGAGAGAACACCCAGACAAAATATGTTATATTATTATTATTATTATTATTATTACTAGAGGTCTTTTCGACCTGTCAAAGTATTGACGATGGAAATTCTGTGTCCTCTCCTTATCAAAGTAAATTTGTGCAAAGAGTACCTAAACTGTTTTCAATCCCGTTCATGTACTTTAATTTTTCTGAAGGTATGATTCTGATAAAATGACGACATCACTGATTAACTCCAGAAGCGATGTTGACGATGAAGACAAACAGTTTTATTCTTAAATTTGGACCCCTATTGTTTTTTAGAAAACTCAAAACAACTACATAGATAGGATGCTTGTGAAAGAGGTGTTTGTATTAGGTTTGTCATACTTACTCTAATGTACTTACTTGTTTCTTTAGTATAGTTTAATCTAAAAAACAACCCTATAAGTTGTGAGTTTTTACCAAAAGAGAAAAGAAATGCTATTGGGTATCACCCCTAGTACCTATGTGATAAGAGAATTCTCTCAAACTGACTTTTTATACGACTTCCTCGTAGGAACTACGTGTTCTGTGCTGACTTTAATAATAGACTTAGGCCACTTACCGATGGTTTATGCGGTAACGTTTCTTCAGTACGAATTTATAACGAATTTCCTTTGTTTTTCTCAAACATTTTACGACTCCATAGTTTTTATTTCTTCAAACACTGTACTTAAAAACAATGTACTTAAAAAAAAACTACCCTCAATATCCAAACATAAAATTGTTTTAGTACTAAACGGCTATAAAGTGTATTAAAATGATTACAGCAAACGCGCGATACATTATATTCGTTTCTATTTTCATTTTTTCTTAAATTTAAGGTCATCTTTTTGTAATTTAAACTGTCTTAAAATGCACCTGGCATACATATACACATGCTCCCTTTTTGAGTCCATTCAGGGGCATAGGAGGCAGCAAGAGCTCTCCACTGCGCTCAAACTCGCGCAGCTTCAATGACCTCCTCTTACACCATGTTCAGATCCCTTAGCTCTTCCTTGAAGGTATGAAACACGGAATGAGAGGGTCTTCCTCGTCTTCGAGAACCTGATGGGAGGAAGAACAGCACTACTCTCCTCGGCCAACTGTAATTCGGCATCCTTAACACATTTCCCAGCCAAGTCTCAAATCTAATCTCCAAAATGGTTTAAATGAAAGGCCGGCGTATGCGGTGGTACCATCTTATACCCAAGATTCTCCTGAAGCACTTCGTTTCAAATGCAGACATTTTTTTTGTGCCTGGGATTTGTTCAGGTGCCAACGCACCCGCATCAAACAGTTAAAATTTCGTCTAGAGACACTAAACGCCGACGGTTTCCATATCCTATTATGCATAGTTAATGAAAATCAGAATTCTGTTCACTGTTTAATTGAGCTTAACAGGTTGTCGTTGTCTAGTTTTTTTGTTAATTGTACTTTGACAACACTTTCATTTCTTTAAATAATAAGCTCAGGGGTGAAGATGAATAAATGAAAAAAGCCCTTAAAAAAGACTCCCAGATACAATTTGACAAATCGTAGGTAATCTTATTGATACTTTACTGCTTTATAAAAAACTGTGATCAGTGGAAAATAAGAGTTCAGCGGTAGAAAATTTGCGATCAAGCCGTCGTCGAGGTAGTTTAACCCATATCGATTGATTTCGAGCTGATCTCTGTACATTTTAGCCCGCCATGTTGGATTTTATGTCAGCTGACATTGGTTTCGAGTGTACAACAACGGTTTTTGAGTAATCAATATACTGTTTTTACGTTTTTTTCCCGTCCAATTAGGTGCTCCCTTGATATTTTGGTCCATTTTGTTTCGGTTTATCATTTTGATAATAGAAATTTTAAACAAATAAAGCAAATAATATTGCATTCCCGTAATCACCGAGGTCTTACAACCATGATGCACCAACTAAATTTATAAGAAATATAATGACGTTTTGAAGAAAATACTCAAAGAATACTTCAAAGAAAGATCAAACATGAATTTGTTTATTTTGGCTGAAATATAAAGGTTTCGTATGATTTAATAAGGACTTAACTATATTTTGATATAAAATAAATAATTAAAAAATAAGGTACCTACCTATTCTGCTTCAATAACTCGTTCAAATCTGACATAGCGAATATTGGTAGTTACCACTCGCGTTGCCCAGCTACTATTTGTTAGTTTACAAAATTTTGTATGAAATGTCATCTTCATACATAACAAACGCGGATTAAATATTTTTTTATAATTGAAGTAAAAACTGATCAGTGATTTATATGTAATCTTACGATTAACGATTTTTTCATAAGTTAGAAGGTTTTTATTTAGTACAAACATGGTGTAAGTAGGTACTTACTTATATCACCATTAAGCTCTTTAACATGTTGTGCTTTAAAAAGCCGTAGTAGAGAGTTTTAATGTTTAAAATTTAGCAAAGTGTAATTTAAAAGCATTTAAATAAGCCGCGGTTGGAGCGGGTTATTTTTTTAGTAAAATAATATGAAAAGTTTAGCGAAACTACATTAGTTCAACAACAATATATTGGAAAGTTTTCCCATTTTGCGAAAGCCTTCTTGTAGTAGTTTGGTTGTATTGATTTTCAGATCATGAGCCTCTTTCACCTGAAGAACCAGACGAAAATAATATCCAATATAATTTTATGACCGTTGCTAGTTCCATACAACATGTTGCAACAACAAGTTTTCATTATGAAGTTTTTAATATAAAAATTCAGATTTTATAAGTTTAGTGCTTCAGACAAGTGAATTTTGTAGAATATACAGGGATAATATTGTTTTGGTTCCAAAATCAATAAAATCTCAATTTTCATGTCTTGTCCATAGTTAAAGCATACAGATTCCTCTCATATTGTTGTGAGGTGTTTGTTTGAGTGGATAGAAGGTTTTATGGGTTTGAACAATTTTATTAATTAACTAGCTGTCCCAACGGACGTGGTCCTGTAGACCTAACTATGAATATTGATTTCAAATTTGTAATTTATACAAAAATAGTTTAAAATATGTTTGAAAGCCCAAAAACTATTTCGGAAAGCTAAAAAGAAATTCTATAAAAAAATTGCGTACCGATGTTTTGAATTTTTCACAGATGACTTTGTTGACAGTAAATCTGTTTTATTCTTACTTTAATATCATATTTTATATTATTTTCTATCCTTTTTCTGATGTTTCATTAGTTATTCTGTTATATGGAGCGGAGAAAAATCCAATAAACCAAGCATCACACAAATCTGTTCAGCCGATCTCGAGTTATAAGTGTTTGCTCTATCCCGACTTTCTTTTATATTATAGATGAAAGAACATGTTACAAAGAATGAAGAAGATAATATTGCGCGGTTGCCGAGTGGGGTACCGCAATGCGCGTCGCGAGACTGATGATGTGTGTTCTGTAGGCCGCTATTGGTGTATGATGTCATCATACGAAAAATGCCCACTTGTATCGATAAATCATTTCTGTATAGTTTTGTAAACATTTGGAGTAGTTTTTACCATATTTGCTTTGGCCTTTAATGGTAACGAAACTTTGATGGCATATGTCATACTTATATATAATTCAGCTCACCGAACTTTTAAGAATGCAATCTTTTAATTAAGGCGATTGGCCTTTTAGGTCTATTTTAGAGTTGATAAAAAATAGTACCAATCATTTTTCAGTAAAAATAGCAGAGAAACTTACGTACTAACTTTACGTATTCGGTTTTTTTTGCCACACCAGTAAGCGGCGCCGTTCGTTGCTGTTTCGTTCGCCAGGATAAGGTCTTGAAGGTAAGAACTTACCCCAAAGGAATGGGTATGTCCGGAAGTGATCGTCATCAAGAAGCTCACCACACTTACAAACAAAATCATCTGCAGAGAGGTAGCCATATCTTTGTAGGTTTATCTTACACGTGATGACTTCTACCCAGAGTATTTTTCATTTTACACTCGCGAATATTTTAAGGGTAGACTAATTTAACACTATTACGTACCTATCCTTTTTGCCTTGGCTTGTACTTTAAAAGGATACACTAATTTAACCGTAGTAGGTACGTAGGCACCTATTTAGCAACTAAAGTATACTACACGTGCCTTCGTAAGTATAACATATATTACAAGGATGCTAATTGTCAATTAATTAGCTTTATCGGAGAAGGGTTAATGGTTAGTAAACTTGCTATGAATTTAATTGTTTTTAATGAACATAATATGAATTCAATGAAACGAATTCCATATAATAAGACTTCATATTTTTACTATTGAGGAGGAAATAAACGAAATTTTGTAACAGAAGTAAAAATACATTAAAGATATCTGTGCGATGAAAATAAAATTATAAAATTTGCCAATACATTGCTTTTCTCGCTAATGTTTAACGTGGTGATATTGAAATGAAGTAGAAAGAAAAAAGAAACTGAGAAAATGATTTTTAATTTAATTTAGTTCGATTTCTGAGCTTAGTAGCACGCCTATATATAGTTGGAAGGGCGAGAAACAAATTGGGGTGGTACGAATTCATTTTTGAGGCATCGTTTCTGAGAAAAATCCATCACCAATCCTCGAAATTGAAAAACGTATCAGACCGAATCATGAGGACGAGCAATAAAGAAATTGCATCTGGTTTTGTTTGAAAAATCGAAATAATTCAATTGAATTTATCTTCTGTGGAGTAGGTATCACGAAAATTGTTCGAGATTGAAATGCATAGCTATCTATTTCGAATTGTTGAAGATGTTTGATTTGTTGCTTTGACAGAATGATAATAATAATATATTTTGAAAGAATTTTCGACACTTGCATTCTTTCAGGTTGAAAACTACATATTGAAAATATGAAATATCATACTGAACCAATTCTTCCGATGTTTGATTTATTGGATTTTTCTCTGCTCCAGAATAACAGAATAAAAAGTTGAAAAAAAATGCATAAGAAATGATAGGTATAAAATATAATACTAAACATAAATGAAAATATCAGGTTGAAAACTACACTTTTTTTTTTCAAAGTACCACCTTCACTATGGAAATCATTCGGACATAATATAAGATGGATACTCGTAAAAACTAACTGACTAACTCTCCCTTTTACACCCCACTGAGGAGCATAGCGAGACAACAAATGCTCTCCATTCCGCTCGACCTTATGCATTGTTTATGATCTCCTTCCTCACCATGTCCAAATCCCTCAGCTCTGCTCTGAAGGAGTGGAATACAAAACACAGACCCTCTAGGGTCTTCCTTGTCATCGGGACCTTGATGGGAGGAAGAACAACGCTCTACTCTCTACAATAATAATAATAATAATAAACACTTTATTGGCATGAATATATAAAAATAACAAACCAAAATTGGCGGGCTTATTGCCTGGGGCAATTTCTTCCAACCAACCTATATCATATACCATATCATATACCAATGGTAGAGGTCATGGGCCCATCCCTCTATCACCGTACGGTTTTGAATATTTTTTTTTCTAAATAGCTTATTAATATAAACAGTCATATTATAATCTAAGGTAGGTACCTTGATAAAAATTCGGGTAGACTCGCAAGGAGCTGTGAAATGCTTAACAAAGGGATAGTCTCCATGTTTAATAGTCGATGTCGTTAATATTAAGTCGGTAGGTATATCTTTTTGTAACAATATGGAGCCGCAAAATTTACCATAATTTTCGTATTAAATTGAGAAAATATAATTCAAATACAGTATTAAAAGATTTTCAGTGCAAACACCACAGTGTGACAGGCTTAAAAATGGCGGAGGTCACGTGGTCTATGAGTATCCTGATATAATGTATAACGTGCCATTGAAAATAACTGACTTACTAATCAGAAGAAAACGGTGACATTTTAATTTTCTTTGAGCAGAGAAGGTAGGTATGTGCAAAGGGGTTAAAAAAGAAAAGGTAGGCAATCATTAAAAAATCAATGAGAAAAAATGCACATGCATATTCAAACTTTCTTTCCAAAGTAACATGTGCATATTAATGTTCGTCTCATGATTTACTAGGAAGTAATGCGGTCACTGTGTCACCCAGTCATGACTCGACTAAAACTACTCTAAATGCATACAATAAGCGAGTTCAATAATTCACGACTATTAAAATATTTCTTTACGACTGTATAACTCAACCCCTTTTACTTGTCGTGTTCCACATTACCCATTATATAAATGAAAGTCGGATTAGTGCGAACACTTATAACTAGAGATCGGCGGAACCGATTCTTCCGATGTTTAATTTATTGGATTCTTCTCTGCTCCGGATAACAGAATAACTAATAAAAAGTTGAAAAAAATTGGATAAGAAATGATAAAAAATATAATACTAAAGTTAGTATGGATCGGATTTTCTGCGACGGCACCGCCATATATGAAAAAAATACATAACAACAACAACCTGACAACCATTGAAATCAAAAACATTGATACGTACGAAAATTTTTGATGGTACTTTTTTAAAGCTTTTTTATAAATTAAAACACGAAAAATAAATAAATCTAATTTTGAAAACAAACTGTCGGTTGACACAAACTGTCAGTTGCTTAATAGTTGGTGCGATTGACAGTATTCGCATGGAAAATATGTGGTTTCAAACAGGTGCATCGGTTAGAATGACATTGGTTAAAAGTAGGTAATTTTTGTCACTCTTTTAAATTCTTATTCAATATTCATAGGTCTCGGAACAGGCTTAGGTCTAGTGAGGCAATATATTCCATCACATATATTTAATTGATATTTTATTATGCACTTTTCTTTTACAAAAAAAAATCACAGGATAACGTCTGTTGGAAAAGCTAGTCTAATATATAAAGATTTCCTGCCACGGAGTTTATTAGCGTTGTACCGGACGGCGTCATTAAATCAGATCAGCGAATTAAAAACCAAATAATATTGAAATAAGATTGATTTGTATAAATTCGATTATAAATAACATTGATTGAATTGTATAGATAATATTGCATAAAATGATTGATTTATTGATAATAGGGATATGATTATGACTCGATCATGTAAGCTAAGCGCCTCGGCCACAGAAATAAAGGGTTCTTAGTTCCCACCGAACGGACCGAGGCGCGAGGCCCGCGAAATAATTATGTAATAAATAATAAAAATGCATTGGCATATTGAGGCAGCCCTGGCTGCGGGAGCTCCTGACAACCCTATCTCCCCGTGTCCAACAATAGAATGAGAATGACGGCTGCTGCGCGCGGCGCGCGCCTAAAAACCCCTTAAACGTGGTATCCCCTCCCCTACTGTTTGAGGGAGGGCCAAGAGGCCTGCGAGCCAGGACACGCGGAGGTAGGGTGCAGCCTCCCAATAATGGTCTACTCCGATGTAAAATCATGTGGCGATCACAATGATACCAAATACATCGGGGTAGGCCAATTAATTAAGATTTTAATCGACCTTTCGCGGATTGATCGGAAAATACCGAAAACCGATATATCAAGGTTAGCGCGATCTGGTGAGCATGTCCCGATTGGAAATCGCGCGGCGATTCCAACGAGACCAAACACATCGGGATATGCCCCAGATCCGCGGAGATAATCCGCGGATCTGGGGCTGGACATATAATAGACTTCTCTCTGGACTGTTTGGACCCTTCTCTGGCTGGCACATTGGACCGTGGACTCGACCCTTGCAATAGGACCTGGACTCTGGCTGATACCACTGGACCGAGACTTCTCTCGAACGCGCGCTAAGACCCGAATTGAGTACGGTCTTACGTGTCTATTAGGAGATTTCTCGTCGAGGGCGCAGAAGAAGACGTCGGATCTCACGAACGCATCGCAGGCCCGAATTAAGTACGGCTTGCGTTGTTACTAGGAGTTCCTCCATCCAAGGACGCGGCCGGGCGAACAGAGAGAGCTCTCGAACGCATTGCGGACCCGAAGCTAGTAGGGTCTTGCGTGTTATTAGGAGATCGATCTGAGGCGGAAAGCATTTCTCGAACATACGGGGCCTGAACTGAGTAGGGCCCGCAGTATTATTAGAGAGTTCCCGTCTTCTGCGCAAGCGACGAGCGACATAGTGCATTCCCCTGGTAGCTGGCTAATTCTTTAGAGCCTGCACCTGCAGTCCCTTGTACCGCGCGCGAGTCGTGTGGTACAAGCGTACCTACCTACTCTTCTGATTTTTACTAACTTTTTTATGTACATATATGCATATTTAGTAGGTATGAGAATTAATCCCAAAATTCATACCACTAGATGACTAGAGTGTTCATATCCAGGTTTTTTATTACAACAACTTTGGTCAATTTCTAATCATATTTATTTTGGCATGAAGAAATTTCCCGCCTATTCCACTCGCTAAGCCAGTGGAATAGGCGGGAAATTTAGATCGCAAAGTCCCGGATTCGATTGAGGTCGGGTCAGAGATTTTCTAAGTGTTTTTTTTTTTCAC
Organism: Mystacides longicornis; assembly: GCA_963576905.1. Lineage (NCBI taxonomy): Eukaryota > Metazoa > Arthropoda > Insecta > Trichoptera > Leptoceridae > Mystacides > Mystacides longicornis. The sequence goes on from OY756437.1 coordinate 12,196,339, forward strand.
ATGAAATTTCTACCCGGGGCTGGCCTGTCTCAAATTGGACGGGTCCGGTTGACTAGAAAAACGTTTCTCAAGCAATAAGTTCCGCCGACTATACTGACACCTTTGTATAGAAAAGTGTTTATTTATTTAGTAAATTAAGGTTAATAATTTTACCCCTAATTTTTTCTCCTATTCCACCCACCCATTTTCTATTACGAATACTATTTAAGCCGCCTCGCGCCTTTAAGAGATGGGCAGTATAACTTTATGTATCAAATAAAATATTGAAGGGAGGCAAAAGAGAGGTGGACATAATATTATAGTAAGACTGATGTTGGAAAATGGCGTGTATTTTTCAGTTGTCGGTTGGTGTTATGAAAAGATTTACACGATCCAAATGGTGATAATATTGTTGAATAAATTGCAAGTACAAATCTCAGCTGAAACAAAGGAATTAAGACTAGCATACTGCCTCAAACAAATGAGTGTGGAAATAAGCATTAATTAGAGTTTTGTATGCGCACGCCATGCAGTAGCTAAGCATATTGGACATTCCAGTCATAATCACTCATACGTAATTTTCTTACAACAACCGCAGATTCTGAGAAAGCATTGCATGCACGATGCACACAGACGAGGAACGTCTACATTGCGAGAAAACTAATTTTGTACAGACACACGGACTTGTCTTTCTGAATTAAAATAATATTTTATGAAAATTCTCGGGAAGATTTTAGTCTTAATCTCAATCTAGGAACACGTTTTGCTATACTCGTAAATTATGGCGATCAAATAATCCACTCTACGTTTTCTCGTCGATTGTAAAAAATCAGGCGGCGTAGTTATTTGCAATTATTTTTAGTTTAGTTTGACTCAATAAATATTGCGATACACTATACTCTTCTGAAATGTATTTATTTACACTTCTGAGCTGTTCTACTTTAGTTTGATAATCTCTCCTTAAGATGATTTTGAGTAAAATGACCAGCTGTCATCAATACACGATGTCTAATAGAATTTCTATCGAGAATGAAATAAACACAGTATTGTTTACAAACCAATAATTACAAGTAGTTACCAACATATAGATGCTAAACTTGCAGTAAAACAATAATGAAGGCGCGAAAGAGACAGTGTAAACTTGAGGTTTAATGTCATTAAGCGTAGCTTAGTGGATACCATAATAAACAAGATGCCTACTGAAAAAAAAATAGATGAACTTATTAATAAAGCTAAAATCACAAAACGTTTTCAATAAAAGTTACAGATATTGAAAATAAAGGGTGTCTACGCACGCAAAACAAGGGGAATATGCTGTGAATGAAATGGCACGGCTAGTGTGAGAATGCCTGAAACACTCACCATTGCACAAACTATATCCAATTATGTATTGGCAAAGCCCCACTCTCACCCAAAGCCAGGAGAAGGGCTTCGGCGGAACGGGGAGGCAAAGGCAGGTCCACGATACCAGAAACCCCCTTTTCGGCGGCAGCAGTCCAGAGTCCAGAGACTGATGGCATCGAGGAAGAGTTTCCTCAAAACAACCACCAGTATGGATGCCTCAACTTCAATGAAACAACACAGAGAGGATCAATGGAACTTGCCGACGTCTTTGGAGGGAAGTAACACCGCGCACTTCCTTGACTTTCCTACCTATAAAACGTTGACTTATGTACACTGTACGTAAGTGTGTAGTTGAAAATTCGCGTGTCGACGTTGAATGTGTTATTAGTTTTGGACATTGCAAAAAAACTAGAAAATCTCCTAGAAGTTTTTTTTTCCTTTTTGGCATATCATCCACATGGCAACCCTAAATATAACGAAAAAAAAAACTACATCGAAGGCAACAACATATTTTAATATTGCTGGATATTTGTGTAGAAAAGTGTGTACCAGATCCCATGATTTAGGTGTAAAGTACAGAATATATGGGGCTATTTTTATAAAATTTTAAAGCATGAGATCCACAGAGTGAAATAATAGTAGTATGGGTGTACCTAAGGTAATCTATGGAAGATCAACAATGCTTATACAGTTTTGCATCCATTATTTTGAAATATTTGATCTTTAAGAAATATGTCTTTTGTCTCATGAGCATAGACGACAATGTTTTTTTTTTTATGTAAAACCATTCGAAATAATAGTCCAAATTTATTTCGTATCATTATTTTTATGATGTTTGCTTATGTAAAAAATATATCGAAGAATAATATAATAGTACCTACCTACCTACGTTTATACAACAGGGCACTGTTTTCGGTAGAGAATAAAGATAAACAAAATAAGGCCGTGGATCTTTGGTTTTATGACGAAAGGGATGCTGTTTAAGCGTTTTTTTTTTATATAAATTTACGACATAATAATCCATCCAGCTTCGTTTGCATATTAACCAAAAATAAACTGATAAATCTAAAAATGTGTACGCACCCATAACTCATAGTAATTCTTATCCGATTTGATTGAAATTTGGTAGAACGGTTAGCCCCTCGATGTAGATGAGTCAGTAAAATGTTAAGATCTGTACCTTCAGGGGAACCCTCTTAAAGTATCCAAAGAAAATTTCACTTGTTCTAGAAAAAGGGCTAAAAAAGAAAAAAAAATTCTTCGATTTTCATAAAATTTGGTATACGAGTTGGTCTTATGCTCCTACATAAGCACGTAAAATTGAGGTTCGTAACTTCAGTGGGTCCCCCTTAAAGTACCGATTAATATTGAATACGTAGTTTTAAAGCAGATGCGTAGAATTTTGAAGGTAGAAGACGTTGTTAGATGGAGCAGACAAATTAACTGATTGAAGAGAGAATATAATATGATGGGAACGCCGGAGATACACTTCCCGAGAACAACGCATTACAAACCAAAGAATTACCTTACTCAAATTATTAGAAGACTCAAACAGAAGCCTTAGTATAAGTTTTCGATGATCGAATATCGAAACGATCATCGAAAGAGTTTTGAAAATTTTCCATACATTAATGATCCCAGCCAAGTCCATCTCCTCCCATAATGGTAAAAGTGATGGGTTCACGATGGATGCGTCGGCGTATAGCGTCGTTCGTGATATGGTGGTACCCAAAAATCTCCTTAGGCACTTCATTTCGAAAGCTGAGACTTTTAGTGCCTGGGCTTTGGTCAGGTGCCAGAACTCACATCCATATATACAGGAGAATGGGCAGAAGAAGCGAACTTATTTAATCTAATCTTCTCCTGACAATAGCAAACCCAACAAAAAAAGAATAAGCGAAAATGGTCCAGCCGTTCACGTGTGATGCGATAAGCAAGGAAAATACAAAGTTTTCGATGATCGAACATCGAAACGATCGTCGAAAGAGTTTCGAAAATTATCCATACAAAAATGATCGAACGATTCGATCGTTTGATATTAGAACACTATTTGCACGTTTATAAGCGCTTATTAGCGTGCCATATGCTTTCGATAAAACTCGTACTAGCCCCACAGATGGTCAGAGGGCTGATCTTCAGGGTGTTGGCATCGGCTGTCTTGAGACGTTCAGACCGTTAGTGCAAGGTGAGAGATTAGCGAAACTATGAAGCGGACGTTGAAAAAACACGTAAAAGTTGTGTTCACTTTAAGTGAGCCCAGATTCATTATTTTGTAAAAAAAATATCAATAATGCAATGGTTTTCTAGGAAAGCGAATTCCCAATAATAAAACGGCAATAATTATAATACACGGAGAAATCTAATTTTCAATACCTATAACTAACCAATATTCCAAAAGTTTTTGAATTTAACCTTTTTTCTTGTCTCATTAATGAATTTCAGTGGCCATCTTGATAACTGCGTATCCAAGCTACGCTTATTGACGCTAAACTGCGAAACTGAAAACTGCGTTCGTAGTGTAACGGCCGCTTTTCTTTTCTAGGGAAACAAAAATTCGTACCTAGTATATAGTCGTAGGTCCATGGTAGGGATGGGCAAAAAATATCGATATATAAAAATATCGATATTTTTTTAGAAAATAATCGATATTTTTCGTCGATTTTTTTAATCTGGAAATATCGATATTCGATTTTTATTTCTGAATATCAGAAACGATATTTTTTTAAGCGCTTTAATAAATTTTATATAAAAATTCAAATTTTTATATAAATTATGAACGCATCCAAAAAAATTTTTTCTACGTCCCTCTCTGGCATTTACAAAACATATGAAAATACGACAATAAAACAGGTATATATTCAGCTAACAAAATATTTTGTAACGATTTAGAACATATTCGTAGCGATATATTCAAAATTTCTGCAATTTTTCACTATTTCAGCACGATCTTCTAAATAAAGCTAAAAAATAATAACCATTTCAACTTGAAATACACGTGTGCCACACAGATTTTTTTCAATTAAGTAATCTTATTAGGTCATAATCACACGTTTGACAGAACAGATTTATGTATTTTTAGTTGTAATGAGTCTTAGCAAAATATCTATATATTGCCGCTTTTAAATCTCACTTTTAGCAATAAAGGTAGATGGAGCTGAAATTTGTAAAAAAAAAACTGCACAAAATTTGAATATCGCCGACCTGTGGGTGCGTTTCGCCTTACAAGACTTCTTGGCACAATAATTATAAAGCGAGACAAAAAATCGATTTTCCGAGGTTCATTGCCAGCTAAGATAAATGTGTAGGTACATGCTTAATTTAATTTCTTGCGATAGTCATATTTTAAAATTTTATTGTTTTTCTAAATTGTTGGTATGATTATAAATTTTTTGCAGTTTACGTTTGTCCCAAGAAGTTTTCCAGCATCTCTGTAATTTTTTCTTTTTTATATAAGAACTAGCTAGTTACCCGTGGCTTCGCTCACGTGCTTTTTGGTTTCTCTTCCTAAACTGGGGGAACGCTGACACCTACATTCCTTGTGTATCAGCATTTTCTAATTCGTCAAAGAAGATAACTCTTGTATGTATCGTGAGTAAACTAACGAAGAGGCGGTTCGTTGATATATCTGCATAATGTGCACTGTGCTCCCTGCTAAAAATACATTATTAATTCGTCTTATTTAAACTAATAAATTAAAATCATCATTAAAATATTTCGGAAACAACATCCATATTTTATTTTATTCGTATGGAACAAATAGGCGAGAAAATATACCTCGCCTATGAAATATTACTACAGTACTGCGAGTTAACATTTGAACGTGCCCGAGAATTCGGTTGATTTTGTATGAAAATTTCTAAAACGGCGTAAACGGTGGAGTTTGTTAAAAGAAAACAATCACGAAACATAACCAGGGAAGAGGGGCGCCTTTTGGGAAAATCACGTGCATTTATTCTTTTTTTTTTTTCAATGTAGGTACCATCAATATAGGCAAACTTATAGCACACAATAACAGCCGTATGTAAATTACCTACAGTTTGGGAAAAAGTCGTACCTATTCATAAAAATAATTTAATGACGTCATTGGTAGGTAGGTACCTACCTACCCAGCTAACTCCCGATTACACAACAGAACAGTGTCCTTGTTGGCTTTCACGGCCATGAGGCGTGCTCGTGTTGCTATAAAAATAACACCGGGTACGTATGTAGGTACCTACATAAGGATAAAGAAATACTGGTGATCAATTAATACAGTTAGGTACGTTAGCCTAGTTCACAGTAGGGTAGTTTACGTTGGTTGAGTGTTTTAGTCGAGTGACGAATAATTTAGTAGGGGAGAGTGTGGAGGTATGGGGACAGTACTCGTATTATTAATATTTGGCGCAGTTATATATTCATATACTTGTCAAACGATGTATATAGGGGTACGTTTAGTAAAAAATCATTGACGACATAAAAAGTAATAGTATACCTTTTACAACCCATCCTTTTGGGGGAAAGTAAACCAAAGGTAAGATTATTTTTATGTTTTATTCCTAAACCTGCGATAATTATTCGTCATATTAACGCATTGTTTTAACATAACTTAAAACTTATTGTTTTAAATTATGTCATTTACCATTTTATTGTTCATGGTGGAGGTTTCGGACAGTTCATTGAGTGAGGTATCGGACATACCCCATACCTCCTGTATGTTAATATTTTTGCACAATTAGTTATTTTTTATCAAATCAATGAAATATTGAAGCTGTAATGTATTTTTTGTAGATGCCGAGATTAAGGATAAATTTTTTTTAATTGAATAAGGAATTATTATACAAAAATTCGCCAGGCTGTTCAATTACAAAATAATGAAGTACTGGTATTGCCATCACCTCAAAAACATGGCAGTGCAAAAAGAATGCAAGAAGTTTTTGCATTCGAAATAAAATTTGATCGTTTTAGCGAAATTAATTAAATAAGTTACAATTTTATTTGGATACAGGATATTTTCAACGTATTTTTAATTTCACAAAAATAATCTTTAATTTTGGAAACCACTGTTCTGGGCATTACAATAAGGTACATGAAGTATGTATATACCTAGCCGCACGTGTAACTTCATCGTGCCGCGTTTCAAGCTTAGGATCTCAATAGTATTATTTTGTTTGTTGCAAAAATCTTTATCATACCATAACACTGCTTAAAATAAATCTTTGACAAAACAATGAAACCGGTCGATTTTTATTTTAAAGTAAGAATCTGTATATTAATTTACAGCTTTCTCACTTAATTTATCTAAGAGATATGGTTTTTCGAAAAAAACTACCACGCACCCTAATCGGAATTATAAAATTTGACTCTATCTGCAGTTGAAATTTCGATAAAACCAGTTTTAAACGTTTCGGCTTTTTTCGATATTTTTATAAAATTCTGAAATAGGTATAGGCACCGAAACTCGTAAATTTGTCATAAAAAATGTTTTACTTTATAAAAAAAGTTACATGTAAAAATGAGATCCAACTGTCGATGGCCTGAGTCGGTATGTTTATTGTATGAAACGATGTCGTCAATAAATTAAATTTTTACAAAAATTGTTAAGAAAAGTTTGAGATGTACTGCTATGATGTATGTATTTTTTATAGAAAAATCAATTATCTAGTTGGAGAGTTTCGGCGTTTATCGATATTTTTATAAAATTCTGAAATATATGCACTGAAACTCGTAAATTTGTCATAAAAAAAATATTTTCTTTATAAAAAAAGTTTGAGAAACCCTGGAACTTTTTCATTAAATTCTGTTTGAGATATTGTATTTTTCTATACACATTTTTAGTGTTCTAGCTTTTACAGTTTTCGAGATATTCGAAAAAATTAAGTAAAAATTCAAAGGTTTATTACCCCTGACTGAAAGAAAATTTCAAAATTCTGAGTATACAAGTTTTGTAGGCTTAAAGTATTAAATATTTTCTGAAATTTTAGGATCTCTGCATCAAGCGAATCAAAAGTTATAAGGGGGGACGGACACACACACACACACATTGGAAAAGTGTCCCTCACCCCCTCCCCTCTAATTAATGATATCTTTTGAAAACAAAATAGTATAATTTGACTCTTTTTGTAGACATCATTTTTTTGAAATTTCGATAAAACCAGTTTTAAACTTTTTAGGAGCCACTTAAAAATCATCCCTTTTTATATGTGCCCTTTTTCGTCCCTTTTAGTGAAAATTTGGAAAAACTGTCCAAGAAAACTACTACTTATTTCTATAGGAGAATTCATATGCCAAATCTCAAGTTCGTACCATGTCTAGTTTCCGAGATATTCACATACTTTGAAAAACATTCAACCCTATTTTTCACCCCCTTAGGGGTGGAATTTCCAAAAATCCTTTCTTAGTGGAAGGTTTTGTATTGAGACCTACCTGATTTCCAAATTTCACTTCTCTACGATTAGCCGTTTGGGCTGTGCGTTGATGAGTGAGTATGTCAGTCAGTCAGTCAGTCAGGCACTTTCCTTTATTATTATAGATATACAACTATAGGTACTATGAATATAAATATAATTCTGCGCGGTAAAAGCGTTTTAAAAAAGAGTTTTTAAAGCGCTGACTTGAGAACATAAACTTGTGAATGTATTTTTGTTCTATTTCAACGCATTTTAAACGCGCGTTGAATAGGCGCTTGTGTGAACCAGGCCTTAATTTTGCGTCGTTCAAGCAATTGCATGTAGGTAGGCCCTCTGCAGTTCCAAAATTATTATTTACGATCTATCCTAAATTTATGATTATTTTGTAGATACTTTTAAAATGTAATATTTTCAAATTAGCTACAATTTTTCATATTAAATAATCTATTGACTTATTCGATTTACATTTTTTCAATATTACCTATACTCATGGATTACGCAAAAAAATCAAAGCAAGGTTTTTAATAGTTTTTTTTATAACCATTTAGTTAGTTTTTCCATTAAATGGGTATATTTTTTTTTTACTAAAATGACTTTAAATAGTTTGACAGATCAAGAAATAACGAATTATTATATAACCCAGGTTCTTCCCATGTACTTCCCGTAAAAAAAATTGAAAAAAAATTGTTTTACCTAAAAACCGCAAAATAAAAAAAAATATTTGCGTTGTTTTTAGACCTTTCACGTTCCTGTATTATTTAAGTTTTTTTTTTTAATTTATTTATTTTACTTTGTGGTGAAAATGGAAACTTTTAAATATCTCATACCTACTAAAAATACCTATCTCTTTTTATTATTTTTTTTTTGACAATGGATATTTTCAACTTATTTTAAATTTCACAAAAAAACTCTTTAATTTTGAAAGCCACTGGCGGTGGGACTGTACAAATATTAGCTGGCAGCACGTGTACCGTTAGGTAGGTCTCAAGGTCAAAGTTACGACACTCAAACTCTGATGGTATGTTTATTGTAAGAAACGATGTCGTCAATAAATTAAATTTTTACAAAAATTGTTAAGAAAAGTTTGAGATGTACTGCTATGATGTATGTATTTTTTATAGAAAAATAAATTATCTAGTTGTAGCGTTTCAGCGTTTTTCGATATTTTTATAAAATTCTGAAATATAGGCACTGAAACTCGTAAATTTGTCATAAAAAAAATATTTTTCTTTATAAAAAAAGTTTGAAAAATCCTGGAACTTCTTCATTAAATTAAATTTTAGATATTGTATTTTTCTATATACATACACAATTTTAGGGTTCTAGATTTTATGGTTTTCGAGATATATGGAAAAATTAAATAAAAATTCAAAGGTTGATAACCCCTGACTAAAAAAAAAATTCAAAATTCTGAGTATACAAATTTTGTATGCTTAAAGTATTCAATATTTTCTGAAATTTTAGGATCCGTGCATCAAGCGAATCAAAAGTTATAAAGAGGGGACGGATACACACACATATACGTTGGAAAAGTGCCCCTCACCCCCTCCCCTCTAATTAATGATATCTTTTGAAAACGAAATAGTATAATTTGACTCTTTCTGAAGAAATCATTTTTTTGAAATTTCGATAAAACCAGTTTTAAACTTTTTAGGAGGCACTTAAAAATCATCACTTTTTATATGTGCCCTTTTTCGTCCCTTTTAGTTAAATTTTGGAAAAATTGCCGAATACGCTAACACTCATTTCTATAGAAGAATTCATATGCCAAATCTCAAGTTCGTACCATGTCTAGTTTCCGAGATATTCGCATACTTTGAAAAACATTCAACCCTATTTTTCACCCCCTTAGGGGTGGAATTTCCAAAAATCCTTTCTTAGTGGAAGGTTTTGTATTGAGACCTACCCGATTTCCAAATTTCACTTCTCTACGATTAGCCGTTTGGGCTGTGCGTTGATGAGTCAGTCAGTCAATCAGTCAGTCAATCAGTCAGTCAGTCAATCAGTCAGTCAGTCAGGCACTTTCCTTTATTATTATAGATAATAAATCCAATAAAACAATGTACCTACCATATATGTGTTGTTTTTCTTTTCATTTTTAAATGTTTTTATGGGATAGGTACGATGGATAGAGGTAGTTATGCTTTGGGCTAAAAATATCGATATATCGATATTTTTTCCTCTTCATACATCGATACTTTTTAAAACTATCGAAACGATATATATCGATATATTTTTTTGATTTGCCCATCCCTAGACTCCATGGTGGTCCAAGCTAAAATTTAAGATAAAAAATCAATCGTAAAATATAAGTAAAACAAATTGGCAGTTTTTTCGTTAAGTTGTGATGTTAGTATATTCCACAGCAATAAAACATCTCAACATAATAATTCTGAAAAATTGGTTTAAATGGGTCAATTCTTTCGACATATCTATACAATACGCAAACATACATCACATGTTATGTACTTCCTACTACACCGCCATCTATTGATTTTTTTTAAAAGTAAAGCAATTAAAGAGGAAATGTTTTGATTTCAAGCTTATGTCCCATCGAACGTCATCCTTCACCCGAATCAACGATAACTTAACATAATTCAATAGCTTATTAGCTAAAATTAATTAAGTTTTACATCGTAAATTGCATTTTATCTACATAATATTTTAGAAATGTTTTTTTATTTGCCTTTTGTCGTTACTTTACGGTATGTCCGAGCATCACGCCTAAACGGCTGAACCGATTTCACTAATTCTTTTTTTGTCGTGTTGGCTTTTATCAGTAGAAGGTTCTTATGAAAGAAAAAATTAAGAAAGTTGCGTGGTAAATCTACATAATAATTCAGAAATGTTTTTTTAGTTGCTTTTTACCGTATGTCATCGCATCACGCCTAAACGGCTGAACCGATTTCACTAATTCTTTTTTTGTCGTGTTGGCTTTTATCAGTAGAAGGTTCTTATGAAAGAAAAAATTAAGAAAGTTGCGTGGTAAATTGGGAAATTAAATAAAACTCGCATTAGCCCCTCCTTCTCTATCTACATAATAATTAAGAAATGTTTTTTGCTTTTTACCGTATGTCATAGCATCACGCTCAAAATACAAATGCTACGTCAGATATGAATCTGCACAGAGCCGTGCAAAATGCCGGAGAAGGTTCTTTAAAACAATTTGCTGCATTGACTTTAATAGATATATTTAGAGCTATTTAAAAAACCCTATTTTTTAGGATCTTCATACAAAATTGTAATAAACATTAAAAGTGTCATTCTTCTTTTTCTGTGCTTATGTCAGTTATAGAGGTCTACAAAGCAATGGGAAGCTAGACTAGAACCTTTCTAATTACCTACCGATCAAGCCTGACAATCGGAATCAAAAACGTAAAGCAAGACGGGTATAAGCTAGTTTACAATAGAATAAGAAGCCATACACTATTTTCTATTTTTCAGGTACCATTTTGTTATCAAACTATTAATCTAAATGTGACAATTTCACATCGTTACAGTGGTGTTGTACAAGCCTAAAGAAGAGGCCGTAAATTCTGCAAATTATCCACCCTTGTTGAGTATAAATCACAATTTGTTAAAAACACCGCAGGACGCTGAAAGAACCTTTGTCTGTTCTATGGGAAAATCTTTTGTCTTGAAAATAACATTAGGAACATTCTAAGCGAGAAGTTTTTATAATACAAAAGGTATTTCAGAATTCTATTTCAGAACATTGTAATATTTCATAATAATATGTAAAATCAACAGGATAGAAAAAATATATACTAAATTCTTTTTAATTCCTCAAATTCAAACTTTATTTATTTAGGTATTTATTCATATACACGGCATATTGCCTTTAATAATAATAATTTAAAATAAATATAGTCTTTATTATAAAAATGTCTTCCTCTCCTTCGAAGCAGAGCTCAGGGATTTGGATATGGTATGGGAGGAGGTCATAAGCATTGCGCAAGATCGAGCGTAATGGAGAGCTCTTGTTGCCTCCCTGAGTGTGGTGTAAAAGCTAGAATTGATTGGTTGATAGATATTATAAAAATTAAGACCGATTTTGCGTGGTCGTCGCATCACGCCTAAACGGCTAGACCGATTTCGCCAATTCTTTATTTGTCGTATTGGCTTTTATCAGGAGAAGGTTCTAATGAAAGAAAAAAATAAGCAAGTTGCAAATAGGGAGGCAAAAAAAGCTCATCATTGCGCTCGAGATCTTGCGCAATGTTTATGACCTCCTCCAACACCATGTCCAGATTCCTCAGCTCTACTTCGAGGGAGCAGAACACAGTATAAAAGGGTCTTCCTCGTCTTTAGAACCCTGATGGGAGGAAGAACAGCGCTCTCCTTGGCCAACTTTCATTCGGCATCTTTACATGTCCCAGCCAAGTCCATCTCCTCCCCATAATGGTAGATGTGATAAGTTCACGACGGATGCGCCGGCGTATAGCGTCGTTCGTGATGCGGTGGTACCATATTACACCCAAAATTCTCCTTAGGCACTTCATTTCGAAAGCTGAGACTTTTTGTGCCTGGACTTTGGTCAGGTGCCAAGAATCACATCCATACAGGAGAATTGTTAGAAGAAGCAAACTAATTTAATATTTCTAATCTTCTCCTGACAATAGCAAACCCAACAAAAAAGAATAAGCTAAAATGGTCCAGCCGTTCACGTGTGATGCAATAAGCACGTAAAATACGGTTCCATTTTTATATATGTACAGAGATTGGCTTAGTTAAATAATAATATAACTTCTTATTGTGATTAAACTATTTCAAACTGAGCCATGAAGACTTGTAGTTGAATTCTTGTGTGTAAGCTATTAGGATGCGCCATGCTATTTGAGCGGAGCTAACAATACCGCATATTCCCGCATAGAAATGTACGTGATAGTACCGAGACATGGCGTGACGCTAACTTCACAATTGTTTACCCATCTCTTTATGATTTGTTCAACTATTTCTGATTCAGGCTTATCATACCTACAAGCGAGCAGTTAATGTGTATTTACTTATTATATTAATAACTAGAGGTCCGCCCCAGCTTCGCACGGGTAGATAGATACTTAAAAATAATTTAGTTTTCATACAGATCCCTAACTTTTTCAAAATTTTATAGCATAATATGTTAATCTGGAATAATTGCATTGCAATGTATCGTGTCACGTCACTTTACCACCGTGACTACTTTGCGCGGTATTTCTACTAAACTAGACATCACTCCCCTCAGTCCCCTCCCCTCTCCCGTACGCACTCTGCATCGGATAAGTTGAGATGATAAGAGACTATGCTTTTTTTCCAATACTCACATTTTTAAACTCGTGATAACTTTCGAATGGAATGTCCGAATTGAATAATTCAAAAAGTTATACAAACATATTGAAGCAGACTTGAATATGAACTAATTTATTTTAATAAGGAGTAATACCAAGATACCAATAAAGAGCCTTTTCTAGAGGTGGGTTTTTATTGATTTATTTTAAATAAAAAAACACTTATTGTGGCATAACTATAATAGTTAGACATATGCTATCGCGATACTTTTTGTAAATAATGATGTCTTCTACAAAATTGTACTACATTGTTTTATTCTATCATCATTAGTTTTCACAGCGTTCGCGATAAAAAGAATATTTTAGGTAAATTTTTTACACCTTGGGTTACATTATTGAAGTTTTCGTAGGTTACCCAATTTTTTTTGGAAATTAAATATAGCCTATGTTCACCGCCGATATTGTAGCTTCCCAGAAGTGAAAGAATTTTTCAAATCGGTTCAGTAGTTTTGGAGCCAATTCGATGCAAACAAACAAACAAACAAATAAACAAAAAATCAAATCTTTCCTCTTTATATAATTAGTATAGATATAATCTTAAGTACAATATTACTTTATTTTCATCACAAATATTGTTTTGTTGTTGTTTCGTGGTAAACTTTTGACGGTAGCTATGGCAGTAAAAGGTGAAAGGTGAAAGGAGAGTTGTGATTTATCTTATTATCCTGACACAAGATACGTTGAAATAATGTAAAGACAATAACTGAGTATTTGCCGCAATAGGATGAATTCAAGATACCCTCCACTTTAAGGCTAAGATCAAGAGGTTATTCTTTTGTACTGGTTATATAGCCAATAATGTCGAAAAGTGAAGTTACCTCTATTATCAATATCATAGAATGTGGGAAACTAAAAAAGATCGTGTTGGAACAAAAATAATGGCAACCCAAGAAACAACAGAGATGAAGGCATGTCGAGACAAATGAGATTCAGTTGGTCATTTGGCCTCGTTGTTAAGTAAACGTCATGATACTTCTCCAAGTATTGTCTTGCGACAAATTGTATACTTGACTCCAACCCAACGAATCTTGAAGGTACCTACATAGAAGAAATGCTCGCTTGATCCCCTTCCATTCTCATGTGGATTGTAAAGAAGGTTTGCTCAACCAATACGTTCGATGGAGAACAAAATCTTTAAAAAAATTTGTAGTAAAATAACAGATTTACAGAACGCCTTTGATAGGTAGGTTCTAAAACAAATTTTGATAGGAAAATCATCCTTACGGGTACACAACCTAGTACATTTTGGAGTTCATAATTGTTTTCATGTTAAATGACAGTTGGCTTCATATTCTTGGAGCGCAGATAAGATAAACGTGTGTAATGTTCTCCTCGGAAGCAGGTAGCCGACTATCCTACCAGCCTCACTCCTTTTCCTGTTCTTAATGTCCCATCATAACATCATCAACCAACACAAACGTTAATCACGTCCATGTACTGGATAGATAACAACGCTTAGTCGTAGATTAAGGTGATTTGAACTTTAACGAGTTCAGTGTTGTATTGGTAACAAATATGGTATCTAAAAGTAGGTTGAAGCTGATGACTTACCTATTTTTTTAATTGTAGGTTCATGGATGGGTGCTGAATAGGGCAAAGGAACGTTTTAATAAATGCCCTAGTAGGTAAACTTATTGGCTTAACAGTGAGTGGGATCCAGTCTCGGAGATCAAAATACGGATAGGTAAAGATGGCGAGGTCAACGTTTTACAGAATGTGGAAACTCTTGTGAGTTTTTACATAAGGTGGAGAACAGCTAATGATTATGTTCTGCCAGTGGTATGGAGTGAATGTTGGACCTGCAAAGTATCAACTATGAACAAGATTAAGAAGTTTGAATCCTGAATGTTCAGAATGATGGTCCGTATCTCTTCGAGGGATAAAGCGCCCAATTTGAAGTCTTACAATTAATCATAATTCATAAGGATAGGAAGCTATTGAATACGTCAAAAGAAGGAATACCGCATCCTTCGACCACATTTGAAATATTTCTGCTTGCGGTTTTTGAAAGGAAGATATTTCAAAAAGAATATGAACTAGTAAATGAGGGAGAAATATGGTGTCCACATGATCTCTACAGGGATCCCTTAACGTCATAAAAGTAATCAAAATAGCTCGATTACTCTGACCAGTCCAAACGCCTAGCCCTCACCCTTCCCGAAGATAGTGTAAAGAGCAGGAATACCTAAACTACGTTTAATAGACATTTTCACAGATAAGGATGTCATTGGACTGAGGAGCTGGACGTCGGCGACTCTCAGAAAGATGGAGTGGAGGAAGTTTCTTGACTCAGCCAGAGTCTAGCCAGGCTGATAATGATGAAATGAAAATTTTCTAATTGAATTTTCGTTTAAAAGTCCAAAGGACATCAATTTTAAATGCAAATCATGAGTACAAATATCTGTAAGTACATATTATTCTAAACGTTGTATTTTAAAGAAAGTTTTTCATTAATTTTTGGTTTTATGATACCAAACTATTCCTTTCTTTGCTCTGCTGACTTCAATCATTGCAAAACGTGAGTACCTACCTTCTATTTACATAAACGTACTATGTTTGTCAATTTAGTTGGCGAATTATTCGTCTCGAAAATTTTGATTTTTCACATGTTTGAAGAATGACGCTTTTTATGAAATCACGTACATCCATCACTGATATTGAATCCAGATGGTTTTATTCTAATCAGACTAAAAATGCTGAAGGTTAAAAAATCAATAAAAGCAACGTCGTATACAATATTGTTTTCATTTCAAGTTTGTCGACATTGCAAATTTCCATATGCACTCGACTGTTTTTCAATACATATTTTTTACTTGCTGTCATTCATATTACGGTTTATTTCAAATGTAGCGAAGGTAAATAGCACTCTTCAACCGGTCTCGTACAATCTGAGACAGAATTCCAGCCCCGATTAGGAATTTCATGGTGAAATTCTGTGGTGTGTTACCTGACCGAGAAAGCAACCCGGGATCTCTTTATCAGAAGTCAGCGCTTATGACAGCGTTAAGATTTGGATTTATCATTGATGAAATTGTGACAGACATGATATACCTACACATACTTATCAGATGTAATGCTATTTTTGCATTTTTGATGAAATGCTTATTAATCATAATGTTTACATATAGTTGTCTTCTGTCCTTAAGTGAGACTATGTTGAGTATCGCGCTACACGATCATCTACATAATAATTCAGAAATGTTTGCGTGCTTTTGACAATACTTTACCGTATATGTGAACATCACGCTCAAAATACAAATGCTACGTCAGATATGAATCTGCGCAGAGCGGTGAAATTTGCTCGAGAACGTTCTAAGATACAATTGGCAACGTTAACTTTAATATATTAAGAGCTATTTAAAAAACTTTATTTTTTTAGGATCTTCATACAAATTTTTCAAAAAAGACAGAAAGCCATCTTTTGGAAACAAAATTACTCATGTAAACGTTGAATAGAATCTTGGTATTACGGTATGAAAATGTTATAAAATAATTGGAGATTGATTCGTTATACATATAAAAGTTATTCAAATCTTATTATTCTCAATAAATAAAGATTTAATGAAAAATTTTGGAAAAAAAAATCCTCCATTTTGTAATTTGACACATTTTAAAAAATTTATGGCCGCAGTTTATGTAAATCTGTCGTAGCCATTGAGTAGGATGAGTAAGTACATGATAAAATCATATTAAACGTTGGTAAATAATAAAGATACATGAAATTAAATTCATAATACATTTAAATATATTAATCGTAAAAATGATTTTTGAAAATTGAAATGAGTATAAAAATTCTTTAGTAGATTTGGTCGGTAAAACAGAACTCTGAAAGAAAGCGAATCTGACAGGAACTAATGACGTTCCTGTTTATCAAAATCATAATGGATTTGTCAGGTAATTGTGCATGTTTATTATAGTAAAAAATATATTTGTTTTATCCACATCATAATAATTAAGAAATACTGTATATAATATTCATATCTCAATTAATCACATAAAACAGATTGTTGTGGACAAAATCATCGAATATCACTTTATTTGCTATTATAATAACAAAATTATCTAAATTCTTAATTAATAGGTATGAAGATAAATTAAAAACAATGTTAAATATATATTAATATTTTATTGGGTTAATATAACAATCTTCACGTATGTTTCGTAATACGACAAGAAGCATTATATTAAAAAAGTATGGTATGGGATAATTGGTGTAGTAGTTTCTTCCGTCAACAACATATTCTCTTTATACATCTCAAACATGATCCTGTAGAATAAAGAATCCTTCAAAGACCAAAACTGCAATCGTTGGATGTGGTATGTGAAGATTGACAGGTTTCGACCAAGTTTTGACGCAAAAAAAACCCAAAGGTGACTCTGTCACAGCCCAATTTGATGAAAGATAAAAGCAATCAAGGTTTGTGACACTGAAAATGAATAAATTAATCATCAGTCAGTAAATATTTGCATTTATTTTCTTTACTAACCCCTTTGCACTAATGGTTGAATTTAAAATCAAATCTTATAGTTTATCATAAATCATATTGCTTATATAATTTGAAAAAAGTATGGAAGTCTTAGCTCATTTGTTTCCAATTCGGTTAACATTTCAAAGTGATTTTCATGCATTCTTAAACGAAAAAAATAAAATCCTAAGCGATGGAAAGAATGTCACAGAAAAGGTCATCATTTTTTATGTTTCTGAGTCAGTACTTAAAAATTACAAAGAAGTGATTATATAATAAATCTTAATAAACAACATTAGGTACCTACCGAAAATATCTACTGAGCAGCAAATAAATGCTTCCAATATTTTGAAATTGGAAGCATTTAGCATTCCATCACTCTCTTATTTTTTTTGACAGATCAATATTTATCAATATTGAGTGACATTGACAATGAATTCTACTAATCTATGTATTAGTAAATCTATGGTTGGTGTGGCGCACTATAATCTAATTAAAATAAAGCAGCGTATAATATTGCTTAACCAATTTATATATTTTGTGTGTAAATGACATCTTCTTCATATTATATTTTTGTAAAGGTTGCTTTTACAGACACTATCAAATCTAGAAAATATGTATTGCAGAATAAAATGTCGTCTATTATTACCAAATTTGCTACGTCATAATTAATTATTAAATAAAAAAGGTCTTAATTTTTTAAATGAATAAAAAATATATAATTTCAATATTATCAATTTTATAAATATTTACAATATAATGAATTATTTCTATACTGTATTTTTTTTCAATATGAAAGGGTTGGAATAAAGTTGTATGCACAGACTACTTATAGTTGTATGCGTCTTCGTAATGATATAAAATTCTACTTCTATGGTCTATGGTGCTGTCAAAAGTGTAAAATTTTATACGCAGTAAATAATCAACGCGTAATAAAAATGAGATAATTGGCAATAATAATAATATTATTATTTGTTTGTCTTGATAATTATAGCTTTTGTGTAGTTTTGAGTAATATAGCGAATTAGTTTCGCACAAAGGTTATTTTTATTGTTTGAGCTTTGTCGAAAATAGCCGTCAGAAATTATTCATTCCTTGCAAAACCAAAACATACAAGTCGTATGAGTTTGATAGATGGACTGAGATTTACATTAATATGGAATTCTATACTTCAGGTATGTATCATGTAACCTATTTCAAAAAAAAATGTTTACCTCACAGTTTTACATGTTTGATTTAAATGTATAATATACTTCACTGGTGTATGTTTTGCAAATTGTATGTACTGTCTTATTTTTGTATCAATTTCACTGTTTGTATATAAATGTTTTAAATAAAATAAAATAAATAAAAATAATAAAAAGAAATAGACATTAAATGCAGCAACTTTAAAGGGCTCAATAAAAACATTTTTCAACACACATAATTTTTTTTTTGCAGATAAGTCTTGCATCTTCTCAATATTACTTTACAAGGCATCAGTACGGTTGAACACCTACCATTCACTTTATGGACTGCCCTCAATAGACTTAGGGTTGGTGTCACCAAGTGTAGGAAAAACCTACATAAATGGGGCTACCTCTCTGCTGACAAAACTGAATGTGAATGTGGTGAGCTCCAGGATGACAATCACCTCTTGACATGCCTGCTGATTGGTGAAACATGTAACCTGCAAACACCTTATCCTTGCGAACGAGGCGATGACTGTCGCTGCTTACTGGTGTGGCAAAGTGTAGACCGGAAACGCAAAGTAAGTAAGTAAATATTACTTTTATCAATATCAACATTTTTAAACTCATGTTATATCCATTTCTTTATTATTTATAAAGTGTAATCCCATTATATGTTTTTAAATTTTGCATAAGAAATTTTGAGATATCTAACCTCCCATCCTAATATTGGTTAATTATCATAGGCTACGGTGGGCCAGATATGGACAGAGAATGCCATCATTGCGGGCACCAAAGAGAAAATTATGCTGAATTGGCAGGCCTTGGCTGCGATGTGCGAATGAAGTCAGGAAGGATGCGAGCAATTTCTTGACTCTCGAAATTAGGACAGAGACAGGGTTGTCTGGAGGAGTCGAATTATGGAACACAAAGCTAGAATTGGGCTGTAACACCATCGGAAAAAGAAGATTTTAATTGGAACAGGCCTTATAATCTTAACAAAATGTTATGTTATAATAACCAACGCCTGGACTATTAAAAAATTATTACTTATATTAATTTACTTATAAACTTCTCCGTGCTGACAGCTACGCGTTATTCTAAAACGCTTCTTAGAAGTTTATACATTTCGCATGTCAGCGGTGATGGTCAGCGTGACTCTAAACCCAACCGTCGTGCACTGACTTTTTCATTATTTTACTACTTACTGAATTTTTAATATCATTCTTATGAATATAAAGATTACCTATGTTATATTTAATTTGCAGATTATGTGTATTAAGTAGGTAAAAATAAGCATTCATAGATTAGTTAAAAGAAACTTACAAGTGATTGCCTTGGAGGACAATAATTATTGTAAGCCTATAGCAGTTTAATCTATATTCTAAACCATTAATTTTTTTTTATTTGAAGACAATTATTTTAATTTCAGAATTATTATTATTGTAAACAACATGTTTTTTTTTATGTTGAAATCTAAAATCAGGCCTTTTTGCTATAACATTGAAAAGTGTTATATTATACAGACTGATATATAATATTTCAACATTACACCATTATTTATGGTCGATTTTAAAATGCTATATTTTTATCAATTTGACCAGTACTGGATTACGACCTTCGTCTCCTGATGTTTCAAATAGCTTTGTGTAATTACTTCACGTTAACAACTTTCCTTATTTAGGTGGTCAAATTGAAATCCTTGAGTATTCGACAAATTCAACAATCTGCTAAGACGCTAGCCATAGGGCCAACGGCTCGATGCTTTTATGTCTTCAATAATTCTTCAATGGAGCTGGGATTCCTAGAGTTATATATTATCATTGATGCAATGCCAAGATGTCTACAGAATTTTAAAGTGTGTCAAAATTTTTAAAATATTTTCTCTAACAATAACTTTCACTTTAACTTTTGTATACCTCTTATTAATTGTCAACTCTTGGTATGACTTATATTAAGCACCTATAGATGAGAGGTCTAATCCTCTAGAAGTAAATATTTATACTCAAAATTAACATTTATTAAAAAATTATTATAAAAGTTTTACCCTGTAAAAATGAAGTTTAAACAGCTACTGTAAAACCCCTTAGTTATGTATTATAAAAGAGTGTTTCTTTACCAATTGTATTAATTGTTTTATTTATGTAAGCAAATAAAATTTTTGAAATATTTTAATAAATTGATGGGATACCATAATAATTTGAAAATTTTATTACTACCCTAATCCAGTTTTGTTTGAAATAAGCAATCTACAATGATTTTTCTACTTACACGAAGGATGGCATCATGCAGGAAGTATGGTGCAGGTTCGAATCCTGATAATGATGGCCACAACATTAAAATTACTATCTGCCCACTACTGATAGGGAATTTCTGGTTCCAATTCCCAGATGGGTTTGAATTTTTATAGTTTTTTATGCAATGTTTCTTGCTGGCTGTACATATTGAAAATTCTTCATACAAAAGATTTTCATGTACAAAATCACTGGCTCGGTAGAGGTCTAGAATACTAAAATAATTACCTATGTGCCTACATGTTAAATTTGATATTAAGAATAAATATAACTTTGTAGGTACATAATAATTATGTTGTTACAGAAGAATAAGATCAGCATTTACAGAAATCAAGTCTAATTTCCTTGATGGGGAAGGTATGGTAAATAGATAAAAATGCTATATTTGTGACTCACTTTTGTTGCCTCCACAGCAATTCTACATATTTCTCATACAGACACGCCTACTATCTAATTATATCTACCTATTTACCAATTCAAACCCTCAAACTTTTTAAATATAAGTAATATAAGATTAAAGTAGATCAATCAATCAATTATTCTCCCTTTTTTGACCCTACTTAGGGTCGTACTTTAAAGGTACTTTTATTTTATCCAGAAATTAGGTTCTATAATCCCCATTTTTCTCAACAAACTTTATCAATAATTTTATGGACGGGTAAAAAGGCTAGTTTTTATATAATCCGTGATTCTTAATCCTACCTCATAACTATATAAAATTGTCACTTATTCCACCTGAATATCCCTGTGCGACACCTACAACATTGTACATTGGAATCTCGCCCTAGAAGGTTACGTTATGTTTTCTGTTTCTTTCGATTGTGAACCTTCGAGTGCTCTCAAACTGTCGTATTAAATGATTATATAACAATTTATCTAATAATTATTGTAAAACCTTCCCACCAAAAAACTGGAGAACCAGAGAAAGACCTGAGTCGTACAAACATCTTTTTTTCCGCTCCTAGAAGTCCTGCAATTTCACTGATCGTCGTGGAGATACATCTCATGATGACTGTTTCCATTATTGATTTGGTGAGAACGATGCCGGTCGGGTCAGCTAGTATTTTATATACGTTTTAAAAAATGAACAGTATTAACATTTTAACATTTGGTTATTTTTTTTTATATAAAAGGTTTTTTTTTATCAAACGAAATATCGGCGCTGTGAGAAAATTAATCTTTCTTATTTCTGACTCATCTTAGGTAATAAAAATATTTAAAAAAAATAACCCTTTTTTCAAACCACTTCTAGCGTTTATAAATTTTTCAATTCAACCTTCCTTTTATAAAATTCATTTGATAAATTCTCTCCCGTAAAAAAAATAATAAATTTGAATATTTTTTTTTAACGAGGAGATAAAATTTTCAACACAAACAAAGGAATAATGGAGAGAACATTGAAGTTTTTCGAGGGAATAAATTAATAGAAGCCCTTTTTGAAAATCGAGTAGTTTTGATATAATATCGTTAAACAAAAATCTTCTTCCTATATACAAAGCTGTCACTATAGCCGGCGGCGTATGTATATTGTCTGAAGTGATTTTTTTCTAGTCAACCGATTCTGTCCAGTCCAAGATAAGGTCTGGTCAAGATATTCTCCTCGCAATAATGCGCCAATGCGACAATGCTTGGTTTACTATCGGTTTATAAAATAAGAAAATCGACCGGTAAACCAACTAAGGGTTAAAACTGGTAACAAGCGTTACTAACGGATGTTTATAAAATCGGCCCTAAGCCAGTCAAGTGAAAAACGCAGATCAATACTGTCTCTAGCGCGAATCGAAAATGGGATCTCGTGATCAAGATTCTGGGTTTGGACAACTTGGTGGTTGGGGCCCATTGAGTACTAATATTATAAGAGAGCTTTTGTGGAATCGCAGAACCGAAAATTGGTTTCTTTATCTAGTAGTCACGTGACTGAACTTAAATTATTAACAATAATTCATTTCAATACATCCAAAAGCAAAACAATAAAAACCTTTAATTCCTTTAACTTATTATATTACATTCCCTACTTTGATAATTAATTGGGCATTCCACCCATAGAGGGTGATTTGTACCTGTCAAACTTCAAAATCAAACTGCAAATTTTTTCATTAAATCTTTATTTATTGAGAATAATAAGAATTGAATAACATTTATATGTATAACAAATCAATCTACAATTATTTTATTACATTTTCATACCGTAATACCAAGATTCCATTCAACGTTTACATGAGTAATTTTTTTTCCAAAAGTCTTTTTGAGAAATTTGTATGAAGATCCTAAAAAAATAGATTTTTTTAAATAGCTCTAAATATATTAAAGTTAATGCAGCAAATTGTATTTAAGAACCTTCTCCAGCATTTTGTACTGCTCTGGGCATATTAATATCTGACGTAGCATTTGTATTTTGAGCGTGATGCTCCGACATACCGTAAAGCAACGACAAAAGGCAAATTAAAAAACATTTCTAAATTATTATATAGATGATACAATAAAAACATCTTTGTGTTAACGCTAAAATACTGAAAATAAAAATAACCTAATCTAGCACAAACTACTACCTACTGACAAACGTCACAATTTGTATGAGTTTGACCACAGTCACGTGGTACATGTTGGGTCCTTGCGCACTGCGCAGTAGCACATTATCTCTCCAGTATTAGGTACTTCTTCTCAAAGGTCGGGCCCTTGTACGGCTACGAAAACACAAAATAATATTAAAAAAATTGACCTTAAAGTGCGCATTAATAATCTTGACAGTTTAACAGTTTAACAAAATGTAGTCGTATGATGGAAGTTGACTATGAAAAAAAATGATTATTTGCGTCTAATATTTAATTAAAATTTATTTTTTTATTTATTTATTTATTTATTTATTTTATTTACATACGGCAAAGCCATTTACATGTTTATTAATAATACAGTTATATAAGATAAAATATGACAGAACACAATAAAAGTACATAAAACAAACTTTAAATTCACATCCAAAGAATCACAGATAAATATAATAATATCAAATCAAAATTTATATCTCAATAATGCCCCTACCACACGCTCCGTCTTACCTGTGGTCTTGCCTGCGCAAGCCTGGCTTGTCAGGTAAGACGGAGCGTGCGGTGTACTGTTTTATCCACACGCTCCGTCTTACCTGACAAGCCAGGCTTGCGTAGGCAAGACCACAGGTAAGACGGAGCGTGTGGTAGGGGCATTAAAAAAGAATGATGAAATTAAAATCTTAGCGGAGGCAATATTTTGACTCTTTTTAATTCAGCTGTTAAGTTATTTGCTTACTAACTGACCCGCCCGTCGAACTTCAACCTAACCCAGAATGTAAAAATAATGTTGACTTATTACATGAATTAAATACAGTTTACGATATCCAATCCAATCCAAACTCCCTTAAGACCCCACTTAGGGGCATAGGAAGGCAACAAGAGCTTTCCATTGTGCTTGATCTTGCGCAATGTTTATGACCTCCTCCCACACCATGTCCAGATTCCTCAGCTCTGCTTCGAAGGAGCGGAACACGGTGTGAGAGGGTCTTTCTCTTCTACGACATAAAAACTAAATTAAATTAAGCTAATAATTTTTTGCATTACGTAATATTATGTAATAATAATTAGAAGTGGTTGGTGGCCTAGCGGCTACGATGCCGGCTTTCGTACTGTTGACGTGCGGAGGTCGTGGGTTCGATCCCAGGTGCCGACCATCTTCCTCTTTCACGACACAAGCTTTAAGTAGCTTACTATTTGTGTTCACTTTGAGTGAGCACAGATTCATTAAAAAAAAATGTTGATTCGGATGTAGGATGAAGTTCGACGGGCCATAAGTTTATAATAAAAACAAATCCTCTATAGTTGCGTAACTTTTTGAAAAATCCAAGAGATGGCGATGTAGTAGGAAATAAGTTATATGTGATACATGTTTCGTTATTCTTGAAAGAATAGGCTCCGTTCAAACCAAATTTTACCGAATTATTATGGTAAGATTCTTTAATAAAACAAAATATGAATTCATTTCATAAAATAAACATATGGTTTCTGACAGGAAATTAATAGGAAATTACACTTTTAATTATTCTAATTTAATCCTCAAAAGTTGATCCAATCTGCTTTTATGAATATGTATAAGAAGTAGGGACGCAACATCATTCTTAAAAACATCGTTGCTCCAATGACAAATATCGATGTTAAAAAACATCGGTAATAAAAACGATACATCGATGTTTTTTCCGATGTATTAATTATCTTATCACAAAAATTGTTTGACTAGCAAAAACAAGTAATAATACAATTTATGTGTGAGTTGTCAATGTAAAAAAGTAGATAAACTAATCTTATAACAAAACAATAGATAGCTTCCAATTGATTACTCATTAGACCACAAAACAAAAAAGAAATAAAATACATATTCTCAATGAAACTATTTATTAAACATAACAATAATAGAATATTAAGGAAGCAATAAAGTAAAATATTAAAAGATGTCTGAAAAATATGTGGGAGATCTATGTTCAGCAGTGGACAGAAGAGGCCGATAAGTGAGTGAGTGAAACCTTTAAATAATATTTATCTCGAATGCATTAAATTAGAAATGGTGTTTAAAAAAAGTAACTTGGACAATCTTGTTCCAAGAAGCCTATTTCTGTCTTGCGTTACGGTTTCCCCAGCTTCAGAGAATAATCGCTCGCTAGGTACAGACGTGGCAACTATATTATGTAGGATTTCATGTCATCCCAAATTTCTATCGCGTCTCTTTTGATCGGAGTCACGGGAGATGACAAATATATATATTTTTACTTCTGTCTCACTTATGATTTCTGTTGAAGTTGCAGCATTCAAATTAGCAGATGATTTATTTTTCATGTTCTTATGAGTTTGTTGTTTGTGATACTTCCATACGTCAAAATCTGTATCTTCTCTATCAGAATCATCAGACATCTGGTTAATGTTTACGCATCCCTTGAGCCGCAGATTGCGACAAATATGATTTTTTCTAGACACAAAAGAAGATTACTGACCAAAATAATAATCGATACGTTACTAACCTATCACGGTAATAACTAAAAACACAACAAAACAGCGAACGCAAACCAACGAGAGGTAAGTGACAATTGGCACACGGGTTGTCAGTTCCACCACTACGAACGAAATGAATGAAATACGGAATTAACCGTAGATGAATGAACGATGTCGATGTTTTATGTGACACTGTTGTCGATGTATCGGCGATGTATCGTTTGCATCCCTAATAATAAGACAGGAGAGGATTAATAATTAACAGACATATGTACAGTTATTGAATTTCATTGTATGTAATTAAACATAACATTGTTCAATTTATATTATGGGAATTGTTTAATCTTTGAGATTTGAAATGATATTAGATTTTTGACAGAATTATTTTGATAATGAGATATATTTTGCTAAAGACTAGTTTCCTAAATCCTTTAACACCAAGATAGTTATCTATACTAATATATAAAGAGGAAAGATTTGATTTTTTGTTTGTTTGTTTGTTTGTTTGTTTGTTTGTTTGTTTGTTTGTTTGTTTGTTTGTTTGCTTCGAATAGGCTCCAAAACTACTGAACCGATTTGAAAAATTCTTTCACTTTTGGGAAGCTACAATATCGGCGGTGAACATAGGCTATATTTAATTTCCAAAAAAAAGTGGGTAACCTACGAAAACTTCAATAATGTAACCCAAGGTGTAAAAAATTTACCTAAAATATTCTTTTTATCGCGAACGCTGTGAAAACTAATGATGATAGAATAAAACAATGTTCTACAATTTTGTAGAAGACATCATTATTTACAAAAAGTATCGCGACAGCATATGTCTAACTATTATAGTTATGCCACAATAAGTGTTTTTTTATTTAAAAAAACCCAATAAAATGTCACCTTTAGAAAAAGCTCTTTATTGGTATCTTGGTATTACTCCTTATTAAAATAAATTAGTTCATATTCAAGTCTGCTTCAATATGTTTGTATAACTTTTTGAATTATTCAATTCGGACATTCCATTCGAAAGTTATCACGAGTTTAAAAATGTGAGTATTGGAAAAAAAAGCATAGTCTCTTATCATCTCAACTTATCCGATGCAGAGTGCGTATGGGAGCCGGGGAGGGCTGAGGGGAGTCGTGTCAAGTTTAGTAGAAATACCGCGCAAAGTAGTCACGGTGGTAAAGTGACGTGACACGATACATTGCAATGCAATTATTCCAGATTAACATATTTATGCTATAAAATATTTTGAAAAAGTTAGGGATCTGTCTGAAAACTAAATTATTTTTAAGTATCTATCTACCCGTGCGAAGCTGGGGAGGACCTCTAGTCTTTTTATAAAAATGAATCTGTGAACAACCAAAGTGAACACAAATACATTCTTTGACTATTTCTGTGAACTATGAACTCGGGCCGTCTTCCCCTTGGTTCTCCTTGTCTGCTTTGGCTCCCTATTACGGCTATGGGACCTCCGGGGCTTTAGGATCTGGGGGTTTGGTGGGCGCTTTGGTGTGCCGGGGTGGGCATTGGGTTCGGGGGTGGATGGCCTGAGTCATAATTTATTTACACCTGTAATGGGGTGCAGCATGATCTGTTTATTGATGTTTGTTCATGTGTTACTTTTTTATGTTGTACCTGTTGGTGTATGGTTGGGAATAAATAAATAAATAAATAAAAATTTCACAGTAAGCCACTTGAAGCTTGTGTCGTGAAAGAGGAATATGGTGTGAACAATCAGCGCACCTGACAGATTGAATGTATGTCGGTGGACTCGGGTGAACACATCAGACGATCTATGGGCGACCGAGCGATATTTTTTTTTATGCAAGCGAAATCGTCTGGCCTTACATCGCCCCGTCTGAACACCGCATTAGATAATAATAAAATATTTTAAAGGATAAACGGTCACCGGCACGTTGTTGTAAAAAAAATACCTAATAATCAAGAAATCTAAAGTTTATTCACCTTTTATATTCGTCATAAGTCGACAAACAAAAACAAATTATTGTTGACATCTGAAGGAACTCAAGAATAAGTACGATACCGTTTTTAATTAAGTCTCTAATCTGTCATGAAGCACGTTTGTATTATTTTGATACCTATTTGAAATCTTAGACGGATCTTGTTTCAAAGCACCGATCATATAAAAAAGACGGACGTATTTTATTTTTGCAATATTTATTAATTTCAATCGTTTACAATATTTCGTAATCCCTTGTAATTGATACTTATTATATCGTTATTTCTTTACTAAACATTTTGATTTTCTACTAAGCAATCTTACTTTGATTTTTTTTAAGAAGTAAATGATATTTTATTTCCAAATTTAAATAGGTACATCAATATTACAGTCAATATACATATAAATAGAATTGATTGGTGTATATATAAAATACTAGAGGTCCGCCCCAGCTTCGCACGGGTAAATAGATACTTAAAAATAATTTAGTTTTCATACAGATCCCTAACTTTTTCAAAATATTTTATAGCATATGTTAATCTGGAATAATTGCATTGCAATGTATCGTGTCACGTCACTTTACCACCGTGACAGCAGCGCCATCTATTGATTACTTACTCAACCCAGTCGAAAGGTATCGACAGATAATTGTGACTGTCAAATAATAACAGACAAATAATTAGCAATAAATTAAAATTGCAACTATAATTTGAGATTTAAACTATCCTATCTCTCAAGTTGGATCGAACTGCACATGGTGTGCGAATTTTATTATAATCGGTTAAGTGGTTTAGGAGTCCATTGAGGACAAACATCGTGACACGAGATTTATATATATTAAGATAGAAATTCATTCCCAAGCATTTCTGTATTTCAATAAAAATCATCAACGGGTATTTTTTTTTTAATGAACGCCCCCTTATACTGTATTATCGGGCTAGGGGGGTTCAAATTTCGAAATAAGGAAGGTACCTTAGTTGCTTTCAAGTAGGCGCCTAAGCACAAATTACATCAAATTTACGATTTTCAGTAGGGTAATTCACGAAATAGGGTAAGCTAACTAAATTGTCAAATATTTGAGATTTTTTTTTTGCAAAAGTTAAAATTTATTTATTTACCATTTGGGGCTAAATGTCGACATACATACCTAAACCTTTTGAGATGAGTATGCCAATATATTGTAATTTTTCTATCTACTATATGAATTAAAGTCGGGTTAGTGCGAACACTTATATAACTCGAGATTGGCTCAACAGATTCTTCTGATGGTTGATTTATTGGATTCTCCTCCGCTCCGGATAACAGAATAACTAATAAAAAGTAAAAAATGGATAACAAAATGATGTAAAAATACAATAATTAAGATTGTATGGAAATGTTACTGGGACGCGCCCACGACATCGCGGGTAGTTCCCTCTCATTCTCGCATACGCTCTTACAGTAGCCCATCCCACTTACTCCACCGCACCGTTTCGATAGTTTTAGAAAATTTTCATACAAAGTCAACAACATTATCGGGCACATTCGTGTTGGTAATAGGCGAGGTAGAGTGTGTGCGCGTGCGCATTTTTCTCAAGTTGTTTCAGAAATAGTTTAATGTTATTATTTTATTAGCTTATCTCAATCGAATTAATTTTGTATTGTTTAACGGGGGCGCAGTGCACATCATGTACATATTAACGGGCCACTTCGGGCCAGAACCACGGGACAACGTCTGTCGGGAAAGCTAGTATTATATAAATTATACATACAAGCCAATAAAATATGATAAAAAATAAATATTCCAAACATAATAACAAACAATAGCATAACTGTACACAAAATGACTCATGTTTTTTCTTCACTACGGCAATAATTAATATTTTATTTTTAATAATGGCAATAAATAGTGATTTAACATGATTGTGATTGGTTAACAGGAAAAAACTTCCTATGAAAATATGAAGTGGTTTTTTTTCAGAATACGTTTGCATCATTGTAATGTACCTATATAAAAAATAGCAATGGATGATCATAAATAATTAACATTACCTATAAATTTTTACAGCGGTGAACGTGTAAACATTATTACCGTAGTAACAAAAAACTTTGTCAAAATATTTTGAAAGACTGCCGCCTCGTCAGACGACGGACCGTTCCCTAGGAACCCAGTGCTTAAGTGAAACATTTCAAGAACCGAGAACTTCCATCTTAAAAGAAACATTCAATATAAGTTAATTTTCGACGAACAATGCATAAGATATTGCTGTAAAATAATACGAACACTTTCAAATGAAACTTTTGCTTTTCATTTGTTTTACTCTAAATTAAGTTCTCAAAAAAGTACTTTTCAACTTTTAATTTAATATTGAGTTTATGCACTCCTGCAAAGTATGTTGTGTTTATACTCTTATGTAAACCCACCATTAAATTAAAAGTTTTGTTTAAAAAAATGCATCGTGTATTTATGTAGATGCAGTAAAAATAATGCAGTGTACAACAAAAGTTTATGTGAGAAATTGAGAATATCAATGAGGGTTCGTCAACCCTATGGTGTTTGAAATGAAAATAAAAAAAAAACAAGAAACTATAAAAATTCTACTGTCTGAGGATTTTTTAATCAAAATCTCGTAATCTAGATTCTTGAAAAGGAAAGTTATTTGGATGTTTAAAGTGTAATAGTTTCTTTATTACAATCGTAATTTAAATGTTCTGAATTATTGTATACGTACGACGTATAAAAAACTTCTTCCATTATTTTAAGAATACACGTCTACGTTTGGAGAATAATATGTTCTGAGAAACTGATTCAGAATACCTTTCGAGCTATTTTTGCTATCGTGATCAACTGAAAAAAATCAGAATTGTTCTTAAGGTTAATAGTCAAATGTAAATTATTCCACCTTATCTTCCAAAACATAAACTTTTACGTACGCGTGGCGTTAGTTGGAATGTTTTAAAGGTTTATGTATATTTCGAAATTTTTGAATTTTTCTTTCTAGAAAATTGGTATTATTAAAAATATATGATGAAACATAGCTAGATTTCTTTAATTGACATAGGGGGCGTCCATTAATCACGTGAGGTCAAAAGGGGGAGAGGGGTCAGAAAAAAAAATCACCAAACATCACCAAGGGGGAGGGGGGGTCTAAAAAGGTCCAAAAAACATCACGTGATTAATGGACGCCCCCATACGTAATTGCAAATTTCGAAGTGTTCATGTTAGAAAATAATGGTATGAAATTACCTATACAAAAGTTTATTTTTATATCACCGACTGAGAAACAATTAATTATTACTTTTTTTACCCATCACGCCGTTACCCGAACGGGGTAGGCAGAGAGTACGGACTTCCATTCTTTCTTATCCAAACAAACCTCTTTCGCTTCCTCCAAACGCATAACACTTCGCATGCATGCTCTTTTATTTATTTATTTATTTATTTACATTATATAAAAATCAATCATTTTTGTACAAAAAATCTCAACTAGGACAAGCCTGTCTTTGAGAAAATTCGTTTTACATTGGCTCTCCTGTAAGACTGCACCGATATGGTCGGACCATGTCATTCGAGGTCGGCCTCGTCTGCGTACACCTATTCATTCAGATTTATATATCCTTTCAGTCATTATCTCTACATGCTCTAACTTCTTTTTCTTCCTCTTTGATTAGGCCTGCTGGCATGTTGTTTCTGCTACGTTGTCCTCTTGGGAAGCTGAGTGCCAACTGTCTCTCCAGCGGTTAGGTGGTCGTCCTGGAGGTCTGCTTCCTTGTGGTATGTTGTTTGGAGATTTTTCGGCTCAACTTACCTTTATTTATTCACTTTCATTCTAGTCACTACGTTAACATCCACTCCACATTCCTTGTTAGCTTAGTGACTAGGACGAAAGTGAATAAATTAAGGTAGTTTGGGCTCAAACGAAGGTGATAAAAATATTTTGTTTTTCAGATAGGTATAGGTACTAAAATTTTGATCTTATATTCTTTATTTGAAAAATCATTCTAACAAGGTTTTTGTTTTTAAAACAAGTTTATTCTTATATTTCTTATATAAAATATCAGTGCACTGGAGGTTTTTTGTGTTTGTTTATATAGAAACTTAACTTTCCGGAAGACCTTGGAAAGGACCAGGCCATCAGCACATTCAGGAATTAACTGAAGACACTGTTCTTTCCACAGAGATTCCCGCGCACCCTTTGATGGAGTATCATTTAATGACGCTAAACAAATCATCCAATCCCTATCTATTTTTTGACGTCCGCTAATCTGACGATATCGTTGTAATTAAATCAATAAAATTGTTATTTTTTTATAAAAAATAATGATAATTAGTAGGTACGCCTAAATCACTGATTAATGAGTGGAAGGCTAATAAATAAATAAAAATAATAATAATAATTAGTAGGTACGCCTAAATCACTCAATATTGAGTGGAAGGCTAATAAATAAATAAAAATAATAATTAGTAGGTACGCCTAAATCCCTCAATAATGAGTGGAAGGCTAATAAATAATTAAAAATAATAATGATAATTAGTAGGTACGCCTAAATCACTCAATAATGAGTGGAAGGCTAATAAATAAATAAAAATAATAATAATAATAATTAGTAGGTACGCCTAAATCACTCAATAATGAGTGGAAGGCTAATAAATAAATAAAAATAATAATAATAATTAGTAGGTACGCCTAAATCACTCAATAATGAGTGGAAGGCTAATAAATAAATAAAAATAATAATAATAATTAGTAGGTACGCCTAAATCACTCATTAACAAGTGGAAGGCTAATAAATAAATAAAAATAAGAATAATAATTAGTAGGTACGCCTAAATCACTCAATATTGAGTGGAAGGCTAATAAATAAATAAAAATAATAATTAGTAGGTACGCCTAAATCCCTCAATAATGAGTGGAAGGCTAATAAATAATTAAAAATAATAATAATAATTAGTAGGTACGCCTAAATCACTCAATAATGAGTGGAAGGCTAATAAATAAATAAAAATAATAATAATAATTAGTAGGTACGCCTAAATCACTCAATAATGAGTGGAAGGCTAATAAATAAATAAAAATAATAATAATAATAATTAGTAGGTACGCCTAAATCACTCAATAATGAGTGGAAGGCTAATAAATAAATAAAAATAATAATAATAATTAGTAGGTACGCCTAAATCACTCAATAATGAGTGGAAGGCTAATAAATAAATAAAAATAATAATAATAATTAGTAGGTACGCCTAAATCACTCATTAACAAGTGGAAGGCTAATAAATAAATAAAAATAAGAATAATAATTAGTAGGTACGCCTAAACCACTCAATAATCAGTGGAAGGCTAATAAATGAATAAAAATAAATAATTATTATTACGTGTAATATGACCAACTATTTTAAATTTTGCCGTAAAACTAGATTTAGAAAACGGATCCTAGGAAAGTCTTAACTCACAAACGGGTTAAAAAGCAATTTGTTAAACGTACTATTAATTGTATTATTATCAAAAGTCAGACATAGAAATTCCTTTGGTTGAAATGTATCGGAAAAGCAAATGTTTTCTTTATGCATTATAACAAACACAATTTTTTGTGATCGATTTATAATGTTAGTGAGCGCATATGAATTTGTTCTCATAAAAATATCTAATTTCCCATGCCTTTTTTTTTATCTCAAAACTTCAATTTTCCGAGAGTCTGTGTGAAAGTCTCACCTAGCTGCCAGTTGGCACAAATCGTTCTTTATGTGACATAATGCCTTATTTTCATAAAAAATATCAATTTTACATGCATAGTTTTTAACGAATCCCCCGAGCCAAATGTTGACGATGTGTGGATACTGCAGCTATAGTCTAGTTACCAAGTGTCGTAAATACCTTAACAAGTAAAATATGGCGCGCACATGTGGTCGCGTCTATCCACTAGTACACTGTGAGTTAAAAACTAATTTATAACTGGAATGGAACATCTGTACTAGGTACCACTTCTTTTGTTTTTAATATAATATTTACTTTAAAAATGCATATTAGAATATACCAATCTATCTTATTCAAACCATAAATCTTTCTACATACACCTTTATATGCAAATTTCTTCAGTCCATGCAAACAAGCTTTGAACGCCTCACATGTTCTGAAATTCGTGTGTTTATGTGTTTTTTAATTGAAATTTCTACTCGGATTACCTGTCTCAGATTGAACGGAACCGGTTTACTGGTAGATAATGCTTCAACCAATAAGTTCCACCGGTAATACTTACACCTATTTAAAGAAGAGTGTTTCTTTTTAAAAAAATTTAGAAGGCGAAACAGGTCATCGCTTCGATCGTATCGCATCGCAAGATTCCGAGCAAGCCGACTGAAAATGTCCCAGCATTGTAGGTATAAGGTTCTTGAAATCCTCTTATAGAGGCTGTGAAATTCTTACAATGAACTGATCCTATGATAAGTACATTCTGAGAGTGAACGAAACTATAGCATTGTTTTACATACAAAAGTAATATTCCGTTTATTTTTTTTTTATACGAGCGGTACGGTTTTTTAAAAGGAGCGTGAAAGTACTGCGTTAGATTTTAATGGTGTGTGAACGTTTTGACGCGTTGGTGCATATAACAAAAACACAATTTATGATTAAGTATAATGGAAGCCGTCCACAGATGCATTCATCACAATATTTATATGATGAGTGATGTCTTATAAGCTGGCGAGGTTAATCTCGAAACTGAATTACAGTGTCTCACAACTCATTGCCTGAGGCATTTTTTTACAGTCAACCGGTCCCGTCCAATCTGAGACAGGCCAACCCCGGGTAGAAATTTCAAGTGAAAAAACACTTAGAAAAACTCTGCCCAGACCGTGTATCGAACCCGGGATCTCGGATCTGAAATTCACGCTAGTACAACAGAACTAGGCTACCGAGGTCGGTTATCTAAGGCTAAGTTATATGCAACTGGTGTGGCAGAATAGTGCAAAACACTATTTTATACAAAGATGTCAGTACTGTCACTATAGCTGGCGGAATTTGACTGCTATAAACATTATCTTCCAGTCAAACGTTGCATTTCAATGGGGATACGCACAGCAAAAGCAGGAACCCGCTTTCCGGCATGCTCATTTAAATATATTGAAACCATATGCAACATTCTTTGCGGCGATCGGCGTTCTTAGTGCATGTTATCAGTTTTACACAGGATTCCAATACCGAGTAGAAATTCCAAAAAAAAAAATTAATAGAACATTTCTGAATCCACCTGAGAGCTCTTAATCAGAGGTCAAGGTCTTTGTTGTTTGTTACTGGGCTAACTTTGTTACTGGTATATTTCAGAATTGCCTTTGCTGTTCATGTTCATTGTGCTCGGTGTTGGAAAAAAAATTTCGTAAAGCAAAAACGCACTTTCGCCTGCAAGTTTTCATATTAAAATAAAATTGCATTCTTTTCAATAATTCTTTGCAAGCGCGATAATCCATAATAATAATAATTATGACGAGAAGTCTTTGAATAGTTCTGGTTTATGACGTGGCGTCTATGAAGTTATGGTGTTTTATGGGTAGAATTGGCATATAAATTATAAGGGCTGCTAAAATCGTTTAGAATAAAATTATTAAATATTTAAAATACGAATGCCCAGAATTTTTAACGTTTTGATGTCAATGACAGATCAGTGTTTTTGTGTGAGATGTCTTTCGCTAATGTGGTCAAGATAAGTAGTTTTTGTAGTTTAAAACTATTGTCGCATTAATATCTTTCAAAAAAGACCATTTGGGGTACTTCAGTTGGATGATGTCAAAGTTGGATATTCTGTTATCCGGAGCGGAGAAGAATCCAACAAATCAAACATCGGAAGAATCTGTTCAGCCGATCTCGAGTTATAAGTGTTCGCACTAACCCGACATTCTTTTATGTTATAGATATCAGCAAACAAGAGGAGTTTCAATGCGGTAAATTTTATTTATGTTTATTGTATAGGACCGTACAACTTCTGAGTTCGGAGTTCCAAAAAAAACTTGTACTTCAGACTAGTTTTCCGGAATATTTTTCTATCTGCAATTAATCATGTAAGGTAAGAGATGGCAATGGTTTAGTATATCTGACAAGAAAAATCATTGACAGTTGTTAAGTGTGCCCCAGGTATTATCCATTCAATTCAACATGGAATGTTCGAATACACTCTGCAAAAAAAAAAAAACTATAATTGAATGATTAAAAATTCAAAGCTGCTCGAGTTAAATTTGCCAACCCTGTGATTTCTTTGGAATGTAAGTGGTAAAGTTTCTTTAACTATCCCTATTTGAAAGTCTTAATCCCATGTAATGCATTTAATGAAGAATATTCAGCTTGTAAAATGCAGTCTATAACGTTTTTACTGACTGCTTTAATATTCAACGAAATTATTACGAAGCACATTATTATTAATGCATAAGAATAGCTTACTTACAAGAACTTATAGAATAACGCCTTACATAACTTTGTTACATAATCTTTATATATAAAATGAAGTCTGTAATATCCTTTATAGACACTGTAACCAAGAAAGACAGGGGTAAAATAATACCCTCTATACCGGGTCTCATTGGGGCTTAACGCTATAGGCTACAAATATTAAGTTCCTCAGTTTGTTTTCAATGTAGGTACCTAACCTATTGATTTAAAAAAATAAATAGAACTCTAATGGAACATTTTTGATCGCTGCCATCTATCGAAAATTCTTTGAAGTATTCCTGTGTGAAAACTTCTATGGCGAGATGCATAGATACTAATATAATGTTCCGTAATATGGCGAGATGATGACATTTTTAAATAAAGAATATATTTTAAACGTTATTGGATCCAAAAAGGATGATGACACACCGCCACATAATATGATATAATATATGTATTTTCTTGATTGAACTTCTTTTTCCAATAAGGTTATGTTGCGATCTCAATAATTTGACTCCATACTCAATTATTATTAAGAATTCTATTTATTTATTTTAAGGTTGACATTAATTAATATATTTTCTGTTTTGGTAAACTGATTATTTCATTTTTAGTGTATTGTGAAATTAAATTATATTATGGATCTTTATTTTTGTTTACATAAAAAAAAAACTTTTGAATATCAATATATTAATAAGTAAATTGGTTTTCTATCGGTTCAGTCATACTGGTCGTTGTGCCCGCTGCTGATGAATTTTAAAAACAGGGTAACAACCTTAATTTAGTGTGGAAATTGACAAAAGTGTAGGTATTAGTAATCACTCAAGTGGGCTCAGATTATTTTAAGATAATATAATATGTACCTACTGACTGAGTAGATGTTCAACCTCTACATACAATGGTGATATTTATTTGTACGTTAACTCAGGTAAGTAATATTTTATCAAGCAATATTGAAGGTCTTCATATTTTCCCCTTTGATTAGTAGGAATTATAACTTCAAAATATGTAGTTCAAAAGAAAACCAAAATTCAGCTTATAAGATAATACTAAGAATAAGAGACGGTACGAAGTTCGACGGGTCAGCTAGTCTTATATTATATAAAAATGGAGAGCTATTTCCCGATGTCATCGCATCACGCCTAAACGGCTGGACCGATTTCGCATTTTTTTTTGTCGTGTAGGTTTTTATCAGGAGAATGTCCTTTTATAAGAAAAAAAGTAAGAAAAATGCATGGAAAATTAGAAAATTAAAGAAAACTCTACGTAGACAACCTTATTAGTACTATTTACCTTATAATTTTTATTCCAATTTTGAATTTTTGACAGAAATTGTCAATTGGTGCGATTGACAGAATGCGGATGGAATATACATGGTTTAAAATAGACGCATCGTTCGGAATCACATTGGTCAAATGATAATTAATTCATCACCATACAAATTCGAATTCAATATTCATATTATTTAGGAACACAGGACAACGTCTGTCGGGAAAGCTAGTTAAAAATAAAATTTAACACGGTAACATCCACAGTCTTAAGATTATTCTATGTAACATCTTTTTATAGGAATCCTCTACATTTTTCCTCTAAGAATTTTTTGTTCATGCAACACTTCGATTAAGCAATGGACATAAAATTTTATTCCGTTTCTGAATAATTGATAGGCAAGCCACCAAGTAGGCCAACCAAAGAAGCTCCCCAACTATCGCTGTAATGAAGCTCATGTAAGAATGGATTTTAATAATTCAGTGCTGCGAATGTTTTTCAGGCTCGTTTAGCAAAACTACCCCCGCAGAAAATATTCAGAATTCGTATCTGGAATAAATTTCACCCCTCACCCCTTATAATATTAATATATTTTCTACATTCTACATACCGCATGTTTTAATAATATGATTTTGTCTTTTGAACTTTTTGTGCAATATTTTTTAAGAGATCTTATTAAGGCTGTCGAAAGGAAGTCGTTTCAGTTGGCCGATAGTGTAGAAGCAGTGGGGCTAGTACGAGTTTTATCGAAAGCTTATTGCACGCTAATAAGCGCTTATAAACGCGCAAATAGTGTTCTAAAATCAAACGATCGAATCGTTGGATCATTTTTGTATGGAAAATTTTCGAAACTCTTTCGATGATCGTTTCGATATTCGATCATCGAAAACTTATACTAGGGCTACCAGAACCCTTCCTGTAGTCCCAGTTCTACCCAGTTCCTTCCTCTTTCCCCATGTGACCTACCTTTCTAATTTGGACATTTTTGTTTAGGATTAAACTATCGTTCTACTAGTAAGTGTATGTTTAAAATTGTAAAGAAAATGTTTTTTGAATTTCAATTTGTCAATTGTTGTTGAAGACGTGATTGAAAAGTTGTTGAAAAAATTTGTTGATTGAAGATCATTGATTTCAGAAGAATGGTGGTCCTGTTAAGAATCACCGTGTAAGTCAGACAGGGCTGCATGTTGGCTCCTACATCAGCTCACAAAAAACATAAAGAGCGACTTTTCAGATATCCAGTAAATCCCTCGTTTGCTTATTATTACTGTTTTACGTATACAAAAATATTCATCCTTATATATCTTTATTAGTTACTATTAGGAAAACCCAAAAAACCGGCCGTGGAAGGATGAAATAACTATACCGACAACGCAAACGTAAGTATGTATAGTTTCGCCACACATATTACAATAACTGAACTAGCCGGTTTTTGAAGATCTTTTTCTTCAGGCTGGTTGATTGTAGTTCGATGGTATAGGTTCGTTTACAATAATTAATTCTCTTTTAGACGTTGAATAACTCCCTCTCAACCAAAACGGAGCGTGAAGAAATTGCTTTTTTTTCCATCGAATTGATGCATTTGAATTGTTGTGTGCTTGAACACGTCCTGTCGCGTCTGTTTAGTGCGATAATTCAAAGAAGCAAAATATAAAACGTAGAAGTCGAATAGTTAAGCAGCCATATTTTTTGGAAAAATGATTTTGTCTAAGGGCCGAGGATTGCATTGATTTTAGAGTGGTTACGACGCCGGCTTTCGCACTGTTTTGTGGGGAGGTCGGGTCGTGGGTTCGATCTCAGGTGCTGACCATCCTTCTCTTTCACGACACAAGCTTTAAGTAGCTTACTGTGAAAGAGACAATTAGTGTATTTGTGTTCACTTTGAGTGAGCACAGATTTTATACAAAAAAAATGTTCAATCCGGCAATTTCTGAGTAGGTAAAGTAAAACTGCGAAACAAAACTATTAAAAGAGAGAGAGAGAGATTAAATTACCAAGCAAAAGTCAATTTTTTTTAGAGTTACATAACCCAAAAAATTCAACTAGTAATTGAACAGGAGTTTTTTTTAGATATGATAATATTTTTTCCTTAGGTAGGTACTAAAATATGATCCGTTTTTTTTCAATAATAAATTTCCATCAATTTGACAGTTAAAAAAATAGAAGTAGGTACGCGAAATATTCAGATGGCGTATTTTGAAAAGAATTCTTTTGAATACGAATCCTCCGATATAAATCAAAAGCAATATTGAAAGTTTGGCGATATGTTGAAAACATTCTTAAAAAAATAAAATTTATAGGTTAAAAGCGAGCGGTGGAACTAAAAAAAAAATCAATAATAAAAATAGATTCCGCTATTTTGTGACCCAGTTTTTTCTCCTTAAGCCACGTACACAATAGCTAGTTGTAACCGTGACGTGTCTAAGTGGTTCGAAAACCTGCTGCGAATGGTACGCATCAAAGAGTCGATAAAAATAACAATGCTTTCACAATGCGTAGTTCAGCCGTTGCAATTACAAACATAATCTTTGTTAGGTTGGGGAGTCTAAAACGTGCATCACGCGAGACGACAATTTCGATTTTTGCTATTGGACACTTCATCCTTAAATAAATGAATAATTTTAGCTTTTCAGAAAGCCAGCACAACCAGCGGAACTGATTGGTAATTGAACAACCTCTTGAACAAATATCCACACCTATGACAAAAGTCTATTTTTGAGATCTGTATTTATTTTTTCTGGAGTTTAAGAGTATTCTTTTAGTAACACAATTCACTCCACAACGATAATAACGTCTTTTTATGAAAGAGGCTTACAAAGATTATCCCTCAGCTCTGCTGCTCCTTTGAAGCAGAAATTTGGACGCGGTGTGGGGGGAGGTCCTTAATATTGCGCAAGAAAGAATGGAACAGCGCATAATCCGATTTAGAAATACTATGATGGATTTGGAAGAGAGGGAACACTAGGCGGCCCACAAAAAATCAGACTGATTAAGTCTCTGATCTTCACCATATTTCTGTACGGAGCCAAACGGATCGACTATCCACTTTTTTTTTATTATTTTTCATAATATGTACATAATTATTTCAACTGCATTTATTTATGAATGTAGGTATCTATACAATATCACCCACACTGTCTGCATGCGTCGAGTCTTACAATTTTTTGGACACGTTGCGCGACGAGGAGCGGACAACATAGAGAGAGTAATTATGACTGGTAATGTGGAGGGCAGCAGAGGGAGACGGCGCTCACTTATGAGATGGAGTGACCAAGTGAAAGAGGCGACTGGGGAGACCGTGCGGTTGGTGAAGAACCGGAGTGAATAGTGTGAACTGCTTATGATATTAATGTTGACTATTATGATCCTCAGCACTGAGGGAACGAAGAAGAAGAAGAATATGAGATGTAATAATTCGAACGTTCGAAAACGTTACATTCATGTTACAATACACTTGTGTGTACACGGCTCTTTATAGTTCTGCATTTCCAGATTCGGGGGAATAAAAACACATTCATATCTTTACGAGCTGTTGGAAGATTTACGATCATCCGATGCACAAGATGTGGGGAACTTCTGGACAGCTTTGTTTTTACTGTCAGGGATAAAATCTTAATATCTCCGTTCGGTTTTCCTATTTCCAGATAAAACTTTGTTTGAGGTTTATCCCCGGTCTACCTGCATTGTTATTTTACTTCCTACCTTCGGACAAAAGTTTTGTGTTTAAATTTCCGTTTCTCCAGTTTCTGTCTGGAGTGACGTTTCTGTTACCAGTTTTGGTATCTATTTGGTATTGTATAATGTATATTATTGTATAATGTGCCATATTGATTTTATTTCTTTAAAATCACGTCGTGTTTGTCTGTTTACCCACTCCGCCGCGTGGGACGTTCGAAATCGGTTGTGTCGTGGTTCTCGCGCCGTGTTTTTAGCTTCATTGCCGTCGAGTGCGCCATATTGATTCTATTTCTTTAAAATCACGTCGTGTTTATCTGTTTACCCACTCCACCGCGTGGGACGTTCGAAATCGGTTGTGTCGTGGTTCTCGCGCCGTGTTTTTAGCTTCATTGCCGTCGAGTGCGCCATATTGATTTTATTTCTTTAAAATCACATCGTGTTTGTCTGTTTACCCACTCCGCCGAGTGGGACATTCGAAATCGGTTGTGTCGTGGTTCTCGTGCCGTGTTTTTAGCTTCATTGCCGTCGGGTGCGCCATATTGATTTTATTTCTTTAAAATCACGTCGTGTTTGTCTGTTTACCTACTCCGCCGCGTGGGACGTTCGAAATCGGTTGTGTCGTGGTTCTCGCGCCGTGTTTTTAGCTTCATTGCCGTCGAGTGCGCCATATTGATTTTATTTCTTTAAAATCACGTCGTGTTTGTCTGTTTACCTACTCCGCCGCGTGGGACGTTCGAAATCGGTTGTGTCGTGGTTCTCGCGCCGTGTTTTTAGCTTCATTGCCGTCGAGTGCGCCATATTGATTTTATTTCTTTAAAATCACGTCGTGTTTGTCTGTTTACCCACTCCGCCGCGTGGGACGTTCGAAATCGGTTGTGTCGTGGTTCTCGCACCGTTTTCGTAGCTTC
The DNA here is from genome assembly GCA_963576905.1 of Mystacides longicornis. Lineage (NCBI taxonomy): Eukaryota > Metazoa > Arthropoda > Insecta > Trichoptera > Leptoceridae > Mystacides > Mystacides longicornis. Next base: position 12,238,513 of record OY756437.1, read on the forward strand.
ATTGCCGTCGAGTGTGCCATATTGATTTTATTTCTTTAAAATCACGTCGTGTTTGACTGTTTACCCACTCCGCCGCGCGGGACGTTCGAAATCGGTTGTGTCGTGGTTCTCGCACCGTGTTTGTAGCTTCATTGCCGTCGAGTGCGCCATATTGATTTTATTTCTTTAAAATCACGTCGTGTTTGTCTGTTTACCCACTCCGCCGCGTGGGACGTTCGAAATCGGTTGTGTCGTGGTTCTCGCGCCGTGTTTTTAGCTTCATTGCCGTCATATTGTCAATAAGACAAAGGTGCTTGTTTTTGAAAGAGAAAATTTAAGAACGCAATGTAGTGTGAAAGTGAATGATGAGAGCTTGGAACAAGTGGATGAGTATATCTATGTAGGTAGTTTATTTAGCAGAGATGGAAAGTGTGAAAAGGAAATTGAAAGAAGGAAACTGGCTGGTAGAAGGGTTGGCGGTGCACTAAGACCTCTAATGAGAAATAAGAATGTATCTCTTAAATCCAAACAATTGATGCACAATGCAATCCTGATTCCATCAATGATGTATGGGAGTGAAGCATGGACATGGACGAAAAATCTGGAAGTTGGAATAAATGCTGTAGAAATGAGATCACTGCGTAGGATATGCGGAAAGAGACTGATTGATAAGGTGAGGAATGATAGTATTAGAAAGGAATGTGGAGTGGATGTTAGTGTTGTGACTAGAATGAAAGTGAATAAATTAAGGTGGTTTGGGCATGTAGAGAGAATGAACGAAGATAGAATGACTAAAAGGATATATAAATCTGAAAGAATGGGTGCACGCAGACGAGGCCGACCTCGAATGACATGGTCCGATCATATCGGTGCCGTCTTAGAGGAGGGCCAAGTCAGGAGTAAAAGGAATAGAAGAGCATGTATGCGGAATGTTATGCGTTTGGAAGAAGCGAAAGAGGTTTGTTTGGATAGGAAAGAGTGGAAATCCGTACTCTATGCCTACCCCCTTCGGGAAACGGCGTGATGGGTAAAAAAAAAATGTGATCGTAGTATTTTTTATAAATTAAAGAAGAAAAATAAACTATATATAAAAGTTATAAAAACAAAATTTCTTAGTATAATTCTACCTTTTGCAATATGTTGTGTTTAATGCAAGTTATTAGTAACTTTATTTTGTTATCAAACCGTCGATTCCGTCCTCAAAAAGACCAGGTCTTAAGCGAAAGAAAAAGAAGGTGTGAATTGATAGAAAAGAGTGGAGTTCCATTCTCTCTGTCATCGCCCTAAGGGATACTTAATTCAATTCATGGGTCGTACGTTTATTTTTTTTAATAATTAGGCATTACACCTACAGAGGGTGATTTGTGCCATTACCAATTCTTTTTTATTTTATCACAAGTACCTATAGCAATTATTAAAATAGGTGCTCTTAGTTAAAATAAAAACAAAAATATGTCTTTACATTTTAAACACTCCCTGAGAGAATTCGGTCAAACACAAAAATGAAAAAAAAAACAAAATAATATCGTGTTCATACAATGTGTTTTTAAGCAATTTAAAAAAAAATGGTTTTCTAAAAAGCACTTTACAAAATTATTCAAAAAAGAAAGAAAAGAAAAACCCTTTCGAATGGTTAATTTCTAGCGATCAACCGTTGCACCTGCACGCGATTGTTAATATTTCTACCAGAGTGGAAAGCCTAGCCTTTGCTTACCTCGACGAAAAAATACGAAAAAACTAGCGGATACCCGACGTGCGCCGCGAGAATTCACAGAAGAAATAAGATTTTTTAAAATAGTCTTTGAATATTGGACAATAATTATTAATCTATATTCTTAACGATGTTGTTTTTATTACTCATAGTATAGGTATGGAATATACACGAGTCTTGTGATCGGATTTCAAAAAAAAAAATAGATTTCGCTGAAATTAATTTTCTCGACGTTTTCGAGGGTGTAGATTCCAAAAATGCAAAGTGGCCTTCGAGTCAATGCCAGTAAGACGGAGCTCATGGCAAGTAATGCCTGCCCCGATAAACAGCTACCGATAACCATCGACGGTCACCAGGTCTCCCGGGTGGATAAATTTAAATACCTGGGAGCAACCATTACCACCTCTGGTGACCTCGGGGCTGAGCTCCCGATACGTATTGGTATGGCAAGTGGCGCCTTTAACAACATGACCAAGATTTGGAAAGCGTCGGCGTTTAGTGTCGAGACGAAATGTAAACTGTTTGATGCGTGTGTGTTGCCCATTCTCTTGTATGGGTGTGAGTCCTGGCACCTGACCAAGGCCCAGGCACAAAAAGTCTCAGCCTTTGAGATGAAGTGCCTAAGGAGAATTCTGGGCGTAAGATGGTACCACCGCATCACGAACGACGCTATACGCCGGCGCACCCAGCGTGAACCCATCACCTCCACCATTGTGGGGAGGAGATGGACTTGGCTGGGACATGTGTTAAGGATGCCGAATGACAGTTGGCCGAGGAGAGCGCTGTTCTTCCTCCCATCAGGGTCCCGAAGACGAGGAAGACCCTCTCACACTGTGTTCCGCTTCTTCGAAGCAGAGCTGAGGGATATGGACATGGTGTGGGAGGAGGTCATAAACATTCCGCAAGATCGAGCGCAATGGAGAGCTCTTGTTGCCTCCCTATGCCCCTGAGTGGGGTGTAAAAGGGAGAATTGATTGATTGATTGATTAAAAACGTCCATATTTCATTCTTATTAAAGACAGGAAAAACGCGAGAATATTATAATAATATGCGCACAATTTCGTTGACTTTATATGAAAATTATCTAAAACGCCCGAAACGGTGCAGGTGCAGTAGACAATATTTTTTTCATAGATGGCGTCGTAGGACATCCATTTCATGCTAACTTTAATGTGATATTTTATTTAATATTTTAAGGATTTTTCAACATTTTATTAGTTATTATGTTATTCGGAACGGAGAAGAATTCAATAAATCAAACATCGAAAGAATCTGTTCAGCCGATCTGAGGCATAAGTGTTCGCACTAACCCGACTTTTATTTATATAAGAATAAAGTGGGGATAGAGATCGTGAATTGTGTGAATTTCTGTGTAAATCATTATCTGGTCTAAACTTTAAAACTGTTTTAATATTATTATTTAGTAAATTGGCTAACTTTGATTAAGTTTTCTCCAAACCAATCGTCTACAATCCCTCAGCTACAAAATAGACCTACCCTAATAAAACATCGTTAGACATAGTAAAACAACGTTGAATTTATACAATAGTGCTCATATAACAGGAAATTACCATACCTAACAAAATATTCACGAACATATCGGTAGATTAACAAAATAATAATCTTTGAGTACAGTGAACTTAGGTGTTGTTTTACCATAGTTAAGGTTATTATAAGTTGTAAAATTTATTGTATTTTTACGACTTAATAAAATAAATAAATAAAAATAAAATAGTATGTTAGTATGTAGTTTAAATGTTGAGATTTTGATTTTAGTAATAGAATGAATGAACCTGAAAATTGTAGAAGTATGAAAGAAGACGAGGACCCGAATCAACAATGTTTGGCTTACTGGTGATGGAGCAGTTGGAACATAGCTCCACATTCCTGTGTCCTATGCTCCGCAATTGTAGCAGCAGCACCTCACTCAACTACAACGCCTTGGCGATCAGCTTCGTAAAGGCTTCAACTTCTTTGACGGGCCTACTACGTCTTCGATTTTCTTCTGGATGTTAGTTGAGGCTTAGACGGGTTATGTCCTTCGTTGACTTTCTGATCCAGCCAGATTGGTCCGTGGAACCTTATAGTAGCGTAGCGGACACCAGTGGGTGGTATTTTAAGTCTTCAACAACTGTGTTTGAACACAAAATCGTTTCAACGGATGCCCAGCATTCATCGAAGGCCCTTGATCTCGAATCCACAAGTCGCGTGGTAGAATTCACAGTCACTGAGAAGGGCCGGCAGGACACAGAAATTGTAATTATAGTTGGAAGACAAAACTACATACCAATTATAAAAAAAACCTTCTCTTCTTCTTCTTTGCCCTAGCCTTTATGCCATTTACGTGGGGTCGGCTCTCCTAGTCCTCATCCTCAAAGTCCCTCTGTCCCCCGCGTCCTCCTCACGAAGCCCTGCCTCTAAAAAAACCTCCTCATTCTAAAAAAATCTGGCACACCGCATTTCTGCGAATATCTCTAATATAAATAATTAAAGTCGGGTTAGTGAGAACACTTATAACTCGAGATCGGCTAAACAGATTCTTCCGATGTGTGATTTATTGGATTCTTCTCCGCTCCGGATAACATGATAACTAATAAACAGTTGAAAAATGGATGATAAATAATATAAAATATAATATTTAAGTTAGTATGGAACGAATTTCACGCGACGCCATCTTTGAAAAAATCTAACAACAAAATTATTGTCTTCTGCACCTGCACCCCCTCATTCTCGCTTACGTAATTGGCACTCGTACAGCAGCCCATTTCACTTACTCTACCGATTCGGGCGTTTTAGAAATTTTTCTTACAAAGTCAACCAAATTGCGCGCATATTATTATATTTCCGCGTTGATCCCGTCTGAGCTTTGAATACGAATGAAATATAGACGTTTTAGAATTAAAATTTTACTGTTATTATTTAATTAGTTTATTTTTGTTTCTGGAGACGCAGTGCACAATGAACGGGCCGCCTCTGGTTAGGACCAAAGGGTCCACAGGACAACGTCTGTCGGAAAAGCTAGTAATGTATAAAAACATGTAAAAAGTTTTACACACTTAAAGCGTTGCTGATCAATACTTGAATCAATGAAATATTTGAGCAATGGTATTTTCGTAAACATTGCGCAAGATCGAGCGCAATGGAGAGCTCTTGTTGCCTCCCTATGCCCCTGAGTGGGGTGTAAAAGGGAGAATTGATTGATTGATTGATTGATTTTGTGATTATTATTGCCTGAACAACTCTGAACAAGCCTTCCACACAACACGAGAGGAGGCGTAGGAAGAACGGAGAAAAATGGGTTTATTGTGTAGGATGTGGGCTGACTTTAAATAAATGGCTATCATTTTATTTCAAGTACTCCCTAAAGTATTTTAAAGAGAAATGTTTATATTATATCCTTGTGGGACAATTATTTATAGTAAACAATAACAATTATTATTGATTATATAATAATTTGGATACTGATGGATACAAAATTATTGACGTTCACATTTTGAAACCAAGTTGAGAGATATAGAGTAACATAATTAAGATTTTTTTTGACATATTGCAAGCATGTGTAATGAATGTGCAAAATAGAGGAACGAGCGGTCAACAGAGAGCAGACATTCTAGCTGCAGAAAATTTCAATCTGGACCAGAATATGCGATAAATAGGATTTTTTTAGATGGTGCAGAGTCAGGGAGCTTAGAGACATGGTACCACTCAAAAAATACTGTCAATTGCAAAACATGAAAAAAATTCTGCAGTTAAATTCCAGTTAGGAAAATATAATTCAGTATTATTTTAATCAACGTTTTCATGTTTTTGAGGTTGTGGGACTTCAAAGGTTTGTATAGCACGGTTATATTCCAGGGAATTTTCTGAATGCCGAAGCAGGTTGATTCAGTGTGAAATGGGTACAAATTTACCGTGTAAAGTAGCACTTGTGTTGTGAGTCTTTTCAATGAGTTGTTACAATCTTGTTGTGTATTATTATAATCTTTCTAAGGATTGTAAAAAATTGCTCATGGATTCCACGAATCCATAGTGAATATAAATTTAAATTATTTTTGCTTTTTAATAATATAGCATTTTATATTCCTACCGTTCGGAGAATAAAAATATGTTTTGACGATAATATTGTAAAATTCATTTTATTCTTCGATTCTTAGAATTATATAAAATACAGTATATTTTCCTTCGATATTTTTATGCTCGGGAGATATTATTATTTATTCCAATGGATTTGTGAAGCTATATAGTATTGCCGACATCGGAAGCTCCGATTATTGATAAGAGGTCCGGCGTTCGATTCCCATTCGGTAGAGAATATGAAATTACTTTCCGGAGTTTGCACCCTAACTCAGATAAGTTCCGCCAACTATAATACTTACACCTTTGTTGAGGGGACCATCAATTAATTATATTAATTAATTATTTATTAATAGTACCTACACATATAAATGTGGGTCATATTAACAAGTTTGGTATGAGTAAGCTATCGCCCAATAAAAATACGGAAGTTCACAAGGGGGACGTGGGGAGGGGTGTGCACTTGATTTTACTATCAACGCGCATTTCATGCACGAAAAAAATAATGACATGATTTGATGGGGGAGGGGGCTACTGTGAAATCTTACTTGGTATCACCATGGGGAGGGTATCTAAAAAAACCGTTTAAAAAATCACACAATACATATATGCATGAGCAGTTTGTTGCTTATAATTTGATGCAATTATTACAATAACTCCTTGTTTAATGCAATTGTCATATAATTTTTCAATGAAACTATCTTACATTGCATTGTTATTACAGTCCAAAGAAAAATAATTATACAACGAGATATAAGGAAAGTCACACTTTTTATGTGTATGTTCAGAAGCAAGGATACAGATGCGTAGGCCATTATGTTCAGATTATGTTGAATTTATTATCTTTTCCTTGGTCATATGTAACGATATTACACAGATTTATAACATCTTAGGGAAAGAAATATTATCACGATTTTTGTTATTAATTTCTGTTTTTTCCCCTTTCTGTTGACAATATTATTATTAGATTATATTATTAGACATTGCGTTCAATGAGGATGTTCTAGCAGAGTAATGAATGTGAAAAACAACCAACTAGTTGGATGTAAACATGAGATCCAACTGTCGATGGCCTGAGTCGGTATATTTTTATTGTTTGAAACGATGTCGTCAATAAATAAAATTTTTAAGAAAAGTTTGAGATGTACTGCTATATTGTATAATTTTTTTTTATTGAAAATTAAATTATCTAGTTGATGTGTTTCGGCGTTTTTCGTTATTTTTATTAAATTCTGAAATATAGGCACTGAAACTCGTAAATTTGTCATAAAAAAAATTTTCGTATAGGTATAAAAAATTTGAGAAATCCTGGAACTTTTTCATTAGATTTAATTTGAGAAATTATATTTTTCTATATATGTACATACACATTTTTAGGGTTTCAGCTTTTATAGTTTTCGAGATATGTGAAAAAATTAAGTAAAAGTTCAAAGGTTGACTGAACTGACTGAAAGAAAATTTCAAAATTCTGAGTATAAAAGTTCTGAGTAAATCCATATATTATGGAACACATATGCTGCGAAGCCTCTAAGTTGGTGTTTTTTGTCGTCAAAGTTTGAAAAAACGTTTAAAATCTAGACCTGGCCATACAAATCTCACGTATCTTGGCTTGATACTGCCGATCTGTCAGGAGAAATAATTTCTCTTCAACAAATCGGATCTTGATACCCCTTAATTACATATTTTATTTTATAAGTGTCAAGTCGTAAGGATCAGCATGGATCACTCTCTCACATTCCAATTCCAATTCCACATTCCAATAAAGAAGAAGAAGTCTTAAGGCACAAGAAAGAGAGCAAAAGGTGATTTTCAATAAACACTTATGTTAGACATTCTATAATAGCGATACCAATATAAATTGTATAAACCGAACTCAGTAGCTTAGTGGTAAAGGCAATTCTGGAATTAACCTCTGATCAAGAGGCCCTGGGTTCGATTCCTGGTCGGGGAAGTATTTGTCAAAGTCAGCTGAAATATCTACCCTTGGCGTGTCGTTCCCTCACTGCTGAGGATCGTGACCACCACCACTCCCACCATCCCAACCAGCCGCCCCCAAAATCCCCGGTTCAACGCCATTTGTAGGGCCTCCCATAGTGTATAGAAAAGTGTAAATTAATAATTATTTAATGGATGTATTATTCTGCCTTTTTTATACATTTTTTTCTTATCTATCATAAACCATCTAACAAAAAAAAATATCGACACGTGCATCCTTCCCGTATTGATTCAATAATAATGTAGATTTGAAATTATCACCTTTTACTGACAAGTAATTTAAACGAGAGATGAAACAAAGAATGTTAAAAAAATTGAATGAATTAGAGAGAAAATAAAATTACGATATATGGTGAGAAAAACGGATAGCAGATTAACAAAAAAGCCCAAGTGGTGGAAAACAACGTTCGCCTATTCCGAATATTATACTCACTAACATAAGTGAGAAACTCACGGGAATTTTCGTATGGGCTGCAGAGCTTTCCGAAGTTTTCTGTAGGGGCGCTTTACACATTTTCATACAAAATTTTGTTACTTCACGTAAGCGATAATGTCACGTAAACTGAGAAAAGAGGTACAAGAGGCTGTAGAAAATTTTAAATTTGCCAACGGCTACAAACGTATTATTAAAAAATGCAGAGTAGGAAGAAAAATAACTGTCCCCTTTATATATTTTTGCGTAAATCCGGCTTAAGAACACTAAGCTAAAGGAACTGATAAATTTCAAAGTCTCCTTTAAGTTGACGCGTTTCATAAAAAATATTCCAGCTCTCCAGCAAAAGATTGAAATGTCAAAAAATTATTTGAAAGTGGTAGCAGTTGGAAGTACTACCATGGAAATTTATGGAAAACGTAGGTTGTTTACTAATATTTTCGCGGAATTTACTTATGTTTAACTGTCAATTTCATTTCTCAATAGAGTATCAAAGTGCCGTTATTTGTGTTAACTTATTAAATATTATAGTTTATAATATTAGGAAACGAAATCTGTAAACAGCAATATTCTTCCCGTTTTCCAGCCTATTTTAGTCCTTTTTCTCCATAGTGATACAAAATGTTCATCATTTGTGACAGAGAGAGAGAGAGCGCCACGAAATTTTCTATAAACTCCGGTGGCAAAAGATTGAACTACACTAAAGTGGACTCAAGTCCCAACAACGGGACTTCATAAAATGTCATTTTGTTGTTATGAAACTCATTATTTTATAATCTCCTTTATTTTTTATGAAAGCGGCTGTAAGTGTCTTTATTTGGTTTTAATAATTGTTTATATTATGTTCCAGTTGACAGTTAATTTTTTTTCGCTAATTTCAAATTGTCCACGGGGACAGGTCATAGATATCCGGTAAGGATATAATTGAGATGGTTAGATGACGAGTGATAAAAAATAGTTTAGGTTGGAATGCCTACATTTATCTACAATACTGGATGACTAAAAGCCGATAATGATATTTGAAATGTCTCATTAATATTTCAGGAAATAGGAAATGTAAAATATTTTATTTTTTTCAACGACATGTTTGTTTTTCCTGTCGAAATGTTCTTGTTTGATTATTATCTCAAAATATGTTTTTAATACGAGATTATCAGTTGATAGAATCGCTGTCAATTCTAAATGATTTTATTTTTCCATAGAAAATAATTTTAAAGACAGGATATAGATTATACTCGTATATTAATGATTGATTGATTCTCCCTTTAAGTCCCCCTGCACACCGCAAACCAGCCGCAGATCCCCCCCAAGCCAACCTGCAACTCGGGAGCAAATGGGGAGGCACCAAGAGCCCTCCATTGCGCTCGATGGCGTCCGAGGCTCATTGTGCTTTTTCTGACCGGTTGAGGTTCAAGAACGTGAGGTGGTCAGCCTCAAGGTCCCGATCTGTTTTTTCGGTTTCCTGCCTCTTACAGGATGCTCAAAAACCAGCAAAAGAGCAGTTTCTAATCTTAGCCGGCAAACTCGTATATTTATTAAGTTTTATTTTTATGGCTATTATGTTATACATTTAATAAATATTTTCATGGCCAAAGTATTTAAGGTCTGCAGCCCGATTCACGGAAAAGTTTAAGTCTAAGTTTAGTTCGAAGTTCGAACGAAGTTCGATTCAAACCCTCCGTGAATAGGTACATAGACTGTAGATAGTCGCCGCCTACAATAATTATTATTACCAGCAGCCCTATTCACAAAAGTTTGAATCGAACTTCGAACTAAACTTAGACTTAAACTTTTCCGTGAATCGGGCTGCTGGTCTATGTTATAATGATATCATTGCTTATAAAATATGACTCTATGATAAGTTTTGTTCTTTCTTTTCATCAGTTCTCTCGTGTCCACTGTTGGAATATTATTAATTGTTGTATTGTTAAAATATTTTTTCCAAGAACAAATTTAAACACAAATATCTACATAAATGTTTAGAATAAAATACTTCTTTATGTGTGCTAAGCTTATCACCAAATTCAATTCCAACACAATGTGTTGTGTTATGTATACATTTTGTAGGATTTTTTTTTTAATTAATTTTTATATCCTCAACAGGGATTTAACATTATTGAATTTGGAAACTTATGAGACAACAAAAATTTTGTACTCATTTCACAAAAAAAAAAAAAACATGTGAAGATATTTATTTAGACTTACCGTTCATTTCATCGTTCATAATAAAAGAGTTTATCACTGTCCTGAAAAGAGAAAAAAAAAACAATTATTAAGATTACATTTTTCGATATTAGATAAATTGTATTTTATTGAATAAATCTATAGTAGGTACATCGCAGTCGCAGTGCTGTAGGCATGAAAAAAATTTAATAAAAAATGTTCAGTTAATTCACAAAGCTTAAGTCGGACCCGAGAACTAGCTGTAAGACTTATGGTGACTTTTACCAACGGTTCCTGACTTTAAGGTAGCACTTAGCGTTCTCCACACCATATTATAAAACGCTACGTTAGGAAGAGTTGGTGAATGTGACCATTGCTGTTCAATTTATAAATACTTTTGCATACAATGAGATTTTTTATCACATTGTTTGCATATTGTGTTTTGAAAAAGATTTCGTAGTAAAAGTATAAACAAGAATATTGTTTCTTTCATTGTATATTTTTCAGGTAGGTTGTAAAAAAACCTACTTTACTGGGGTCCTTGGTCGAAAATTAGAAATTAATAGATAAATACATAAAGGGATCTTTTCTTCCGCAACTACATAATTGGTGGATTGTTTTAGAATGAGGGTCTTTTAGGTATCTTGCATTTAATGTGTGTGTAATTTCTATATACTAATGATTTAATGTTATTTGCCTATGTGAATTTACTTTTTCTCTTGCTTTGTAAACTCATAATAAATAATCACGTGGTATTTGTTCTTTTTATCCTTTATGTACTTACCCCCTTTCTATAAATATCTGTTCCTTGCGGATTTTAAAATCGTATTTTCGTTTCAAAACCAATAAAGGAAGTAAGTGTTCAAAAAATTTTTTTATAGAAAATTAATTTTATAATATTTTAAAGTGGCTGTTTTAAATTAATGGCTATTTTAAGGCTATTTTAAAGTAATGAAAGAATACACGACCATCGTGTACCTAATGTATTTTGAGAAAGTATGGCTTGAAGAGAAGTTGGTTTAAAATCAATATTGTATAAGCTTGTACCTATCAGGCAAAAATATTGAAAAATTAACGGTTATTTTTATCAAAAACATAATTGGTAATGTATAAAGGCGGATCTTATAAATAGCTTAAACATTAACATAATCAATAGAGATAAGATTCAGATCCTTGGACTTACAAGGACATAAATCAAACCATAGTATTGATGACCAGAGCGATTTTATGCCATCGTTTAGAGAAAATGCAAGAAAAGGCATTTCCATTTAACGACCGTCTTAGATAAATGAGCTGAAATGATGTCTTCATCGCCACCAAATAAAATCAAAACGATTTTCTGTGGAAACGTGCTTTATTTTTATTGACAAATGTCTCCCGTCACCTTTTTTCTGATTTCAGATTTTACGATGATAATGTATTATTGTCTTGTTTTAATAAAAAAAATATCAATTTATTGATAGTCACTCGTTTAAAAACATTATAACAAATGGTTTCAATTTTTTTATCGGGTACAGAAAATATCTATAATTCAAGGGAGAGAAAGGGAGCTTTGAAGCCGAGAATAAAAGAATAATTAAAAAGAAAGCTTAAGGTGTGCTAACACCAAAGAAACATATAGTTCGAGCTAGAAATATATTATATTATTCCCTCCTGATCACTGATATTGACACCAAGCAAAAAAACAACGAGCAAGAATCAACACCAAGAACTACTAAGAAGATAGGTTACAATCATTTTTCCTTGATATTGGACACCAATGTAACAACAACGAACAAGAACTACCTAAATCTTTTTTTTTTTTTTTTTTTTTTATTTTATTTTAAAGATACAACAGCTTTTACAGAATATCAGAGAAACAAAAAACAATTTGAGATTTACAGCGCCAATAATAGTATCTTAACATATTTTCAAAAACACAGCATCATTATTAATAAAACAAAACATGAGGTATGGGGGAGGGGAAAGGGGAAAGGAAGGAAAGGAGAAGGGAACATTGCATGGAACATAGAATGGGTAGCCGTGCCACGATCTAGTACACTGCAGTAGGTAAGGTATACAGACAGACTCACCACAGGGCAATTAATACAACACCTCACAGCGCTCACTTTAGTTACAATATTGTGACAATATTTTTTTGGTTTGGGTTCAAAACCCTACAACTGCAATAGATTTTTTTTAAATTTGTTTATGGATGTATTGAATGGGTCAAGGCTCGGCTTATTTTGGCAGTTCTTGTTATAAGTGGTACAAACTCTATTTATGAAGCTGTTGTGATGATAATTAGTTCTCGACTGTTCCAAGTAGAATAGAACCGAGTTTCGACCCACTCTAGTTGGACAGTGGAAGGGAAGTTCCCCAAGTAAATATGGACTATCGATACTGTTATTTAAGAGTCTGTATAAATAGCAGAGGTCGATCACTGCTCTCCGCTTCTCCAGGGAGTTCATCTTGTGACAGTTTCTGGCTTGGTCGTAGCTTTCAAAGTGAAGTCTTTTGCGGAAGTTAAGTTGTTTGATATATTTGTTTTGAACCCGCTCGATAGCATTTATATGGGTGATGTAACAGGGGTTCCATATTGTCGATCCGAATTCAAGGACGCTTCTTACGATAGAATTAAATAGGATTGTTAATGAGTTAGGGTCTCTAAACTGTTTTGTATTACGGCTAATGAATCCTAGAGATCTAAAAGCCCGAGAGCTCATGTACTCAATGTGCCTCGTGTAACTAAGTTTTTCATCCAGTATCACGCCAAGATCCTTAATCTCACTAGTGGATTTAAGTACTGTTCCGTCAATTTGATAATTGTACATAATATTTTTTTGTTTTCTACTATAACTAATACTACTGCACTTGTCACCATTGATAAAAAGCTGGTTCTGTTGACAGTACAATTGCAAACCGCTTAAATCCTCCTGCAGCTTCTCGCAATCTGAAATATTTCTTATATCTCTATAAATTTTTGCATCATCGGCAAATAAAAGCATATTAGAATGTCTGAGGCATTTATCCATGTCATTAATATAAATCAAGAACAGTAAAGGTCCCAGATGCGATCCTTGCGGAACACCAGAATAAATAGGTTGGTAATCCGACACGTGGCCATGCAAGACCACTGCCTGAAATCTATCGCAGACGTATGACTCAAACCATCTCAAAAGATTTCCTGTTATACCCATCATTTTAACTTTGTTGATCAGTATTTTGTGGTTAATCTTGTCGAAAGCTTTAGCCAGATCGGTGTAAATCGCGTCTACCTGACAATTTTTATGAATCGATTGAGTAATTGAGTGTGTGAACTCCAGCAAGTTCGAATCTACGGACCTTTTAGCGCGAAAACCATGTTGATTTTTAGTTATGTGGGGATTAATTAGAGGATTTATTTGGTCAATTATTATTTTTTCAAAAATTTTGCTTATAATTGGTAGCTTAGAGATTGGCCTGTAGTTGGATACTTCTGCACGATCACCACTCTTATAGATGGGCGATATTAAGGTTTTCTTCCACTGTTTGGGGAAACATCCATCTGATAATGATTTATTGTATATAAGAGATAATGGTACGTGTAGCACTGGTGAACAATTTTTAATGAATATACCGGGTATTGAGTCTGAACCCATTCCCTTTGTGATATCGATAGAATCTAAGTACTTTTTAACCAGTGCGCTGTCTATTTCTACACCATTCAACTGTATTGTATCGCAACTAGACGCAGTGTTACATGCAATATGCTGAACACCACCATCACGAACGTGGACGGACGCAAAAAAGTCATTGAAAGAATTGCAAATACTTTTAGGTTCATTAAATTGTTGACCGTTGTAGCTTACAGCCCCAGGAATATCACCCCCAACCTTCTTTGATTTGATGAAAGAAAATAGACTTTTTGGATTTATCCTTAAGTTACTCTCTATACATGCAATATATCTACTATGACATGAATTTTGCAATTTTTTTTGTCTAGCGCGCAATAGTGAGAAAGTTTGGTAGTCTAACGGGTTATTATATTTTTTCCATTTTTTATGGTATGATGCTTTCTCTTTGATGACATTTATTAGTTTTGACGAAAACCAATGAGGATACGAACGGCCCGGTTTCAGTCTTTTGACTGGAACATTTTTATTAATAATGTTGAGTAGTATATCGTAGAATCTTGCAACGCACTCGTCTGTATTGAGGTTTGCAAACTCGTGGCACCAGTCAATTACCGAAAGGTCATTACGTATTTTAACATAATCGGCTTTGTTATACATAACGACATCTCTAGAGTTGGATTTAATGCATTTAAATGTATTTATGGAGATGTTAACCGTGACAGACAGGGGTTTGTGATGATCATCGGGTGGAACCAATGGCGAGTCGGATGGCTTAACTTCGCACAACTCTTCTTCTCTGGTCACAATCTTACGATTGGTTTGCAGCTATTTTCTCCACTCTTGTCAGATCTTTTCAGTTCCTGAGGAACAGCATACGTCCGAATACACGTCGTGTAGATAATCTTGACGTGGTTGTCTTCGAAATTGTGTACATAGGTCATCCCTACAATGATGGTATGTGGGAACTAATTAAGTTGAACTAATGGGAGATAGCAGATTCTGAACAGTTCTAGTCATTGCTTGATGTTATCAATATAGAAGATACATAACAAATCAGCATGTCCAGTTCTGGCTCTATGTTCTTTTAGTGAAAACGAACTTTTGCACGCGAACAATCGCTTCTGCTAGGTTCACAATACGAGAAGAAGTATTATGTTTAAAATTTCAATGCTGGAGGTAAGACCTGATGACTCATAAATTTGCTTACACACGGTAAAAATCTAATTCAAACAAAAGTATTAAAAAGACATTTTTTATTTGAATTTGTCTAATATTTCGATAAATGCTTTACAATATTAAGTAATGGTGATCATTTAAAAACAAGCCTAATGAATACTTAAAAATGGGGTTCAAAAATATTAATTGGTTGTTCTGGAGTCTAGGATTTTCGGATGGAATAGCTAACAACGACTTGAGTTCAATCATGCAGCGATTTATATAAGTGGGAAAAAAGTGTATGTGTTTGCCTTCAAAACAACACAGACAATAAAAATTATTCTACTCGATTGGCGGACAAAATCGATATGGCATTTTCAGTCACGTAACATCGGTAGCAAAAAATAGGTGACTTAGTTGTTTACCTATTCATAAAAAAATATTGGGTTTGAAATAGATTTCCTTTCACCCAAAAAATAATTGAAATTCAAAATCTAAACGATCATTAATGCTCATATTTTTTTACGTCGCAAATATGTATTTACAGCGAATTTAGTAAATTAAAACCAAACCACAAACTACAAAGGTCCACATATAACTAATATGCCAAGATTCAAAAATATTTTACCGATCGGAGGTATGAAATATCATTTTTTTTATAAAGTCTGTCATTATAAAAAAATGATATTTCATTTTAAGTTTACCTAATCGAAATACGACTCTAAAACATACCCATATAGCTGTTCAAGAGTTGAAACTTTTACATAGGTACCTACTTTCACTGTGTAAGCATTAAAGCTTCTTTCTATAAGAGATGGTAATGTATCATTTAAAATTCTAATCACACTGTGTAAAAACGATTTCTTAATAAAAAATCAATATTGGTGACGGCGGAATGGATGTGTAATAACACTTTAAACAAGTTGTGACACTTGTAAAAAGTTTCGGGAACTTTCGTCGGTCGTGATACCTAAACGGTGGTACGTGTTTTCACTGGGAACTTTCACAATATCTTTGTAATGTTCTTTCAAAGTATGAGATTTCGATGTGGGCGATATCACCCACTAAGCCGACGCTGGAGTTTTATAAGCCGCTTTATACGAAATTAGAGGCAAATATGACGACATAAAACTCATACAAAGAGACATGCTTTGTATATCTTTTTTTTTTCAATAATTATAATATGTACAGAATTTCTGTCTGTAAAAGTATCAAGTTTGCTTCTGAGAAAGGTCTCAACGTGTCTTTTTGAGCAAGATGAAACCAGTATTTTTATATAAGTCGGTACCTACTTACTGTATCTGCGTAGATGTTACATTCTGTGATTTTTCGGATTTGATATAGGTAAACAGGGTGACTGGTAATTCGATATTTTTCTTGAAAGGGGTTTACTGAAGCAAATTTGCAACAGTTAGCTAGGGTTCAAATGCCAGTGGTTTTCGAGATATTTAACTTTTAAGACTTTTTTAAATTTTCTACCTTTTGATCTAAAACTGAAAATTGTGTAAAAAGTACATCACTTTGAGAGCTTAAAATGCATTTTCCTAATAGTAGATGAATCAAGGAATGTTTAAAATAAAAAAAATGTGGATAAAAAATCTAAAACTCCTAGCTCGATCGAAGCAATCAAACCAAAAAGCGGCCTCTAATCAAATCAAGCAAGCCGCGGATCCCCCCAAACCAACCCGCAAATCGCAATGCGGAAGCCCTCAGCCCCACATTCGGGAGGCATCAAGAGCTCTCTATTTCGCTGGAAAGCGTCCGAGGCTCATTGTGCCTCTTCTGACCGGTTGAAGTTTAAGGACGTGAGGTGCTCAACCTCACGGTCCCGATCTGATTTTTCGATTTTCTGCCTCTAACAGGATGCTTTAAAAACTAGGAAAAAGAGTAGTGGTGATATCCTTAGCCGATAACCCCACGGTATGAAGTTTCTGTTAAAATATCGGGTTATAGTCGGGCTTTATACAGTATTGAGTTTATATGTAGTAGGATACAATCATAGTTAGAGATACATGTTAATATTTTTAAGACACGAATGTGAGTGAACAGGAAATTACAAAATGCGGAAAATAAGCATATTTCCGGTTTTAAAGTACTTCAACAGCGTCAAACCTAATCTTGTTCGTTCCGAAGCAGGATTGAATTCGATAGAAACTGGGATGTCCTTATAAACTATTCTAACGTTGAAGAATAGTTGTATAGTGGAAATAAAATACGCACTAAACGCCAAAAACTTCATTTTGAGATAATCTAATAAAACTGATTTTTCCCCCATACAGACATAGTACTATGATGGTTTTTGGATCTGTTTTTTTACACCTTTAGATCATCGATATGGACTTAGTGCAATATTTAGGCTATGGACAATGGTTCATAGAACATT
Source organism: Mystacides longicornis (assembly GCA_963576905.1). Classification (NCBI taxonomy): domain Eukaryota; kingdom Metazoa; phylum Arthropoda; class Insecta; order Trichoptera; family Leptoceridae; genus Mystacides; species Mystacides longicornis. The sequence goes on from OY756437.1 coordinate 12,256,002, forward strand.
TCCTCATACTCAACTCATTTTTTTAATTTTTGGCGTTTAGTGCGTATTTTATTTCCACTATCAGTTTATAAAGACGTCACCTTGGATATTAGTCTGTAATGGGTTATATGTCTACGAGTAACTTATTATCGGCTAATAACCTATAAGGAAGGTTTTTTATACTGAAAGATTCATTCTGATTTACATACATTTATATTTGAATTTCAAAAGTACTCTTTAATAGTCATACTATTTAAATATTTGGGGAAATTTTTTTTTGAATAACGAATCTGTTGCCACTCAAAATGAACACAAATACACTCTTTGACACTTTAACATTGATTTCCTAAAAGCTTGTGTCGTGAAAGAGGAAGATGGTCGGCACATGGGATGGAACCGACAACCTCCGCACGAAACAGTACGAAAGCCGGCGTCGTAACCGCAAGACCACAAACCACTTTGAGTGAGCACAGATTCATTTTATAAACAAAAATTTATAAGAAATTCCCATCCATGGTATATATTACACAATTATTGAGTTATACATTTTTTTTTATTCTTATTTTTTATTTTAATAATGATTATCAGAAATAAAACATTATAGTTTGAAAAAACATACATACTACTATGTAAATGGATTGGTATTGAATTAATGGTTGCATCAAAGTGTCGGTTTACTGATGAATGTTCAAAGCTCTGCATAAATTTGTGGCATTCAAAGTATGCTTGTGTTGAAAGGTAATTAATTACTTTACGCAGGTATCTTTCTGACAGAAATGGGCATTGGAAACTATAATCAGTTTCGATCATGAGTGCGAATATTTTATAATGCTTCTAAACAAAGCCTGTGTACACGTAGATTCGATATTATAACAACCTGTTCACATGTAAACTTGAAATATGTTTGTCCAGGACGAACATTGTCACAACACAAAATACTTAAAAATGTTAATTCACTAGGTGTCGGTTTAGATTCTTAGTCGATAATTTTCGTCGGTTAGTATTTTACTCTCTTGCGTGTACCTGGGATGCCGCTTCAAATAATTGGTTGGTATAAATCTAATGGTTGAATTTTTTTTCTAAGATTTTTACAGAGAAGATTTCATGACGGCGCTGGACGTCAGAATTTGACGTTGTGATGGAAATTCAAATTCAAAGATGTGCCAAACGATAAATAAAAAGCAAACAATTAATAATAAATAAATTGTTAATTTAAACTACTTCTGAAGAAACTTCATAGTAGGTAGATAACGCAAGGGTTAATTTAATTTTCTTTTATGAATATGTAGGTAAAACTGGAAAGATTTATAATGTGATTAGCTTGATTTATAATATTGAAGAGGATTTTTTTTTAAATAACAACGCGAAAAGTGAGTAAACCTGATGTTGAAATCAAATTGTCGTTTGACACAAACTGTAACCTAGTTGTTTGACACAAACTGTAACCTAGTTGTTTGACACAAACTGTAACCTAGTTGTTTGACACAAATTGTAACCTAGTTGTTTGACACAAATTGGTGCGATTGACTGAATTCATCGGCCGTAATTACATTCACTAAAAGTTATTTTTATCATTCTTTTCAATATTCATAGTTAGACCACATAACAACGTCTTTTGGGAAAGGAAAGAAAAAAAAAGAAAGGAAATCATAAATAAGATAAATTTAACTTTGTGACAAAGATGAATCTGACGTGCGACATGATTATAATTGAGCGATAATAATATTATCATGATAGAGTAGGTATAATAAAGTGACTGGATTATAATGTGGGTATACGGGATTGATTTGATTGGATTTCTGTGACACACTTTGCTATTATCACAGTGCGGGAGAGGGTGTAAACATGAAATATGACCTATGGTAGAATTGGCGGTACACAACACAATCCGTGTCACATAGCTCTGAAGATAATAACACTGTTGTACTGATGTGACGAGCTTCATTTGAATCACAATGAGACAATCACACTCAATCAGTACTCGCCTTTATCGGTATAGTACAACATTATACACAGTTAATACAAATGTATTCCTAACTCCATTATGCTGTTATTTGCATCTTATTCATTACTACCCTTGAGACTCTACTAGGAATAGTAAAGTTATTAAGGTAACAATCAACACCCATTGAATAGACGACTAAGTACGTTTTTAAAAAATAAAAATGAATAAGAAGTCGTAAAATATCCTTTTCTTAATTAAAAAAAGTTTAGGCTGCAATAAAAATATATCCATCCATTCTTATGTAAGGAAATGTGGAAATTAGAATAATTAATCCAGAAAAATACCTAATAAGAATAAAGTAGTTTAAATAGTGAGAATAAAAGAAAAAGTACTTACCATTAAAAAAAAGCTTTACCCAAATGATTATGACGAGAAATGATTTGATAAAATTAAAACGAAAAAAAAAAATCAAAATGTGATATTCTTATAAACATAATGGTTTATTATAATTATATTGCTAAAGTGTAAGTAGTATGTTATACCGATATAATTGTTTCTTAAGGAAAGGGATGTGAAATCTGTGAAAGAATCTCAAATGAGGAAATCCGATAGACTTGCAACATTCAAGATGTTGTAAGATGGAGTAGAGAGAGAGAAGACGTTTTGGAGAGATCACGTTGGCAGAATGGTTTCAAATAGATTCACAAAAATAGTAACGGAGTAACTAACAGTGGAGATCACCAAAAAGACGGAAGGATAGCTGATCAGCATCCCAAGAACCAGACTAATAACTGAATAAGAACCAAGATCTAGTATATAAAGAGGAAGAAGAAAACGAGGAGTTGCTCCGTATGTTGCTCCGTAAGCCTTTGCTGAAGTGGTAAATCTGAAACGTCACAAGAAGATGAGGAATATGAAATCCGCATGTATGTGGAAAGTAGGATGAAATATCTGCATACAAATAAATCATAAAAACCAGGCGAATTTTGGGATATTACGGTACTGAACTAAGAACTGAAATATTCCCAAAATCATGTCACGAAAGAATTTTGGAATTTCAAGTAAACCACCCTGTAGGATCAGCCATTTGAGGCTTTCAAAGATAGAGGAAGAATGGGACGAGATTCAAAGTGCTCTCAAATTTGATAACAATTGAATTTCAAGCATCTCCGAAGAGTGTTGTGTGGGCGCTTGCGATACAATCAATAATGGCAACAATGAAAAGCAGTGTTTGGCTTGTAGGTGCTTAACATTTGTACACAATACAACGGGAGCCAAGAGTGCAACGAAACGGAACCATCGGGTGTAGTTGGCAGACGAACATGCATTATCAGACGAGCATTCACAAAACACTCTTGTCTGGGCTGCACTGAAGAGTGGAAGATGTACCTATTATATGTAATCCAAGGAGAATGCACCATACTTGGATTAACATTTTATTGATATTACAAAAACTCTCTTATCCTCTCATACCGTCTAATTTGGAAGTTCATCCTTAACTTTCATTTTTCACATTTTTTTTTAACTGAAATGAAAAAACTAAATTTTATTCATTATCCAAAGCTTAAAGGCTATCACAGGACTCTTCCTGTGATACAAATCTCTTGTTGTGATACAAATCACTCATGAACCAGATTTTTGAGATTGTGCTATAGAAAATATATTAAAATTCTTGGCAATACCCTCCGGCAAAAAGTGATAGGTTTGCGTCGGATAGTATCTACTTACTTTTCACAAGACACTCAAGACCGATTCTTTGTGATAACAGAGCAGGGGTGTTGCAACAACCTGCCCTGGAAATGGGGGAAAAGGACTGACCCTGTTTGTTGTGAGTGCGGGGATGTGCAGACAGTAAGACATATTGTGCAAGACAGCCAGCTCAAAAAGTTCATACGAAGTCTCCAAAACATTTACGATATTCCGGAATGCCAAACGTAAAGTAAGTTAGTAGTGGAGAGATTTTTGTTGCGTTTCTTTACTCCTAAGTGGACTGAGTAATGAGTATGCAAAAATTGATTGATTGATAAGTTGATATAAGGCGCTGTTGCTTTAGTATCTTATCTTTGATTACATAGATATAGAAAAAAAGAATTTTATTATATAAAAATTATTTTGTTATGCTGTAATTTTCATTTGATATCCACGTGAATCCATATTACATCGTTAAGTTCACTTCTTTCTTTTATCTGATCCACCTTATTAACGCAGTAATTTTATGATTATTACTTTGTTGCAAATAAAATGCGTTGTTTCTCAGCTACTGCAATTTTCTCGTGTTTTTCTTAATGATGCCACGTGCAGAGTTTACCTGCTGGTATTTTTACTGTCTTTGAAAAAAAACTTTAAAAAAAATTTTTCTTTTACATTAAGAATGTTTAAAAATTTTGACGATTATTAAAAAATAACCAAAGAATAATGCAATAACCTAAATTGGATTAAGAAAATAAACTAATTGTCTGTTCCATTCTGTATCTATTTCGCTAAAAATGTACAGCATTAACTAAAATGTTGAATATGTAATATGTGTCAAGTTAGAATATTAGTAGATAATATATTATTTTATTTTTATAGCTTGTTGTTTTTTAAGAAAGATTTCTGAGGAAGAATTTTTGACGACAGAAGTTATGATATAAAATCGGTATGCTAGTGCTTTTTACAATATAATTCGATTCTAATTTTGAATGTAAATTGGCGTTTGACAGAAGCTGTCAGTTGTTTGATAGTTGGTGCGATTGACAAAATGCGTTTAGAAAATATATGATTTAAAACAGATGCATCGGTCAGAATTACATTGGTTAAAAGATAATTAATTTATCATTCAACAAATTCGAATTCATTAATCACTAGCTTTCACGACAGACGTTGTCCTGTGGTCCAACTATGAATATTCTTCTTCTTCTTTCTTCCACTATGGCAATCCACTCTCTCGAGAGTGATCTATGAACTATGAATATTGAATAAGGATTTAAAAGGATGATAAAAATGTCTTTTAAACAATGTCATTCTGACCGATGCATTTGTTTTAAACCACATATTATTTTCCATCCGAATTCTGTCAAACGAACCAATGATTAAAAAACTGACAGTTTGTGACAAACGACAGCTTGATTTCAAAATTATATTTATATTTGGCGTTTGAATTTATAAAAAATGCGCTCTAATGTTAATAAATTTATTTATTTATTTCATTCTTTAATTAAATTAGAAAGAAGCTTGAGAAAAATCCATCGAAAATCTGCGTGCCAATATTTATAATGTCAATGATTGTCGGGTAAATATTAATTATTGTGTTTCTATAAAAATTTTCTCAGAAGGTTGTTGTACCGAAATTCGTTCCATACTAACTTTAATATTTTATTTTATATTATTTGATATCCATTTTTGGATTTTTCAGATTGTTATTTTTTGGATTGTTGTTTTTTCATTTTTGGATTGTTATTCTGTTATCCGGAGTGGAGATGAATTCAATAAACAAAAATGATAAAAATCCAATCAGCGGATTTCGAGTAATAATACGTGTTCGCACTAACCCGACTTTCTTTTATATCTTTAGATACTTAGAACCACATAACAATCGGTAAAGCTAGTCTTATTATATAAAGATTCGTGGTTATTATTTTTGAATTCCCTTTTGGTGTGTAATGTTGATTTTGGTCCATTTTTGCAGAAGCAATCAAATATCTAACAGCCGGTAATTGTTTTAATTACTTTGTTAAATTAATTTCCCATTTCCTACGGCCGGTACTCCCGAATTTGTTTAATTTTCTATAAGGAGGAACGGGGAACATTATCACTATTATTCCAATTAATATTTGATTACAGAAATATTTTAATGCTTTGGAATTATTTACGATGCCCATTATTTTTTTCATTATTTTTAACAAGTGCTTCTAGTGAAGAACGACTACCAAGAGCGTAGGCAAATACAAGACAATGTTGGAAGCACGTTGGTCTTCAGATTGGGTCCAGAGTGCCCAAGATAGATATGTGGTAGGGGATGGAGGAGGTCTTTGTCAAGGAGTGGACCGAAATAGTTATTATTTTTTTAAATGAACCTGGGCTCACCCAAAGTGAACACAAATAAGCGATATTTGAGGAGTGATTTTTCAAAAGGCCCCCATTTCCACTAATCACAAATTTTCAAGCAGAATGCGTTTTTTGATGTTGTGTTGTTTACTAATTTTATCTGAATAGGAAATTCCACTGTAGATGCGCCTTTTACAATAGGTATAATCCTTTTTGAACTAAGTTGTTGCCAGATCCAGTTGCAATTTTGACTAGAATTCGCGATTCCGTCAAAATCTTCATAATGGTAAAAAATGGATATAAGGAAGGCCTTTTAAACACTTTTGACATCTTTTACATAAATCGATGCTTGTGTTGTGCAAGTGGAAATGGTCGATACTGGGATTCAAACCCACAATCTTCAATACGCTATACGCAAGATCCGTTGTCTGATACCACTGGCTTACCAACCGTTTCTTTTGTATCTGCATCTTGCTATTAAACGGTAATTTCTTTTTTACCCACTTACAAGGTATTTTTGAGAACATCGAAGGAGTTTTTTTTTAATTCGTGATATTTTTTTACACATATTATTGAAAATAGAAGAATAGTAAATACAAATGTATTTTTGACTGACAGACTGACTTAGAAAACAACACAGCACCTACCTTTAGTTCTTAAAGTTTTTAGAATTTAATGTTCTATTGTGTTAAGGATACCGAATGACAGTTGGCCGAGGAGAGCGCTGTTCTTCCTCCCATCAGGGTCCCGAAGACGAGGAAGACCGTGTTGGTGTTCTTCTCACACAGTGTTCCGCTCCGTCGAGGTGGAGCTGAGGGATTTGGACATGGTTTGGGTGGAGATAATAAACATTCCGCAAGATCGAGCGCAATGGAGAGCTCTTAATGCTTCCTTTTGCCCCTTAAGTGGGGTGTAAAGGGAGTTCGGACTGGATTGGAATGTTTAAAAAGGTGTGATTTAAAAAAAAAAACGAATTAAAACGGCTTTTTAAATAATGTTGTATGATGGGAATTGTATGCCTAATAACTGAAAGAAATGATTGTGTGGGGTAGGAATCGGGGCTTCAATTGTTGGCTGATGAGGGTAGAGCTGTGAATGATTAATGGGGACTCACACAATTGGTGTTACAACACAATATGTGGGGACGATGACCCTGGCGAAAGCAGGGGATGGTATAGGCTGAAAAGCGAAGGAAACGAATCCATCTTGTGACTTGCTTTAATGAATTGGAACAAAATAGAAAACTAAAACACTTTTTTTTTTCAAAATGATTTATTTAGTTCCCACAATGAATATCCCTTTTAATTGAGAGAGAAAGGAGGACAAAAAAGAGAGAGAAACAATTATTTAATTACCTACCATTGTGCCGAATTTGAAAAAAAAAACAACGCAAAAACTCTTTTGTGTTCCAAATTCAATATTATGAAACTTCTTTTGTTTTATACTCATGAAGTACCTACGTCTTGAAAATGTCAAAATTGTTTTTTAAAACCTATGTCTCATTATTAATGTAAAAGAGCTTTTTTGCGGGTTTTTATATTATTCTTTCACTCTCTTTCCTTAACACCTTTCATTAATAAATTAAATAAACTCTGAGAAAATTATGTAAAACGGTCAGTTGAAAGATGCTAATGTTTAACCGTCATTTTAAAACAAATATTATTAAGTTGTGAGGAAAATGAAAGAGAAAACAAATCAAATTTAAAAATACATTTTTCACTTTAATTATGAAAAGACAAGATAAGGATTGTTTGAAAAAAAAAAAAAGTAAAATTTTATGTATTAATTTTTGTTTTTCGAATCAACAACGTTCAATTGTTTTTTAAGTTTGAAACAATCCGAGGGTGAAACTTTTTGATCGTTTAATTAATTATTGACTTAATTTTCTATATGATTCTTGATAACTTTCCATTACCAACTGTTTTCAGGTACTTACTCTGATCTAGTATCGAGGAGAGAGCATCAAAAACTGAACAAAAAGAAGAGATTTGTGGCTGATATATCTTTAGACACGTTTGTTACAAGAAAGGAAATTTATCAACCCTATTTTTTGGGTTCGAAAACATTGTTTAAAAAGCTATCTCCAAACAGAGCACCATTGAGTAGGTACCTTCAAAAATTCAACTGCTGATGTGCATCTTTCTACGAGTGAGTATACATAACATGTATTCTTGTACGACAAAAAAATGAAACAAACGCATACTTCCAGTTTGGCCAATTTTTTTTTGGAAAAAGTTGTGTAATTGGCGCGAGATTGAGAGGCTTGAAGGAACTTCGTGGCGTCTACATGCTCCACACTGGGAGCGAACGTAGATAAAGAAGAAAAATTACACCCAAATTATCCACCACCTAAAATTAATACGAGGACGAATAGGAGTGGTGGAAAATGCCAAACCAACAACTACTTCAAAATGAAGGCGGGAGGGACACGTAAGTATGTCGTAGAGAGGATGTTTACTGGAGCCGTAAGATAAAAGAACGACTGCCCAGAACAGGAAAAGGAGAGTAGGCAGACCACCAGTCATGCAGATGGAGGGACGATATCGGTATTGAGAGCGGCCAGGCGTAATTCAGTGATGGTTGGAGGAGAGGTGAAGAGAGACTGGTCCAGCAGTGGATTACTACTAGCTGCTGACGATGATGGTTATATTTTTATGTTTTACTTGGTAAGATTTTTTTATCAAATAAACATTGTTTTATTTAGGGGAGACTAGTGGGAAGCTCAGACACCTCCCTAAAATGACAGCTAGAAGCTTGCATAAAAACACGACTTTCCTATTTTCAAATACCTAAGAGAAAAAGTTATAACCAATAGGTACCTACTTATATGCTGGATATAAGGCAGTAAAACCATGACACGTTGAAAAAATGAATTTTAAACCTGTACTAATTAGTATAAATTTTTTTAACAGAAGGTAAAAAAGTATACCCAAGGGTAAAAGTATATACGTTAAAAGGTGTGGTACCTACGTAATTACCAGACAGTCTGCTACAATAGAAAAAAGTAATAAAATGTAAATTTTTTACAATGAACTGTAGGTAATTTTAATTATAACTTAAGCTTAAATAGCTGCATTCATTATATTTTTTCTGCGAATTTTGCATTTCATTAGACATTATAAAGTCATTTAGACTCACGAACAGATAAAAGGAAAGGAGTTTTCGTAATAAAGCTCATAATTTTATTTTAAATAACATTAGATCTACTGTCAACAGTGGATAATATAAAGATAATCAAGTATAAACATTGCTTGCTGTTAAGGATACTGAATGACAGTTGGCCGAGGATAGCGCTGTTCTTCCACCCATCAGGGTCCCGAAGACGAGGAAAACCCTCTCATACGGGAGCATAGGGATTTGGACATGGTGCGGGAGGAGGTCATAAACATTGCGCCGGGAACAGTCAATAAAGTAATTCCACAATCCGCATTCAACAAGGTGCCACTTTTTAAATAAAAGGAATAGGTACCTATATTATTTTTATCCAAGACATCAATCAATATAAATAAAGGAGTCAGTTCGTATATATGTATGTATGTAACGTCCTTTATAGACGGCTAAACTAGGGATACCAGAAGTAAAGTAATACCCTCTATAGCGAGTCTAATTTCCAGTGGACGTTTAAGGCTAAAAATATTTGGAAAATGTTATTTATCGATAAAAATATTAGATTTTTTCATAAATCTCCCATACAAATTAAGATTTTCATCCTGCCATTTTGTCAGAATCAGGTATCTTGAAACTGTATTTAAATCTCATTTAGTTGCACCGTCGCTACTCATGTACGGTTTTGTTTTAATCTACAATGCATAAACTTTCTATTTATTTCAAAAAAATTTCCTCTATAGAAGTAAAATCATTGCAACAAAGTAAAACAATTTAGCTTATTTTACTTATGAAATGTCATCATATTCCTCCATATTGTGAAAATTTAGGGAGATTTAGAGTTGCCGTTGTAAAAAAAACTTTTGGATTATAATAATGTTTGCATTAATATGTAGGTAGGCATTAATATTGAAATGCATTAATGAAGAAGGTAACTACAAAGAGTATGATTGAGTAGTTTCAGCGTGATGTCATAACGCATGAATATAACAACAACGTTTCATATTTATAATAATTAGAAGATGTAATAAATCAATTCTTCCTAAGCAGGTATAGCTTTCTGTTGAGAAATACAATACTCAGAAGATCATCACTTTAATGGTCGAATGATCTCTGTGGGCTCCGTTGAAACCAGAATGAAAACTTCAAAGTTTGGACGATCTTTCTGGGCTTAGAGAATATTCTTTTAGGTGGCATTTGATTGTGTCGTCCTCATAATTCAACCTAAAATAAATAAATAACATCAGAATACAATTTTTATAATGTTTATGTATGCATGTTTAAGAGGGGAATATTATTTACTTTAATGGAAATTTATCATTTGATTAAACACCACAGTTAATATGTTTGTGTAAGTGAAATGAATGATTCATTTCTCTTACTATAATAATAATTATTATAAGTATAACCTCATATTAAACATTTTTCCTGAAGGTATACTGTATAATGTTTGCAATAAGTATATTGTTATAAAAAAGTCTTTAATAAACATAAACACAAAATATAAGTACATTATTTAAGCAAAAGTAAAGTTGTGCAATTAGTTTAGTACCTACCTAATAAAAATAAAAGGAAACATAATGCATTAATTGAATTTTGAAAAAAGAATTGTGATTTTAGTACATATTTTGTTTTGACGTCTATAAAAAGTTTGACGTTTGGCGATGGCAACCACAGACAATAGAACTACCATAAGAGAGGACAGCAAAAAAAAACGCAAACGTAATGATCCTGTTTTTTTTAATCCTATTTTTACATTTCGTGTACAGAATGTAATACAAATAAACAAAAACCTAATTTTTTAATGATCTTTCTGATTATTTTAATATATTCCAAATATATCAAAAAGTTTTGAAAAAACATTATTTATTAATTGAACATTTGAGATTATGGCAGGGTGATATGCCAAAAAGAAGAAAAAGAAGAAGCTACTGACATCTACGCACATAATAGCATATCACAACTGTCAAAAAAAATATGCAGTACGAGTTATTACAATCATAAGAATAAATGTTTAAAAGAAAAATCCACAAGAACTGGTAAGTAAAATTACATGGGATAATAAATTATTATATAAATTGTGTTTTCAAAACTAATGTTTTATTATCATTGTTTACAGAATCTTGAGTGTTTACCAATTATGACAAAAATCAAGGATATTTTGCACTGCAAATCATGAATTTGTGAAATGGAAAAATAATACCTCTCCTAAACATTTAAAGGTAGTTATATTTTATACAAGCATGTAATGGAGTGATTTGATAACATTTGAAGCATTTTATCAACCAATTTTTTAAATAAAAATCAAATATAAACGTTGCATATTTTCTCATACAATCTCTTGATTCTCAATTTGATGTTTTTGTTTAAAAAATGAAGATATTGCTGGGCATTGTCATTTGGTTATTCTATTTGGATAAATTAAAGGATTTGATAACATGTTCGAATAATAACACTACAATTTGAATAGGTTAATTTAAGGTTGGAACATAGTTTTTAGGGGGGTTTCTGGACACCTCCTCGAGTGTTAACACTACACTTTGTTAGGTTAAAACATATTCATTTAGGAGGTTTTTTGTCAAATATCAAAAGAAGCCCGCAAACTTAATAATAATTACCATTTTTTAACGAAATTTAACAAATATTAATTTAAAAAGTGAGAATTCTGTCACTGTCTTCTTTATAATTCCACTATTTCATTAAATATTTACCAGTCTTCAAAACCCAACAAAAAATATGTGTTGCTCATGGATTCTGTGTTTATTTTAATTGAATAATATTTTTTTACAGTGCATCGGGATCAATATGAGTCCTTCAACTGTTGCCGATGAAAATGTTGGATGGTCAAAGTGGTCCCGTTCGAAGGCAAATATCTTAGATGCCCAACATGAGAGATTGGACTGGACCCTGAACAGCGGGGGTGTTGAAGTAGTGGTTGCCAATGTCGTGAGACTCGATACGACATAAACAGAAGACAGGCCAGCAGCTCTTCTTTCAATAGGATAGACAATATAATAATTAGATAGACTATAAACAGCACACACTGTACGCTAAATATTCTATTCGTTAAATCTTTTCAATATGTGTAATTGCATATAATTAGCTATAGTATTTCACAATCCTGTATGTTACATTGTAAATATGTTAAAAGAACAAGGCTTTATTTTTATAGATATAATAATATAGTCTATCACACCTTACGTCTATTCAACTTATAGGAACCTTTTTTTTCATTACTTTTATGGATACAAACCTGAGACTTCATAATTTAGTTTAGTTTATATAAATAAAGGAGTCAGTTCGTATATATGTATGTATGTAACGTCCTTTATAGACGGCTAAACTAGGGATACCAGAAGTAAAGTAATACCCTCTATAGCGAGTCTAATTTCCAGTGGACGTTTAAGGCTAAAAATATTTGGAAAATGTTATTTATCGATAAAAATATTAGATTTTTTCATAAATCTCCCATACAAATTAAGATTTTCATCCTGCCATTTTGTCAGAATCAGGTATCTTGAAACTGTATTTAAATCTCATTTAGTTGCACCGTCGCTACTCATGTACGGTTTTGTTTTAATCTACAATGCATAAACTTTCTATTTATTTCAAAAAAATTTCCTCTATAGAAGTAAAATCATTGCAACAAAGTAAAACAATTTAGCTTATTTTACTTATGAAATGTCATCATATTCCTCCATATTGTGAAAATTTAGGGAGATTTAGAGTTGCCGTTGTAAAAAAAACTTTTGGATTATAATAATGTTTGCATTAATATGTAGGTAGGCATTAATATTGAAATGCATTAATGAAGAAGGTAACTACAAAGAGTATGATTGAGTAGTTTCAGCGTGATGTCATAACGCATGAATATAACAACAACGTTTCATATTTATAATAATTAGAAGATGTAATAAATCAATTCTTCCTAAGCAGGTATAGCTTTCTGTTGAGAAATACAATACTCAGAAGATCATCACTTTAATGGTCGAATGATCTCTGTGGGCTCCGTTGAAACCAGAATGAAAACTTCAAAGTTTGGACGATCTTTCTGGGCTTAGAGAATATTCTTTTAGGTGGCATTTGATTGTGTCGTCCTCATAATTCAACCTAAAATAAATAAATAACATCAGAATACAATTTTTATAATGTTTATGTATGCATGTTTAAGAGGGGAATATTATTTACTTTAATGGAAATTTATCATTTGATTAAACACCACAGTTAATATGTTTGTGTAAGTGAAATGAATGATTCATTTCTCTTACTATAATAATAATTATTATAAGTATAACCTCATATTAAACATTTTTCCTGAAGGTATACTGTATAATGTTTGCAATAAGTATATTGTTATAAAAAAGTCTTTAATAAACATAAACACAAAATATAAGTACATTATTTAAGCAAAAGTAAAGTTGTGCAATTAGTTTAGTACCTACCTAATAAAAATAAAAGGAAACATAATGCATTAATTGAATTTTGAAAAAAGAATTGTGATTTTAGTACATATTTTGTTTTGACGTCTATAAAAAGTTTGACGTTTGGCGATGGCAACCACAGACAATAGAACTACCATAAGAGAGGACAGCAAAAAAAAACGCAAACGTAATGATCCTGTTTTTTTTAATCCTATTTTTACATTTCGTGTACAGAATGTAATACAAATAAACAAAAACCTAATTTTTTAATGATCTTTCTGATTATTTTAATATATTCCAAATATATCAAAAAGTTTTGAAAAAACATTATTTATTAATTGAACATTTGAGATTATGGCAGGGTGATATGCCAAAAAGAAGAAAAAGAAGAAGCTACTGACATCTACGCACATAATAGCATATCACAACTGTCAAAAAAAATATGCAGTACGAGTTATTACAATCATAAGAATAAATGTTTAAAAGAAAAATCCACAAGAACTGGTAAGTAAAATTACATGGGATAATAAATTATTATATAAATTGTGTTTTCAAAACTAATGTTTTATTATCATTGTTTACAGAATCTTGAGTGTTTACCAATTATGACAAAAATCAAGGATATTTTGCACTGCAAATCATGAATTTGTGAAATGGAAAAATAATACCTCTCCTAAACATTTAAAGGTAGTTATATTTTATACAAGCATGTAATGGAGTGATTTGATAACATTTGAAGCATTTTATCAACCAATTTTTTAAATAAAAATCAAATATAAACGTTGCATATTTTCTCATACAATCTCTTGATTCTCAATTTGATGTTTTTGTTTAAAAAATGAAGATATTGCTGGGCATTGTCATTTGGTTATTCTATTTGGATAAATTAAAGGATTTGATAACATGTTCGAATAATAACACTACAATTTGAATAGGTTAATTTAAGGTTGGAACATAGTTTTTAGGGGGGTTTCTGGACACCTCCTCGAGTGTTAACACTACACTTTGTTAGGTTAAAACATATTCATTTAGGAGGTTTTTTGTCAAATATCAAAAGAAGCCCGCAAACTTAATAATAATTACCATTTTTTAACGAAATTTAACAAATATTAATTTAAAAAGTGAGAATTCTGTCACTGTCTTCTTTATAATTCCACTATTTCATTAAATATTTACCAGTCTTCAAAACCCAACAAAAAATATGTGTTGCTCATGGATTCTGTGTTTATTTTAATTGAATAATATTTTTTTACAGTGCATCGGGATCAATATGAGTCCTTCAACTGTTGCCGATGAAAATGTTGGATGGTCAAAGTGGTCCCGTTCGAAGGCAAATATCTTAGATGCCCAACATGAGAGATTGGACTGGACCCTGAACAGCGGGGGTGTTGAAGTAGTGGTTGCCAATGTCGTGAGACTCGATACGACATAAACAGAAGACAGGCCAGCAGCTCTTCTTTCAATAGGATAGACAATATAATAATTAGATAGACTATAAACAGCACACACTGTACGCTAAATATTCTATTCGTTAAATCTTTTCAATATGTGTAATTGCATATAATTAGCTATAGTATTTCACAATCCTGTATGTTACATTGTAAATATGTTAAAAGAACAAGGCTTTATTTTTATAGATATAATAATATAGTCTATCACACCTTACGTCTATTCAACTTATAGGAACCTTTTTTTTCATTACTTTTATGGATACAAACCTGAGACTTCATAATTTAGTTTAGTTTAATATTGCGATGATGAGGTTATGTAACTAGGACCACAATGTATCCTTAAATATTATATGTTCAATTTTCTTTACGCGCCTGCTGTCTTATTGTATTTTGTTTGTGTCTTTGATTTTAAGCTAAGAAATAGGACTAAATAAGTGCACTTTTTCTAATGATTTGGAATATTATTACTTCAACCTACTACATATATTTTTTGTATTTTATGCATCGTCACTATTGAAGTATGATAAATTCAAATACAGATCAAATTTTTTTATAGCAAATACCGAAGTACCTAACGAAATTTCCAGTAACGAATCGTCAATTTGTCCCTGAAAAACTTCCATTAAAGATGTACTGAACCAAAATTTGTTGTAACGAAGTCAATCTAATATCGGCATTAAAATTTCTTCAGTTTGTCCTTGGTATTGGTGAGTTTGAAAGTGTTTGCCGAACATATTTCCTTTACATGATTGATGAATCCTTCAAATTTGTTTTTGTTCTCACCTAATAATAGCAATTATATTTTATTTGACATCATTAGGTATAATATGGCGACACAAAAAATTAAATTTTATAAGTGAAATTAATAGTTTTATTTAAAAACCAACCAACCAAATAAAATCAAGCAACGATATGCCTTGCACAATTTAGCATATTCATAGATCCTGGGAGCTTTGTAAACATTGTAATGCTCATGGTTAAACCATACTCTCCAGGATTCTCTATCGTTCATGGGCTCCAAAATCTTACGAAGCATTCTTCTCTCAAATGTGTCCAGCATTTCCATGGATTTCGCAGTCATTGCTCATGCTTCCTATCCATATGTCATAACTGTTCTTATAATAGTTTTGCAGAGAGTGATCTTTGTTTTTCTATGGACACTTCTTGACTAGAGCACAGGCAGTAGAGTAGAGAAGAATGCTTTGTTTTCTGTTGCTATCCTTCGCTTGATTTCTATATTATGTCCCAATTCCTTTGCTGTTATTTCCAAGGAGTCAAAGACTTCTCTTATGGCTATCAGGAATCGTCCTACTATGTTGAGATCATAAGCATATCTGACGATTTGGCTACTTTGGAAATAAATATTAGGATTTGTACTGTTGTGGTATGTATGTGAGGGCCAGTCAGTCACCTTGCTTGAGTCCCTGGCCATCTAGGAGCTCATCTGTGAGTTCTGCGCCGTTTTTGCATTGGGTTGCCCTAATCAAACATAACTTCACAGATATAAATTGAAGTATCATGGTCATAATGCACTATTCCTGGGCAACGCACGGGTACTTAAGCTAGTTTATATATAAATTTGCAATTGGACGGAACCGGTTGACAGGTAGAGAATGTTTCAAGCATTTAGTTCCGCTGGCTATACTGACACCTATGTATAGAAGAGTGTTGTTTATTTATTATTATTATTATATACTTAAAAAGCATACATCATAACAAAAAAATTATATAAAAAGAAGATGTTATATAATCATGAGAGCCCTCGAATGTGTGTGAGTGGTAGGTGTATGCCACATGTCTTTGATCTCATAAGCAAGATCAAAATATTTTAAAGGGATTTGTCATAAGCCAGTGGCCTGATAATATTAAACTTCATTTGAATAACTATGAAGCATTCAATTTAAAAAGTATGAAACAAAAAAGTATTTTGGAAAAGAATGACGAGAAAAAATTGACATCTTTAGTGGGTATTTTTTTTTAAATCTCGGATTAAATCAGTCTTTGTGGATTCAAAAACGAAAATTCTTCTTAAATTAGCGTTAGAAAAAAGAACTAAGCTCGTTAAGTCATTTTTTTCGACTATGTTTTTTTTTTTCTTTAAATGTCTTCTGAGAATAGTTTCGCTTCTCAGAACTAAGAACAGTCAGTGCATAGACTAATTAAGTTATATAGAAGAGAGAAGGCGGTTCCACCTATTCTGGAGTTCGTTTAACTGACTATGAAGATGGACTTTCAATTATCGCCGCTTTCGTTCTAGACAGATCAGACAAATAAATTTCCACAAATTTCGAACCGTTGTCTTTTTTTTTCATCTGCCAAAGTTTGGCTTTGATTAAAACCATATTGTAAAATCTCGCTTGAGGGGTTTTGTCCAAAAATAATTATTATTTGAAAGTGATCGATTATTTTTATACTTTTTGTCAAAATATATGTAGGTACCTACCTATCTTTAAATTTTAATAATGTGAGGTTATTTTTGCGGTGCGCGGTGTCTTAAAGGGATTGTAGATATAGATAGAATAATAATTTTTCTTTAGTTAAAGGTTGAGTAAAACTCAATAGCTATGCGGGAGATATATGATATTGGAGCACTGGAGATTCAATATTTTTGTTTCATGATATTGTTTGTGTTGCTCAGTGTTCTTAATAAAAAAGACTCATGATAATCCATAAAAAAATGACATTTTTTCTCTACTCTTACAATTCATTACTGATGTTCGATTTTGAAATCGAAACGGAACAAACCACTACGGGTTTACGACCGTCTTCTACTGTTAGGCTGGCTTAGTGTGATTACTTTACGTTAACAACGGGACAAACTGCGGTCTTCCATTATCAATGTCGAATTAGAGACACTTGGTTCTATTAAAGGTGGAAAAAGAATGGAGAGAGAAACGTGGTGGTGGAATGAAACAACAAAGGAAGCACTTCGAAATAAAACACGTGCATTTAAAATATGGCAAAACACAAAAACGGATGTTGATAAAGCTAATTACAAGACTGCCAAGAAAGCCGCCAAGAAGATAATATCCATTGAAAAAGCCAGGGCCATGAAACCCATGTACGATGAGCTTGATAGTAAAGAAGGCCATAAGATAATATATAAGCTGGCCAAATCTAGGAACAAAGCAACCAAAGATAGCACCACAACCAGAGTTATAAAGGATGAAAGTGGTGAACTACAATATAAGGATTCCGAAGTCAGCACAGCTTGGTACATATATTATGACCGTCTACTTAACACCCAGACAGCACAGGTACCCGATCTACTGCAACCCAACTCCAAGAACAAAGGTCTCGTGGCAACATTTTCTGAGAAGGAGGCTGAGAAGGCTCTACAAAAAATGTCTAATAAAAAAAGCAGTAGGCCCGGACGAAATCCCCATTGAGGTATGGAAATGCCTTGGATGGCATGGAATCCAGATTCTCACCAAATTCTATAATTTACTTTTCCAGAAGAGTGTAATGCCGGACGCCTGGAGACTTAGCACCATAGTGCCTCTTTACAAAGGAAAGGGAAGTAGATACGAGTGTAATAATTACCGTGCTATTAAACTTATGAGCCACACAATGAAACTGTATGAAAGACTGATAGATAGTAGACTGAGACAAGAATGCCCACTATCCGAGAATCAATACGCCTTTGTGCCGGGATACTCAACCAGCGACCCAGTGTTTGCCCTCAACACCATTATAGAGGAATATCGCGCGAAAAATCGACCATTATACTTGGCATTTCTTGACATGGAAAAAGCATTCGACAAGGTCCCGCGCACAGCTATTTGGTGGAGCTTGCGGAATAAAAACATCCCAGATGCATACGTAAATGGTATTATAGACATGTATAAGGCTGTTAAATCCCAAATCAGAACTACGGTGGGTACAACAGATGCTATTGATGTCACAGAAGGCGTTCACCAAGGGTCAACACTGAGCCCATATCTTTCTAGTATCGTTATGGATGCGCTAACCGAGGCAGCCCAAAGGGAGGCACAGTGGACCTTTATCTACGCGGATGATGTGGCAATATGCGCTGATAGCAGGGCACAACTGGAGAGAGCGCTTCAGGCTTGGAGAGACCAGCTTGACATTGGTGAACTTAAACTAAGTATCTCGAAAACTATATATTTAATAATTAATGAGAAATAGAGATAAAAGATGGAAATTATTGAGAACAAGAGAGCAACCAAATTTAATGGATGCGACTGCTGTCATGTATTTGGCGCCAAGATATGAATAAAATCATTTTTAATAATGTCTCATCTTTAGTGTCTAATGGCATTGTTGGTATACAACGTTCTAATTATGTCTAGATTGGGTCTAGGAAAATCCATCGCGAACAATTCATCGTCAGTACAATTCATCGTTTCTGCGATGAATTGTTCGCGATGAATTTACCGGCTACCGTCTAGATTCTTGTGATCATTTTTCACATTCATTTTATTTTTCAAATGTCATATTATAATCCCAAAACATTCCCATCTATTTGAAGAATAAAACATTTAATGCACGTGCATTTCCGGTGCCCTTAATTGGATTATGAAACATCCGCTCTAACGAAAAGAATTATCCATATATTCGGGTTACACAAAGAGCAATGGCGAGTGGGATATTGAATACCACTCAGAGAGCGAAACAGTAGTTTGGATAAGGGATAGTTAGTTATAGATGTTGTTCGGAAATCCTTTAACAGAAGTAGAACTGTGCAGTTATGTGACGCGTATGTCTGCTGGTAGTAGGTGGATGAAGAAAACGCTGGTCTGGATGTCTAGAACAGGACAAAGAAGCATTGGTAGGCCCCAGACAAGATGGTCCGGGAAAAGTGAAACGGGCCTATTCTGTAAAAGAGTCGCGTCCGACAGACAGTCATGTAAGTCCAAAAGGGAGGCTTTCGTCCGATACCATTTGGTCACACTGAAGGCAGTAACTCTGTTTGAGGATTTTTTTTTTAATATTTTGATAAACATTTGAAGCATCTACCCTATATTTCATGGTATCCTTTACAGCAAACAAAAGCAACATAGTATCGCAAAAATTTTGAAAGTTTTTTATGATAATTAATTATACCCGCGGGGAGGCCCATTTACTATGTCACCATGATGATACACAACACGACAAAAGTGTGATGATTTGTTATACAGAAAGGGTAGAAATATCATTTAAATTAAGGTGAATTATAGATCATACACTTAACTGTTTTGTATGATCTATAATTCACCTTAATTTGAACTAGAAGTTTTGGCTACAAATGTGTATAAACTACTTATATGCTATAAAACAAAAAAAAAACAATAATAAATCGAGTATTCACAGATACTGATGTGTGTGACCGCTGTATTGCCTAATATTATTTATTTTTATTTTATTTTTGTGTATTTTCTATTAATAATAATATTTTCTGAAGGTATTTTATTTTTTTTGACTGTGCTACTGGACACAATAAGAAGGCTGTAATAAGTTAGTGAGAAGTCAATAATATGATCAGCCTTTGAGAAGAAATAATACTAAAGAACTAATATGCTACTGCGCATGGTTCCAACACGTGACTGCTGTTAAACTTATACAAACTGTGACGTTTGTCGGTAGCGGCGTATGACATTCTATTTTTAATTTTTAATATTTTAGCTTTACCACATAGGAATTTGATGTTTTAATCATATAATTAGTTAAAGAAAGTACCTACCTTTGGGCTTTGTTGTGTTATCTTAAATGCTTGTGGATAAAAGTTAAATGAATTATTATTGATAATTTATCTCCAGTCACGTGACTGTTGAATAAAGGAACCAATTTTCGGTTCTGCGTATCCAAAAAAGTTCTCTAATAATATTTATACTCAGTGTGATCAGCCTATAAATACTAAAGATAGGATAAAATGACAAAGAAGTATGAAAGGGGCGTCAAGAGAAAATAGCATAATAAATTGGAAAACGGGTGTACCTACACAGAGGTATTCTTTTGAATTAAAGTTGGCACTGTAGTCAGGCACCTATCCATATTCTGTCTTCATGGAGGCTCGTAAACAAATTGGAACAAGTAGAAAATACAAAACACTCTCAATTCCCATTGCTCATTTCGAACAAATTTGAATTTGAAAACTTTGACAGCCAATGAATATTTAATAATGTAGGTATGTATTTAATAATGTTTACTGCATTTACAGTAATATTTTTAAAGCAGTTTAAAAAAAATTTTTTTTTTGTAGTATCTTCATAGTAACATCCCAGTAAACACAGATAGCCATATGCATCAAGCGTCAAAGAAGATTATATTAATATGATGACTGAATTTAATTATAAATCTTGTATTAACGGATACACGCGTGATGTATGTAATCAAAGGCCATCCTGCATTGATCATATATGGGTTAATACAAATCAAACAGAAAATATAATGTCGTGTATAGTGCAATCTGACATCACAGATCATTATATGTGTGTAATGGTGTATCATGACAAAAAGTCCAATGCCCAGGCATCACCATGTAACCCTATTACGGTACGGAAGATTGACTATGAACTCCTAAAACAGAGACTCCAAGATGAATCCTGGACGAGTACTTTGTCAAATAACGACAGCGATATTTGTGCCCAGAATTTTGAAAATACTTTAACGCAACATATCAATTTTTGTACAACAACTAGAGAAATACATAATAATTCACGCACTAAAAAGGTCAAACCATGGATTACCACCGGGATATTAATAGCTGCTCGCAAAAAACATAAATTGTTTATTGAAACAAAGAAATTCCCTAATAACGAACATCTGAAAAGATATTATATATTATACAGAAATAACTTAAACTCACTCATACGAACAACAAAAAATAAATATTATTCTAATAAACTATTGAAAGATGGTAACAATCCCAAATTAGTATGGAATACATTGAATCAGATTATGGGTAGAAATAAAACTTATTCTGCAATCGCTGCGTTGCGCGATGGAACCGAAAGAATAGATGCAAAAAATGAACCGCTTAGGTGTGCTAATATGTTTTGTAATTTTTTTGTTAACATTGGTAAACAAATGGCGGGGGAAATACAAAATCAGATGATGCACGATTTGGATTCTGGTGATGATGCGAATGGCGAGTGTGATTCTGCTGATGATGCGAATGGCGAGTATGCTTTTTGCGATTTCAAATTAACAAATGAAAATGAAGTTTCAAAAACTATCATAGAGCTAAAAAGCGGTTCATCCCCGGGCTACGATGGGATCGATGATAAACTGCTTAAGAGTTGCAGAGAACTACTGAGTATACCTATTGCTCATATCATAAATGCTAGCTTTAAGACAGGTAAGTTCCCCTCAATATACAAACAGACCATAATTACTCCTATTTATAAGGCGGGCGAGGCTGAAAATATAAATAACTACAGACCAATATCCTTGGTCTCCTCCATCGCTAAAATATACGAAAAAATAGTGAAGAAACAATTGGTTCAATATCTAGAGACGCACGCACTACTAGCAGAAAATCAATATGGTTTTAGACCGAATATAGGGACAGAGGATGCTATCGCAAAGGTCACATCAATTGTAATGAAAAATCTAGACAGAGGGCATAAATGCTTGGGCATATTTATAGATTTATGCAAGGCTTTTGATAGTGTATCTCATTGGAAATTAATTAAGAAACTACGATCTTTTGGTATATCGGGTAGGATTTTGGAATGGTTTCGCAGTTATTTGACATCTAGACCCCAGAGTGTAAAAATATGTGGTACATTGAGTGAACCAAGAGTATCAGAATATGGTATCCCCCAGGGAACGGTGATTGGACCGGTATTATTTATTCTATATGTTAACGATATGTTTAGACTTAATATGGAAGGAGAAATAATATCATACGCCGATGACACGGTTGTCATCGTCAGTAAGCCCTCATGGAGCGAACTGAATTTAGCAGCTAACGGGGACGTCGCTTTATTAAAGCGATGGTTTGAAAAGAGTTTGCTTTCGTTGAATACAGAAAAAACTAATTACATTTTATTTTCCCTTAAAACCCCTACTAATGATTCTCATAGTATAAATATCAGAGTATGTGACGCCGAATGCGGGGAGTCCGCATGTGGTTGTACTCAGCTACGGAGAGCTGAAAGTGTCAAGTATTTGGGGATACATATCGAAGGAAACATGAAATGGAGAAAACAAATTGAAAATACGATCAAGAGAATTAGAAAAACAATATATATACTTATTAGATTAAGAGAGATTGTCGACTTAAAAATAGTGAGAACGGTATATTTTGCTTTGGTGCAGTCGCTCCTACAATACGGAATAATTGGATGGGGAGGGACCTACAGGACGAATCTCGAACCACTAGCAGTTGCACAAAGATTAATTATAAAAATAATCCTTAAAAAGCCCTCAGACTTTGCAACGTTAGAATTGTTTAGGTTATTCCCGGTGATGAATATCGGTATGTTATTCGCATACTGTGGACTGAAACAAATAAAAAAAGAGCTAGCAAAAAACAAGTATGAAATAAGTGGTCGACCCCGTACACATGGCAACATAGTTAGAGCGAAGCTGAAAACATCTGCCGCACAGCACCACTATGACTTTGCCTGCGTAAAGACGTATAATTCTTTGCCACCGGACATAAAATCAGAACGAAACAAGTACACTTTCAACAATAAAGTTAAAAAATATTTGCTGCGGTTCAGTTGAATTATCCGGACAGATTCGCGAGAAACGCGACACTATTAATTGCAATTCAATATATTTTTGTAGAAGCCACCCACACAGGTACCTAGGTATGTTAACGATAGTGTTATGTTTGCATTGTGGGCGTGTCTTTGATTTCTGGGTGACTACCGGGCGGCGGTGTACTAATGATGAAGAAATGTAAATATGTATGTATATGCCTGTAAGACTTTGATAATGTACTGTAATAAAACAGGTGTTTGTATTTTTGATGTTATTGAGGATAACTGGTTGTTGTATGTTTTTTTTTCTCTCTTGCATTGTCGTAGGTATAATTGAAGCCTTCTCCTACACACAAGCTTATAGCTTTAGTGGGAGAATAATAACGTAGATATTTAAGTGAATGTAAATTATTTTAAGAGATTTTTGTATATGCATAATTTTATTGTTTAAATAAATAAAAAATAAATAAAAAAAAAATATTTTAAAAACAAATTTACTAACGTGAAATTGCATGGAACCGAAGTTTTACTGAATGAAAAGGTATAAAAAGATTAAAGATTGATTTGAAATAAAAATAAATGTAGTTCAAACCATATAAAACATTTTATAAACATTTAAATGAAAGTATTGAGTAGTACATTTTCGGAGTTTGACATTTCGTAGGTCGGTAAAACAGCCCCCTTCATCAATTGATTAGGCATTTCACATATTTTTTTTTTAAATTCCACACATAGAGGGTGCTATATAGTTAAGCTAAGACTCAAACCATGTGAGAGTAAAATATTTCAACAAAACTTCCACACTATGTAGGTAGGTTCCTATAACATTATTATTGATCAGTGATATGGTTTTTTTTTTAATTGAATCTGTGCTCACTCAAAGTGAACACAAATACATTCCTTGACTCTTTCACAGTAAGCTACTTAATGCTTGTGTCGTGAAAGAGGAAGATGGTGAGCACCAAAAATTTTTTTAATTGATTTAATCTACATATTTTTATGCATTATTTAAAAAAAACATATTTGCATTCGCCACCTCTTCTCTTTAAGTATAAACTATAAGTGTGCGAAATTTCATACTCCTCCGTCCGCGAAATTTTTATGAAAAAAGTGGCATAGTTTTTCACGTATGAATACAAAGATTAGTAATATGTTAATAATAATAATAAGGTGATAATTTTTAACGCGCCGTTTTGTGACACAATGGCCACCTCAAGGGCGCAAAGCAAATATACCTACATACATAAAAAATTAATCCTATACAAGATACATAAAATAGGCTTAAGAGAACACAAAATTAAGCCATGGACTATTAACATTACACGTAGTATCTACATTATTGCATACATAATATAGGTATTGCAATAATAAGTATTCTACATACAGTTAGGATTAAGCATTTAACAATAACAATTATTATAACTAAAAGCATTTTGGTATTAAAGTTTTGTTTAAGAATTGTCTGGATATGATATTTTAAACAAATGTGTTTTTAAAAGCTTCTTGAAATCTTCCACTGTCCTGGCATTTCTGAGATCTACAGGATGATTGTTCCAGAGCTTTGGACCAAAGTTAGTGAACGCTCTATCGAAGTATTTTGGCTTGTTGGATGTGTTAATTTGAACCAGCTTATTGGTAGATTGCATTTGGGATGTTGTGAGGTAATGCCGTTTTTCATTGGAAATGTAATTTGTTTGAGAATTATAGACACTCTTTATTTCCCATGATGTTTCAGAAAATAAGCAGACATTTTGGAAAGAATTATCGTAAGGAAGATGTTGAAAGAAGTTCGACGGGTCAGCTTGTCTTATATATAAAAATGGAGAGCTATTTCCCGATGTCATCGCATCACGCCTAAACGGCTGGACCGATTTCGCTAATTCTTTTTGTGCCGTGTAGGCTTTTATCAGGAGAATGTCCTTTAAGAAGAAAAAAATTAAGAAAAATGCATGGAAAATTAGAAAATTAAAGAAAACTCTACGTAGAAAACCTTATTAGTACATTTGACCTTATAATTTTTATATTACAATTTTGAAATGTTGACAGAAATTGACAATTGGTGCGATTGACAGAATGCGGATGGAATATACATGGTTTAAAACAGATGCATCGTTCGGAATATCATTGGTCAAATGATAATTAATTCATCACCATACAAATTCGAATTCATAGTTAGGAACACAGGACAACGTCTGTCGGGAAAGCTAGTTGTTTTATAAAAAGGAATAAAATTATTGCATAACTAGCTGACCCGTCGAACTTCGTATCGAAATAAATAATATGGGTACTCTAGGTTTTATGCAACAGAGCTCAAATTCGTTTTTTAGTTATTCAACACGAATGACTATTTACTGGCATTAGCAAAACCTGCATACCACGCAGCATTCATTGGGTCTGAGTTTATTTTTACATCAAAAACTTATAACCTATGTTAATATGATATGGCAAGAGGTCATCATTGCGCAAGATCGAGTGCAATGGAGAGCTCTTAAGCCTCACTTTGCTCCTGAGTGGAGTTCAAAGGGAGTTTTAATTTTGATTGATTTGATGTTCATATGTAAAAAAAAGAATTTAGGTATGTCATTATATTCAATATTTTAATAGTTATTTTGCTCAGTTAAAATAATATTGATTGATTAATCAAAGTACGATAAGGAACATCTCCGTAACGATTCAAAATACGCATTGAGGTGTCAATTCTTTTTTTGCCCATCACGCTGATTCGCGAAGGGGGTAGGCAGAGAGTATGGACTTCCATTCCTTCCAATCCAAGCTCATTCGCTTCCTCCAAACGCATAACATTCCGCATACGTGCTCTTATATTCCTCTTGCTCCTGACTTGGCCCTCACGTAAGACGGCACCGATATGGTCGGTCTATGTCATTCCAGGTCGGCCTCGTCTGCGTGCACCAATTCTTTCAGATTTATATTTTTTTTAGTCATTCTCTCTTCGTTCATTTTCTTTACCTGCCCAAACCTTCTTTCTTTATTCACTTTCATTCTAGTCACTACACTAACATCCACTCCACATTCCTTTCTAATATTGTCATTCTTCACCTTATCAATAAGTCTCTTTCCGCATATCCTACGCAGTGATCTCATATCCACAGAATTTAGTTCAACTTCCAAATTTATCTTCCATGTCCAAGTTTCACTCCCATAAATCATAGATGGTATCAGGATTGCATTGAGCATCAACTGTCGATTTCAGAGATATCTTCTTAGAGGTCTAAGTGCACCGCCAACCTTTCTACCAGCCAATTTCCTTCTTTCAATCTCTTTTTCACACCTTGCATCTCTTCTAAATAAATTACCTTCTTCTTCTTCTAATTAAATAGACATACGTCCAAGTTCTCGACATTCACTTTCACACAAAATTGTGTTCTTAAATATTCTCTTTCAAAACATTGGAAATAAATAAAAAGCACATTTAATGCAGTATCTATGAATTTTTTTTTTCGTTTTCTTTAAATTTCTAATTATCCACGCAATTTTCATATTTTTTTTTGTTCCCATAAAACCTTCTCCTGATAAAAGCCTACATGACCAAAAAATAATTAGCGAAATCGGTCCAGACGTTTAGGTGCGATGCGATGACATCGGGAAATAGCTCTCCATTTTTATAGTGTTCTTAAATTTTCTAATTTTCCATGCATTTTTATTATTTTTTTTCTTATAAATCAACCTTCTTTCGATAAAAGCCTACACGACAAAGAAAGAATTAGCGAAATCGGCCCAGCCGTTTAGGCGTGATGCGATGATATCGGGAAATAAATCTCCATTTTTATAGCGTTCTTAAATTTTCTAATTTTTCACGCATTTTTCTTATTTTTTTTTCTAAATCAACCTTCTCCCGATAAAAGCCTATACGACAAAAAAAGAATTACCGAAATCGGTCCAGCCGTTTAGGCGTGATGCGATGATATCAATCAATCAATCAATCAATATAAATAAAGGAGTCAGTTCGTATATATGTATGTATGTAACGTCCTTTATAGACGGCTAAACTAGGGATACCAGAAGTAAAGTAATACCCTCTATAGCGAGTCTAATTTCCAGTGGACGTTTAAGGCTAAAAATATTTGGAAAATGTTATTTATCGATAAAAATATTAGATTTTTTCATAAATCTCCCATACAAATTAAGATTTTCATCCTGCCATTTTGTCAGAATCAGGTATCTTGAAACTGTATTTAAATCTCATTTAGTTGCACCGTCGCTACTCATGTACGGTTTTGTTTTAATCTACAATGCATAAACTTTCTATTTATTTCAAAAAAATTTCCTCTATAGAAGTAAAATCATTGCAACAAAGTAAAACAATTTAGCTTATTTTACTTATGAAATGTCATCATATTCCTCCATATTGTGAAAATTTAGGGAGATTTAGAGTTGCCGTTGTAAAAAAAACTTTTGGATTATAATAATGTTTGCATTAATATGTAGGTAGGCATTAATATTGAAATGCATTAATGAAGAAGGTAACTACAAAGAGTATGATTGAGTAGTTTCAGCGTGATGTCATAACGCATGAATATAACAACAACGTTTCATATTTATAATAATTAGAAGATGTAATAAATCAATTCTTCCTAAGCAGGTATAGCTTTCTGTTGAGAAATACAATACTCAGAAGATCATCACTTTAATGGTCGAATGATCTCTGTGGGCTCCGTTGAAACCAGAATGAAAACTTCAAAGTTTGGACGATCTTTCTGGGCTTAGAGAATATTCTTTTAGGTGGCATTTGATTGTGTCGTCCTCATAATTCAACCTAAAATAAATAAATAACATCAGAATACAATTTTTATAATGTTTATGTATGCATGTTTAAGAGGGGAATATTATTTACTTTAATGGAAATTTATCATTTGATTAAACACCACAGTTAATATGTTTGTGTAAGTGAAATGAATGATTCATTTCTCTTACTATAATAATAATTATTATAAGTATAACCTCATATTAAACATTTTTCCTGAAGGTATACTGTATAATGTTTGCAATAAGTATATTGTTATAAAAAAGTCTTTAATAAACATAAACACAAAATATAAGTACATTATTTAAGCAAAAGTAAAGTTGTGCAATTAGTTTAGTACCTACCTAATAAAAATAAAAGGAAACATAATGCATTAATTGAATTTTGAAAAAAGAATTGTGATTTTAGTACATATTTTGTTTTGACGTCTATAAAAAGTTTGACGTTTGGCGATGGCAACCACAGACAATAGAACTACCATAAGAGAGGACAGCAAAAAAAAACGCAAACGTAATGATCCTGTTTTTTTTAATCCTATTTTTACATTTCGTGTACAGAATGTAATACAAATAAACAAAAACCTAATTTTTTAATGATCTTTCTGATTATTTTAATATATTCCAAATATATCAAAAAGTTTTGAAAAAACATTATTTATTAATTGAACATTTGAGATTATGGCAGGGTGATATGCCAAAAAGAAGAAAAAGAAGAAGCTACTGACATCTACGCACATAATAGCATATCACAACTGTCAAAAAAAATATGCAGTACGAGTTATTACAATCATAAGAATAAATGTTTAAAAGAAAAATCCACAAGAACTGGTAAGTAAAATTACATGGGATAATAAATTATTATATAAATTGTGTTTTCAAAACTAATGTTTTATTATCATTGTTTACAGAATCTTGAGTGTTTACCAATTATGACAAAAATCAAGGATATTTTGCACTGCAAATCATGAATTTGTGAAATGGAAAAATAATACCTCTCCTAAACATTTAAAGGTAGTTATATTTTATACAAGCATGTAATGGAGTGATTTGATAACATTTGAAGCATTTTATCAACCAATTTTTTAAATAAAAATCAAATATAAACGTTGCATATTTTCTCATACAATCTCTTGATTCTCAATTTGATGTTTTTGTTTAAAAAATGAAGATATTGCTGGGCATTGTCATTTGGTTATTCTATTTGGATAAATTAAAGGATTTGATAACATGTTCGAATAATAACACTACAATTTGAATAGGTTAATTTAAGGTTGGAACATAGTTTTTAGGGGGGTTTCTGGACACCTCCTCGAGTGTTAACACTACACTTTGTTAGGTTAAAACATATTCATTTAGGAGGTTTTTTGTCAAATATCAAAAGAAGCCCGCAAACTTAATAATAATTACCATTTTTTAACGAAATTTAACAAATATTAATTTAAAAAGTGAGAATTCTGTCACTGTCTTCTTTATAATTCCACTATTTCATTAAATATTTACCAGTCTTCAAAACCCAACAAAAAATATGTGTTGCTCATGGATTCTGTGTTTATTTTAATTGAATAATATTTTTTTACAGTGCATCGGGATCAATATGAGTCCTTCAACTGTTGCCGATGAAAATGTTGGATGGTCAAAGTGGTCCCGTTCGAAGGCAAATATCTTAGATGCCCAACATGAGAGATTGGACTGGACCCTGAACAGCGGGGGTGTTGAAGTAGTGGTTGCCAATGTCGTGAGACTCGATACGACATAAACAGAAGACAGGCCAGCAGCTCTTCTTTCAATAGGATAGACAATATAATAATTAGATAGACTATAAACAGCACACACTGTACGCTAAATATTCTATTCGTTAAATCTTTTCAATATGTGTAATTGCATATAATTAGCTATAGTATTTCACAATCCTGTATGTTACATTGTAAATATGTTAAAAGAACAAGGCTTTATTTTTATAGATATAATAATATAGTCTATCACACCTTACGTCTATTCAACTTATAGGAACCTTTTTTTTCATTACTTTTATGGATACAAACCTGAGACTTCATAATTTAGTTTAGTTTAATATTGCGATGATGAGGTTATGTAACTAGGACCACAATGTATCCTTAAATATTATATGTTCAATTTTCTTTACGCGCCTGCTGTCTTATTGTATTTTGTTTGTGTCTTTGATTTTAAGCTAAGAAATAGGACTAAATAAGTGCACTTTTTCT
The DNA here is from genome assembly GCA_963576905.1 of Mystacides longicornis. NCBI lineage: Eukaryota > Metazoa > Arthropoda > Insecta > Trichoptera > Leptoceridae > Mystacides > Mystacides longicornis. Next base: position 12,286,566 of record OY756437.1, read on the forward strand.
AATGATTTGGAATATTATTACTTCAACCTACTACATATATTTTTTGTATTTTATGCATCGTCACTATTGAAGTATGATAAATTCAAATACAGATCAAATTTTTTTATAGCAAATACCGAAGTACCTAACGAAATTTCCAGTAACGAATCGTCAATTTGTCCCTGAAAAACTTCCATTAAAGATGTACTGAACCAAAATTTGTTGTAACGAAGTCAATCTAATATCGGCATTAAAATTTCTTCAGTTTGTCCTTGGTATTGGTGAGTTTGAAAGTGTTTGCCGAACATATTTCCTTTACATGATTGATGAATCCTTCAAATTTGTTTTTGTTCTCACCTAATAATAGCAATTATATTTTATTTGACATCATTAGGTATAATATGGCGACACAAAAAATTAAATTTTATAAGTGAAATTAATAGTTTTATTTAAAAACCAACCAACCAAATAAAATCAAGCAACGATATGCCTTGCACAATTTAGCATATTCATAGATCCTGGGAGCTTTGTAAACATTGTAATGCTCATGGTTAAACCATACTCTCCAGGATTCTCTATCGTTCATGGGCTCCAAAATCTTACGAAGCATTCTTCTCTCAAATGTGTCCAGCATTTCCATGGATTTCGCAGTCATTGCTCATGCTTCCTATCCATATGTCATAACTGTTCTTATAATAGTTTTGCAGAGAGTGATCTTTGTTTTTCTATGGACACTTCTTGACTAGAGCACAGGCAGTAGAGTAGAGAAGAATGCTTTGTTTTCTGTTGCTATCCTTCGCTTGATTTCTATATTATGTCCCAATTCCTTTGCTGTTATTTCCAAGGAGTCAAAGACTTCTCTTATGGCTATCAGGAATCGTCCTACTATGTTGAGATCATAAGCATATCTGACGATTTGGCTACTTTGGAAATAAATATTAGGATTTGTACTGTTGTGGTATGTATGTGAGGGCCAGTCAGTCACCTTGCTTGAGTCCCTGGCCATCTAGGAGCTCATCTGTGAGTTCTGCGCCGTTTTTGCATTGGGTTGCCCTAATCAAACATAACTTCACAGATATAAATTGAAGTATCATGGTCATAATGCACTATTCCTGGGCAACGCACGGGTACTTAAGCTAGTCGGGAAATAAATCTCCATTTTTATAGTTTTCTTAAATTTTCTAATTTCCTATGCATTTTTCTTAATTTTTTTGTTCTAAAAGGACACTCTCCTGATAAAAGCCTACACGACAAAAAAAGAATTAGCGAAATCGGTCCAGCCGTTTAGGCGCCATCCGATGACAACGCGAAATAGCTCTCCATTTTTATATATAAGACAAGATATGATACTAACTACGTAGATAGTAGATGCGGTATTCGAAACAAACATTTAAAAAAAATTGTCATTTGGCACCTGAATAAAGACCAGGCATTAAAGACTCCGCTTTTGAAACGAAGGTCTTCAGGAGAATTTTGGGTATAAGATGGAATCACCGCATCACGAACGACGCAATACGCCAGCGCACCAGGCCATCACTTCTACTATTATGTAGAGGAGAGGGACGTGGCTGGGCTGGTACATGACGTGTTAAAATGACATTTGGTCGGGGAGAGCGCTGTTATTCCTTCCATCAGGGTCCCGAAGGCGAGGAAGACCCTCTCATACCGTGTTCCGCTCCGAAGCAGAGCTGAGTGATTTACACATTGTGTGCAACATCGAGCTCAAAGGAGAGCTCTTGTTGCCTCCCTATATCCCTTAACGTGGGGCGAAAGAGAGTTTGGATTTGGATGGGATGGTTTATTAAGGACGGAGGCAAAGTAAGGAGAATAGTGACTGCGTCAACAAATTCTCACAGACATTTGCTAATTTCCTATGACTATTCCAGACAATTGCCCTTTGGTCATGAAATAAATAAAACGGAACCATATTTATTCGAACTTTCGAACGGTTTCCTGTTTAATTTAAAAGGATTATTACGTACAACAAAAAACACTGTCCCGACCGCGAATTGAACCCGGGACCTCTATCACTAGGAAACTGAGAATAAATTATTTCGGGTGAGGTTAGAATGTTTCAACAAAAACACTCAGTTACTTAAGATTCGCGTCTGAGAAACCCGAAAAATCGAAAACATGTTATTACTCCCAAAATATATCAACAAAACTACAATTATTATTTTTGTTCGCATTCTCTGGGGATATTATCAAAATCAAATACGAAAAAAAATAGCATAGTGTGATGCAGTCTTGATTTATATCTCACGTCTTGTTGCAAGAAGGAGGATTCTAATGAGACAATTTTATAGTCTGTTTCACCGTGTCTCCTGGGTGCTGAGCCAGACGTGATTAACTGCACGCTCTCTCGCTCTGTTTAAACGATTGTCATTTTTACTCTCTTCGAGATATCAGTTTGCTCTTATTTAAATTAAATTTCGCTACAAAAGAGATATCGCAATGTCAACTGTTTTATGGTTAAAAATAGACTAAACATGCAGTTTAATAAAATTTAACAGTGCTTGAGTTTTAGTTGAATAGGACGTGAGATACTCTCGCGGCTGAAGCTTTGATTTCCAAAATAAGCTGTGATATCATATAGCGGCCGTAATAAAGTGAGGAATTAAATAGCTTTGAACGGTATTTTTTTTCTTTCCAATGTGGCAATCCCTTCTTTAGATATTGATCTAAAAACTTTGAACCTTTTTTTGATGTAAATAAAATGCGTGGTTTCATTGAGGGAAAAATTGTATTGTTTATTATAATATCAGGTTTTTATTGTATATGTGAGAAATAAAATGAAATGATAACTGTTTATTTATTTATCTTTCTACGGCTTCATTAGTAATTTACAAAAGACATATAAAAACATAATAACAAACAGACACAGGTAAGATTAACATTCAGCTAGATATAACAGATTTTTTTCTTTTTATTTAAGTCACTAAATAAATAATATAAAAGCAAAAATTTGATGAACAAACAAAAACGCTAAAATAAAAAAAAACAAACCCTAAAATTTTGTAAAATGTACCTTCTAAAATCAATATAACTAATATACAACGGATCATAAAAATTATTACAATAGGTATGTTGGAAAGGTGATATATGAATGAACTTTGCGTTCGTTTAATATTACGGCCGCTATATATACATCAGCACTACTTTTCTAGGAAATCAAAGCTTAACATGCTTTACTGTTAATGCAATTGCGATAAAACTTTTGTTACTTTATGAACTCCAACAGAGTTTAAAGTAAGTATTTTTTTTGGACGATAGCCGCTTTCGTGATATTCATTTGTATTTTCAGGGCTTACAATAAATTATTCTTCAGGTGCCAGAACTCATACACTGCAGCTACATCTCTAATATAAATGAAATTCGGGTTAGTGCGAACACTTATAACTCGTGATCGGCTAAACAGATTTTTATCATTTTTGGTTTATGGGATTCTTCTCCGATAACTAAATAACTAATAAATCACCGAAAAAAGATAGCAAATAATTTAAAATATAATATTAAAGTTAGTATGGAACGGATTTCCTGCGACGCAATCGCCATCTATGATAAATTATATACTTAACAACATAATAATTGTCTACATGTTTGTTATTTGTTTGTTTACAAGCATTGACATTAATAATACCTATTGGTAAATAATAAACAAATAAATAAATGAATAGAACTTTATTGCTCCAATGTAAAATGTGGCGACAGTAAAAAAGACAGTCGAAAGGGCGGACTTATCCCGAAGGATCTCTGCCAGCCAACCCAGTTAAAACAACATATTGAAAAAGTAAAAATTGACAAAACAAATACCTAAATAAATAAAAATACATCAATCAATCAATCAATTCTCCCTTTTTACACCCCACTCAGGGGCATAGGGAGGCAACAAGAGCTCTCCATTGCGCTCAATCTTGAGCAATGTTTATGACCTCCTCCCACACCATGTCCATATCCCTCAACTCTGCTTCGAAGGAGCGGAGGGAGGAAGGTGGGGACGCTTCTCATCTTACAATGAAGAATTGCAGATTTAGGCCTGCATATTGGGAAATCTAGAAAACTAACGGTCGGCAATAATCCTGCGGAATGAGTTAATGGTCGAACAGACGCGACATTGCGGTGGGAGCGGATTCCACAATCTCGATCCATGCACCGTGAAGAGTCCTGTATAAATGTGGAAGGGAATTTTTTTTGCTGCTTTGTCGAGATTCTATGATTACCACTTCCTTTGTTGAGATTTGCAGGTGGGTTGTGATATAAAAGATTTGTGTCTGAGTAGGAACAAAATTGTTGCAGCTGTTAGTTATTTTTGCATTCTAATACGCTAAGTAAATAAAAATGTATGAAGTTATATGAAATATTTACTCACTAGGTAATATTGTTTGATATTTATGCCTAGCCATCTATCTACTTACATTGGGCGCCTAAATTCTGTTGAATAAAATCAAAAACAGAGGCAGATTCATAATAATTATAATAACCATCGAATAAAATTAATTCAGAGCTGAAATTAAAGGGCAGTGGCGCATGAGTCTACCACCGAAAGATTACCCCATTATCGTCAATTTGAATTCGGAACACGTTCGAATAATGCGAATTGGTTATTGGACAGAATTACAAATTACGAATAAAACATTTTTTTTAAATCGTTAGCCAACCAAATCTCTTCTTAAATACTTACATATTTTTTGCATTTGAATTTAGAATGCTTAATTTTTTAAATTATAAACTGAATTTATTTTGATTTTGTTTCGTGAGGAAGAAATAAAAACAGTTAGTACGCAATAGAATATGTTCCATAGAGAGAAAACTTACTGTTTCATCTGTCACTCTATTCAAGTGTTAAGCGCAGCCTACCGTAAACAAAGGATTAACATAAAGATAATGGAAAAGACAAAATTGAATGTACTTGAATTTTAAAAATAGAATATCACAGATAAAAAAAATTGTGATGGTATCTACAAGACAGGTACCAGCTTTGGATATAAACTCTCTATTCCAATTGTGTTGAAGATTTATTCCAATTTTGTATGGCTTGTTTTCTATTTTTCTATTTGATCTATTTGAGACATGAAGAAATGAATTGAGAAAGGCAAGAAGGTATCCGAAACATGAAGTTTAAAATGCGTTTAAGCCTTGAAAAATAATTTTATTCATTACAAAAATGATAAGCAAATTCTAAAAAAGGCGAGAAAGAACTCCCGAACTATCTAAAATGTCATGGATCGAACACATCAGGCTGAGTTAACCTAGTGACTAAGGTAATTGATTAATTGAAACTCGATCATGGTTTGAAGGTAAGAAAGGATCATGTAAGAAAATTTTCCACATCTACATCCTTTTGAAAGGTCTACCCGGGGTAGGCTTGTCTGAAATTGGACGGGACCGGTTTGCTAAATTTTTTTTTACCCATTACGCCGTGTCCTTTGGGGTAGGCAGAGAGAACGGACCTCCACTCTTTTCTATCCAAGCATACTTCTTTCGCTTCTTCCACCGACATAACATTTCTTATTCACCCCTCCTTTTTATCTTACTTCTTACCTGGCCTTCCTTGAGGACGGAATCGATGTATTCGATCCACGTCATTCTCGGTCGGCCACGCTTTCTTACACCTTTCCTTTCAGCCTTATAAATTCTCTTTGTCATTCTGTTTGCATCCATTCTTTTCACATTCCCAAACTATCTCACAACACTTACTACCATACCACATTCCTTCCTAATATTTGCATTCCTTTCCATATCCCATATAAAGTTTTTCCACATATTCTTCGAAGCGATTTCATCTCTACTGCATTTATACTGCATTCTTCTTTTTTCGTTCATGTCCACGTTACACAACCATACATCATCGATGGTAACAGGATTGCTAAAAAAACTAAAAATAATCATTTGTTCAAATACATAATTTCAAACTGTTAGAAGTGAAAGAAACATGGAAATCTGCATAAGATCTCGTGTATCACTTCAGTAAGTAAAGGAAATGAATGTTAAAAATAGCATAGGTACATCAAAAATAACAAGCTAAAAGGTTCTCCAATATATAGGTAGGTACATCTATTCTTATAAGAGGGGGTTTGTTTTGGAATAAAAAAAAATAATAAAACATCTTTTCTTCGGGTAAAATAAATAAATTGACTCGCAAAATTCATCTTTTTTGTCAACGAAAAAAGCCCCTTCCTGAAAACTTCATTAATAAAAATATTATTATAATGAAATTTAAATCAAATTTCTCGTCACGAATGTTTATCCAAGTTGTCAAAGAAGAATGGCAAAGTGTAATAAGTTTATTAGGGCAGATTCCCTTGACCGATAATCTCAACCTATTTCTCCGTTGTAGTGGGTCGTGGTTGACTTCCGCGTGGGTGGGCCGAAGGCTGTTGTGCCTCCCGCCCACTAGAGGTTAGTACACGGGTGTTTGAAGGCAAACAAGTGTCTAGATTTGAATGGACGAATTGAACCTTCTTTTAGCGGGGGTTAGGCTGATGTTTATTTTTAAACATCACAAAATAGATTCTAGAACACATAATGTTTTCTAAATATATTTTGCGAATGTGTGTAGCATATAGGTACACTCCTAAATAAAGTAGGTCTTATGGCAAGAACACTTTTTATTTTTACCCATCACGCCGTTTCCCGAAGGGGGTAGGCAGAGAGTACGGATTTCTATTCTTTCCCATCCAAACAAACCTCTTTCGCTTCTTCCAAATGCATAACATTCCGTATATACAATAATATACACGCTCTCCTATTTCTTTTGCTCCTGACTTCTAAGACTGAACCGATATGATCGGACCATTGCCCTTATTCTCGTAGCGGTCTTAATACGCTCTTATCTTGATTGACAATCATAAAATGGCGGATTGGTATTCACAGAACAAGATATCTAGTAGATATCTAAAAATTCGTTATGTTTGAAATATCAGTATGAAAATGATCCAGTTCAAGATAGGATTAACATTAGATTCCGATAGTTTTGTGAATACGACTGCTTGCGATCGTGTCTTAATCTTATCGTTAAGTGATTTTTAAATGCGATTGATTACGAGAATAGCCCTACAGGTCATTCGAGGTCGACCTCGTCTGCGTGCACCCATTCTTTCAGAATTATAATTATATCCTTTTTGTCATTCTCTCCTCGTTCATTTTCTCTAGATGCCCAAACCACCTTAATTTATTAACTTTCATTCTAGTCACTACACTAACATCCACTCCACATTCCTTTCTAATATTCTCATACCTCACCTTATCCATCAGTCTCTTCCCGCATATCCTACGAAGTGATCTCATTTCCACAGCATTCATTCCAACTTCCATATTTTTCGTCCATGTCCATGTTTCACTCCCACACATCATGGATGGTATCAGGATTGCATTGTGCATCAGCTGTTTGGATTTGGCAAGAACACGGGTTTTATTTAAACATATTGAATATTTATTCAATCCTAACCCATTTTTTCGTCGGAGCTTTAAAACAAGTTGCTTACTTACATACAAAATTCTTGGGATAGGTTTATCTTGTAGGTTATTATATATAGGTTTATTGAAGTAGTTGGTGTAGTCTAGCGGCTACGACGCCGGCTTTTGTACTGTTTCGTTCGGAAATCGTGGGTTCGATCACAGGTGCCGACTATCTTCCTCTTTCACGACACAAGCTTTAGGTAGCTTACTGTGAAAGAGTCAAAGAGTGTATTTGTGTTCACTTTGAGTGAGCACAGATTCATTTAAAAAAAAATCTATATTGATAGAAGCATATCAAGACGGTCATTGTAATCGGAGACCTGTCAACCTCTTTATATATCCTCTTCTTCTCTTTTCGTAGATTTAACAGTCTGTTTTGTCATGTCAGTGTCGTCCTCTTAAAAAACCTGAATAAAAATTGTTTTTCCATCGTTTTGGATTTTTTCTGATCGGGATTGCCAAATAGTTGTAATTTTTAAGTGATACGCTTTTTTAATTTCAGCCGTTTCTCCAAATATGAATGGCAGTATTACTATTTTTGACATCCCCATCTGACGCCATCTTTAACCTGGAAGACTTCTATAAATCGCAAGTGAAAAATCACCTTGATAAAAATGGCCAAAAAAGGCTATAAACATATTGAAATTGTATAACAATAGTAATTTAAATAGTTTAAAATTTTCGACTTGATAAACCCTGATTTCATGGATCTTTCTCCAGATGGTAGAAGATACGAAGATCTAATGGTTTACTGACATTCTACCAGTTTAAGTTACCCCCAAACTAGAAATCGCGCACTTTAAGAATCTTCCAAATGATAAGTACAGGTAGGTCTGCAAGTACCTACCCTATTTAAATGTTTGACTTTCATTTTAGCAATATTGTCCAAGATTATTGTTATGAACGTCTCGAGCAGGCACGTGTGCCTAATAAGTACAAAATCATTCATTTCAGGGCTTTTTATTGCCCACTATGACCATAAAGCTTGCTATCCTTAACATGTTTTTATTTAGTAGGTACCTCAACATCTACCTAGTATACCTAGTAGCAAAATCTGTCGATCAATGGTAAAGATAATGATTTTTAATTGTTTGATTGCCCTATAAATTAGTCGATCTCGTTATTATATATTATCTTATTATATTATTGTCACTTAGTGGATCTCCTTATTACATGGATCTCAATTTAACTTTATCACTGCGAACAATTCGACATTTCTTGCAAACTGTTGTGTGTAGAAACCTCAAGTATCACATTTTGACGATAGGTAGGTATACTAATATTTCCCGCCTGAGGCCCTGTGCTAGCTGGTCGCATGATCGTGCGAATGCGATGATCGCATTAACGCGGACGCCCTGTTCAAACATATTATAACATTGAATGAACGTGTTCTAACTGGGCAGACGGACAGACGTAAATTCGATCGTAGGATTGGTGCCTTGTTTGAAATGATCGCGCGTTGCTTGTATTAATTGCTCTATTGTATCGTTAATATACGACACCTACTTGCCAAAAGTTCTTACTTACTTAAATTCATATTTTTATTTTTTTTGCGTTGTCAATGAAAGTGGACGCGCGATTATACGATGGCAGTTAGGACACACAATTTTTCATCGCGCAATCACAAATTTGTTTATGCGTTCATCGCAATCGCACGATCGTGCGACCACTTAGGACAGGGCATGACACTTATAGGTACTGAAAAAATATAAAGGCATGAAAAATATTTCGCGTGGCTGAAACAAAAATACTGAGTTACGGACGAACTAAACAAATTATTAAACAGGATGTCGTAATAAAATTATATTGGTATAAAGATAAACATCAGCTACGACTTTAATGTTTTTAAATAGCAAGGGGTAATTCTCATATTGGGTACAATTGGGACAAACCGCACGAAATAAAATCGTATGTTTCTCTTACGAAATTTAGATCAAACTACCTATTGTAATTAATTGTGTGTAGAAAAGGTGTAATGGATCCCTGAGATCTAATTGACGGCCCATTTAAACGTTGTATTCGTTCGGCCATTCCATTGAAATGTCGGTCAGTAGCAGAGGAAGTGACACATTTAATAATTATTAACCCCATTTTATTGACAGGTAATAACATCCAGAATATAAACTATGTCGATGGCCCCAGAGCAGTGAGTTATTGTTTATTTTTAGCATGTAGATTTGGTAAGAGGTGGGTTGGGTACATGAGGTAAAAGGTGTGGTCACTCAACTATGTGAAGTTATACGCAAGGACATCGTTGGAATAGAAAAGGTTTTCAATAAGTTCAAAAGTTTTATTTAATCTAGATAAATAAACATATTGTGCAAGACTGCCAGCTCAAAAAGTTCAAAAGAAGCCTCCAAAACATCAACAAAGCTATTCCGGAGGCGGTGGACTGGCTGATGGCGCTGAAGCCAAGACTGTAGAAGAGGACGGGTCGCAGCCTTCTACAGGTTAAGATTATTTCCGGAAAAGCCATACGAAAAGTAAAGTAAGTACATATTATAAAGAGCTCTTTTGGATGCCTAATGATAAGAGCCCGGATTATATCTATAATTTAATGCCATATGAATGAATAAAATATGCATCAAATGTGCCAATATAAGCAACATAAAAATACGGACTCTCATTTGCCTTGCTCTGGCTATAGAGAATGCACCTGACACCTCCGGAAATGGAGGGTACTCCGAGTATCTTCACAGAGACTGCCTGATATGGGGGATAATAAGTAGCAGTACTTCAACCACCTATGGCCAATAAAAGGCCGTTTGGTCAGGTCAAACTATTGTTGCAACCGAGAAATGGCAATCCTGCTAGGAACTTTCTTTTGGGGGCATAAAAAAGCGATAAGCAGACTTTTGATCCAAATCCAAACTCTCTTTACGGCCCACTTAGGGGCTTAGGGAGGCAACAAGACCTCTCCATTGCACTCGATCTTGCGCAATGTTTATTAACTTCTCCCACATCATGTCCAAATCCCTCAGCTTCGCATCGAAAGAGTGGAACACGGTGTGAGAGGGTCTTCCTCGTCTTCGAGACCCTGATGGGAGGAAGAACAGCGCTATCCTCGGCCAACTGTCATTCGGCATCCTTAACACATGTCCCATCCCAGCCAAGTCCATCTCTTAATGGTAGAAGTGATGGGCCTACGTTGGGTTTGGTGGCGATTAGCGTCGTACGTGATGCGGTGGTACCATTTTATACCCAAAATTCTCCTGAGGCACTTCTTTTCGAAAGCGGAGACTTTTTGCGCTTATTTTGATACCATTGAAATAAAAAACAAAAAGTTTTCGGAAATAAAATAATTTAGAGAACATTATTTATAAAAATAATTAGCGTTAAACTGCCCATAACGTTTTACAGTTCAACTTCTTACGCAAGTTTTATTGCTGTTGTTCGCGTACAAGAAAAAAAACAGAAGTAGTATAAGAATAGCAATGGTAATTTTTCGTGTACAAACATCATTAGTACTGAGAGAGTTGTTTCGGGGTGTTGAAGCAATAAAAATGGAAGTAGTTTTACACTGATGAAAATTATATACATGAAAAATATACAATCAAACAACCCCTTATTTGCACAATTTTATTTACTTTATAATAAAATTAAGTTGTTTTTTGACTGTATTAAATTTTCATTATTTTTTCATACACATATTTAAAAATAATATAAGCATTACTGTAGTAGGCGTTTGTGTTCAACCACGTTTCATGAATAGTAGCCAAAATGCTGCTAGATCCTAAGGGAACAGGCCCCCAGGAAGACACCTTAACGATACAGGGAAAGGTATATTTTCGCCATCATGCCTTACTGACCTTAATTATGTATGTATCAAGAGTAGCTAGAACGATTTGAAAGATTACAACAGAAAATATACAATATTTAGAATAATAATCATGAATCACTCAATTGTGAGTGGGATTGCAGAAAAATAGAATAATAATTTCTATGAACTTCTAGAAAACAAAAAAAAGTGTTAAGTAAAAGGTTAGGGCAGAAAGAAAAGTATTAAGGCGGTATACTTTTTACAGTGATTCGGGGAGACATAGAAATCTGATTTTACTATATCTTTTCTAGCTTCTAGCTTTGATTTTTTACTAACCAAACCAAGTTTTATATATACATATCTCACTCAAGTATGCAACTAAGTGCTTTTTAGTTACTAAGACCATCCATCTATGTATACAACAAGTCACTAATGCACACATACCGAAATTAATTCCGGTAAATCAATCGTTTTATGTGGACAAATTATGGCCTCTATCAAGTCTATCCCATAATGTTATGTATTAACAAAATTTTACTAGCCATGCCATATATATCAAGTCTACTGACCGATTATTGACAGTAAAGGTATACTCCCACGCTTTGGCAATATCGCCATATATTTGTCAATTTTCTATGATCATAGTGTGTGACTATGCTATTTTGCGCTGACAGTCATCGATGTCACCTAATAAATAATGTACTCTTATCATATTACAATATCTATGTTGCATAGAAATTTGGCGTTGTCGCTATAACGTGGGAGTCTACCTTTAACGCAACGAATTTCGAAATCTATCTTGTGGATTAGATAGATTAATTGCGATCAGCGATTTTAAACAAATTACTGTTTACAAAAAAAGGTACCCATAAACAAATATCAATTACAGCCTTTATTATTTGCTATTAATTTCAATTTTTAATAGGGTCAACAATTTGTCCGGACTTCAAAGTAAATTTCGTTTTTAAGTTTTTTTTTTTTTTTTACATCGATAATATTAAAATTTTTGTATTTTTTATCGTTATTTATTATTATTTCGAATTAATGATATTATCAACAACGATTCAAATTAATTTTACTTCGGGCATTGGAACATGAATAAATATTTACTTTTTCTCCTCATTCGAAATATTAAAAAAATACTAAGTAATTCCAAATTTTATTTTTTTTTTTGATGTTTTAATTATATTTCGTTTGAAACTTTTTTGGCTTCTCTCTCTCGAAATATTATTTCTTGAATGTTATTTCGAAGGCATTCCATAATCCGGAAGACAACTCGGAGAAAGAGTTCAACTCCATAAATATAAAAATAATTATTTTATATCCGAAATTTCTACTTTTTTTGAAAACTTTTCTTATCTGTAACGTGCTTATATTTGGCATTAGATATTATTCAATTTGGCACAAAACAAATTGCTTGTCTGAAACGTGGAGTGTTTGTTTTTTGCTGTTGAGTTTAATTTATAATGCCAAATGTTGAAAACTTGCGAAAGAAATACAAAAACAGTTAAATTTTTCGATTCGTTATAAAGATAACAACGGAAGGATAATTTCTTCTAAAATAAGAGAAATAACAAATAAAAGGGGTAAAAATAGACTTTTCCGTTAAAGTTTTAATTAACACTATAAATTTAACAATATATTAATTTGAAATGGCCTGGCAATGTACTGTATTTGAAGACTAATTTGGTATTTGTGAGCAAAATTTTAATTCTCAAATTTTTAGAATTTCTAACCCATTGTGAAAAACAGCTTTCTATACAATATTCATAGGTATGTATATAGTCTAATTAAGCGGCAGATATTATTCATCTCTGGTTGCCAGAGGGACACAGTTTGAGGTATCAAACAAATGCTAGTGGAGAGCAAATTCAGACGTACATGCGACTGATTGTGACATATATTAGAGAGAGCTGACACAGTATAGACGAAACAGCTTCTTAGAACAATAAGATTTCGTAAGAGACAACGTCCCAATGATGAGCTACGAAGAACCTGCAATGTCAACGACATCGTTAGATGAACAAGAGAGAGAAAAAGGTTCTGGAGGGACCATCTCGAAAGGATGAATAACAGAAGATTTGCTGAGTTCAAGACGCAGGGGATCACAGAGAGATACCGACAACCAGAACGCTCCCAAAAAGATGGAGAGAATGCTGGACATCATCATCAAAGGAGTCCGATTTGAGAGCTTATTAACTAACCAGATCTTAAATCTCAAAAAAGAGATCAAAGGTATAAACTTGACTAATGAGGTCTTTAGATGGGCACCGTGGACCTGGAAGAAGGAAGATCTCTTGGTTGCGCAATGTGAGAGATTGGACCAGAATAGGGCGAGTGCAGGAGCTGTTCCGAGTGGCAAGAGATAGAGAGGCCTTTAAAAAAAGGGGAGACCTGATTGGGCACAAGAAGAAGAAGAAAGAGGTCGGCTTTTATTTAAAAAAATATACATTATGTATGAGTAAATTTGGTTTTTTCAAATTATTACTAAGCATTGAACAACCCACACGTAGTAGATTTCTTTGAATTAAACAGTCCTTTATTTATGAGAAGTATTCAAGAAAACCTACAAACTGTTTAGTATTCAATAAGGCTCTAATTTTCCCCGAAGGTTGATGACATTCAGACCGGTGGGTAATTGAAAAAGCCAAGCAAAAAAACGAATAGGCCGAAACGACCCGACCAACCGCGGGTCGTTAGCCGCAGTTGGAAATTGCTTTTTATGCTGAATTTCTGTGACTGATTTGTAAAGAATGTACAAAATATACAGGATGCTTGCTTGCTTACTCGAAATAATTTTACCTGCAATTAGTAAAAGAATGAAAATGAAAAAATAATCAAAAATGGATAACATTTTTATTACGTACCTACTTGTGGATACCCTACGCTTGCTTTATACATTAAAAAATGAAGAAAAATAGACGCGATAAATAGATCAAATTGCGTTTTTGTTTCATTTACCTATTTGTTTTTCTTCTGTTAAAAATAACTGACTATATTTACTGCACCATATGACATAGAACACTAATAATTGTAAAGGTAGACTCACACGCTATGGCGATAACGCCACATTTCTGTACTATGTACCGTATTGTACCGTCCTGTATTGTAATATGACAAAAGTACATTTATATGGTGACATCTATGACTGCCACCGCAACATAGCCTAGTCACAAGCTATGGTCATAGAAAATTGACAAATATAATATGGCGATATTGCCATAGCGTGGGAATCTATCTTACGGATTGAAGAGATGGCCGGCCCTAACTAGAGATCGTACCAAAGCAACTCTTTTGTTTTTCCAAATTTCTAACAGCAGTAGTAGGTACCTATCGTGTTCTTAAAATGATGTGTGATCTAATTTTTTTTCTACTTTTGTAACAATGCTTCTCTGACATACCTACTTATTTTTTTCCCATCACGCAGTGTCTTTTAAGTGGTAGGCAGAGAAAACAGACCTCCTCTTTTCTATCAAGCCTACTTCTTCCGTGCATTTATTACTATTCTTTTTTCACCTTTGTTACTACTTCCTGCTTGTACTCTTTTTCAATAACAAATATTTGTCGTTAGTGTAATCATACCTATATGAATAAATAAATAACCAAAATTATGAAACATTCTCGCAAGTAACGCCTCTCTAAATGAGGTTTTCAATTATCGATATCCGGCGTGTACCATTACGCGAAATATTATATTATTTTTCAAGGTATTTTAAAGAACTTTGTCTTTCATTTTGAATGGTCTATAACCAATAACCATCTTCGCATTATTACCTTTTATTACATTACGAAATAGAAAATATATATTTTAAATTATTTGATTAAATCTCAGATATTTTCTCCGGCAATTCATTCTCCATTTTTTGTAAAATCTACTATATAAATTAAAGTCGGGTTAGTGCGAACACTTATAACTCGAGATTGGTGTAAGAATAGAAGATAAGAAATTATGTAAAATACAATATTTAAGTTTGTATGGAAAGGTTACCTGGGACGCGCCCACGACATCGCGGGTAGTTCCCTCTCATTCTCGCATACGCTCTTACAGTAGCCCATCCCACTTACTCCACCGCACCGTTTCGATAGTTTTAGAAAACTTTCATACAAAGTCAACAATATTATCGGGCACATTCTTGTTGCTAATAGGCGAGGTAGGGTGTGTGCGCGAGCGCATTTTTCTGAAGTTGTTCCCGCCAGAGCTTTGAATACGAATGAAATAGGGATGTTTCAGAAATAGTTTAATGTTATTATTTTATAAGCTTATCTCGATCGAATTAATTTTGTATTGTTTAACGAGGGCGCAGTGCATATCATGTACATATTAACGGGTCACTTCGGGCTAGAACCACAGGACAACGTCTGTCGGGAATGCTAGTATTGAATAAATTAATAAGATTTGTAAAATGAAATAGCGTAGTAGTGAAAAAGGTCTCTATAAGAATAGCCCAAGCTTCATTCAGTGGCATGAAAAAGATTTGGAGGTCCAACAATTTCTCCACCAAAACCAAATGTCGTCTATTGAACGCATATATTATGCCAAATTTTTTAATACGGCTGCGAGTCCTGACATTTGACAAAAGCTCGGCAAAAGAAACTTTTCAGCGTTGAAAACAGATTCCTGCGACAGACACTGGGAATTAGGTGGTATGATTTTGTGACCAATGACTCTGTCCGAGAAAGAACACTACAGCCCTTCGTTACTTCAGTCATCCTAAATCGCAGACTGAGTTGGCTCGGGCACGTCCTCCGTATGTCCCCCGAAAGCGTTGGGCAAGCCAGCCTATCTTACAATCCGGGCGGCATAAGAAGAAGAGGAAGACCGTGCCTAACCATTGCGCGAGCCTACACCGCCGACCTGCAGATTATTGTACTGATCTGGGAGGAAACTGAGCGGCTGGCACAAGACATGGAGAGACTACTTTACCACGAGTAACACTTTTACGACGTAACACTTTTTTTTTAGTAACACTTTTACCACGAGTAACACTTTAACACTTTTACGAGACCACTTTAGGAGTGAACGTGGATAGGTAAGGTAAGGTAAAATGAAATGTAAAGATAAGGTTCTTTGGAACTGGTTAACTGAAGATAATGATTTTAATTGCATCATCCTGTAAATTGAGTACTTACGCACGTAGGAATGAAGTGAAATCTAATATTGCGCACCCTATAGGTGGTCAAGAGAGTACATTTGATTTAAAAATAAAATTGGAGTCGAGTACAAGAGGGAGTCTAGACATGGTGATCAATTCGAGGTACGAACATTGTAAGGTTTACCCCTAGCGTTACGCGACTGGCGGTACTAGCGGTTAATTGATCGGAATAAAAAAAAATACAAGTGGGCAGATTAATAGGTGTTAAAGTAGATACCTAATTGTATTCGTGGATAACTTTACAAATCATAAATTTATCTAAATAATTGAGATCAAGATTTTTTTGTAGATTTTGTTTGAATTGAACAATTTTGTAATACACGAAGTTACATTACATAAGTAAGTAGAGTGCATACATAGTTTAAGAATAAGAAATATCTAAGAACAGGCTTTTTCTAGGACACATATTCCACCAATTCTCTTATGGATCTTAATCAGATCTTATGCATTTTTTTAATTGAATTTGGGTTTACTCAAAGTGAACATAATAATATAATAATTTGACTCTTTCACAATAAGCTACTAAATGTTTGTGACGAGAAAAAGGAATATGGTCGGTAGCTGGAACCGAACCCACGAACTCCAGTACGAAAGTCGGCGACGTAATCTCTAGGCTACCAACCATATCGATATGTTTTGTTTATGCAAGCTCTGTCTTATGCAGATTATGTTAAAAAATATACAAATTTTTGTCTTGATTACGTCATACCTACGTATACTTCAAAAGCTGTTTATAATCCCTACCTACCCTAAAAATATTGGAGAAATACTTTAAATAAAAAAAAAATTACCAATATAGATATTTTTATTATGATAACCGAAAGTCCACATATTTATTTCTATAATTGCATCTGGGATTGTTCAAAGTAAAAAAAACACCTTTGTGTCGTAAAAAAAGAAGATGGTCGGCACCTGGCATCGAACTAATGACAGCCGGTACGAAAATTGGTGACGGAGCAGCCATCAGGCTATCACTATATCTAATATTTGTATAGGTGAAATCTAGTAAAGAATAAACTAAGACAATATCTGAAAAAAAAAAACAGTCGAAAGAACAGTTAGAAAAAAATAGGAATTGATTGATAGTTGAAGCGATAGTAAATGTTTAATAAAAAAAGAATTGCGGGGGAAGGATCTTTGACATTGAGATAAAATTGGGAAATAAATTAAATCAATAGTTGTAATATTACTTTCAATAAAGACTGACTGTTTGAAACATGGAGGAGAAATGCAAAGACGTGTCGGAGAGAGAACATTGTGTTCTCTACCAAAATTTCCACAAAGCATAGGTTCTCAAACATTCAGTTCTCTCATGAATATATGATGTCCAATTGTCCCTCCATCTTTTCGGTAGTTATCCGGCGATGTTCTGGTGGAATTTTATTTGCAGCTACATATGTGTGGTATTCTAGATTTTTCCTTTCTATTGTCGTGATCTCTCCACAATCTTCTTCTATATCTGCACCATCATAAGATGTATTCGATCCCATAGGTCTACCTGATAACGACGGTACAATTATTATTGCGTTGGAAAAAACTTTTGAGAATAAAAAATATCTTAAGGGAAAGTATGACATCCGACATCGAATGCAGAGCCGACACAAAACGAACAAATAAAGCCCTAAGGAACATCCTACATAGTAATGAAGGTAAAAAGACTTGCGCGATTTTTTTGGTTAAATACCAACGGGTTTGATAGAAAACAAAGTATTTCTTGAATCAAGTGGTTTTAAATAATACATTGTCATGTGGGATGGGACAACAAACATAATGAATACGAATACCAAATGTGTTGTAAAAAACATAAACCTTGAGATGGTAATCTTGGGCGTCGAATCTACGGCCTCCATGACGAAAAACGGCGATGGAATAGCTAGGCTATCAATTACTTCACATTGATGTCCGTGGATCCGTTAAAAAATAGAAAAATCAGCTGCTAAATGTCATGATTTTGGACTCCAGAGCCGACGAAAGATGTCAACTTGTCATGAGAAGCGAAAAAGGTGTATGAAAAATGAAACGAGTAAAGGTTCGTACTATATGCCTAACTCACTATGAAGATCACATCAAGTTCAGTACTTAATTATTTAAATTGAGATTATCGTTCATTTTTGTAAAAAAAAATATTCAAAAAGTTTGAGAACATTTGGAAAAGAAGTGATATAAAGAGTAGGGTGTGAACTGTGTAATCGTTTACCATGTCAAGGTTCGTGGAATTGACATTTGAACTTAGTATAGGATGCACAGTGGCGTGCACAACATTCGCCGATTCAAAGAGGTTTGTTTACATAATGTCCCACGTCTGCTGCATACAAAATAATAGTGTGTAGTGTACACTTTCAAACATACGTCGCTACACCGACTGCGAGACACCTTTTCGCGACATTCGTTGAACCTTTTAGAATCCTTTTTTTTTCAGGCTGCTGAGTTACATAGTTACATTATACAAGTTAATATCTACGATACGGTAGGTAAGGCCCGTTTTTATAAAAAGACCTGAGTCCAAAATTCGGTGACATTTTACTGACAAAACTTACCGACCTCCTGAAAGTCAGTTAGCCGTTAGTGAACTGGATAATTTGTTTGACAGTTCTCTGTTTTCGTACCAGTTTTCTTATTGAGCAAGATTTTTTTCTATGTTGATTAGTTAAATTACTTCTACAACGAAATGCATGATCAACAAATTATAAAATTTAATTAAACAAATTTTATCTATTTTATGGCATACAAATGTGTGCTGCAACTGTTTTTTTTAATACGTGCCCTAAAAATAATGAAGAAATTGCCAAGTTAAATTAAAAAAAAAAACGAAACATATACTTTTTTTTATTATGACAAACGAGATTTCATATAGTTTTTTATAAACGATCCTTGGCTTGTCCAAAGTGAACACAAATACATTTTTGACATCTTTCACAGTAAGCTACCTAAAGCTTGTGTCGTGAAAGAGGCAGATGGTCGGCACCTGGGATCGAATCCAACAGTGCGAATGCCGGCGTCGTGACCGCTAGTCTACCAACCACTTAAATTTTCATATTTTTGTTAAAGGTAGTCTAAAGCCTACGAATATTTCATTAAAAATTATTATACCGACTTTTCTACGTGGGTACACGGATTCAACACTTACCTTAGTCGTAAAAGTTAATGTTAGCTCGTAAACCAAGGTTCGGGTATCCTGTTATTTTAGTATAAATCCTGACAGGACCTCCCCTGCAATACCTACTGTCTGGAATTCAGCAATTTAAAGGATTAAGTTAGAATTGAAGTCGCCGTAGAGAGGACAAGATGACAGTGTTTCCTTTCACAGGTCGCTTTATGATGTTTTGTCCTAAATAAGGACCCGATAATAATGGTAGTTCTATTTTATGGTCTATTTGACAGTTCGATCTTCTGTGAGATAATATTATTCAGTTTCTGAAAAACAAATAGGAGGTCTAATCGTTAATCAAGATAAATAAATTGAAGGCGGCAACCAGTTCATCTTTTAGTTCATTGCGTGATAGTCAGAAACTTGGATTCAACCCTACGATGAAATACGAGTAGACCAATAAGATGCTTTTAAAGAGACTACGTAGATAGATTCATCAGGAGCCTAACATCTTACTCTCCATATACATCGCAATTCCGATTCATTAACGATGCAATTATGATATTGAGATTTTCGTTGCTAAGCAAGAAAATAGGCTTTGCGATAAAAAAAATATAATTAAGGATTGTATAAAGTATTCTATACTAGTATTTATTTTATTTCATGAATTGTATAAATATACATCCAAAACGGAAAAACATACCTACTTTTGAATTAAAGGTATGCTTGATAATTATCGTCCGGTAATTTTAGAGAAAGTTATATTTGATAATATTCAGATAGGTATATATAAAATATTTATAAAAGCATTTACAATATACAACCCAGCAAAGGTTACAAAGCAATATTTTTGATAATATTCAGATATTTATAAAAATCTTTACATTTACAATATACAACCCAGCAAAGGTTACAAAGCAATATTTGATAATATTCAGATATTTATAAAAATATATACATTTACAATATACAACCCAGCAAAGGTTACTGGTTCGCGATTGAGTTTTCTGACAGCACGACTAATCCCAAATGATGCAAATCCTAGATATTTATAGATTGTTTTGTGTACTTATCATACATATACTTTTATTTGATGACTGACCTCCACATCAAGTTTTTTTTTTCCACTTCTTGTTTGAAGTGTCTATTTATATGTTTATTATTATTTTTTTTTTTTATTGATTGCACCTACCTTTTTGTACACTTTTATTCATTTGACAACTGTTCATTCTATTAATAATTTTACTAACCATTCATTTTATTCTATGACCATTGTATGACTTATTTGTTTGTCATCCCGCATTATTTCATATTCTTATTTTGTGTAACTTTTTTTTTTTTTTTTTTTTTATATTTTATCTCTTTAATATTTACTGTCGATACAGTTGGAATTACTTTTTAGAAATTACTGTTGTTTACACAATAGCACTTATAGTTAACGGAGATGAGTAAGTACCAGACGAGAGCGGGTAGCAGCACTAGAGTGCACTCTCCCAGGCTTCAGGCCGCAGTAAATAAGTCGCCATCTACTGAAAATCGCAAAAAGCAGGGTCCCGATTCCTCAATGATGGAGGAGCTTAAATCCGCCATTTATGTAAAACTCGATGAAAAATTTGACGTTATTAGGCAGGAAATGGCTTTGCTATCGCAGAATTTAATGACCCTTATAGAGTCTCGATTCGACACTTTAACAAAGGTGAATGAATTGGAAAATGAGAATGTTGTATTGAGAAAACGACTCTCAGATTTGGAATCAGCTGATGACAGAGATAACTCATCAAAGATGCTGGAAGAGGTGGAGGACAGAATCAGAAGGCAGAATAACTTAATACTTTATAACGTGCAGGAAAGCCACATTGATGATAGAAGGGAATCAGATAAATTCGACACAGTTATAGTGTCGGAAATGCTGAGCAAACTGGACCCAGACATCAGGGATGAATCATGTTTCAAATGTATCAGGTTGGGCAGGAGAAATGAGAAAGACCATCGTCCTATAAAGGTGATTCTTCATTCGCGAGAGCAGGTATTGAATATTATTAGAAAGAGACGCGAGATAGCTGACAAGAAGGTTAGAGTATACACCGACTTAACAAAGAGTCAAAGGACTGAATATAATAAAGTACGGAGCATTCTTTTGGAAAGAAAAGAAAGGGGAGAGACTGACCTATCTATTAGATATGTTTCAGGAAGGCCAATAATTCATAAGCATAGATCTCGAAACTACTCAAAAAACTGACCAGCACTATTGGCTGCCTGTACCAGAATGTTAGAGGTATCGGTACAAAGCTTCAGGAATTCTCCTTATCAGCGAATGCGCTGACTTGTGATGTACTATTGATGACAGAGACTTGGCTCCATTCCGGAATACATACATCGGAATTGGGTATCACTAGATTTAACGTCTATCGTAAGGACAGATCTGGGGAGACCAGCACAAAGAGCAGGGGTGGCGGGGTTCTAATCGCGGTAGGGAAGGAGTTCAAATCCAAACAGATAATGTTGAAAAGTAACGACGTGGAGCAGATATTTGTAGCTATTAATTCTACCAAAAAGAAAATGGTTTTTGGATGTATATATATTCCTCCCTTATCGCCGGCTGTCGTTTATGAGCGTCATTATAGCGAGATCGAGCATATAAGGAATTCACATCCAGATGCAACCTTTGTGATCGCGGGTGACTTTAACCTGCCAAACCTGAAATGGCAACGAGAACACCCTGACTATCCTCTAAGAGGCGATCGCTTGGAGTACACTGATGTGGAAAGGGCTGTGGTTGATGGCCAGAACTTTCATAATCTCTATCAGGTTAATTATGTGACTAATGTCATTGGTCGTAATCTGGATCTTGTTTTCGCAGATGATGTGAGTGTTGTTGTTGGGGCATCTCCCGAATCGGTGGTCCCTGTGGACGGATATCATCCTCCTCTTGACATCGTTATTAAAATTCACAGTATACCATCCATAGAGGCAGAAGAAAGAATCTTAAATTATCACAAAACCGATTTTGCAAAAATTAATGACGTACTTTTCACAACAGACTGGTCATTCCTGGAATCTCTTCCTTTGACCGAGGGCTTGGCTAAGTTCTATGAGATTCTCCATGGACTTATAGAAACATTCGTCCCGGGCACCACTTACACTCCTTCTAAGTACCCCAGATGGTTCAATTCTGAACTAATTACAAAGATTCATGATAAAAAGGCAGCGCATAAGGTGTATAAAATTTCGGGTAGTCTAAATGATTACAGCAGATTTCAGGAGTTGCGTAAAGATTGCAGGAGATTGACAGATCACTGCTACCGAAATTATTTGGTTAATATTGAAAATTCAGTAAATATAAACAGTAAGCATATTTTTAGGTACTCAAAATCTCTCAGTTCGGATGATTCAGGTATGCCAAGTAGTATGCAATATGAAAAAAAGCTCGGAGAAACGCCTGAAGATATAGCCAACCTTTTTGCTGATTTTTTTAGTAGTGTATATAAGACACTAAACATGGGACCTGCTGCATATCGTGAATCACCCATAAGTATGAAAATATTTTCGGTGCATATTGAGATAAAAGATATAATTGACTGCATTCGTAGTATTGAACCCAAGACAAGCGCTGGACCCGACAACATACCACCCTTATTCCTGAAAGAGTGCATGCGTGGTCTGTCGTACCCCTTGTATCTGATCTTCAATAAATCCATTTCACAAGGCATCTATCCTGAATATTGGAAGAAAAGTTACCTTATTCCCATTCACAAATCTGGAGATAGGCAGGATGTCACAAATTATAGACCAATATGCATTCAATCCACGATACCAAAAATTCTCGAAAAAATGTTACTTAGCAAAGTGTCGCATAGCCTCAACGGCATTATAACTGAACATCAGCACGGATTTATGCCTTTAAGATCCACTATGACAAACTTAATGTGTTACGAAAATTTTATTTCTTCTTCTATGGCTTGTAGGAGCCAAGTCGACTCCATCTACACCGATTATTCTAAAGCGTTCGATAGAGTAGACATTAATATTCTTCTAAACAAATTGATTGCTGTTGGAATCTCGGGATCGCTTTTTGCTTGGTTCGAAGATTATCTGGTGGGTCGTAGTCTGATGGTAAAGATCGCTAACAAATTATCTTGTGCATTCGAGGCTCGAAGTGGGGTGCCCCAGGGTTCGCACCTGGGTCCGGTAATGTTTATTTTGTTTCTGAACGATGTTGTTAGTGTTTTCAAAGATGTAAATATATTGATTTATGCTGATGATTTGAAAATTTACAAAGCTATCAATAATCTAGGCGACTGCAGAGTATTGCAGAAGAATTTGAAAGCCTTTTACGATTGGTGCCTGGAAAATAACCTTCAACTTAACACAAATAAATGCCAAGTAATGAGATTTTACCGAATTAAGCAACCCATAATTTATGAATACGAGTTGAATAGTACAGCATTGAAATCGGTCGATGAGGTTCGTGATCTTGGAGTAACTTTCGATCGTAAATTAAGCTTCATTCCACACATTGATAATATCTCCGGAAGAGCATTGAGACTTCTCGGTTTCATTCTGAGGATCTGTAGGCCGTTTTCGAATATAAGTACTCTTAGGACATTATATATGTCCCTAATACGTAGTGTTTTGGAGTATGGGTCCTCGGTTTGGTGCCCGGATTTCGAGGTTCATAGGAATAAGATTGACAAGGTTGAGCGAAAATTTCTTAGGCATATAAACTACAGACTTGGAATAGCGTATGAAGACATTGATTACGACTACCTGTACGAAAGCCTCAGGCTTTAAAAAATTGGCGATAGAAGAGTGCTGTCAGATTTAATGACGTTATATAAAATTATACATGGGCAAATAGACTGCCCCGAAATTTTGTCCAAAATAAATTTCCATGTACCAGTGAGAACAACAAGGCAGTCATAACCTTTTTACGTAGGGGAATCATCAACAAGGTATAATTATAACTCAGCGCTAAATAGACTGCAACGCCTGGGAAACCAATATGCTCATGTAATCGACATATACAGTGCCAGCTACTCCTCTTATAAATCTGGTATTAAAAAAGCTCTGTCTCCTGACTTGTGATAGCTATCCTTTTGCTAATTTTATTCATATTATTCACTAATTTATTTTATTAATATTGGCTATTTTTTTTTTTATTATTTTTTTACTTCTATTTTTAGTCTTTGTTAACTTTTTTCACTATATTTTTTTAAATTTTATAATTTTATTGACTTATTTTATTGAGATTAGACCGTTTGTTGTCGGTTACACTTTGCTTTTATTAATTTTATCATTATTATTATTATTAATGCTTGTTTTATATTTTTTTTTTTACCATTTTATTATGTTTTATAGATCCCTAATTCTAAACATGATCATTGTTTTTTTTTTCTGACTCCTTTGTTTGACTAACTTTATTGGAAATATTTATTATTGTTATTTTACCTTTTTCCGATCTTATTAAGTATATGTACCTACTCAATGCATGCACTTTTTTTTCATATACTTGTTTTTATATCAAATTTATGTAGGTGCACTATGCACATTATTTCTATACTTTTGTTTTGTTGCTGTTGTATTGTATATATATATTTTTTTTCTCAAAGGCATTTGCCGTATATTGTGGATAAATAAAAATAAAATAAATATACTGTTATCTTATATTCTTGTATAGTGTTGTAAGTTTTATTAAAATATATCATGATGTATCATTTTACTATTCAAGGCATTCTGCCGTAAATAAATAAATAAATAAATATCTTGATGTAAAGCTGGACAGATCGCTTACTTTCGGCCCCCATCTGTCAGCACTTAGAAAAAAGGTCAAGACGAGAAACAATATAATTATGAAACTCACCGGCACAACATGGGGGAGTACCGCAGAAGTATTGCGAACATCGGCGCCCGCTCTGGCATACAGCACAGCAGAATACTGCGCGCCGGTATGGGCAAGGAGCGCACATTGTAAGGGGCTTGATGTGGAACTTAAAAGGACAATGCGGACAATAACTGGATGTGTGAGATCCACTCCAACTCATTGGCTGCCGGTTTTGTCTAATATTGCCTCACCAGACCTACGCAGAAGTCAGGCTATAGCCAGAGAACTGGAAAAGATCTTTCAATCCTCACAGCAGGGTCTTAAGTCCCGAAAACCTATTTGGAACGTAGAATCAAATAATTTTGAACTGTCCCTGAGCTGGAGAGAGAGAGATGGAATAGCTCCGAACATTTTAGGAACAAAGATATTATAGAAGAGCCTACAGTAAGATTTCCGGGCAATATACTCTCTCGAAAGGTCTGGGTTCAGCAAAATAGGATACGGAAGGGACAAGGGCGCTGTAATAACCTGATGTGGAAGTGGGGTAAAAGATACTCCCCAGAGTGCGAATGTGGAGCTGCCATACAGACCGTACAGTATATGGTGGAAAAATGTCCTTTACAGAGTTACATAGCCTGGAGATTGAATTGCCATCCACAAGTCAACGCCGGGCGCGGGGCGGTGGTTTACAGAGGTTAACCTCAACGTTTAGAGATAGAAATATACAAATAAAAATCAAAAAGAAAAAATATATATAGTTGAATAATAAAAAAAGCCGAAGCCATACGATTAATAATAATAACAGCACGACCAGTTCAAACAAGATCGGTCAATATTGAAATCGGGATTGAATTTCAAGAGTAGCCATTCACGACCGTAGCCAATTGCGATGACAATAATTACAATAATTGCGATCGACTGAAAATTCGCATCTTCATGAAATAATATTTATGTTATTTACTATTACCCTTCCTCAACAAAACCTTACTAGTTCTTCATGATTCCATACTAATAATAATAATCATTATTATTACTTCAACTATCGTTGTGGCGCGTTTGATGAGGGTCCTACCAACAACCTACGGCACCTTCGCTCCATACAAACACACCACTCAATCTTAGACGTTTAATCAATCAAGCTGTCGGACAGCCAAGCATTCCACCGGCCATTGTTGACAAGGAGCTGAAAGAAGTTGATAGCACATGTGTTAGATAGTAGTACTATAGTTAAGTCCGTATACGGTAAACCGTATCAGTGTTTAGGAAAGTCTATTCTATTATCGCGATACATTACCTATTTAATTGAAAATTTTAGTTTTCCTGCTTTATCTATAACACTTTTTTGATTACAGTTCTATGCTCGTATGCTCTTTCATGTGTTTCATACTAGAAAACAACAAAATTACCTATCAGTTTTTCTTTCACAGTTTCTTATAAAGGCTTAACGGTTTCCGAAGACAGGACAAATTTTTTTGTTTCATTCAAATACTGTTCGCCAAGTACTGACGGTCGAATCGAGCTGATAAAAATATTTTTTACGAATATGTAACAACTAATGACTACCAATTCATTACTGATGTTCGATTTTAAATGGAACAAACCACTACGGGCTTACGACCGTCTTCTACTGTTACTTCGAAGGCTGGCTTAGTGTGATTACTTTTCGATAACAACGTTCGCCATTAGGTGGTAATGTTTAAGTCTTTGAATCTCCAAATCATGAGAATTCTCGACATGTTCAACTTGTCTAAAAATCCTATGTATACAACAACTAAATATTTAATAATTATTGAGATATAGAGATAAAAATTGGAAATTATTGAGAACAAGAGAGCAACCAAATTTACAGACTGCGATCGCTGTCATGTATTCATCTTTATTGGCTATTGGCTTTGTATGTGCACAACGTTCTAATTATGTCTAGATTCTTGTGACCATTTTTCAAGACTAATTTTTATTTTCAGTATTTAATTTCACACCTGATTTTACTAGTACTCTGTCAAGTAAGTAAGTATTAAGCTCTTAATATGAAATCCGGTTTAATAGAGCAAAAGTAAAAGATTTTTTTCAAATGACCCTAAGTGATTGAATCCAAATAGGTACGGTCGTAAGCCCGTAGTGGTTTGTTCCATTTAAAAATCGAACATTAGTCATGAATTATTAGAGTCATTAGTTGTTATTTTTTCTGCAAATAGGTACTTATGCAATTCTCTTCGTCTGAATTTGCCGAGATTAAGAGAGGGTGGAGGTTTTTGAAAGTGTGTAAAAAGGGTTCAGGTTGCTTCGTTGTGTCATTGAATTGGTCAAAAAGAAAGAATTGATTGATTGATCGATCCAATTAAAAAACGAAGGGGAGGAATTTTGTTTTATAGGAACTATAGAAGATTGTGAGTAAGTCTTACTTTGCTGCCAGTTGGCACAAATCGTCCTTTACGTGACGTAATGCCATATTTATATATAATGACAATAACTATAGAAGATACATTATTATTATGTATCTTCATTTTAATATATTATTGTGTTTCGAAGGTTTGCGATTAATTAATTTTCTTTCGGGGAACCCCTGTTTCTTAATTAAGGTATCGTAATTGCTTTCTTTTGTGGTGAATAAGATTGATTTTCTGGACTCTTAACTAACAAAAAAGGCAATTCATAAAAAAAAATAAAACTTGTAGTAAAAGTGATGTAGCATTTTTATTATTATCTCTACCGTTCTGTTTGGGCGTGCAGTGGTCTAAGAACCGATTGATTGATCACTAGAAACTGATGACTCATTCATTACCTATAAAAGATAGCTGAAAGAAATTGTGACATTTTTACAGAAAAAGTGGAAGAATATTTTTTCAACAATCTATTTGGAAAACTTTTTAGTTTTTTTTTCTTAATCTAGACCTTATGGCATGGCCTGAAATGTGTATGCCTACGGTTGACTCATAGCTGTATTTTTTCAGAAAAAATTGCTGCAAATCAACCGTAAGATTGTGACCAGAGAAGAAGAAGTGGTCTGTCTGGATATCGTCTTCCATGGGGTTGGCCGTGCAATGCCATGGATGAGTCCATTCTCCTCTCGCATGCATACCAGAACCTCTTTCTTCGCATTCCCCATCTCGCTATTTTGCATATTTCCTTTACATAATAGTGTTTCTTACTGTATATCTGAGGGTCTTGTCGGTTATGCTCCCGACAGTTTACATTTCTGAAACTCCGCATTTTTGGTCGCAGTGGTATCAGTCATGGTAGATCTGACAAAATTTTTGTAAATTTTCAGCTTGCTGCAAATTGCATATTAATCTTCGAAAGCATCGTGTAGATTTTTCCCAAGTCACAAGTTTGGTCTGCCCATACTCCAAGATATTTATTTAAAGTTGGTGATCTGTTTTACGGAGACTTCTTTCATTGATATGCTTAAATCCATTGGTGACCGGGAAAATACTATATTTTTAATTACTTTAAAGTCTTCATAAATTTGACTTGCCTGATGAGAAATTTGAAGATTGTCCTCAGTTTCAGAAAATACTACCACGTTGTCCACGAAACAGACAATAAAGATGGCATGCACTTTAAGACTTTGTCCCTTTCTAAGTGAGTTTACTCTCCTGAACAATCTCACCCATGATGAGGTTGAAAAGTAATGGGCTCAAGGTGTGTCCCTGTCTAATGCCATTGCCGATTGTGACAGGATTTGAAAGATGTCCATGGACGGACATGAATCAAATGTTAGTGTCAGAAATTTACAATCGTTCCATAAAAAATGCCAACCTCACTCCTCGGTATGTCCCCAAGCAAGTTTAATTAGTTGCTTGGGGACATACCGAGAAAAGATGTTAAAAAAATGATGAGGTTCGAGAAAACTACCGCAAAAATTTAAGATTGGTAAAAGAAAAACTTAGCAAGTTCCTTTCATGAGAAGATTACCAGACTGAGAATATTATTATGTTGTTAGAAAAAAAATTCTTTTGAACTTTTATCAAGTTCTGACTTTGACAGCTGAGGTTGTCGTCATGCTTTACAGACAGCGGGGGGTTGTAAAATATGATTCAGGAATTATATCGTGGTGGCTCGAGGAACTTTGGAAGAAGGCATTCAACAAATAACCTTTGTAAAGAAAAAAATCTATACCGGCTGGGAAGATAGCGGGATATATTATACGGGGTGAAGCAGTAATATATGTATGAACAACTTGGCTATAATAATTTCACTTACTTTACCCATATATATTCGGTACTCGTCTACAATACTTTCCCATAAAATTGAAAGACTTTTTTTTTTATTTTTCTAATATTTATTTCAAATACCCAAAGAAAGAAATAAAAGAATCTCTTGTTTTATTTCATCATGTGAGTATAAAATAAAATTGAATATTAAATTTTGTTAAAGAGAGGCGAAAGTTTCTACGCACTGTATATTGGGGAACCAAGATTTTAAAATACTCAATGATGTTCGTAACAAAATAAAGTTGTTTTCTTTTAATCGCGTACACAATATGATGAGGTAAAAGTTGAATTCATTGTTTACCCCCTTACACTGTGTTCCTTTCCTCCGAAGATCTGAGTGATTTGGACATCACTGCAACTGCTGAAGGCCATGTTCGAGGGAGAGCATTTTGCCTCTCTATGCCCCTAAATCGAGTATTGATTAACCCTTTTATGGCAAGACCTACGTACACACGGTATTTACGTCCAGGCGGTGCTGTTTTACGACTTTAATTTTATCTTAATAACATTCTAATTATGTCATGTTTGTGGTCATCGTATATTAAAATATCTAAACAAGAACTGGAGCCTAACGAATAATACGACACTAAATCTGTATCAATCGAGTGGAAATATCAGTGCAAAATAATGGTTTATTATATGTCTACATACCAATGCCATACAATCACCTGGCGGCCAACGTATTTCGTAAGTAGGTACATATTATATTTAAATCATTATTATGAAGCGAGTACAAAAAGTTTTTATGGTTTGTCAAAAGATGTCATTGAAATATACCTTTATTCGTATTCGGCTTAAAAAAATGACAAAAAGATTTCTTTATTACCGACTTATTGATACTAAAGTTAAGAGCCATTTATGTCGCTATTAGCACGTGTGGCACAACTAGTGAAGAGCCACTTAAATGGCCCATAGCCACGATTGGGTTAATGAATAATGTGATATAGTCTGTAGGTTTATGAAAAGGCGTACATATTTTAGACTCTCAATTGGTATATGGAGTAAAAATGGCCCAACTGGCTCGAGTTGCTGTGTTGGATGACTAAAATGTTTGATGCCGTTCACGTGACTCTGGTTTCTACTTTTTTACCAACATCTGGTGTAAGAATAATATGTATATTCTCAACACATACTTATAAGATAAAGAATATGTAACAACTAATGACTCTAACAATTCATTACTAATGTTCGATTTTTAAATGGAACGAATCACTACAGGCTTACTACCGTCTTCTACTGTTATTTCAAAAGCTGGCTTAGAGTGATCACTTTACGTTAACAACGTTCGCCGTTAGGTGGTAATGTTTAAGTCTTCGAAACTCGTAATCATGAGAATTCTCAACATGTTCAACTTGTCGAAAAATCTCATGTATGCAACAAGTAGATATTTAATAATCAATGAAATATAGAGATAAAAGCTGGGAATTATTGAAAACGAGACAGCAACCAAAATTAAATACCGCAATTGCTGTCATGTATTTGGCGCCAGGATATGAATATATCCATTTATGTTAATGTCTCATCTTTATTGATTATTTGTTTTGTTGGTGCACAACGTTCTAATTATGTCTAGATTCTTGTGACCATTTTTCAGGACTAGATCTTTAAGAATATGTAACAAGTAACAACTAATGACTCTAACAACTAATTACTAATGTTCGATATTTAAATGGAACAAACCACTACAGGCTTACGATCGTCTTCTGCATATAAGTTAACTCTATTGAATCTTCGTCAGATGCCAGGTTTCACATCCATATAATAAATTTAGCAGAATGCGCTTTAAAGATGTGCCACTTGGTGTTGATGGAGAAGTGGGAGATTTTTTTTGTATTCATCATGCGGTTAAGTTAAAGGGTTCTTCGCACGGTATCGTATTGCATAAAATGTTTCTTGAATGCTAGAAAATAGAGCGGCTCGAACCAAAGATCGGGTGCAAATCAGGAAAGAAAAAAAGAGTCTACTGTATGAATGAATAACGGGCTTTACCTTCAGGGATATCTGCACCACATGGGTCGTGATAAATGTATGTGTATGTACATAGGAATATTTTTCACCGACTTTACTTACAACGGAAATATCAAATAAAAAAAATGGTAAAAATACTATGAATAAAAACACCGAAAAATATTGTTATGATCCCGGATTATAAATGAAACTATTTTTATATTGTTTGTCATTCGAAATAATATCTTTGATAAAAAAAAAACAATGTAAATCACACCGCAGGATTTGACACAAATAGTGATAGTGAATAAGCTGTGGGTATTAAAAAATGCTCGAATTTTTTTTTAAATGTACATAATATGTACTTACATTTAAATTCATAGTTATCATAACCTCTACTTTTTGTAACCCCACTAAGGAGCTTAGGGAGGCAACAAGAATTATACTCTATTGCGCCCGTTTTCGAATAAAAGATTTATTTTTTTTTATCTCCAAGCGTCCTCGTTGTTATTCCGTTATATACTCATCTTTGCCTATACGTTTACTGTCCAATGTCTGTGGCTTTGCACATGTATTACCTATAAGTTAAAATTTCATTTAAATGCAATTCAATATTCGTCTATTTTTTGTTCTTATTCACGTTTCTTATCCGTATATGATTACGTAATGTCCCAGCTTTTAAGCTTGTGATTATAAACATTTGTTTTTGGTAAACTAATATAAATGAAAGTCGGGTTAGTGCGAACAGTTATAACTCGAGATCGACTGAACAGATTCTTTCAATGTTTGATTTATTGGATTCTTCTCCGCTCCGGATAACAGAATATCTAACAAAAAGTTGAAAAAAAAATGGGTGAGAAATGATATAAAATATAATTATTTAAGTTAGTATGGAACGGATCACCTGCGACGCGCTAACGCCATCGCGGGTAGTTTCCTCTCATTCTTGCATACGTGATTGCAGCTCTTACAGTAGCCCATCCCACTTACTCAACCGCACCGTTTCGAGTGTTTTAGTAAATTTTCATACAAAGTCAACAAAATTATCGGGCACATCCGTATCGGTACTTCATAGGTAAGGTAGAATGTGTACGCGCGCATAGTACTATAATGAAGATGAGTTGTTGTTACACTGGATCATGTCTGGTCAAGATTTTGAATGACAGTTGAGCATGGAGCTGGGGAGCCTGGGGACTACTGTCGAAATTCCATATCGATTTCAATGTCGACCGACTGACTTAAAGTATACTACTTGTACACATCCTTTTTATATCATTTTTTCATAGAGCAATGCTGAATTCAAAATAGACATACGTGAAAATATAATTCAAGTTTAATTGCCATGGAAGTATGCAATTTATCCCATTGCCTGCAGTAAATAAAAAAAAGGATTAATATTGATTAATGATTATTATTTGAATGACTTTTATATTTTCAAAAAATCCATTTATCAAAATAGAAATGATCGCTTGGACGGTTAGAAAAGTCCGTATTAAAGATGATTTTTTCTTAAAAATTAAAAACAAACCTAATATTAACGATCTCACCAGTGTACCCGGAGTTTAAAAATGTTACGAGTCTAAATCTAAAACTAAGTCTAAATCTTACAACAGGGCTTGGTAGATGGTTTGTTTTTATTTCTACTTTACCAAAGGTGTTACATTTTGATACTACAAACTTACAACATGAAATTTGAAAAAAGCTTACCGTGATGAAGTATATGTCAGTTAGCACCTTGGAGGTAATCTGAAAATAAAAATAAAACTTCATACAAATGAATCTGTTTTTTTTTCACAAATACATTTTCAACCTCTTTCACAGAAAGCAAAGCTTGTGTTAAAAACGCAAGTAATGGGCTACCGAACACTCTTAATAATCTTGGAAAAAGTATGAACTAAAAGAACCAATTAAAGTACCATTTCAAATAAATACAAAAGATCTATCTATACCCTGAATTTCTAAAAACTATACGCATTACATATTATTCAAAATAATGGTATGGTGTAAAAACAAATTATTGTTGGTAGGTACCTCTTTCTAGTCTATTCTTTCTATGCATTCTACAATGTGTTTTTTTATGCTTGTTGCAAATAAAATCACTTTCTCAAAGAGTATTGCACCTTTCACATTAGTTTCTAGTCAATTGAGCAAAGGCAAGTGAGTGAAAAATTCATTCTTATATTTGACGTTAGTTTATAGAAAGCATCAGACAGAGAGAGTTTATAATATTATACTTTACCGTTAAGATAACAGAGTTTTCACTTTTTAAGGTCAAACCTGATTCTGTAGTAAGTCTTCTTAAGATAAGCTGTTCGAGTGGAAAGAGGATTCCTTGTTTTTTTATAATCTTGCTTAAGTCGAAACATCTCAGGTATTTTTCTTTAAAGAAATTCATACGCGTGTAAGTCGAGATACGTAGATTGACACTTTAACACTCGGTCACATGCAGGGCGGTGAAACTCTGCCTGAGGTGCTTTTTTGTTCAATATCTTTTTTGACAAATATTTGAAAAATCTTCCCCATCTTCCATGAAATACTTTACAAAATTAAATCGCAACATACGTGGGTTGCCTTTTATATTTCGGGATTCTCCAAACCTCATGCTCCCATCGTACAACTAACGTTTTTATCGTAGGTAATGTTTGACATTTTTGAGGTTATGTTTACTCAGAAAGTTTAAGTGAAATTGGTCTATTTACGTTTTCACGTGATAAATTAAAAAACTCTTTAACGTTAAAATTATGAATAAAATCAGCAGCATTTCAGTGAAAACAACTTTTGACGTGGACTAACCAAATAAAAATGCACTTATGAACAAAGTTTGACATTTGAAGATGAAGATATATCCAGGACAACTGTTTATCAATGGATTAAGGACGTCAATCGTAGACGTGGCATTATTGAGAATGAATTTCGTGACGTTCGTCCAAATCCGTTGTCGTGTAGAAAAACGTTGATGCTGTGCTGGACCTAAATAAACGGAATCACCACAAGATGCACTGCAAGATTGAGGTATCCCTTGGCATTTTAGGGACCAACATGTATTAAATTTTACATGAATATTTGCCCGCAAAAGAATATTTTTTACATGAACATTTGCCCGCAAAATAATATTTTTTACATGAACATTTGCCCGCAAAATAATATTTTTACGATAGATGACACATGAATTAACAGTAACTTAAAAGGAAGATCGAGTTGATTGATTGAAAAAAAAAACCTAAAAAAATCCGATACGCGGTTCTTCAAAAAACATGTATGATAGATCTCGATTCGTCCTGTTGACAGGTGACGAATCGAGAATATATGCATATTATGAACTTTGAAGTAAACAGCAGTCGCCTGTACGGGTCTATTAAGATGAACCAAATCCAAGAAAAGTTACTCGTGCACGAACCAGTTCGTAGCAAATGGACACCAAAACCGAACATGTCACAACAGTTTCTTTTGAGAAACATAAAACATCCAGTTCTGAATAATTCATAATCATTTATGTACAAAAAATCTTCGTAGAAATCAGGGAAACCGACCGCCGAAGAGAAATCTCTTTCCGCCATAATTTCTAACTTTCACCTATCAGTTCAACGAAGTGGCTTTTTGAGCAGTCAAGACGACTATTTGATGAGTCAGAGTCATCCACCATAAAATCCTGATTTGGTACACAATAACTTCTTAAAATCCCAAATATCGAAAATAATTGGAGGAGGAAAAAGTTTAATTATTTTTACAGTCTTTTAATCAAGTCGTATTTCTATTTGTTCTTGCAGTAAAACTTTTGCAATCGACCTCCCAGCTATTATTTTGTAGTTATCGATAAAAAGTTCGTTACTCAGTTGTCCTCATAAATGTCCAATAGATGGCTCTATAATATCTCATTTTCATCTATTATGAAGGAATTAGCATCGGGGCAATAAGTTCAGTGGTTACCGTCTCGAAATTTAAGTGATTTTAAATTATTTCATGAACATTAACATTCGTGTCACCTCATAATATCAAACTTCTGGGATAGAAAGAAGGCAGGTATTTCGATGGAGTTTATTTTCTTTCTCAAAACCTCTCGGAACATTTACATTATAAAGGCGTTTGATTGAAAGGCAGGAGAATTTGACTTAAAATTTAATCCTCTTTAAGGTGAGCCTGGCAGCTAGAACATTTCATGAATACGTAACAAGTCCCTGCGACAATATATGAGAGATTAAACACGCGTTGCCTTCAAAACTTACCTGCCTTAATCTTTCAGGAAACCTGGAAGATTCTCCGTGCTCGATTTCGTGAAAACCATCCTATAGAATAATAAGTGGTAAGTTTGTGAGTTATTCGTTTCTTTCGTTGAAGCAATATTTTTCATACATATTGTTTTTCCTCTGACCTCAGCGTGGTCAGCGCTGACAGCAACTCAGAGCTTTAAAATCATCAAACGCTATGGTTTGAATAAGTTTTAGGGGCTCCAAAATTAAAGGGACAAAGCTTTTATTTTAAAAACCAATCACATTGCTCAAGATGGACATCCTTTAGTATATGGTAATGTTTGCAAATGAATAATGCCTGCCCCGATAAACAGCTACCGATAACCATCGATGGTCACCAGGTCTCCCGGGTGGATAAATTTAAGTACCTGGGAGCAACCATTACCACCTCTGGTGACCTCGGGGCTGAGCTCCCGATACGTATCGGTATGGCGAGTGGCGCCTTTAACAACATGACCAAGATCTGGAAGGCGTCGGCGTTTAGTGTCGAGACGAAATGTAAACTGTTTGATGCGTGTGTGTTGCCCATTCTCTTGTATGGGTGTGAGTCCTGGCACCTGACCAAGGCCCAGGCACAAAAAGTCTCAGCCTTTGAGATGAAGTGCCTAAGGAGAATTCTGGGCGTAAGATGGTACCACCGCATCACGAACGACGCTATACGCCGGCGCACCCAGCGTGAGCCCATCACCTCCACCATTGTGGGGAGGAGATGGACTTGGCTGGGACATGTGTTAAGGATGCCGAATGACAGTTGGCCGAGGAGAGCACTGTTCTTCCTCCCATCAGGGTCCCGAAGACGAGGAAGACCCTCTCACACTGTGTTCCGCTCCTTCGAAGCAGAGCTGAGGGACATGGACATGGTGTGGGAGGAGGTCATAAACATTGCGCAAGATCGAGCGCAATGGAGAGCTCTTGTTGCCTCCCTATGCCCCTAAGTGGGGTCTTAAGGGAGTTTGGATTGGATTGGAATGTTTGCAAATGAGAGACACCGGTTATGTGTGAAGATGTTTATTCCACGACGTCGAAGCAGCAAAGAGGACGAGAGAGCTTAGGTGGAAACCGACATGCGAAAACAATTATTATGCGTCTCTGTCTATTTACAGAGGTGCATACTTCCATCTTTGTCCCGCCCATAGTTAGTGCAGTCCTAATTATTGTCAAACAAGTGTTGTCAGCAAACAAAAATTTATCCAGTATAGAGAAACAGTTTTATTATGACGTTGGTTAATTAGTTTCCGTATCGAACCACGCCATCTGGTTTGAAGGACCAAATAATATGTAGGCAGTTTTTAAAATGACATTTTGAATAGGAATAGGTATTAAGACCATTCCAAGTTTTTTTTATTTTTAAGGAAGTAAATGTCAACTTAAGCCACTGTAAAGGAATATTTACTATTGGTTGGCTATCACAATTAATTTTTAGATTAGTATGTGATGGGGAAATCAAAAATTAAATCCATTCTAGTTTTCTTGAAAGTTGAGAACTTTATGTTTTCGATCAATTTTCACCGAAAGTACTTGGAAGATTTCAGCGATAGTTTCAGCCTTTTATCTATAGTGCCGCTGTCTATTTTGACATAGGTACCTACTCTAACTAGACCGTTGTGGAAATTTTTCGAATATTCCCGGCTTATGTCCTTCAGCAGAAATATACAAACAAAATGTCCCCATACAACAGCAGAGAAATATTATTGGTCGACTCAAATAACCCACTTTAAGTAACAATAATTATTCACATTTCATAAATTGAGTAATAAATATATAACTTTCGATGAAGAATATGGTTTTAAGGACTATTTATTTTAGCAATTTAAAAACAAAATATTTTTTTAAACATATAAAAATGACTTTTTGGTATGGAAACAATAGAATTTTTATGTCTTTTTAAGAATTTACCCCTGTAAAACTTGAATTCATGACAATAAATATGAAAATTATTAATATTGTACATTATCACGCCAGTAGTTTAGCTTAGTTCAGATTTTATGCAAATTCACGTACGCTCAAAGCGAATATTTCCGCATTTGCTTTTATTTATTATCACTATTTTTATTATGGTTCTTTTTGTTCCCTCCTATTTTATTTAACCATCTTTTAACTTTATGACTGTAATATTAAAAAGTATATCTGCGATCATAATGGTTTTATTCTTCCGAAATATACAGCTTTATTTCAAACTAGCTTTCCGGACAGACATTGACTATTATTTTGAAATGAAAAACATACGATTGAGTTGCGTCGTATCCAATTTTTATTGAGACTTTCGACATTTCTGTATTCTGAAAATATTTTATCCAATACATTAGATGCGTAACTACTGGCAACCAATTAAGTTCTAAGCAAGAGCTTCTTGCGTTGAGTTGGAACGTGAATTTGAGAATACCAGTCAATGTCCTGTGATTGAACTATGAATATTGAACAACAATTTAAATGAATGATAAATAATGACTTTTAACCAATGTCATTGCGATCGTTGCTTATGTTTTAAATCATGAATTTCCGTATTCTGTCAATCGCACCAACTATTAAACAACCGACAGTTTGTGTCAAACGACAATTTGGTTTCAAAATTAGATTTTTTCAAAAAAATGCACTTCAATGTTAACAAAATAGAAAAAAGCTTGGAAAAAATCCATCAAAAATCTGCCTGCCAATATTTTAATGTCAATGGTTGTCAGGTGAATATAATTTTTGTTTCTAAAGAATTTTTCACAAATGGCGTTGTTGTATCAAATTCGTTCCATACTTATTTTAATATTACATTTTATATTATTTGCTTTCTATTTTTCGATTTTTTATTAGTTACTCTGTTATCTGGAGCGAGAAGAATCTAATAAACCAAAAATGATAAAAATCTGTTCTGCCGATCTCGAGTAATGAGTGTTTGAACTAACGCGACTTTCTTTTATATCTTTTGAATATTATTTTTTTATACTGGAGTATAAAACCATTTTTTCACACGTCATGATGCTATATATTATCTTTATTGAATATTCACTAAATAGTCCATTGGCTCTTTAGGAATTGTAGATAGCATTTCTTGAGGAATTATACATCTAACAAACAATTTTCTTGTTGTTAAAAATGTGGCATCGTTTAATTTAGTAAACAAAGATACTCAATCTTGAATATAAAATAAATTACAATTTGCAGAAATCTATAAGTATGCATACACATTTGTCTGATAGAAAATTATTATTTTGATCGTTTTTCTGAGAATTATTTGACGATATTGAAATTATTATATAAACACGTTTATGATTCCAGCCCTTATTATTAACGTTACGCAATTTGTTATGGTAAGAATCAAGTCGCTTGTAAATTGCTGTTTTTCCCACTCTACACCAGCGGATTCACAAAGCAAGAAGATACTAAGAAAAATCTTTGACGTCAAATGCGTTAAAGAACATGATATGGACATATTCTTGAAAACGTCGATTATATAAAGACTCTTTATGATACGAATTTCATCAGTAGAGCTGTTAGCTACTTTTGGGTAAGTATTTGAGGAAGACTGATGAAAATTTGTATAAAATACTTCTCCTTAAATACCCTAACGTAGAACCTAGACCTAGTTGGGGGATAGCGGGGCAAAATCAACCTTCATGATTTTCATAACTCTATATATTTCTCTACCCCATAAAATGGAAATGAGTCATTTATTAATTTTGTACACTTAGCCTTAAATTTGACACAAAAATCGAGGCTAAAGACCTTCCAGAAGCTCACAAATAGTAGGGACAAGAAAAAAAAAGAAAAATGTCTTTAGAAAAAAAAGTAGGTGCTTATGCTATTTATTTATAATCGTACCTGGAAATGTTTGGCATTTTCTGGTGTCGAAATATTCGGATAAGCTCAGCGGTGATAAAATATAGAAAAACTCCGAGGTAAGAAGAAAAAAAAAACAATATTTATTCCCAAACAGAGTGTACCTACATACCTGTCAAATGAGTCATGAAACGAACAAACGGTCTATGGTTCTGTGTTAAGTATTTTAGTGTTATACGAGTCCTTTGCCTGCCTCCAAATACCTAGGTGAATTGTGATTTCGTATACTAATTTCTCATTAGGTGAATAATTGTGATTTTCGAAGAATTGTAATTCGAACAATTTACGTGTTACCGATATTATATAAAACATAATATAACTTACATAGAGGCAACAAGAGCACTCCACCGCGCTCAATCTCGCGTGGCTCCAAAGACCTCCAAAATAATTACACAATTATATTTTAATTAGATCAGATAGCTAAAGTCATTAGATTAACGCAAACAGATATATCACTGCAACCTTGGGAAATAAACAATGATATTCGACTAAAGGGAGAAAGCTGATGTGCCTTATCCTTTCAAAATTTGGTCTAAAACATATTACAGTATTTTAACAACGCAACAACTTGGGGAGTATTAGTTTTTATTTCAAACCAGCTTTCCCGACAGACGTTGTCCTGTGTTCCTAACTAACTATGAATATTGAATCGAATTTGTATATAATGATAAGCTTTTTACCATAAAAATTTAAAACCAATGTAATAATTTAGATCGATGCATCTTTTTCAAACCATATATTTTCAATCAACATTATGTCTGTCGCACCAACTATCAAACAACTGACTGGTCCTGTCAAACTTTAATTTAATTTCAATTTTTCAAATTTGGAATAAAAATTATATTGTTAAAAGTACTAAAAAGGTTACCTACTTAGAGTTTTCTTTGATTATCCACGCAACTTTCTTAATTTTTTCTTACATAAGAACCTTCTCCTGACAAAAGTAAACACGCCAAAATAAGTATTTGCGAAATCGGTCCAGCCGTTTAGGCGTGATGCGATGACCTCGCAAAATAGATCTCCATTCTTATAATATAAAAGATGAAAACAGCACTTTAGTTCCTGAATTTACAAAGCAAAGAATTTTATTTACCCTTGTGAAGGGTTCCCTTATCTTTCGAAATCACTTCGGAAAACTTGTACCAGTGGGGCTAGTACGAGTTTTATCGAAAGCTAATTGCACGCAAATAAGCGCTTATTAGCGTGCAATTAGTGTTCTTATATCAAACGATCATTTTAGTATGAAAAATTTTCGAAACTCTTTCGATGTTTCGATCATCGAAAACTTATACTAGGGCTACAGTTTTTGTACATTTCTGATGCTCATCCTCTCTCTCTTATAAGCGCATCCTGGACATTTAATATATCATTATTCTTATGTTTTAGATGGAGAAGGCAATTTTCTTATCTCTGCAGAGTTTGATCCAGATATGAAATCGTCCAGCTAGACTTGATAACTTTTTTTTTTTTTTTTTTTATTTAATTTTATTTCCAAAAAATAATACAAATAAATATGAATTACATGAGAACTGACAGTATAGTTCTCTATCAACTCATGATTTACTCAGTACTTCGATAATGGTAACCTACATTAATTTACAGATAATTCTGAACACTCGACGATACAAATTAAATGATTTCAGTCAGTGAAATTTCGAATCCTTGGGCCTACAACCATCTTCTACTGCTGTTTTGAAGGCTGCCTTATGCAGTGGGTTCCTATGGAGGGGGCCCCGGCCGTCCTCTGACAAAACGGTTATGTACGTAACTCTCCGCTGATTATGCCCGCTAAATGGCAGTAGGTACTGTGCTACATTCCTATATTATCCGCATGAGTTCTTAATTTGTGAAATAATAATTGTACATTTTATGCGGTATAGGTATATGTAACTATTATTGAATCTATAATAATAAAGGAAAGTGCCTGACTGACTGACTGATTGACTGACTGACTGATTGACTGACTGATTGACTGACTGACTCATCAACGCACAGCCCAAACGGCTAATCGTAGAGAAGTGAAATTTGGAAATCAGGTAGGTCTCAATACAAAACCTTCCACTAAGAAAGGATTTTTGGAAATTCCACCCCTAAGGGGGTGAAAAATAGGGTTGAATGTTTTTCAAAGTATGCGAATATCTCGGAAACTAGACATGGTACGAACTTGAGATTTGGCATATGAATTCTTCTATAGAAATGAGTGTTAGCATATTCGGCAATTTTTCCAAAATTTAACTAAAAGGGACGAAAAAGGGCACATATAAAAAGGGATGATTTTTAAGTGCCTCCTAAAAAGTTTAAAACTGGTTTTATCGAAATTTCAAAAAAATAATTTCTTCAGAAAGAGTCAAATTATATTATTCTGTTTTCAAAAGATAACATTAATTAGGTAGGAAGGGGTTGGGGGTGGTTTTTATTGAATAACCATATCTCTTAGATAACTGAAGTTAGAAAGCTCTAAATTAATATATAGATTCTAATTTTAATATAAAAATAAAATTCGTGTTTCAACAAATAAATATTATTTTTTAAGGAAGATAAGCCATGATAAAGATTTGCATCAAACATTTATTGTAACAAGGTCACACCCCGTGAGCAGTGCCGTTTGAATAATATAGGTAGGTACCTACTACGCGTCCGCCTCGCGAGAATGACTGAGGTTATAAACTAGGTAGGTAGGTACCTACCCAACATTTTTTTAGTGTAGTGGAGTACCTACGCCTTTGATTGGATTATTAAATTCTATATGTAAATTCTATTTGTATATGAAACACATTTTCATCAACGCACAGCCCAAACGGCTAATCGTAGAGAAGTGAAATTTGGAAATCAGGTAGGTTTTAATACAAAACCTTCCACTAAGAAAGGATTTTTGGAAATTCCACCCCTAAGGGGGTGAAAAATAGGGTTGAATGTTTTTCAAAGTATGCGAATATCTCGGAAACTAGACATGGTACGAACTTGAGATTTGGCATATGAATTCTCCTATAGAAATGAGTAGTAGTTTTCTTGGACAGTTTTACCAAATTTTTACTAAAAGGGACGAAAAAGGGCACATATAAAAAGGGATGATTTTTAAGTGGCTCCTAAAAAGTTTAAAACTGGTTTTATCGACATTTCCAAAAAAAGATTTCTACAAAAAGAGTCAAATTATACTATTTTACTTTCAAAAGATATCATTAATTAGAGGGGAGGGGGTGAGGGGCACTTTTCCAACGTGTGTGTGTGTGTGTGTCCGTCCCCTCTTTATAACTTTTGATTCGTTTGATGCACACATCTTAAAACATCAAAAAATATTGAATACTTTAAGCCTACAAAATTTTTGTACTCAGAATTTTGAATTTTTTTTCAGTCAGGGGTAATCAACCTTTGAATTTTTATTTAATTTTTTCATATATCTCGAAAACCATAAAATCTAGAACCCTAAAAATGAGTATGTATATAGAAAAATACAATATCTAAAATATAATTTAATGAAAAAGTTCCAGGATTTCTCAAACTTTTTTTTATAAAGAAAAATATTTTTTTTTATGACAAATTTACGAGTTTCAGTGCATATATTTCAGAATTTTATAAAAATATCGATAAACGCCGAAACCCTCCAACTAGATAATTGATTTTTCTATAAAAAAATATTTACATCATAGCAGTACATCTCAAACTTTTCTTAACAATTTTTGTAAAAATTTAATTTATTGACGACATCGTTTCATACAATAAACATACCGACTCAGGCCATCGACAGTTGGATCTCATTTTTACATGTAACTTTTTTTATAAAGTAAAACATTTTTTATGACAAATTTACGAGTTTCGGTGCCTATACCTATTTCAGAATTTTATAAAAATATCGAAAAAAGCCGAAACGTTTAAAACTGGTTTTATCGAAATTTCAACTGCA
Organism: Mystacides longicornis; assembly: GCA_963576905.1. NCBI lineage: Eukaryota > Metazoa > Arthropoda > Insecta > Trichoptera > Leptoceridae > Mystacides > Mystacides longicornis. The sequence goes on from OY756437.1 coordinate 12,329,962, forward strand.
GATAGAGTCAAATTTTATTATTCCGATTTTAAAGTAAAAAATATTTAGGGTGCTTGGTAGTTTTTTTCGAAAAACCATATCTCTTAGATAAATTAAGTGAGATAGCTGTAATATATAGATTCTTACTTTAAAATAAAAATCGACCGGTTTCATTGTTTTGTCAAAGATTTATTTTAAGCAGTGATATGGTATGATAAAGATTTTTGCAACAAACAAAATAATACTATGGAGATCCTAACCTTGAAACGCGGCACGATGAAGTTAATACACGTGCGGCTAGGTATATACATACTGCATGTATCTTATCGTAATGCCCAGAACAGTGGTTTCCAAAATTAAAGATTTTCCAATTTCCTATCAGGTGACAACTCTTCTGGCAGCTAATCTACTCGGCAATTTTTTATTGATCACACAACCCTTAGTAGGGGAGAGTGGGGATGTATGGGACAAATTTATTAAAAATTGAATTTTGGAAAAATAAAAAGCAATTTATTTAAAAAAAATACTAGGTTGCTGAATGTATGCTATTAGCTATGACATATACTTAAAATTATACGGTTGAGCATATTTAACGAGTTATTCAAAATATTATAAAACCCTGATTTTGTCCCATTCCTCCACACAGTGTGGAGGGATGGGACACCTATATGGGAGGAATGGGACATGCAAATAAAATTGTAACTTATTTCGCTAAAACGATCAAATTTTATTTCGAATGCATAAACTTCTTGCATTCTTTTGCACTGCCATGTTTTTGAGGTGGTGGCAATACCAGTATGTACTTCATTATTTTGTAATTGAACAGCCTGGCGAATTTTTGTATAATCATTCCTTATTCAATTTATATTTTTTTATCATAATCTCGGCATCTACAAAAAATACATTACATTTGAAAAAAAATAACTAATTGTGGAAAAATATTCACATACAGGAGGTATGGGGTATGTCCGATACCTCACTCAATGAACTGTCCCAAACCTCCACCATGAACAATAAAATGGTAAATGACATAATTTAAAACAATAAGTTTTAAGTTATGTTAAAACAATGCGTTAATATGACGAATAATTATCGCAGGTTTGGGAATAAAACATAGAAATAATCTTACCTTTGGTTTACTTTCCCCCAAAAGGATGGGTTGTAATAGGTATAATATTACTTTTTATGTCGAAAAATGATAATCAAGAATTATTTTTTCCACACGCACATAACACCAACCGTCAATGATTTTTTACTAAACGTACCCCTATATACATCTTTTGACAAGTATATGAATATATAACTGCGCCAAATATGAATAATACGAGTACTGTCCCATACCTCCTGCATCCCATACCTCCACACTCTCCCCTACTAAATTATTCGTCACTCGATTAAAACACTCAACCAACGTAAACTACGCTACTGTGAACTAGGCTTAAGTACCTTACTGTATTAATTGATCACCAGTATTTCTTTATCCTCATGTACCTACATACGTACCTCGGTGTTATTTTTATAGCAATAGGAGCACGCCTCATGGCCTTGAAAGCCAACAAGGACACTGTTCTGTTGTGTAATCGGGAGTTGGCTGGGTAGGTAGGTACCTACCTACTTATGACGTCATTTATTTTTATGAATGGGTACGACTTTTTCCCAAACTGTAGGTAATTTACAGAAGGCTGTTATTGGTGTGCTATAAGTTTGCCTATATTGATGGTACCTACATTGAATAAAAAAAGAATAAAATATGCACATGATTTTCCAAAAAGGCCCCACTCTTCCTTGGTGATGTTTCGTGATTGTTTTCTTTTAGAGAACTCCACCGTTTACGCCGTTTTAGAAATTTTCATACAAAATGAAGCGAATTCTCGGGCACGTTCAAATGTTAACTCGCAGTACTGTAGTAATATTTCATAGGCGAGGTATATTTTCTCGCCTATTTGTTCCCACCTGGGATACGAATAAAATAAAATATGGATGTTGTTTCCGAAATATTTTAATGATGGTTTTAATTTATTAGTTTAAATAAGACGAATTAATAATGTATTTTTAGCAGGGAGCACAGTGCACATTATGCATGTGAATGTAGGTGTCAGCGTTCCCCCAGTTTAAGAAGAGAAACCAAAAAGCACGTGAGCGAAGCCACGGGTAACTAGCTAGTAGTTACATATAATATTAACTAGCTTTCCCGACAGACACCTTCCTGTATTATAATCCTTACTATGAATATTGATTTCGAATATGTAACTTATACAAAAATACGTTTAAAATATGTTTGAATGTTATAAAAATTATTTCTGAACGCATAATAGAAATTTTATTAAAAATCTACGTATGTAAGTACCAATGTTTTGAAACTCAATAGTTGTCAAGTATGTAAATAAAAATCGTGTTGTTATATAATTTTTCTCAGATGGGGTTGTTGTCAGTTACTCCGTTCCATACTAACTTTCATACTATATTTTATATTATTTTCTTTACCTTTTTCGATATTTTATTTGTTATTCTGTTACCCAGGGTGGAAAAGAATCCAATAAACCAAGCATTATAGATATCTATTCAGCCAATCTCAAGTTATAAGTGTTCGCACTTACCCGACTTTCTTTTATATGATGGTTAATCGGTAACCGAAGTGGTAGGTGCTGAAGTAGGTGGGATATATTATATCGTTTCAATAGGTGAGCAGTACGATAAGCAGTTTTATTGTAAAAGTTTTGGAATTCCAAACATATTGGATTTAAGGTATTGTACTTAGTCCACATATTGTCCCTAACCAACACGACTCGTCACATTATTCAAAGAGTTTGTTTGCCTTGTAATCTCACTTCCAACGCTTCCGTCTCACTTTGTTTGGGAAACAATAAATATTGTTAGGCGTAAACTTTCTATCATTATCTTTAACCTTTTGTCTTGGAAAGGTTCAATGAATTATGTTATATATAATTACTTTCAGAGTATATACACGCACAGTACAAGACATTAACTGAATCTCGTGAGAGATGGACTTGTATAACGGAGTGTACATAATAGACACTTCAGTAAGATTTTCTCATCTACATATGGCATGACATTTTCTTTAAGATTGAAAACAGAGAAATGAAAACAAGATTAGTCCTCAGGTAACACCATCACAAGTCCCTAGCCTTAATAAGCATATTATGCAGGTTCATTTCCTGCTAGAGAAATGTCATTTTTCATATCGTGCATGTTGCATGTTAAAAATTCTTTTTCTCGACCGTATTTTTTTAGGGATCGCCGGTAAATTCATCGTCAGTACAATTCATCGCAAACAATTCATCGTCAGTACAATTCATCGCAAACACTTCATCGCGAGTACTTTTAGAATGCAATTCGATTCCGGGTTCTGGGTTTTTGTATCCAACTTTGTAATTATTTTTGGTAAAACTTCAGTTTAGTCACTCCTAATGATTTTGAGGTTATTTTATGTACGATTTTAATAGGTTAGGTTGAGGTTGGAACGTAGTTAAAATGGGGGGTTGGGGGGCTGGAACCCCCCACATCTTTTTGGACACCTCCAAGAGTTGGAGTTTGGTGAATTGGTACAAACTTTGTATAACTTACATAAAACAAATACGTATGTACTTCATTTCTAGCAAGTCACAACAAAAAAAATAACGATAATTTTATTGTAACACATTTGACAGGTAAAAACACTTTGTATGTAAAAAATGTTGTTTTATTACCTTTTTCCTCGAAATCAAGTAGGTAGTACATATATTTATTTTATCCCCATTGATAACTTTACTTTCTTTGACATTCACGAATACATCAAAACCAAAATTAGCTGAATTGGTCCTGGAGTTCTTGAGATTAAGCGAAAATTGATATTATTCGAATACTTGTTTGCTGAAGCTAAACATTGGCAAGTTTTTAAAACCATTTCAGAGTGGTTTTCATACAATAGTTTCTAAAAAAAACTTGAAATCTTTATACTTAATTCTGTTTTCGAACTAAAATCTTTTATTAGATTGACATTGAAAGTCCATACATACGATGTTTTAAGAATGGTGTAGAAATGAATCGTAAAACATAATATTATACAACACAATATTATACAACACAATAGATTTTTACTTACGAACACGAAATAAAATATTTATTACAAAAACCCTTTTGTGATGTCCTTAAAAGCCACTTAGAGATGGACATAAAGAGCAAAGTTTTAAAATTATTATGATAGAAATATTTAATGTTGCCAGTAGGTACCTTACATACATGTTTCTATACGGTCTCGCATAACAATCATATTATATTTACAACATTTTTAAACTTTTGTGTTTGCTACAGTTTAGATTTAGACTGAGTTCAGTCGGTACGAAAAAAATCCTTTTATAAACCGTATTCACAATGAACATAAAAACACATTTATATTTTTTATTCACAAGGTAAGTATCCTTATTGCTGTTTTGATGAAGGTGATGGGTTAAACATGAACATATTTATAATATAAATAAATCAATCAATTGATACGTTTCCGTTCAAATGTGTCAGTAAAACCAGATGAATATGTTTTTAACTAGCTTTCCCGACAGAGGTTGTCCTGTTGTCCTTACTATGAATATTTATTTAAAGTTTGTACAAAATTACGTTTGAAATACGTTTGAAAGCTTGAAAGAAAATCTATCAATAAATCTCCCTACATACGAATATTTTGAAACTCAATGGTTACATTAGGTAAATTAAATGTTATGGAATTTTTCACAGGTAGCGATGTTGTCAGTTAATCCGTTCCATACTAACTATACTTACTTTGCGTTTCCGGTCTACACTTTGCCACACCAGTAAGCAGCGACAGTCATCGCCTTGTCGTTCGCAAGGATAAGGTCTTGCAGGTTACATATTTCGCCAATCAGCGGACATGTCAAGAGGTGGTTGTCGTCCTGGAGCTCACCACATTCACAATCTGTTTCGGCAGAGAGGTAGCCTCATCTATGTAAGTTTTTCCTACATCTGGTGACACCAACCCTAAGGCCCCTCGCGCACCAGGCAGCCAGTAAAACATAATATGACGTTGTTTGGGAGCCCGCGCACTAGGCAGCCACGATTTCCCGGCTGCGGCAGCCAAAACAACGCGTCAGCTTGCACTGCAGCCAGCTGGCTGCGCGCAGCTAGAGCGTGTGTAGGCGAATGTATGTGGCTGTCGTCAGTCTCCGCGCACTAGTTGAAGCAGCCAGAATGTATTTTGGGTTCCGAACTTTTTCAAAAATGACTTTCGATACAGAGAAATTTATTCGGGAAATTGAAAGTCTTAAAGCAATTTGGGGTATAACATCAGAACATTACAGAATACATTAAAAACCGGTCTGAGAATGTGCAGACGTCTTTGAAATAGGTTTGGGATAAGGCTTTTGAGTGCCTTTCTAGAAAAAGAGGATGAATCCAGTGTCTTTTTTTTGTTTTGCGTTTTTTACGAGATAGGTAAACAATAATAAGTTCTTTCACGTCCATATCGCTCGACGTAAGGATCTCGAATAGTCGTCGATTGGCTGCTATAACTGGCTGGGCAAATATTAGCCAGGCTGCCTAGTGCGCGAGGGGCCTTAGTCTATTGAGGGCAGTCCATAAAGAGTAGAGTACGTGTTCACTCGTACTGACACCTTCACGTGTGGCCATCCACTGCGATGCTTCCAAGTCCACTTGCCACAATTCTTCTCTGATTTCTGTCAGACGGGAAATGCGTACTCTCCGGCAGACAAACACAAACCCTGGGTGACGGCGAAGCGCCCCATGAAGTCCCTGTGAGCTTTCGGAGTATATTATTCCCCTAGATACCTGGGTGCACTGCAATGCTCTATTCTGTGTCCCATCCACTCCACGCTGAGTTCTCTAAACTAACTGTAAAATTACTAAACTAAGTATAATAGTGATTACCAACCACTTCAAATTTTAAAAGTGATAAAAATTGATGGATTCAAGAAACTTGCAGCTTGATTTATATGGTAGAATTTCAAAATTCCAACAACTTTTAGCGGAACTAGAACATAATTGACTTGGGAGCGTCTTTGAAGTTTGCGTCATTTTTTTATGGCCGCTAAATGGCAATTCCGCATTTCTAGGAAAACAAACCATAATGCATTAGCCACTAGCAATTAATGTTACTTACTATTAGTTTAAAGCTGTTAAGATTGATACCTAAGTGTTATGAATATTAATTGCCATTAGATGGTTATTTACTCTGAGAAATTTCCCAAAACTGTATAACACATAATAATAATATGCAGAACATTAATTTCGTTTTATAAGTTTAGTCATTATAATATAATCATGTTTGTGGTTGGGAAGTTTGTTGAGCTACACAGCACACATGGTTTTAGACAATGACTGGCTAAGAATCAAAATTCAAGCAATGTTTTACCCTTCATAATATGTCTAACCTCATTTTAATTTGTTTACTTTTATCAAAATGTTCTACAAAATTGATCACGACAAAAAATTAAAGATTACTGAAAGATGATTTTAGGACAATAATTATTACACTCACAAGAAAATTTCTAATTTTATACGTCCCTACCCACTTATGTATACTTTTGTGTGTTACAGTCGGTTGATTGGTTCAAGAATAACCATAGATTCACAGTTTGATCCTAAACCATATTTTTTTTAAATGAATCTGGGCTCAATCAAGTGAGCGCAAATGCACTTTTGACGTTGTGTCGTGAAAGTGAAAATGTGGATTCGAACCCACGACCTTCAGGGCGCTGTGCGTACGAAAGTCGTTGACTGATACTCTAGGCTACCAACCACATTTTAAAATTTAACTAGCTTTCCCTACAGACGTTGTTCTGTAGTCCTTAGTATGAATATTGAATACAAATGTGTTATTTATACAAAAATAAGTTTTAAATATGTTTGAATGTTAAACAATAAATTATAGCTTGAAAAAGTACCATCAAAATTCTGCGTAGCAATATTTTTAAATGTCAATGGTTGTCAGGTAAACAATAATTTTGTTGTTATAGAATTGTTATAAAACAGAATTTTTAGCGTTGGCGTCGCAAGAAATCCTGGCTGTGAGAGTCGCAAAAATGGTGATTTTACTAATTTTTCAATCCATTTTCCGGCGTTATCTACTGTCGGATTTCGATGAAAAAAATATATAACATAAATTAGACTTTAATGAAGGCGGCCTCAGAGCCATTTTTTGATATATAGTATAGTTTCTTGTAAAAAATAAAATTAGTAAATGTCGTTTTTCATCGTTTTTTTAATATTCCAACTGATATATACGTCGGAATGAAATGATTCTTTTTTTGTCTTAAAGAGCATTAAAAAATCTACAAGATTATAGAACGAAATGCTAATATTTATTTCCTGCTTAGCGTTTAATCCCAAAAAACCTCTATTTCACAAAAACGCTCTATATGGAAATATTCTATCGGCTTTAAGGTGCATGCGATAATGACACTTAAAAGCACGGGAATTACAAACAACGCGCTGGTTTTCGCTGTGTCAATGTTCAGTCTCCCAAAATCTTTTGGGATGAATTGACGTGTGATCTGCGCCACTTCAATTGACGTTTTGTATTTTATATATTTTGACGAAATTGCGTATATTACAGAGGACGGCAAACATTGGTTTTTTAATTTATTATTTATATTCAGCAATTAATTCTAAAATCGCTGTTAGGTGATTTTAAAGTTTTTATTGTTGAATTAGGTATAGGTAATATTATGTTTACATTGCATACCTGTTATAATTTTTTCTTCTAAATTATTATCATTTATTATTACTACGAGTAGGTAGTATTATATGTTTTTGTTGTTGGAATTATTTATATTATATAACTGTTTTCCCGACAGACGTTGTCCTGTAGTCCTTACTATATGAACATTGATTTCAAATTTGTAATTTATACAAACAAATATTTGAATATTAAAAAAATATTTCTGAAAACTTGAAAGAAATTCTATTAAAAATCTACGTACCAATGTTTTTACACTGTATGGTTGTATGGTAAATAAAAATTGTGTTGTTTTGGATTTTTTTACAGATGGCGTTGTTTGTCAGTAAATCCGTTCCATACTAATTTTAATATTTTATTTTCTATCCCATTTATGTTTTATTAGTTATTCTGTTATCCGGAGCGGAGAAAAATCTAATAAACCAAGCATAATAAAGATCTGTTCAGCCAACCTCGAGTAGTAAGCGTTCACAATAACCGGACTTCCTTTTATATAATAAAATATTGTAAACAATGATAATAAAAAACACAACTTTGCAAAGTATCACTTTTATTTTTTATAAAAACCAAAATATTTTCAACCACAATGTGGCCATCTTCAGTGGTGATTTAAATTTAAGTTTATTATCATTATGGAAAAGTACCACAAAGTTGATAAAAATACTTTAAATAAAAATTTTTTTTGTAAACAATGTTTGGCGCAAAGGGTGCAATGATGCTAAACAGTGCCATTTTTAACAATAAAAAATATATATGTTTACAATCATTTACATTGTATAATTGTATATTCAAACTTTTTTAATGAATTCTTTTTCTTCTGAATTATCATCATTTAGTTTCACTAGGTTGTACATATTAAGTTTTTACTGTAGAAATTATCTAAAATATGTACCTACCTACATTTCATCATTTGCAATATCAACATAATAATACCTTGTTTTCTTCTTATTATTAATTTTTATCGTTTACTATTACGATTAGGTATTTCCCGTATGTTCTAGTGGTTTGTAGATTATTAAACACTTATTACTTTAGTATGTATTCGTTATACAGGGTTGTACGTTTCTATTGGACAAAATTAAACTCCTTTCCATTCCTTTTTTTTGTATTATGATAACATGTCAAACTTAAAGACGACCTTTTAAACAATGTTATTCCGACCGATGCATCTGTTTTAAGCCGTATATTATAAAAATAACTAAGAAGGTTCCGTTCTTTAAGTTCTCTTAAACTTTCTGATGTTCATCGCAACTTTCTTATTTTTTCCTCTCCTTACTTCTGCTTAAATCTAGAAAAAATAATTAACAAAATTGGTCCAGCTGTTCACGCATGATGCCATGACCACGGAAAATCAATCAATTCTCCCATTTGCACCCCACTCAGGGGCATAGCGAGGCACCAAAAGCTCTCCATTGTGCTCGATCTTGCGCAATGTTTATGACCTCCTCCCACACCATGTCCAAATCCTTGGAGGAGCGGAACATAGTGTGAGGGTCTTCCTCGTCTTCGGGACCCTGATGGGAGGAACAGCGCTCTCCTCGGCCAACTCTCATTCGGCATCCTTAATATATGTCCCAGCCAAGTCCATCTCCTCCCTACAATGGTAGAGGTTATGGGCTCACACTGGGTGCGCAAGCGTATAGCGTCGTTCGTGATGCGGTAGTACCATCTTACGACCAGAACTGTCCTGTGGCACTTCATTTCAAAAGATATGATACTTTTTGTGCCTGGGCTTTGGTCAGGTGCCAGGACTCACACCCATATAGGAGAATAGGCAACACACACGCATCAAACAGTTTACATTTCGACGCTAAACGCCGAACCACTTTCCATATTTTGGTCATGTTGTTAGAGGCGCCACTTGCCATACCGATATATTATGTACGAGAGCTCAGCCCCGAGGTCACCAGGGGTGGTAATGGTTGATCCCAGGTATTTCAATTTATCCTCCCGGGAGACCTGGTGACCGTAGATGGATCACGGAAAATAGGACTCCATTATTATATGTAGAGATTTTGTTAATAAAATACATTCGAAAAAACCTTACACACATTATCTTCACATCCTTTTGATACAATGACATATAATCTTGACCGTCCAGTATTAAAGGAGGAGTTCGACGGCAATAAATCTGCACACATGCAATATATACATAAGATACATAAGGACATTTCTTTTTGTAGAAATTTTGTAATTACATTTTTTTTAATATGCCATTAATCAAATATTAAAAAAGTTTATTTTTCCCGTTCCCATTTTATAATCATATAATCTGAAATGGTGGCAATTAGAATGAATAATATGTGAGTGTTAGAAAAAATTAATTAATGTTGAAAACTCATGTTTAAAAAAATCTGGTAAAAGCAATGTATACCCGAATGTAACGTAAATTTAATAATGTCGCTTTAACCAAATACATGTTTATCATCATTATCATCAATATCATCCACCGTTGTTCAAAAATTCCAAACACATTGCAGTCAAAAGAACATTGAAGTTTTGAATATTGCGACGCATTCCACTGGTTGGTTTCCGACCCCTAACTCGACACTTGCATACGTACAAATATTGTGAGAGTTGAGTAAGGGAGAGAGTACGCCCCAATTTTTATGCCCCGCCCGAAATTGACTTTGAAGTCAAAGCTGTAACCCTCTTAACTTTAATATTATATTAGTTCTTATGCATTTTTTTTTCAACTTTTTAATAGTAAATCTATTATACGGAGCGGAAAAGAATCCAATTAATCAAACATCGGAAGAATCTGTTAGCAGCTGATCTCGAGTTATAAGTGTTCGCACTAACCTGACTTTCTTTTATATTATAGAAGTTTTTAAAGTTGTTCGTTGGTGTTGTGTCATGATATGTTTTGTTTGTGTTGTTTAGAGTTGTGTTCGTGTCACAAATAAATAAATTACTTAACTACATTTGAACAAAAAATATAAATTTAGCTTCCGCATCTTAAATACTGAAATCTTAAATACTGCGCAAGGTCGAGCGCAATGGAGAGATATTGTTGCCTCCCTATGCCCCTGAGTGGGGTCTAAAGGGAGTTTGGATTTGGATCTTAAATACTATGGTGATAATTAGATGGAGAGCAAAACTGATAATGAGCTAAAAGTCACAAAAACGATGGCGGGATAGAGAGTTAAAAATCCTTGTCCTACAAAAAGGACATCATAATATACAGAAAATCGGTTTGTTGGTCTTGAACCATATTTTTTATGAGTAGGCTAACTTACATTATTAGAGAATACGTGCGCAGGGATTCCAAATAGAACCTCTGAAACTTTAAGCGCGATACATTTGTGATACGTGTGAGTTATTTATTCAGTGAGAGTACCTATCTTGGGACGGTCGTAAATATTCTTTAAAATGTTTCTGTACCTACTGATGTTCTGCGCTCGGCACACGATTTGTCATATGGAAAAATATCCTCAACGTGGTCTCGTTCGTTCCTAGAAAATATTTTCTTCCTCAAAATATTGTTTGATATTCAAAACATCGAGTTATTAATATTGTTGGTTTATGGTGGTTTGCAGACTTTGCAGTGATTGATCAGTTTTATTGAAGAAGTAACATTTTATAAAGTTGGAAGAAGACATATGTACCTACTAATGCGCGGACGCCATGTGGCGTACCACGTTGCGCGTCACGATATGGAAGGTAAGCGTTCTGTGTTGACTCTATGCAGACTCGATGGTGACTGATGGTTGTGCAGCTTTGTAAGATGTGTCAGGCTGCTACCGGATGACGCATCGTGGAGAAACGCCATTGGTGGATGATGTCGTCATGCGAAACATGACCGCTACAATATAAACTAGTGGTCGACCAGTGTTCGAAATTCGACCGTAACCAATTTTAATTATAAGTTTGAACATTATTAAAGTTCCATTGACAAAGACTGAGCGAGCGCTATTTACACAATTTTCTTCCAAAAAACAACGACATGAATACATCAAATTTGAAATGTTGATATGTAGAAAGTTTTTTTCTATTAATATTAAAGACAAATATTTATCTTTTCTCGATTTGACCACAGATAAAGAAAAGAAAATAATTATGCGTCCGTGTCAATGTCAAACACATCGAAGTGTGTTAGTATCAAATACTTCATTACAGTATGTAGTGTTTGTAATGTGTTTTTTTATTGATTTAACGTATCTTTCATGCATAAAATAATAGCATCTGCCACTCCTATAAACTCTAAGTGTGCGAAATTTCATACTCCCCCGTCCGCGCGATTTGCGTAAAATGTGTATAAGTTTTTGCTTCACATATTAATATATAGATACTTTTGGATACAATATTTTCTTACGGCCACTTTAAAAAAAGTATTCGTATTAAGAGGACACTGAATGGCCGTTATACAAAGTTAAATTTAAGCTTCAATAATACTTACTAATATTATTGTCAAACATTTTGAATTTGACCCTTTCACTCAGTAGGTACACACATTTTATTTCAGTGAAAGTCTTATTTATCATGCTATCCAAACTACGCTGAACGACACTAGACGTCAAGCTTACACTGTCTCTTTCGCGCATTCATTATTTTACTGCAGGCAGTGAAAGAGATAAACAACAGCTATCTTTCAATAGGTAATTTATCATGGTTACTAGTCTACGGTTACCCGTGTTTCCGTAAAAATTTAAGCCACTCCAAAGACAGATCAGATTTCCATCCGCCCGTAGGACTCTGTGTTTTCCAAACTGTGTAATTTGTTCGAATATTCGTCGGAAATCTATGGTTTATTATGTTATATGGAGTAGTACCTTGAAAAAAAACATTCACAATTTTGGTATTATTCGGTTCGATCGAAAAATTGCTTATCGCTTTTATTTATTTTTTTTCTATTTTCTTTTTTTATTTAGGGTACCTACCTAAATTCTATTTTTTTTTAAATTTTATATTTTGTTTTAAGGGGTTTTATATTGTGCCTAAATACTACAATTTTTTGTTATTTTTATATCACTTTAGCCATGTCTAAGTACCTACTGAATTTTGTTTTTCCCTTTTATTATCATATTTATTTTATGTGAGCATTGTATTGGTTGTTAATTAACAAAAATGTGAGAAATATAAATTTTTCTATTCTATTCTTTTACATTACAGTGGAGGAATTACAGCGCAGTATTTCAAGACTCTGCAACGAAACAGCACGCCTTGGCCTTCGAGTCAATGCCAGTAAGACGGAGCTCATGGCGAGTAATGCCTGCCCCGATAAACAGCTACCGATAACCATCGACGGTCACCAGGTCTCCCGGGTGGATAAATTTAAATATCTGAGGCAGAGCTGAGGGAAATGGACTTGGTGTGGGAGGAGTTCATAAGCATTGCGCAAGATCGAGCGCAATGCAGAGCTCTTGTTGCCTCCCTAAGCTCCTAAGCGGAGTTCAAAGGGAGATTTGATTTGATTGGGAGCAACCATTACCACCTCTGGTGACCTCGGGGCTGATCTCCCGATACGTATCGGTATGGCAAAAGGCGCCTTTAACAACATGACCAAGATTTGGAAAGCGTCGGCGTTTAGTGTCGAGACGAAATGTAAACTGTTTGATGCGTGTGTGTTGCCCATTCTCTTGTATGGATTTGAAATGAAGTGCCTAAGGAGAATTCTGGGCGTAAGATGGTACCACCGCATCACGAACGACGCTATACGCCGGCGCACCCAGCGTGAGCCCATCACCTCTACCATTGTGGGGAGGAGATGGACTTGGCTGGGACATGTGTTAAGGATGCCGAATGACAGTTGGCCGAGGAGAGCACTGTTCTTCCTCCCATCAGGGTCCCGAAGACGAGGAAGACCCTCTCACACTGTGTTCCGCTCCTTCGAAGCAGAGCTGAGGGACATGGTGTGGGAGGAGGTCATAAACATTGCGCAAGATCGAGCGCAATGGAGAGCTCTTGTTGCCTCCCTATGCCCCTGAGTGGGGTGTAAAAGGAGTTTGGAATAGATTGGATTTGGAATAGACGTTGCGTGTCCGGTGGGGCACCTGGGTGTTCTCACCTGGGCCCAAGACTGAAAAAAATACCTTAATTTGTTTCAGAAAGTTTTAGGTAAATATTCTGTAAAATTGGTAGAGTTAAAATAGTGTAGGTGCCTACACCTCAGACAAGTTTAAACAGTTTAATCAAACCTTATTTATTCTTATTAAAATATAAAGTGACTGTCCCCAGAAAAAGCGATAAAACTTTGACAAACGATTTGATTTAGTTTCGTATTAAATATCATCAGCTGCAGTCTCTAGCGATCGCCCCATTAATAACAAAATATTCAATTTTATCAGTGATAGTATATACGATTGGTGTTTGGTCAGTAAAGGGATAATAATGGTAATGAACCTTGTTTGCTCGACGCAATTGGAGTATCACACGAGGGGTGGGGTTTGGGGAGGAACGTCTAAGTTTATGTTTCAGCGGTGATTTATCGCGGCTAGCTCCGTAGGTTTAACCGTTAAATCATATTTTATGACACGCTTATTGAAGTATGTGTTCTTTTGATAATGCCAATATTTCGCTAAAAATATATATAAACAGTAGGTATGGGGAATTGTATTGGGCGATAATACACGTGCATGAAGTTCAATCTTTTCGTTTGAAAAAATATACCTGTTATTGGAGCACAGGAGATTCTATGTTTTTGTTTCATGATTCGTTCTGTAGGTATATTATGTTGTTCATTGTTCTGTTGGTGTCTCTAATAAATAATTGATTTCAATTCGACACGAAAAATGACCTACCTAAAGTTCGTTGAAACACAATAATTGACAAAAGAACTATTGGGGCTAAGTGTGTATTTGCCCGTTTCAAACAACAGAACTGTTCATTATGGTTTCATAGATGTGTGGTGTGGTCCTCGCTTCGGAAAGGCGGTGATAGTCGATCAGTCAAGTGTTCTGGGCTCTTCTGATATTAATTCTAATAATGTGTAACTACATTGTAGTTCTTGTAGAAAAATCGACCGGATATTATACCGGTATAGACCGAAGGAACAATATAACCTATCTCAATATCTCTAATAACGAGAATTTTGAAAATACTGAGCAAGTTTGATTATTTTTTCCAAATTCTGTAAGCTGTTTGTATGTGATTGCGTGAATAGATTTCGTAAAACTTGGTACCTAGGTATGTAAATTTTGATTTTATATACACACTTGTACATATGGCAGGAAATTGTTCTTAGGAAAAGTAAAACAGCAATTCTTAACAAGTCTTTGATTTCAAAATGAGCATCGAGCGGTCTATGACAAATAACGCTTGCTAAAATTACATTGATACTTTTCAACATCTAGAAAAACAAAACGGTGTCAATTTTATATTTAAGGTAATTTTCTGTTTTGGCTCATTATGATGAACTCAAAATTAAATACAGTTGCACATTCACAGAATTGCCCTTCAATAAATATTGTGTTTTCTTTTATACTTACTCGTGTATTAAAGAGGAAAAATATGTATTTAAACATCGCGAACAACCACACGATTTAAAAAGTTAATTTTTCATTTAAATTTATAATTATTTCAAATGAACTTCCAAAAGTATTTCGACAAAAAAAATCTGTGAAACTCGTAACGATATAATTAATATACCTAATATTATAAGTTTGGGAAACTTTGTTTAACTTTAAGCTTCTCGAATTGTTTAAATGTTTTTGGGAACTCATTCACATTTCAGAAGTAAAAGTTGTAAAATTTTGTTTCACAAGTAAATTTCGGGAAATATCCTTACTTAAAACTTTCTTAAGTTTACGAAATTTCAGTGTTAAGGAGAGAATTGATTGAATAAATAATTTCACACCACAACAGAATTCTTCTTCTTTTTCGTGTCGTGTTGGCTTTTTGAATGATAGAACTTGTACGCTGTAAAATCCAACACCATCTATATAAGAAGGCCTTAGTGCTGGCGGCCATTTTTGGCCTCTCGCGTCACGGCCGCCGGCGTGTAGACAGATATCATAGTGTACAGGTAAGTACATACAGATATAGACAAGCGAACGGTGGGCCACCCGATGTGACGCTGCACTAAGGCCTTCTTATATAGGTGGTGTTGGTAAAATCGTCTCGGATATAAGCTTAAGGTACCTACTTACAATTGTTGCAGACCTTTCTATGGTATTTTGTGCAGCCAATCAATATGGAATACATTTTTAGTAGGTATACTGAAACATTTTTCGGTCAAAATGTTTTGAAACACCCAAAACCTAAAAATACTAGGTAAATTATTCATCATCAGAACAGGATATCTTTTTAAGAAGGGATAATAGTATATTTTCTCAAGTATAAATGAACTCTAGATAGGTACATTAATTATTTTAAGGTAAATTAATATGTTCTTTTAAAAGAAAATTACAAAAATTTAAGGCGTAACAGCAACAGCTTTACAACGGTGCTAAATGAATTTTTCCATAATGATTTTTTAATTTTCTTGTTCGAAACAAGATAATTAAAAGATAACGACAAAAACCAAATATGGTAGTCAGGTAGGTATACATATTCAAACATAAATTAAAATAAACAAAAACTTTGTCAGTTCTACTTGACTAGAACTGACTCAAGTAGAACTGACAAAGTTTTTGTTTATTTTAATTTATGTTTGTTTATTAAAATGTTCTACAAAGTTACTCACGACAAAAAATTTGAAGATTTATACATATTCATAATATTATCTAGATGTTGGTATAACTGATGAGTTTATATGCTTAATGAATTGTCTCTCAATCAACAAGTTCCATTTGATCTGAGACATAAGACTGAGGATTTTTCATCTCGAGAAGAAATTTCATGTAAAAATCTCTTAGCAATAATCTCACCCAAATGTGAATCAACCGGGGACCTCTTGATCACAAGTCAGCGCTTATACCACTAGAAACTAGGCTACCGAGCTCGTTAATAATATATTATGGCTCATTTTCATACATCATGTTCACACATAACATTGGAAATATTCAGAAATAAAAGAAAAACCTATGCATTTGTGGATTGTGCATTTAGTAAGAGTCTTTATTGCACATTCTCAAAATGCCATTCACTATGGAGCACTTTTGACGGTATACTATTACAGATTGTTGGCAGTATACATAATATCTTCACGCAATTTTCTTTTAACTCAAACGTGTTTTTACGAGAAAAGTTATTATGTTCTAAAGATAGAAAATGTATTTATATTGAAATCAACAGTGCATCGATAATTTTCCGATAGATTTAACTCAAATAGATGTTTGCGTTTCATCTCAAATAACAATTACCCTTTATTTGTCCATCTCCTCGTACACGGAATATCAAACAATCTTCTAGTCAATCTACACTACGGCTACGGATTATCTCATTTCAGTCTCAAGAGTTTCTCAGAACTGAGACATAAAGGAGTCACTCTGCTCGCTGTCTCAAAGGCTTTCAGTTAAATTATGTTTGAAAAAATACAGCATAGCATATTATGTCGTTCAAATTGAATCGGAGTCACAATTTGGAGAGGTTTTTGTTTTGAATGTGACGTGTAAGAAAACGTCATGATAAAGGTGACAGTAAAAAAACTATTAAAAGTATAGTATTTTTGATACATACCTACTCCACAAATCGTCAGCATTCGATGACTCATCCAGCTAATTTATTAACACAACATTATAATTTAAGTAAAGCTTAATTCAGAAATAATATCAATAAACGATGGTTAGCCAGAGATGCATCTTAATCTAGACAAAAAGATGAGCAATGTCTTAAGCCATCTTGGAGGGAAGTTAAGTCTAGGAAGTGTGGATTACGCATCCACATTGTTTCGCTTTTGGCATTTGACAAATAGCATTGCCCGATACACAAGTTTTTAACTTCAAATGAGGCATATAAAATTGATATTTTTATTTGTTATTATTTTTATTTGGGGAAAGGGTCTTCGACAGTCATGACCTTACGCTGAGCACCAAGATTGCGGTGTATAAGGCTGTTGTCATCCCAACTATGACTTACGGATGCGAGACATGGGTCAATTATCGGCGTCACACCAAGTCCCTGGAAAGGCTTCAGCAGCGGCATCTCCGCCAGTTGATGAGAATACGTTGGTTCCATAAAATATCGAATGCTGAAGTACTCAGACGATCAAACTGCCTCAGTATCGACACAATCTTGTCTCGCCCTCTCTTGCGTTGGTCTGGCCACGTGGTCCGAATGAAAGATAATAGGCTCCCGAAAAACATCCTATATGGAGAGTTAGCTAACGGGAAGAGAAAACACGGTGGACAGCGCAAGAGATATAAGGACAACTTACACACTGCGCTGAAGAGTGTCGGTAGGCAATCGGACTGGGAGAGTATTGTGACCGATAGATCGAAGTGGCGGGGTGTCGTTGCGGAGTGTCAGGGGACGGATAACGTAAGAAAACGTGGTCCAACGGTCGGAGGTGAATACCCGTGTCCAGAGTGTGGTAGGATATGTTTGTCCTGGATTGGACTCCACAGCCATATCGGGTGGCACCGAAGACACAACTGCTAAATTCCTGTTTTGCATACCTAACGCCCGTACTACGGGCAATGGGCATTGATTGATTGATTGATTTTTATTTATATAATTTGTATTTATACCTACCTATATTTTTTTCATTAATAAAAAAAAGGTTATGTTTTGAAAGATTTTCTTGCATTATGAGTAATGAAATGAAAAAAGAAACGATAATAATTATTATAAGAACGAATTAAAACACCAACAAAACCACAATCAACGAAATAATACCATATTGAGGCGGGGCTCATGGTAAATTACACAGTAGCTTGACAGTTTGTTGTTGTTATGATACCATGTGAATGAAATTCCGTATATTTTTGCAGTCAAAATGCACATAGACCTTAATTGGTGGTGACTGTTGACAAAACAAAAAGGGATGTTCGTTACGTACCTATATAAAAAAAAATTGAATCATATATTCATCTCGTTCTTTTTTACAATAAAGCACAAGTAGCAACAGAAAAGTCACTATAATATCGATAATTATTATTAGTAGAATATAAAATAGAACATTCGATTATCTTTATCCGTTTAATCTAATTCCGTCTTAAGATGAAGTTTTTTTTAGAACGTTCGTTAAACAAAGTCTTCTTGTTGCAAGGTTCAGTCAGGGCGTTAGTTATATTGTTGTTGTTAATAACACGCTACATAACAGAGTTCATTAATATTATGTTGGAAGGTTGGCTTTGCTCTTAATCAGAGCTACATCAGCTTCTGTTTACTGTCTAGGATTATAATGATTCTGTAAACAAACTTTGTGTCTATCCTCTGGCTCCTTGTACATTATATTCGGTAGATAATATCTACTGAACTGATAACATCTGATCTTATGATTAACTTTATACTATGTAAGTACTACGTGTTTCCAAAAATTTTCAACTATTTTTTTTGTTATGTATCTTAATTAAACAAGATTTTTTTTTTTACCCATCTTGCCGTGTCCCGTAAGGGGTAGGCAGAGAGAACGGACCCCCACTCTTTTCTATCCAAGCATACTTCTTTCGCTTCATCCACCGACATAACATTTCTCATACATCCTATTTCTCTTACTTCTTACATGGCCTTCCTTGAGGACGGAATCGATGTGTTCGATCCACGTCATTCTCGGTCGGCCACGCTTTCTTACACCTTTCCTTTCAGCCTTATGAATTCTCTTTGTCATTCTGTCTGCATCCATTCTTTCCACATGCCCAAACAAGATTAGAATTTTGGATAATGCTAAAATCATTTTTCTTATGGTAATATTTTACCTTCAATCCCCGAAACTAGTAGCTTGTTAATATTTCAATTATTATAAACTCCTGGTGGAATGCGTACCTACCTATCTGGGAATACCTACTTACATATTACATAGGTCACATTTAATGGTAGGTAGATGAGTTTACACCATTATTTTTCTTGATTGTGTGTGTTATGGTCCTACTTGGATATAGTTTCTTAACTTTAACTGTTTTGATGATGGCTTTTATTTGGCCGAGTTCTCTAAGCCCTTTAATATAATTCAGCGTTTAAATAATGTCTTGCTAACTGTAACTCAATTTATCAATTTGATCCGTAAGGAAATAAAATGAAAACATTACTTTAGAACTACTAACCTATAAAAAATCGTAAAAATGTAAAAATTCTGTCATTACTTATAGCATAGCAAAGGTGGAAACTATAATGGTGGGTTCTGTTCTTTACTGCAAATAAATAATTTTTTGTAAGGTTTGTGTATTTAGGACAACCACTTATCACCAGTGACATCAGATCCAGAAGATTGGCATGGATCGGACATGTTGCCAGGTCCGGTGTGGAGAGGTCCACAAAGAGTCTTCTGGATGGCAGGCCCACGGGTAGAAGACCACCTGGAAGACCAAGGCAGCGGCTTATGGACAACGTTGCCCGGGACCTGGACGTGCTGGGTGTGGGAGATCAGTGGGAGTCCATTATGCAGGACAGGACGGCTTGGAGAAACATTGTTCAGGAGGCCAAAACTCTGTCGGAGTTATACGGCCATCGGAAGTAAGTAAGTAAGTAAGTTGTGTATTTAGGTACGTACCTAGTGAAAGTTCATTATTATGAATTTAAAGAAACACAGTTGCACTCTCACGATATTTTATTGAATCTCGAGCGCTTTCGTCTAACTCAATTAGACATTATTTTTTATTTATTTAATAAGTTATTTATAGGTACAAAACATTTGAAATAAATCACAACAATGTTGCCCAAATATAAATTATCAGCGTAGATAGACCACAAGATGCTGAAATCGCCAGAAACATGGAAAGCTTTTGAGGGTTTTATGGAAGTCGCGCCAAATACATGACAGCAGTCGCAGTCTTTAAATTTGGTTGCTCTCTTGTTCCCACTAATTTTCAACTTTTATCTCTATATTTCATTAATTAATAAATATCTACTTGTTGCATACATGAGATTTTTCGACATGTTGAACATGTTGAGAATTCTGATGATTAGGAGTTTCGGAGACTTAAACATAACCACCTAATGACGAACGTTGTTAACGTAAATTGATCATACTAAACCAGCCTCCGAAATAAAAGTAGAAGACGCCCGTAAGCTCGTAGTGGTTCGTTCCATTTAAAATCGAACATTAGTAATGAATTGTTAGAGTCATTATTTGTTACATATTCTTTTTATGGAAGTGATTATGAAGAAGAAGGAAGAGGATCGTCGATGACAAAATTTTCTTCCCGGGTAGACCGAAAGGTAGGTATTGGGCTGCAATAGAAGAATTTGAGGGGATCTTGCCGGTAGGAGTCCGGCACTACCGTTTTGATATCCATGGAGGACCCCTAGACATTTTCAAGAGAGTTTTTTGGTAATATCTACTTGAGTCAGACGAAAGCGCTCGATTCAGTAAAAAAAAAGCTGCTACCCTAGGGTAGCCCAGAACTCATAGTTTATTATAACAGCCATGCAGAAGACAATTAGGTACTCATAGTATATGGAATGAGTTAGCAGCTTTTTATTATCTGCTTTAGAACTACAAATTCAATATTAATCGGTACTTTAAGGGGGACCCACTGAAGTTACGGACCTCAACTTTTACGTGCTTGTGTAGGAGCATAAGACCAACCCGTCTTTTTTTTTTTTTTCTTTTTTAGCCCTTTTTCTAGAACAAGTGAATTTTTCTTTGGA
This sequence comes from Mystacides longicornis, assembly GCA_963576905.1. Taxonomy (NCBI): domain Eukaryota; kingdom Metazoa; phylum Arthropoda; class Insecta; order Trichoptera; family Leptoceridae; genus Mystacides; species Mystacides longicornis. The sequence continues at coordinate 12,351,275 of OY756437.1, forward strand.
TACTTTAAGAGGGTTCCCCTGAAGGTACAGATCTCAACATTTTACTGACTCATCTACATCGAGGGGCTAACCGTTCTACCAAATTTCAATCAAATCGGATAAGAATTACTATAAGTTATGGGTGCGCACACATTTTTGGTGTATGCGTACGGGTACGTGGAAATTAAAAAAAAAAATATTTTTTATTTTTGGAATCTACACCCTCGAAAACGCCGAGAAAATTAATTTCAGCGAAATCTATTTTTTTTTTGAAATCCGATCACAAGACTCGTGTATATTCCATATACTATGAGTAATAGTGAACGTGCAATTGTGTTTTTCTAAATTCAAATTAGGTACATAATGTAAACTTCTACTTACTAAGTCACGAATTCCATATATTATATTAGTCTTTCAAATAACATATTACTCTCTTTAAGGTCACAACACTCACAGCTCCTTATCCATATCACATTGATTGTCTTCAGATAGAGAGAAGTCTAACAAAGCATAATAACTATCAGACTAATAGTAGGTATTATCAAAGTTTGGAGAATTAATCTCTGTCTCTATCCAATATCAACTTCCATTATCTATCGGATTTTGATTAAATTTTAAGTCTTCATTTCAAAATAAAGCAATTTCGGATGAAATTAAAACAATTATTAATAATTATTCACAGTGAAGTTATTCTCGTACAAACTTAACAATTTGAAATTATGTAAGTTAACGTGACATTTAAGTGTATTTCAATTTAAAATTATAACATACAGGGAGTGGCCGAATTAATTCACTTACTGATACAAAAAAATAGACAAAATATCATTACATAAAACGTAAAGTGAAAAAACACCTAGAAAATTCTGACCCGACCGGGAATCGAACCTGGGATCTCCTGATCTGAAGTCCACGCCTATAAATACTGCCAGGCTATCGAGGTTTGTCGTTTTATTCGACGCTTAAAGAATTTAAAGAAAGCAATAAAAACTTAGAAGGGATAACTGAAAAATGTATTTTAAGCACGCCAAGAAGACTAGAAGCAGAGCTTCCTGTGAATAGCAAATTTTCGAAATATAAGCAAATATAAATTTATGCACAAGTAAATATTCTTCTCTTAAAAAAACTAGTTATTAAATTAAAATGTTTTTAATGCTACATTTGAAAAATCTTACAAATAAAAATGATTCATATTAATAAAATTATGTAGTTAGTAATACATCGGTTCAAACAAAAAAATCAACCGTAAAATTAATGTTGTGTTGTTCCAATAATTTGCCCACCCTCTGTACTTTATTCGTATTATTTTTGTGATCCTTTTCAGAAATTAAACCAAATATTTTATATAACAACACGTTTTGAAAATTACTTTTGAAAACAATTCCGTTTTGGGTTATTGGATTTGTTTCCGGTGTTATGATCAGTTTCGAGAGGTTCTATTCTGTTTCCTGGAGGCAGAGACGCGATTGAAAATTTGCAAAAAGATAAATAGTTTTGGTATAAGAAACACCTACATGTTTTTACCCCTTTTCAACATGTCTGTTAAACTTACATCGTCGAACGAGTACGGATTTTCCTGTTAATTTATTAATTTTCTCTTGGCTCTTTTTGAGAAAAAGATTGATAGACATGATTTATTATAAACGATGGTTGTTGATACTTGCAGTTTTTGTCTCTTTAAAAATGACAACGGAGCTGACGCGCTATCTGTATGGGGTATGTATCCGCCCGTTTCAAACAACATCACCTTCTCACTTTCACCTATATAGTATTATTATTGTGTTATGTGTTTGAGTGGTCTGTAGGGAATACTTCGGGTAGGCGTTATTAGTCGATTAGTTAGTGTTCTGGGAAATTCTAATATATGTAGGTAAATTCAATTAACGTATATCGAAAGAATTACCTACGGTTTTTTGTTTGAAAAACTCAATGTTCTTCAAGTGAACCTTCTTTTCTTTTGAATTTTAATCGATGATAATTCATTTACAAACCTCCTACTTCTCACAAGATGCAACCACAAAGAAATACAACTTCTACTGAGTAGAAACCTATTTAATGGTGGTTGCAAAAAGGTGGCTTATCATCATATTATCAATTTAAAAGACTTTCGTGAATCGTAAAAAACGCAAATTTACCATAAAATATGACATAAGCAATAAAAAAAACAATTCAAATGTTTCATACAAAACTATTAAGAGCTATCGGCAGCTGCTATTTTAATACAACACGTTCTTACTATATTCATCAAACCATTAGGTATGGTTATATCAACGAGATAATACTTCACATACAATGTATAAAGAGTGGTCGGAAATTTACGGTTCCCGAAACGTATGTGGCTTTTCAACAAATTAATGCAGCTCTCAATCAAACGACACTCTGATCATAAACCTCGATAGTCTCTCTGGATCTATTTATTTAGATAATTTAGATAAGTTCTCGAAGCCTTCCTTTCTTTAGTATGTTTAGGCTACTTTTTAGAGAATTATAAGCTATATCTGATAATCCCGTAAGATCTAAATAAGGATCACCCGGAGAGATATCGCATTCAAAACGCTGTATTTTCCAACTACTCATCTTGTGGGTAATCTCTGCAAACAATAATTATTAAATCAACATGGATGAAAAAAAGCCACCATTAACAACAAAGTAAGAACATCCGCTCAACCTCATGAGGAATTTATAGAAATTTATAACATTTTATTTCCACAATGACATAATGTTGTGTTATCATAATAATAATAATATTAGAAAGGGATGTGGAGTGGATGTTGGCGTATGGCGTACTAGAATGAAAGTGAATAAATTAAGGTAGTTGGGCATGTAGCGCCTGGTACAAGACCAAGAGGAAGATCGCCGATGCGATGGACCGACCAAATAAAGCAAAATATTCCCACCACGACACTCCATAGAGCCGTCCATCTGGCAGCCGACAGAACATCCTGGCGAGCAATGGTCCACAACAGAGTGCATGATGACCACGACCCTCAGCAGTGATGACGACGACTGGTAAGGTAAGGTAAGGTAAGGGCATGTAGAGAGAATGAACAAGGTGAGAATGACTAAAAATCTGAAAGAATGGGTGCAATTATTAAATCAACATGAATGAAAAAAAGCCAACATTAATAACAAAGTAAAACATCCGTTCAACCTCATGAGGAATCTATAGAAATTTATAACATTTTATTTCCACAATGACATAATGTTGTGTTATCATAATAATATTAGAAAGGAATGTGGAGTGGATGTTAGCGTAGTGACTAGAATGAAAGTTAATAAATTAAGGTGGTTTGGGCATGTAGAGAGAATGAACGAGGTGAGAATGACTAAAAGGATATATCTGAAAGAATGGGTGCACGCAGACGAGGCCGACCTCGAATGACATGGTCCGACCATATCGGTGCCGTCTTAGAGGAGGGCCAAGTCAGGAGCAAAAGGAATAGAAGAGCATGTATGCGGAATGTTATGCGTTTGGAAGAAGCGAAAGAGGTTTGTCTGGATAGGAAAGAATGGAAATCCGTACTCTCTGCCTACCCCCTTCGGAAAACGGCGTGATGGGTAAAATAAATAAATCATTGAGACGTACATTTTTAGAACTGGTAAAAAAGTTTATCGACCACTGGTTGAACGGAGTTTTGACGCAAACGAAAAATGGTATAAGAATCAATAGAAATTCACAATATATAATTTCTTTGATGACATTTTGTTGTAAAAACGCTGATACTTACATTTTGGCTCTGGAAAAAAAGTTCAGCGACCACTCGTTGAACGTAACTTTGACGTCTCTCTGAGTTGTATTTGACGTAAGGGTCGGAAACGTAAACGAAATGTGTGCATACACAATACAACAGGAAACAAAAGAGACAGCACACAAAGCGAGAGAGAGAGAGCACTATAATTTGATGTTCTATAATTACGTCCCCGAGGATCCATTATTTACCTCAAGGAGGAAGTATCGCTTGAGAGCACGCTGCACCAGCACCATACATCCACAGTGATGACAGTAAGAGTAAAGAGGATGCCACTAGTTTGTGGGTTCAGGTGTATTTTATAGGGAATATTATTATATTTTACCCTTAATGACTCTCTTCTAAGAACATTTTTTATTTTTACCGACTTCATATTTTCTTCTTCACAATTTCAGTCTGAATTATTTTATCGTTGCAATGTTCTGTTTTTAAATTTGTTGTTCTGTGGTCAGTTTTTTTTGATTTGTTGTTCTACGTTCAGTTTTTTGAATTTGCTGTTCTATGTTTATGTCATTGTTTTGGAAAGAAAATTGTGCAATAGCGCTCGCTCAGTCTTTGACAATGGAACCTCAATAATGTTCAAACTTATAATTTAAATAAGTTATGGTCGACGTTCGAGCACTAGTCGACCACTAGTAGGTATAAATTATTACTTTTTATATTAAAAGATTAAAGCACAAGCAAACCACGAAGTTTTGTGCTGTTTGATTTATTCTGAAATATTTTCCAGGCTCTATTAAGATTTCAGACTTTATTTTCAATTCAACTGTTTTCCATAATTCTGAGATTTCCATATACCTACATATCAGCACGTAAGCAACTCAATACAATTTATTCAATAGTGGTAATGGTATACACACACTGAAACATATCCTATAAACCTATCTATATCTACTCATCAAATCTTTTTGTTTAAATTGATACTTGCTGTCCAGCTGTCAACAGATATGTCAGATGAACATAAGAAAAGGAATAGACAAAAAAATATAATAAAATAGTACAACAGAAAGGTTTTAGTTTGAAATCTCCCGAAGTTAACTGTTCGCCCGAAATCATAGACGTAAGAAGAGGTTACAAATCGTTTCCGACAGCCGTGAAGAATGGGCGTGTGTCGTTTCTTTTATTTCCGTTATAAATAAAACATTAATCTTTCAGCTAAACCGACCAACCAACCTTTTATCCTATGACCCGTGCAAAAGTCCCTACTGTTTCATATACTAAGATTATTTTTCAAACATGATTTAGAAAGGTGAAATATCATTCGGTATATAAATGGGCATATTATTCTAAAGCTGCTTATCTATCTCACGCAATTAGCTTTTATTTGTTAACGGTAACGTAATATAAATACAATTGTTAGCATAAAATAAACTAATATAAACTTCAACTGCCCATCGCGTTCAACAAGAGTACCCAGTATCTACTTTTTGGATTCCTCTCTGCAACACTCACTACATAGTACAGGAATGTCGATATTTTTTAGCTGCCACCGTCAAAATGTAGGATCTCTCGATTTCAGCAGTGTTCTGGTCAATTTGCTACCTGAATACGAAGAATCTCGCATGTCATTGTGACACTTATTTACTTTTCCCTCTTATTTTCTATTGAATATCACAGGAGGAATTTTATTCGCAGTGTGTACAAGGTGAAATTTGGATCACGGAATAGGTATAATCTGCAAGAATAAAATTCGTGCGGTGAAAAATCGCAGTTTGGACAGGGCCTTAAAGTGTACCTAAACAATATACGAGTACTTACTCATTTTGGTTTGCTCGTTATTATATTATACTAGCTTTTTTTACCCGTCCACAAAAAAAGTTGTAGAATAATGGGAGTTAGATCCTGATCTATGGAAGTTTACATACAGAGCTTTATAAAAGTGTGGTGTACCTACATAATGTATAATATACTTATAATTAATTGGACTTAATTTTTTTGTCACACCTCATCAGCAATAAGAAAGCGCTGCAAGTCATAATCATAGACTGCTGACTTATTCTCTATGCTTGCCCCATAGTTAATAAGACAGAGTGCTCGATTTATATGTGGTGAGCTATGGGCTCTCACCACAATATTGATTTTATTATTCTGCAATTAAGTATGTACCAACACAGCTTTTTGTTCCTTATATTTAACAAATTGTGAAGGTGGATTCATACTTATTTGAAAATCATAATTTTTTTAGAATAAAATAAAAATATATAACTGTATTAATAAAAGTTTTGACTTTTTAGTACAGATTTTTATCATTTTTTTTAAGAAAATGAATCTTGGCTTACCTAAAGTACACAAATACACATTTGACATCTTTCACACTAACCAAAGGTTTGTGTTGTGAAAGTGCAAATGGCCTCACCAGGACTTGAACTCACGGCCTTCAGTGCGCTGTGCAAACGAAAGCCATCGACTGATACCACCGGGCTTCCAACAACCTCTTTGTGCATAAACTTTATAAAAAATTATTCAAGTAAAGTCTCTCACTATGGAATATATCTATAAATATAAGTAAACTAAGAAGTCGGCACCTAATCATCAAAACTTAACACAACAGTTGAAGAATTTACGGCCCACACCAAGTTTCAAACCTGCGTTTAGCTTTTTCATTAACAGATCTATTGTGTTTAAGTGTAGTAACAACACATTGAGGTGTGACTACTTTTACATTAAAAAAGTTCTCACAAACTGATATGCTGCTCTTGACTTCATAAGTCATTATAGGTAAGTTATAGGTAACTACAATGCTTTTATAACTGGCAAACTTCAATAGTTAGAAATATGAACCATTTTAGGGGAGTATTTGCTTCTGTTTATGGGACACATTATTATAAGAACTTTAAATGAAATGACTTGCTAGTACGACCACTACTAATAATATAGAGGGTTGTTTTAAAATATCACATTATTTGATAATTTTAACACAGAAACCTCATTTGAGAATAATTACTTACCAAATTCCATGAATTCTCATCCTTTATATTAATTTGTCGTGGAGGCATTATTTAACCAAGAATCATTATAAAACATCTATTGTTTGGAAATAGTTCAGGAGAATATATTAAATTAAAACATAATGTGTATTTTTTTTTTCAGTTTATTTCTGGTTATAAATAAATTAAAACATTCTGTTTATTTAATTTCAATTAATAAAACACAAAACTACCATATTGTAAAATAAAATAACATTATTTGTTACATCTAGCAGATTAAAAATAGAAAAAAAATAAAAACAGAATAAAAAATCACCTTCTTTATACCAAAAGCTGGAACTTTTTTTTAAAAAAAATCCATAACTAAAAATAAAATTCACATTCAAATCTTACAGTAGAAACAGACGTGTTGTAAACAATTATGTTGTGTTAAGCCAAAAGCATATTTTTTCATAAAAAATACAATGCTCAACGATAATGTGTCTCTAATCATACTAAATGTATGAAACCGATGTTGCTTCTAGCGTGTCATAGCTCATCAAAACACATTTTTTTTATACAAATGAATCTGGACTCACCCAAAGTGAACACATTTACACTTTTGCCATCTTTCACACAAAACGATGCTTGTGTTGTAAAAGTTGAAAATGGTCGGCACCAGAAGTCAAACGCACAAAAACCGTACACTGTACGTACGAAAGCCGTCATTTGATACCACCGGGCTACCAACCTCCTGTTTCTAGCTTTAGATACTGTTACCGATAGTTATTTATTTATCAAATTTCGTCTAGCGCTTTCGTAACAGTGTATCCATATGGCACAATTCTTGAGAGCTTTGCCTGCCAGTTCAATTAAAGTTCAATCTGTAACAAAACATTATGGAATTTATATACACAAACATATGAAAGGAGGTACAATTATTATCAAATAATAATACGGGACTTACCGCTTTGCTTATTCCAGTAATAAAATGCATACTTGTACATTTTAGAAATTCACTCTTGATATTGTTGTAAATTTCTTGTAATCTATCCTGTAAAAAAAATATAGTAACAGAAAATAAATTAATGTAATTGGCTAGCTGCATTGTAATTATGCGATTATTTTGAAATAATATTTACTCAATTAACTTTGCTTACCTGTTTTATTAATCCCAAAAATTGATTTTATATCTAAAGCCGTACAAAAACTCAATGTTTACATTTTATATTTTGACAACAAAATAAGACATATCCATAGATTTTTTTATGACGTATCAAATGAACCATAGAACACACTAAAAAATATTACTTAGTTAGTGTTAAATTAATATCGTAATTTATTAAAAAGGCTATCTATTAAGAAAAGTATCAACAAAATGAATTTATATAAAATGTTTATAATTCAAAAATCCTAAACCTGAAAATTAAAAAAAACATTCAATAAAAATATCATGATTTAATTATTTTCAGTCACAAAAAAATACCGCAAATAATTTATGGGTAATCTATAGTACTGGCGTACTGATATCTATGGCGTACTGGCTGTCATGTCATCCTCTGTCATCGATATTTTGACAAACAAAACATTTTCAAAATTCGAATATTTTTTTAATTGATAGCTGCTGTTAATATATTTCTAAGTAAGTACCTGATAATATTTATTTATTTAGATTACCCTATATACCTACCTACATAATATTTACTAAATTATGTAGAATAAACACTTTTTAATAAAAATCCTTGTCTTCCAGCATCAACCAAAAATTATATTACATATTATACAACCCAATGGATGTGATAAATGGATCTTGTCCTGGAGGCTATGAGCAGTCATACTTTGAGAATGGATGTATAATGGCGATATATCTACAGGTATAGATTCAAGTTTTCATATTTTATAATGGTGGCCATGTAATAACTATAGTTATCAATTATCTACCATAATTCATTGTTTTTATTCTAGGATGGGATGACCAATGACCATAGTCTTTTTGGCTTTCTTTTGGATTGAAGGAACCTTGGAGGTTCCGTCAAGAATATGTCTCCAAACATACTGATCACTGCATTTTGCTGTCTTTCAAGAATATTTCATTCAACACGATGATCGTCCTACGTCTATTAAGATTTTTTACCACAACAATAGGTATGATCTATTCTTGTATTTTGTTTGAAGAATATAACATATGATAAATAAGTTACCATAGCTTTGCGTTTATCTACATAACGATTTAGATTCAATATAACATTTACCACCATTGTCTGTGACAAAATTACATACTAATATTTACTTAAATACATCAAAGTGTATTTAAGAACGCTCTCCGGCATTTTGCATTACAAAAATATAAACGGACTAAAATATTATGTAGATGACTTTAATTTACATATTAATGTGTACCTAGCCCAAAAAATTCATGAAATGATATTATCCGTCATTATAGGTACTTTTGTGTTTGTTCTAGGATGAATGATTTGTCACAAACCTTGGACAGTTTTACGAAAAGCTTCAAAGTCATACCTCTCACTGATTGCTTTCTTCAAGAATACTTCTTTTGACACGATGAAACTCTATGCATATTGTTTTTTTAAACAAATTTTCACGGCAACAATACCACCAGTCTTTTATTTAAATGAACCTTGTATATTATTGTTTTTGCATATAATATAAGATATGATAAATAAGCTAACATAGTTTTGAGTTTATTTACTATTTCATTTCTAAATTATTTTGTGGATAAAACAAACGTTTTACTACACTGATTATAATCCTGTATTCCTGAATGCCATTTAAAGGTTCTCAATTATTGTCGATATTATTTCTTTTCTCCCAACAATTCTGTCAAGTTCACTGTACCTAATGATCTAATTTATCGGTCACTGTTTTACCGGCCAGTTTGTTTATGGAATGTTCATACCAATTTCAATGTTTATTATTTTACTTGCAAATCTTTTTCAACGATAATTTTAAGATTTAAACTTTATTTATATTTCAGGAATATAAAATGATTAAAAAATTATTGCCAAATTATTTTATACCTATCTACATTTGAATAATATGATTTTATCAGGTAGCTACATAATTATTACTCATCTAATGGCTACGACGGTTTTACACAAAATGTGGCCATAAATTTTTTAAAATGTGTCAATTTTCAAAATGGAGGAATTATATTTCCAAAATTTTGCATTAAATCTTTATTTATTGAGAATAATAAGATTTGAATAAAATTTATATGTATAACAAATCAATCTCCAATTATTTTATTACATTTTCATACCGTAATACCAAGATTCCATTCAACGTTTACATGAGTAATTTTGTTTCCAAAAGATGGCTTTCTGTCTTTTTTGAAAATTTGTATGAAGATCCTAAAAAAATAAAGTTTTTTAAATAGCTCTTAATATATTAAAGTTAACGTTGCCAATTGTATCTTAGAACGTTCTCGAGCAAATTTCACCGCTCTGCGCAGATTCATATCTGACGCAGCATTTGTATTTTGAGCGTGATGCTCCGACATAACGGAAAGTATTGTCAAAGGCAAATAAAAAAACATTTCTGAATTATTATGTAGATTTTCTATTTTCATTATATTCTTTTGGGATACCGAATGCCTGTTTGCTTAAAGAAGGTAAAAATAAAATGTGTGTATTTATAAAGAATAATATTCAACCTTGCCAATTTCATGAAATGTGTTCCCAGAGCATGGTCTCCCACGTAGCATCATGGAGAGGATGACCGACAAGACTAACTCCCGAGAACAATTATGTCCAGAAAACCTGCAAGATATTATGTATTTAAACATATTGTGCTAGTGTGAGTGGATAAAAGTGGCTAAAATTTTTGGCAATAAATCTTAGGTTTGTCACCGGACAATAAAATCCTGCCCAATTCCATGAAAAGTATGGTCATAGGCAACAGCCAGATATTGCAAAACATTTAAATATTTTAAGTATAGCATAAAAACAATGATACGTCCCACGTGTGCTGAACTCAAAATACTTTGCGAGATGTAGCTGGGATTAAGTCGAAAACGTTGTGGAAGGTTTTGAATTGGTTCCGTTAGAAGCGGCCACCATTTACACAAGTGGGATCATCCCTTTTGCGAAGGTGTCCAAATCGAGACTAAGAGACAAATGGTACCTACTAAGCTGTCCCATAAAAAGTTTGAGAGATCACTGAAAGATAGTCGTCAGGGCCTGTCCACAAATCTATCTTCATGTAGATAACCCGCCTCCAAGTCTGTCTGAAATCCCGACATCCGTTTACTAGTTATGCATTTATACGAAAGAGGATGATTTCAGTATAAGTTAGTATAACCCGTCTAGAATCCCTCTAAGAAAAATTGCTTTCAGAAGTGTGAGATATATATACATTCTCAGACGCTTAAAGGGTATAATAGTAGGAGTGTCAGAGAGGAGTCAACTATGTGGTGGAACAATCAAGAAGGCTTGATTTAAAATTTAAAAGAAAATAAAGACGGACATTTCCATCTGGGGCTGAAAACTCATTATAGACGTAAGGCGAATGACATTTTACATAATTACTTTTCGTCTGGGAAACATTCGAGCGGTTATCTTTATTATTATTTATTCAGCGGTGTAGTCTGCCAGAGCCATCGAGACCAAAATAAAGGCCGGCTTAATTTCGATTTAGCAATCATAATAACAATTCAGAGGTCATTCACTCGGGTCCCTATTGGTCGCTGTTATCGGAGGAGTTGTCACTCGTAATAATTGCCTTTGTACAGATAAAAAAAAGATAATTACTTGCAAGTATTGTTAACACAAATGTCATCATTTATTTTTTTTATTTGTGTGTTCTTGGATGTGGAGTATTTTTTTTAATTATCATCTATTGACCTTCATTTAGGCTCACCTCAGACTCCTCAAATGCGGCTATAAATGGACAATTACTAATCGATTTTGTAACAAAATGTCAACAGCGCGTTATAGGATATGTCATTGTATTTGCTCAGGGTCCCGAAGACGACAAAGACCCTCTCACACCGTGTTCCGCTCTTTCGAAGCAGAGCTGTAGGATTTGGACATGGTGTTGAAGGTCATAAACATTGAAACAGATGAAAACGAAAATTGCAAACCATGCATAAAAGAATTTTTATTGGTGTTTTAGGGCGGGAGGTGGTCAACCTCACGGTCCCCGTCTGATTTGTTGATTTCATTTCCTACCCCTTACAAGTTACCTACTCGAAAAAACAATAAGGAACAGAGATGCTATTCATAGCTTGCAACTCTACGCCATAAATATTTTTAACTTACGGTTATTTGGACTGTTATTTACTAAGCCTAAGTAAATCACATCTCTTTTTCAAGAGTTTTAATAGTAAAATAAGAAGAATAAGTAGATACAATTTATTTGATTTTTATTTCGTCTTGATCTATCAACTCTAGACGAAGTAGGTAACTAAAGATATCAAAGCAAGTTATATTAACCTTGGAAATTTTCAAAAATGATTGTTTATTACTTTTCGGAAAGGCTCTGCAGTATTTTAGGAGTTATTCATTTCAATAAACGAATTTTTCAGTTATGAAAAATGTATTGAAGCAAATACAAAAGATTGAAGTTTACTCGGTGGTAACAGTAAGTTAACGTGTTAAAAGTTTGTATTGACTTTTATGATTTATATTTTTTTGCTTGAAAGTTACGAAAAAGCCCGAAAGCTTTACAAAAGTTTCAGTTGCTTGATAACAAATTTTAAATAAATTATGCCCTCTAGCGTTTCATAAAGTTGCCTTCACTCATGGGTCTCCTACAAATGTATTTTTTATAAGGTATGGAAAGACAGGGTATACAAAAAAAATCTAGGAGTTCATTATATCTGGAAACGATTAATTATATAATTATATAATATATGGAAATTATATAAAAAGTTTATAAACAACATTTTCACCCAGAAAACCGATACTGTTTGATTTTAGATAATATCGCAATCTTAAACACTAATCAATCAATCAATGTTCCTTGTCTGACCCCACTCAGGAGCATAGAGAGGCGTCAAGGGCCCTATTGCATCCTGGAAACCTGGCTCAGAAATTGATCATTCAAAAAGGTAAGCTTATAAGAATAAAAATATTATGTTTAAAAAAAAATAAGAAACACGAAATTTTATTAAACAACTAGCTTTCTCGACAGACGTTGTCCTGTGTTCCTCACTTTGAATATTGAGTTCGAATTATGAAAAGCTTATTACCTTTTAACCAATGTAATTAAGATCGATGCCTCTGTTACAAACTATATATTATTTTTAACATCGCACAAACTATCAAACAACTGACAGTTTCTGTCAAACTTTAATTTAATTTCAAATTTTCAAATTTGGAATAATAAGTATTTTGTTTAAAGTATTAAGTAGGTTACCTACTTAGAGTTTTCTTTGATTTTCTAATTTTCAACGCAACTTTCTTAAATTTTTCCTTCATAAGAACCTTCTCCTGATAAAACCCAAAGCGAAAGAAAAAGAATCAGCGAAATCGGTTCAGAGGTTTAGGCGTGATGCGATGACATCGGAAAATAGCTCCCCATTTTTATAATATAGATTTAAACTAACACAATATAAGTTGCGAGTAATTATGAAAGCGAGCAAGTAAGCTGTTTTCGAAGTGATATTGTCCTTGTATTAGATTACTCTGTACTTTTATGGACTTAGTTCTTTATAGTTCTTTGTATTAAAAATAGAAACGCACATACCCCACAATCTTCTATTTTTTACTATCCCGCCCAAACGTGACTCTCAAAACAAAGCAGAAATTGCTTTGTGTAAACACAATATGTTTCTTAGCAAGATTATTAAAAAAACCTACATAATAATTGAGTTATGTGTTATTCTATTCAAAAAGACGGTTGAGCATTAACCATTTCATAGTCCTTCAGGGACTCGAGTATTATTAGAAACAACTGAATGTGTGACCTCAATTTACCGTCGTAGCATACAAAATAAGAGTCGTGTGTAAATTTTAGATGACAACTTTAACAAAATTGAGTGAGAATTAAATTAGACGTAAACATTGCATATGACTCATATTTAAACCCCTCAAAATTGAGTGGAAATTAAATTATCATAACAATCACATTCATCATTTCATTATTTATATCATAATTTTTACTAAGTTTCGCACATGACTCATATATTATGTGCCCTGAATATACATATACGTTACTAGGTAGTTTAGAGGAAAGGTTTCCTGAAACGTGTTTCATGTTTTCCCCCAAGACATTCGTACCACATATAAACATAAAACATACGAAGATATTTCAATCATAAAAACTACTTAGACATACCTACTAAAGGAATTCTTTGAATTTTTCGAGAGGAGAGAGATTTTTTTGAGCAGTCGGTTTAAAAAAAGTATCGATAAATAGTATGTATTGTGATGTCCTTATTGAACAAAAAACTACATCCCTACCAGAATCTATGAAAAACAAAAATGAGTCATTGACACCCTTTATATGTACAATTACATAGCTACTTTTTTGTTTTTTTTTTGTGGCTGGACTTTGAATTTTTGTCGGTGTGGAAAATTGACAGGTCAGTATAGAAGTGTATAACTACTCATAAAATATCACATTCCTTTCTGATTTTATCATTCCTCATCTTATCAATCAGTCTCTTTCCGCATATCCTACGCAGTGATCTCATTTCTACAGCATTTATTCCAACTTCCAGATTTTTCGTCGATGTCCAAGTTTCACTCCCATACATCATGAATGGGATCAGGATTGCATTGTGCATCAGCTGTTTGGATTTAAGAGATACGTATATATATTTATCATTAGTGCACTGGTCTTAGTGCACCGCCAACCCTTCTACCAGCCAATTTCCTTTTCACACCTTCCATCTCTGCTAAATAAACTACCTAAATAGACATACTCATCTACTTGTTCCAAGTTCTCATCATTCACTTTCACACAACATTGCGTTTTCTCTTTCAAAAACAAGCACCTTTGTCTTATTGACATTCGTCTTAAGACCATTCATTTCACAATTTTGACATACGTCACAAGTTTTTGCAAATCACGTTCGTGTTCGAACGCATAAATATTAACAGCGACAAGAAAAGAAGTAGAGTCACCGGTAATCTAGAAAAAAAAAGAAGTAAAAGACAAACAATAAAATGGAGGCTCATCAGGCATAAAGGGATGAAAGCAATGAAAGAAAAAATAAGGACGTCAATAATATCTTCTTAATTACATACCTATAAATGTATCAACAAAAAAAATCAACTAATAAAATAATAGGTAATATTTTATTGACACTGGAGGAAGAAATTTATCAATCTGTGAAGACAGAAGTGCTCAGATTATATCCATCCTTTATATTGTAGTGTGAAAACAAAAATCTGCATAAAAAACAGGGCCGAAAAGCGTAATTCAGGATCAATGAAAACCAACTCTGATGATCATATTATTAAAATAATAATAACTCTAATCCAATACAATAATTATTACGCATTCGTTCAGAATAAAAATCATTGAAATGGAATATAATAATATGAGTTGAATTACACACAAATTTCGAATTAAACATGACGCAGATGGATTCAGTAAACCGAAATAAATTCAAAATAGGAATAAAAAGAATTGGAAAACATAAAATTTTGAAGGGTTAAATAACATATAATATTTTACAGAACAATGTTGGTAAGGGTTGTGAACTATCTTATATATAAAAAATGGAGAGCTTTTTCCCGATGTCATCGCATCACGCCTAAACAGCTGGACCGATTTCGCTAATTTATTTTTTGTTGTATAGGATTTTATCAGCAGAATGTCCTTTTAGAAGAAAAAAATTAAGAAAAATGCATGGAAAATTAGAAAATTAAAGAAAACTCTACGTAGACAACCTTATTAGTACTTTTTACCCTATAATTTTTATTCCAATTTTGACATTTTGACAGAAATTGTCAATTGGTGCGATTGACAGAATGCGGATGGAATATACATGGTTTAAAACAGACACATCGTTTAGAATCACATTGGTTAAAAGGTAATAAGTTCATCATTATACAAATTCCTATTCAATATTCATAGTTTGTTAGAACAGGACAACGTCTGTGGGGTAAGCTAGTTCTGAATAATTATTTATAGAACATTTCTGAAATATGAAGGTTTTGAACTATTTTTATTTCATAGTATTTATGGATCGAATCGAATAATATTTAAATACAGAAAGTTTTCTAAAATTATGTTTATAAATTTTTGAACAATATTATTATATAATTGTTCCGTAGTGGACTTCGTAGGTTCGATCCCAGGAGCCGACCATCTTCCTCTTTCACGACACATAATGGAGCTAAAATAAAGTAGCTTATACTGTGAAAGAGTGAATTTGTTTTCAATTTGAAGGAGCACAGAATAATTGGAAAAAAAATCTGATAGTTTTAATTTCAGAATACAGGAATGGAAATCATTTTGAGCTATCATATAACATAATAATTGTAACAGATTAAAATATTCTCGATATTTTGAGAAGTATCATTAAATCGGGAGAAAAAAAGTATTGACTTTATTTGATTATGAAATTATTTATTAATTATAAATTATTTTATTAATTAAGCTGTCTTGATTGGCTAGCTTAGAATTTTCCCTAATTCCGGACAAACATCTGAATTTTTAAGATTGGCAACTTTAATTAAGAGTGAACATTGAGTTTGTTATTTTAAGTAGAGTTCGTAGGCGTTTTAATTTATTGAGAGAACGGAGGGAGGTAAAAAAACAAGCGACTCGTTAAAACGCCGTTAAAATAATAAAACACGCGTTCAATTGATTAGTGAGCGACTTCCGGAAACATTTATTAACCTGACATTAATCGAGACTTTAACGGATGTAATGGAAAGCGATCAATTATTATTGTAACGATTTAAGTCCTCGTTAAGATTGATTTAACGATAGCAGGGATTAATAATTGAGAAATATAAGCCTCATAAATATGTTAATTGAATTTTATTTTAGCTTAAGAGGTTTTTGTAAAAAAATTCGCTGAACGATGTTTTAATAAAGGAATTTTGCTGTATAAAAATGTCAACAATTAGGTTTTCATCTTAATATTCTTCTGCGATTTCCAGATTTTTTTTTTCGAGATTATAATGGTCTATTTGGTCTCAGTCAGAATTTATAAATATTATTTTATGTCCAGATTATCAACTATTTATATGATTTTACATCTTAACCAAGTGTTCCTTGGTTTTTATATACCTAGTGAAGGAGTCTCCAGATTTCGAGCTTTATCCATATGCCGTCTTAGAATTGGTCAGGCCTTTGTGAAATCTCATTTACATCGGATTGGAATGTTTATCTATTGTGCTCTTGTGCAATGGAGGAGGTAACACTTGATCATATTCTGTTTAATTGATCTCTTTTCGATAAAACTTATAGTTAAAAAAAAAATATTTCCGGTAAATACAAAGTTCTTATTGGCCCAGCAATCTTTCAAAATTAATATACTTTATCCAAAAAAAAATCCTATAAAATAATAAGAAAACTTGATTACCCCACCACTTATTTAAATACCAGAAAAAAATTTACACGTGATCTCAATATTCCTAAAACATAGGAGAATCATTCAAAATTTCTCTCATCCAACTTTATTTTTTTTATTTTAGAAAATATCATATAGTATCTATACAGTTGCACTATTGTTTCACGCCAAGTCTCGACAGAAGAAAATGAAAAAATGAATTCCTAAAGGGATAAAAAAAAACACCTTTAGCCATTTTTTTTGCAATTGATTTCCGTAACGTCGACGTGCTCTTCATATAAAGTGACAAGCGGTAGTAGGTAGGTAGCTATTTACATAATTTGAAATTGTTCAACATGTTAAAAAAGCAAAACACATAGTATTCTTTTTTCAAAATTCCTGACATTATCAGTGACAGCAGAAACGTTACTGAATTGGGCAGAAGCGAATCATACGTGACCAAGCAGCTATATGTACTGAATAGTACCTATATACTATATACCTAACAAAATATTATAGGTACAAGCGGAATGCCGGCGTATTGCTACTCTTGACATTATTGACGGCATAACCACAAATAATTTATTTATAGTATATGTACCTATACTTTTATAATGTAACTGTTAAGATAAATGAATCTGTGCTCACTTACAGTAAACATAAATACATTCTTTGACTCTTTCACAGACAGCTACTTAAATCTTGTGTCGTGAAAGAGGAAGATGGTCGGCAACTGGGATCGAACCCACGACCTCGACACGAAACATTAGGAAAGCCAGCGTCGTAACCGCTAGTCTACCAACCACTTAATTGTATAATATCCTGATTGTTTGTATGTGCATTAAGAATAAAATAAATATTCATCTAACGTTAATAGATAGTTTCATCATAATTTAAGTAAGCACACAATTTAAAAATTATTAATGTAGGTAAAATTTTCATGTTGGGTTATTGCATTCATCCTAATGTAAAGGATCTATTGCGACTACTGTATTGCAATAGACGTATTATAATAGTCAGAGTTACTGAACATCAATGTTGATTATCGGCATTTTTTCATTAACAAATTTTATTATTATTGTGTTAAATTAATGATTCAATTTGCTTAAAAACAGTCTCCAAAAATATCAAAGTACCTAATTTTCAAAATGGATTGTTAATGTGGGCGGAAGTATTTAAAATCCAGGCGCTTATCACAATAAAAGCCACCATAAGAAGTGTTATGTTTAAGAAATTGCTTATTCGGCACTTACAAAATATCAAGTACGTATAGTTACCATCTAACGGCACATCGCGGTGACGCCATGGCTTGTTTGGTTCTCGTAATTGCCAAGTCGCTTCCCTCAACGATGAAAATATTATCCCAAGTTTGTACCTATTAGAAACTTTTGCTCTGTATGTTTTTCATTTCGGCTTAAATTCCAACAGCTTTATAAACAAAACTGTATTTCATAAACACGGCTTATTTCATTATTCCAAGCACTCTTGTTAAAGGATGCCCATTCAAACGGCTCTCTTGACATTCTTCTTTGACTTTGTTTCTTTAAGCCCTGTGACAAAAAGAATCTTCAAAATTTATGATAACATTATTTAATCCGATTTTTTCTCGAAAGGATCACAACATAATAATATACCTACCCTTTATCTCTTTGAAGTAACATGCATCATTATTTCATGTACAATCCTAACCTAAAAAAGGTTTTAATAATAATAAAGTAGGTAATATTAAATTACACCCTTGTAGCATACGAACGTCTTCTCTATTAGTCAAGCAGTCGCGCCCAATCGGGAACTCAATCCCCGAGATGATATTTCAAGTGAAAAATCTGGCCCAACTATAAATTGTCAATAATTCGATTTTCTTCCTCTTTAGTCTCAATCCTGTGGTTTGGATCCTCAATCCTCAATTCTTGAAGTACCGAAAATAAATTTTGAAGCATCCTTTTACAAGAACTACGTTATAGACAAACATCAAAATGTAACAGAAACACCAATCGACAAGTATCCGACGAAGCTCTTACGGCATTCATTACATACAATGGCGAAGATGAATAAATACAGTTTCCTGAATTTTCCTTGTCATATCCAAAGAGTTTGATGATCTGTGAAATTGTCAAAGAAGCCTCACCAACTTTACGGAGAAATTTATCAAGAAAAGATTATGTAAAAGCTTAGAAAGCAACGAGTAAAAAAGATATCAAACCCAATTTATCAAAAACAATCACTGCAAAATAACATAACTTCATAATATACTTACTTTACATAAAAAATGTAAAAGTTTTATTTATTATTTTTGTCTAATTAAATAAATAGAAGTATGTACTTGAATTATCTGTGAAAAAAAATTAATAAAAAAACAAGGCCGTAATCATTTTACATGATTATTATAAAAATGTCAGTTAGTATGGGATATGTTCGTCCCATACAAAACTTCAAGGTCGATTCGGAGACAGAAGATATTATTTTTTGTCATGAAATTTCGTAGATAGCTATATAATACATCATAAGGCAACAAATTATTACTATTACATTAAGATCAGAAGCACTTTTTTAACTTCCATACTAGAACGGCCCAGCCTACATTGCACAGCCCATCTCCTCATGTAATTGTTCGAAAACTAGAGGGCGCCCTCTAGCGTTCTTCCCCTCAATCATGCCCTCTTTTAATCGTATGCAGGAGATTGTCGTGGCGTATCCATGTGGCCCGCATCTATGATATTATTATGGTCGTGACAACGTGCCTCCCTTATTCAATTCTTGTGAGAACCTCGACATTCGTGATGTGGTCCGTCCAGGAAATTCCTATAATATTTCTATACGACCACATCACAAAGACTTCTATAGTGAAATGAAATGAGACTATATTTTTTTTCCATAGGCCCAGTTGGGCACATAGACATGTCAAATTACAACAAAATACATAGTTAAAAGCAAACAGAAAAAGATTGACAACTCTCCAATTATTCAGAACACTAAGATACAGGAACGAAAACAAAACGATTGTTAAAAAAAATCTATCATCACACATTGTACCACACTACTCGCGCGCGGTACAAGGGACGGCAGGTGCAGGCTCTAAAGAATTAGCCAGCTACCAGGGGAATGCACTATGTCGCTCGTCGCTTGCGCAGAAGACGGGAACTCTCTAATAATACTGCGGGCCCTACTCAGTTCAGGCCCCGTACGTTCGAGAAAAGCTTCCCGCCTCAGATCAAACTCCTAGTAACACGCAAGACCCTACTGACTTCGGGTCCGCAATGCGTTCGAGAGCTCTCTCTGTTCGCCCGGCCGCGTCCTTGGATGGAGGAACTCCTAGTAACAACGCAAGCCGTACTTAATTCGGGCCTGCGATGCGTTCGTGAGATCCGACGTCTTCTTCTGCGCCCTCGACGAGAAATCTCCTAATAGACACGTAAGACCGCACTCAATTCGGGTCTTAGCGCGCGTTCGTGAGAAGTCTCGGTCCAGTGGTATCAGCCAGAGTCCAGGTCCTATTGCAAGGGTCGAGTCCACGGTCCAATGTGCCAGCCAGAGAAGGGTCCAAACAGTCCAGAGAGAAGTCCAAGGTAGAAGTCAGCCAGTTGAGTAGTCCAGAGAGAGAGCAGGTAGGTAGGTGTAGTCAAAGCCAAGAGTAAACGAAGAATGATATATTTCATACAAAAATGTCTGCTTATATTCACGACATAACGGTATCTGGGGAAAACCCAGTGTCCCCCGTCCGTGGCGAACGGAGCGGACGCCGGGAACGGGCTCAGAGCCTCGCCCCGAATCGGCCTGGACGTGCGACGGACCAGCGGCCGTCGCGGCCGAAATTCAATTATTCTAATTATCGACCTTTCGCGGATTATCTCCGCGGATCTGGGGCATATCCCGATGTGTTTGGTCTCGTTGGAATCGCCGCGCGATTTCCAATCGGGACATGCTCACCAGATCGCGCTAACCTTGATATATCGGTTTTCGGTATTTTCCGATCAATCCGCGAAAGGTCGATTAAAATCTTAATTAATTGGCCTACCCCGATGTATTTGGTATCATTGTGATCGCCACATGATTTTACATCGGAGTAGACCATTATTGGGAGGCTGCACCCTACCTCCGCGTGTCCTGGCTCGCAAGCCTCTTGGCCCTCCCTCAAACAGTAGGGGAGGGGATACCACGTTTAAGGGGTTTTTAGGCGCGCGCCGCGCGCAGCCGCCGTCATTCTATTGTTGGACACGGGGAGATAGGGTTGTCAGGAGCTCCCGCAGCCAGGGCTGCCTCAATATGCCAATGCATTTTTATTATCTATTACATAAGAGGTATCGGATATATTCCACAGCTCACTGTCTGCCTACAAGAGTTCA
Organism: Mystacides longicornis; assembly: GCA_963576905.1. NCBI lineage: Eukaryota > Metazoa > Arthropoda > Insecta > Trichoptera > Leptoceridae > Mystacides > Mystacides longicornis. The sequence goes on from OY756437.1 coordinate 12,372,723, forward strand.
CTCGTGACACACCTTCATATGCCAAGAATATTAAAGTATGGTTACCTTGGCGAGGATAGCTAGTGTTGAGTCCTTATTATTTATTACCCACAAGTTGATTCTGATCCTTATTTGTTTTGATTATTTGCCTCTCGACTCTTTGTCTGTTTTTGGTTTTGATCACTGTCTATACATTTTCCAGCTTTTAAAATGTCTGGTTTTTGTGTAATTATAGGGAACCTATATATGAGGAAGGAATTTTAGGGTCATATATGGGGGAGATTAATATGGGGAAGGTAAATATGGAGAAGGATTTGAGAAGGCGTGCATAACTATAAATGTTAGTTTCTGCATGTTTTTCAGCAAGCCAGGTTTTTGGATGGCTTAGCCTTTTTCGGGCGTGAATACTGTTTTTTGTTGCGTGCGTAGTATTGTGTTTTGTGATGATTATTTTTAATTTTAATTGCAATTTTTGCATTCAAGTAAGATTTAATTTTCATGTTTTCCTCAAGGAGATTTGTGTTTTTGTGCCTCCTATATATTATATATTTTATATTTTTTTAATTGATTTTTGGTATTTTTATCTGGCTATATATTTTGTATTGTTTTTAAAGGGATAAATCTTTTTATATTTTTTAAGGCTACATTTATTTTACCATTTGGTTTGTTGTTTGGAATTGTGATGAATTTCGATATAGTTTTCAATATTTTTCAGTCAAGTATTTATTTTATGATTTAAATTTTTTTTTTTTTTTTTAATAATACTTCCTTATGTATGTATGTGTGTATGTGTATATGTATGTATGTATATATATATATTTTATTTTTTATTAATTATTTTTGGTATTTTTATCCGGCTGAATATTTTCTATTGTTTATTGTTTTTTTTGAAAAATGAATAAATTGTTTGAATTATTTATAATTTTTTAAAGCTACATTTATTCTACCATTTGGTTTGTTGGTTGGAATTTCGATATAGTTTTCAACATTTTCAGCTACGTAGGTGTGTATTTTATTTTATGATTTTTAAATACAGCCATTTTTATTTTTTTTTATTTTTTATGATGTTTTGGCATATTTATCTGGCTGTATATTTTGTATTGTTTATTGTTTTTTTTTTTCTTAAATTATCATGTGTATGATTTTTGTTTTATTGTTTTGTAATTGGCCTAATGGCCGTATGCGATTTGAATAAATAAATAAATAAATAAATAAATAAATAATTATTTCGCGGGCCTCGCGCCTCGGTCCGTTCGGTGGGAACTAAGAACCCTTTATTTCTGTGGCCGAGGCGCTTAGCTTACATGATCGAGTCATAATCATATCCATATTATCAATAAATCAATCATTTTATTCAATATTATCTATACAATTCAATCAATGTTATTTATAATCGAATTTATACAAATCAATCTTATTTCAATATTATTTGGTTTTTAATTCGCTGATCTGATTTAATGACGCCGTCCGGTACACACATTGAATAAATAAATAAATAATTATCAAGAACAATATCATTACCATTATCCATTCCGGCATGTGTAAAGGGCCCAGGATATAGTCTTTTTCAATCTCACACCAATATAACAAAATTCTCCACACATATGTAGGTCTTCACTAAAGCTGTGTCCTCACATGGGCCGCGCGCGGCGAGTCAAATGTTCCATAGTACGCGGTTGTTCGCGGTGGTTCGCCTCGAACCACCTAAATGATAAAATGCGATAAGTTCTTAGAAGAGAAAAAATCATCTATACATCTTATCTGATTAATGATGGCATGTTAGAAGGTTGGGTAAGCAATCGATGGCAGGAGATAGGTAATACTCTTGGCCTTGTTTGTATCTTAACACGACTGAAGAGGGTAAAGAGTTGACCAACTGCTTTTCTACCCTGACTCAATACCTCAAAGTTATAGTTTACTCGGAAGAAAAATTAAATTGGATAGGTTTATTTAAGATTTAAAGAAAAAGCAGTAATCCACTAAACTTGGACCAGAAGTAGGATGACACGAATTTCTGGCAGAGAAGAACTGCAGAAGGCAGAAAAGAACGGAAATCAAAATGCAAGACTTTGTTTAAAAAAATCCTCGGGATTTATACTGGACAAGAGTAGATATGGAGAAAAACAATAGCTGTTATTTTTGTAACTCGTTCAAAAATATTATGGCTGTTTGATGTAACTTTTATAACAAAAATATCAAAACCCAGACTGTCTCCCGGAGATTTTTCAATGCGGTTTTTATGAGACAATAATATTATGATGTGCACTACGATGTGCGGTGTTTTTTCAAAGTTTCCTATCCACTGGACGGACACTTAAAATATATATAGTATTATTTTGTTGTTGGTTTATGGACTGATAGGAATACTAGATTTTCTACCAACGGGATCTCCTGTTGGATCAGCTTATTATAGGAAAAGGTTACATTGAAAGTCTGCTGTTACAATCAGACAATTTGAGATAACTTTTCTGGATAAAATGAGAAAGTAGACAATGAGAGCTGAGTACTAAAATAATGATCGGCGGGCAATGATGCTCGTTTGAATGGTGAAAGAACTTAACGCCAACGCTATTGACGTTCGAGGACTAAAACGGGAAATCCTGGTCGTCTCCAATTACGCTGAAAGGATATCATCGTAAGAACCACTGACTTAAAAAGGACGCAGGCTATACATGAGCAATAAATTATGGAGGACAGCCATCAGCAAAGCGTTTATCCCCTTTGTAGCCCACGATTTTACCATTATACGGTCCGTAAGTGAAACATTCTACCATTTTTCTGATGACCTTTGATATTTATTTCTCCGTCATAAGGTCTGTCTTCTACAAATACCCCTATTTTCATTGAGCTTTCTTTGAAGTGTGAAGTAGAGAAAAGGTTGCATAATTATATTTTTATCCCTAATCATGTGACTATTTGAATTGTGAAATTTTGGTCTGTTTTACGATATATGATCAGCACTTAACATACCTAGTCAGAACTGCGATGTTGCTATATTAAGCCGTAAATTATTATGCAGCTTTCAAGGTAAAAAAAAATCTGTTTGTCAACTTTCAGTATCTCTTTAATTCGACAGAATTTATGAAAACGAATTATACGTCGTTTATAAGGTTTTGAAAACGAAAAAAATAATTAACCAAAATATGAAAAAATATTCGGTAAATAAAGAGACCCTTTTACAGAATAGAAGGCAGTTGTGATTCATAAATATTTCCCTTAGCTGAGCTCCAACTTTTTATTTTTTTTTTTTAAATGAAGAACAAATAAAGATTAGGAAAATAATCTCCTATTGATCATTGTTGTTAGCATTTCAGTCTAGAGATTATATCCATAGAAAAACTAAAAAAAACTTTCTACTAAACCATAATCAGGACAGTGAAAACGCTCAGTTAAGCTCACTATAGTGTGTTGACGACGCAGAGGGCTTTCCTTAGGCTATCATTGTATTCAAACAATGTTTCTACGACAAAGCCTCGATGCTCACCGGACCACTGCATGGCGACTACTTGAAATGAAAATGGTGTCGATTCCCCCACCTAACGCTACTCCCACGCCGCTAACCCACCTGCGCGCTCCACTGTGAGTGAAACTAGGGAGTCAGCCAGCAGTGAGTCAGCAAGGTCAGCCGCTAGACTTTTTGAGCAGAAAGTGCTTTTTCAGATCTGCGGACCTGTGGGAGATAGCGAAGAATGGCACATTAAGGTCTGTACAGACCATAAATCATAACGGAAAACTGTAAAGTATCTACCAGCTTTCTATTATCGCAGCTCACAAGACTGCAAAAGTTAAGATAGGCTGGCCACTTACAGAGAATAACAAACTCTCGGGTTCTATTAAGAAATACTACAGGATACTCAAAAAGTAAAAGAAGCGTAGGAAGACAGAGACTCAGATAGGAGGCAGCCAGCTCGAATACAGCATCAGAAGACAGAATGTTATGTTGGAATAGAAAGTTGGAAGATAGCTAAGCCCGATTGGAATACTTATGAACATACAGTTGAACTTTTCATGTTATTTTGACAAACATAAAGTTTATTCGCGAAGGGAACCATAAACAAACAATCCCACGGTAAAAACTTTGTCACAAATGCAATAACACGGGAGTGCAGAGAACAAAGCCATTATTTTAAGATGTTTTATGCTTTGAAGTGAATAGACGGGACATTCTAGTGACCCAATTTTATCACAAGATACAATTTAACTTTATTTCTACTAGGCAATACTTTGTTGTCTTGAAAATATGGTTAAAAATGCGCTCTAAAATGGAATTCACCAAACAAATTATTTGTATTTGGTAATGGTTTTAATTTTTTTTATGTAGGTACTTATTTATGGCAATGCATCCCTCTAGGAATGATTTGTGAAAAAACAAATGAATACGTAATATACAAAAAGCAAAAACAATGAATCATTCAATAAATATCCAAAGAAAAAAAAATGTTGTGATTTGGTTACATAATTACATAGCTATATAAGTAATAATGGTATACCTACATACAGTCATTGCATATTTCATTAACATTGGTTTTAAAATTAATGCAGAAATATTTTTATCATAAGAAAGGAATTACGCAACGTTCTGCGCATGGATTAGAATTGGTTAAAGATTCTCATTATTTTATTATGTAACCAAGGCTTGCAATTCTATTATGGTTAAACTTTTATCACATTTTTTTCTTTCTTTCCCTTTTTTAATTCTTATAATGTGCGAGAAAATACATAGGTGTATATTTTTCAAATTTGATTCGAATGTGAGTGAAAATGGAATATATGAGTTTTTAGGCAAATTATGTCGTCAAGTATTTTTGAAATAAAAAAAATATACCTAATGGGAAAATGTATAAGAACGATTCGAAAAATAATTGAAAGTCGTTCACAGTGTGAAAGAATTAACCTATGCACATTTGCATATAAATGCATTTCTGTGTGTCGAAAAAAAACTTTCAAATAAATGAAACACGGCCTCTCCACATTTCTAATTCCTGAACGTTCAATTTTTGCATGAACCGATTTTTTAACGAACTGTCTCTATTTTTGACAATTTATTTTTTTAGGTATGGTATGGAAAGCGTCGGCGTTTAGTGTCGAGGCGAAATGTAAGCCGTTTGATGCGTGTGAGTTACCCATTCTCCTGTATGGTTGTGAGTCCTGACCAAGGCCCAGGCACAAAAGCATCTGCGTTGAAAACGAAGTGTTTCAGGAGAATCTTGAAGCACCGCATCTCGAACGACGCTATACGCTGGCGCACCCAGATCAGGAACATCACTTTCACTAGAGTCTCGAAGACGAGGAAGTCCCTCTCATACCGTGTTTTGTTCCTTCGAGGAAGAGTTGAGGGATCTAGATATGATGTGGGAGTAGGTCACATGACTCATGAACGGCAGGATCGAGAATAATGGAGAGCTCTTGTTGTGAGTGGATAAATATCTTTGCTATTCCGTAATTCTTATTGTATTGACCATATGTAAATGTAATAAAACTGGCTTGTGTCTGACCTGAAGCCATTTATGTGAGGGATATCATACATAATGTATGTATAAGGAGAGAACCTCATCATGAAGGTAGAGATAGTGGGAGGGTAGGTACCCTGTGTGTATATCTATGGGTCGCATGGCTCAGTGATTTTGAAATGTGGTTTCCAGTTACACCTCCCTTGACTATCCGACTTGACATGATTAACGCTTACTGCACGTTCTCCATCTAAGAAACCTCTTCATTATTACATATTATTTTCAGCGTCTTAAGTATTTATAACATGACGAAACATGATATGACTGATTGACTAGATCTCTAACAACATTGACAATGCTAGACTAACGAAAGCGTTCGATTTGGCCGACTGTCCACGGCAGCGTATCGTATGCAGGGCGTACTATTATTTTGCTGCATGGTATACGATTGCATGAAGCTGCACATACAACACAATGAGACTGTGCCACGCGGCGCAACGTACACGTGGCATTTGCACTGCTGCACCGTGGACACAGTCTCATTATGTTGCATATGCAGCTGCATGCAATCGTATTCCATGCGGACAAATACGAGTACGCGCTGCATACAATACGCTGCCGTGGACAGTCAGCCAAAGTGAACTTTCATTACGTAAATACACAAAAGCTTAAAACAAGCATGATAAAATTGAATTTGTTTTGGGACCAGGGGCTTGCTTTCTTCTTCATATTATGCTCATTCACAATTTAACCATCATAGATCGAAGCATTTTTATCGTCTTGTCTATGTTTATTTAATCCGTTGTCTTTTTGTTTATTTTTGTTGTTTCTTTTGCATTTTAATTTGGCATGTATTGTTATTATTATTGTTTTTTTTTTCATTATTGTAATGTTCTCACTATCCAGCGCAAAGGGTGTAAACCTGTTATGCTGGATGGTGCTATTTTAAAAAAGTAGATAAATAAAAAAATAAAATAAAAAATAAGAGATTCACTAGGCTACAAAATTTCATATTGGCAGCGGTAAAGGCATTCAATCCATTTCATGATTTTTACACATAAAAAACATTCGATTTTGTAAAAAAAAAAAAAAAAACACCTATATTTTCGACCCATTAAAATAGCACATGAGCGAATTGTAAAAATTTGCATGATATAAGTTGGAATGGGTAAGAAACAAAATCAATGTCTTTTTTGGTATGTAAATTTTTCAAGAAACTTGGAACGAAACCAAGATTTTCATTGCATTTAAATACTGCTTACAGTAGGTATATAGAACTTCAAAAACACTTTTGAAATACAAGGCACATAGGTATATTGAACTATTAGAAATATTAGTTATGAAATTCAAGACAAAAAAATTGTAATAATTCAAACCACACATTTTGAAATTATTCAAACCACAAATTTTGAAATTCAAGACACACATTTTGACATTCCCTGAATCTTCAATCTCGCAAACATCCCTGATGGCTGACATTTATATGTTTTTGTATCATAGTTTTTTTTTAGGTCACATTACCGAAGAAAAAAAAGTTTTTTGGGGGGAAAATCATTCAGGCGATTCATGATAATTCAGGAAAAAATAAGTATTATTAATACCTATAAAAAATATAAAATGATTTATATTATACTTACACTAAATAATTTTTTGTTTATTTACTTTGGGACTAATCTAAAGAAGGTACAACGAACAATAATAATATGTTTGTTTCACAGTTGAGTTATTTTATAGATAGGAAGTTTCATAAAATTAACAACCTGCCGTAAATTACATTTTATTGATTTACTTACTGAAACGGGATGAGCGACATTAAGCACATAAATAGCTATCGCAGGATCAAGACTAGACGGAGAAAGGATTCGAAAACAAACTGTGATGGTTGTAAATAATATACCTATTCCATTATGAACATTCAATGTGATTCAATTCAAGGGTGATTCTTCACAGGTGAATTATATTTAAATCAATCAATTAATCAATTCTCCCAAAAGAATGGGAATAAGAACTCTCAACAGTTGAGAACTCTTATTTCTCTCTGGCTTTGGTATATTTGGACAAACTACACCTAAGCCGAATCTTGCTTCTTGTGAGTAGAGCGATAAAATCAATGCCGGTTAGATGGTCTTCTGGTGTTCTCAGTTATATCGCAACAGCAAAACTACAAAGAAAAGAAGCCACTGTCATGGAGTGGACCCATTATCACGTCTTTTGCGAAGATACGTCTCCATCAGGGCATACCATCTGATCCCTTCATGCGCCTGATATCCAGATTCCCTTTTTGCCGACTGGGAGAGACCCTTATGGAGAGTGCGTATGACGTGGCGAGAAATGTGAAAGGCCCAAATCTCGATAATGGAGGATTTGTCCTAAAGTCCACAGTCGGACAATTTGAGTAGATGTGAATAGGTACCCTTAGACTGTTGAGACCTGCGGCTAGTTTGACATATCATCCCGTTGTATATTATAAGAACACCTCATTCAGTGCTTATCACATATTTTCGTCGATATAATATTTATCACGGGCAATAAGCTATAATATAAAAGAAAGTCGGGTTAGGTCGAACACTTATAACTCGAGATCGGCTGAACAGATTCTTCCGATGTTTGATATATTGAATTCTTCTCCGCTCCGGATAACAGAATACTATTAAAAATTGAAACATGCATAAGAAATAATATAAAATATAATGTTAAAGTTAGTATGGAACGGATTTTTCTGCGAGGCCAACGCCATCAGATATGAAAAATTCGATAGCAACAAAATTTTTTGTTTACCTGACAACCAGTGATATGAAAATTATTAGTAGGTACCTACCTAATCAGATTTTTGATGGAATTTTTTTCGAGATTTCAGAACATATTTAAAAACGTATTTTTGTATAAATTACTAATTTGTAATGCATTTGCTTAGTAAGGACTACAGTACAACGGCTATCGGGAATGCTAGTATAAGCATAACAAAAAATATTGCCTATAGTTGGAATGTTTTTGTGATATGTATAAAATTAATGTATGTATAGGTAAATATTTCGCGTGGGGAGAAATGGGTGAGATATGAAAACCAGAATCTGCATCTTCTCCTTTCCAATCTTATAAGCTTCATCCTCGCATATTTCCCGTATCTCAGTATTTCTTCTCAGCAATGCTTTTTAGATTCTTCATTTCTGAGTCTTTCAGTACATTTTTTGTTATTGTGGTATCCGCAATTAATAGTCTCTATGATGCCGCCGCAAGTACCTTCCTCATAACAGATCATAGACAAGTTTTATATTATTTTGATTCTGATTTTCATGGCGAGGGTTTTCTATAAAAAAGTTTCTGAGACAACAATATTAATCCTATAGTATGTAATTGTATACAAAACGGCAGAATTCTATACTCAATTAATAGCTGAAACTTCCCAATAAGTATACTAGTATGCCTGAGTTATCTCCGCCGTTGTTGTATGAACACGTTCTGTGTTGTAATTAGTTCAGAATCCATAAACATTCGATAAGTTTGATTTTCCAATGTTTGTCGGAATAGTAAGTACTTAGAAGATAGGTACGTAATAAACTTTATTCCTAACACCCTATAGATACATTCGTGCCATTAAATATGAATAGATAGTTAATATTAATTTGATTTAAGGAAAACACAAAGGACTAATATTCGCAAGTTTCCTGTACGTTTCTGTGTTAACAGAAGCGAATCTTCATCGAAAACAGTCAAGTCAAAATCGGTAAATAGCGTAAAGTGACTACGTTAGTAAGTTGACTGTAATAATCAAAGATGGATTTAAATTTATATTTTGTTATAAAGTGAACTAAGATTAAGGCATCCCATGTGGAGAAATTCATTCAAAATATGCCGTCTCCGCTGATTGGGACACATGGAGAGAATGGACGAATACTCTACACTAAAGAAACTCCGCGCTGCCAGCCCGACTGGAAGAAGGAATATTGGCAGACCGAGGTTGTGAAGGTTTGATTGCGTGAATCGATATTTTCAATCTCTGGGAATAAGGAACTGGCGACGCAGGGCAACAGATAGGGCGGAATGCCGACGACTGCTTGAGGAGGTCAAGACTAACAATGGGTTGTAGCGCCATGGATGGATGAATGGATTTAGAGAAATGGTAAAATGCTATGTTTTTCAAACCAGTTTGGGGCTTTAAATCTCAGAACTCGTTGAGGTTACGAACATTTTGATTTGAAAAAAAAAATGTGGACTGACGCATTTGATATGTGGTAATAATAACTGCTCCGTGTTTAGTGTTATGAGATTTGTTTTTTGTGGTATGAACTAAATCTTATTTTTCTATTTAATGTGAGCTTTTTGCGAAGGGAAGGAAGGAAAGAGACGACTACCTGAAATAATTCCACATTATCCAGCGAATAAGAACATTCGGCTGAGAACCGAAAGAGATGGTTAAGACAGTCTGATATTCGGTATCAAAGGACCAATTGAAAAAGAAGAACCATTGATATTCTCCAAAAGCGATGAAATTTTGGGGCAGAATTGTGATTCCGCTTCTGGTCAATATTATGTTTATTCTACTCGGAACCGCTGGGCTATGCAAGGAGTTTGGAACTAATTATCCCGGATTGATGATTCCTTGTTTATTGAGATGCACGCCTGGAATGTTAACGATATTATTCCCGGTTATCAGGTCACGTGCTATGTGGCGGAGGATGATTTATTTAACGTACCTTCATACAATGTACAAAATTACTAATCAAAACACCAATATGTATTTAAATTTCTGTCTCTATGTTGCACCTCATATACCTACAAAGCAACAATAACAATACAAACAACAAGTTCAAACTTTAGCAAATTTTGTCAAAAAGAGTTAAAACATAAAATGCGTGGACCTTCTCACTCAAATTATATACTTATTTGTATTGTTCTAGGTTTCTTTGAGTCACTTTTATTTATTTTGACCCTTAACCCGTATCCTGGAGGGAGAAAGCCGAGTTAACGGATTTCCATTCATTTCTATCCAGATAAACCTCTTTCACTTCGTTCAAAGGCATAATTGCAACATTGCCTCCTATTGCTTTTACTGACGGCCCTCCATTACTGAAAGAAGAAAACTGGCTGAGAATGAAACATAAGAAAATATCTCTAAAATATAAGCTTTGATGCACGATATAATCGTGATACCTTACATGATGTATATAGGAGTGAAGCGTGGATATGGGCGAAAAATTTGAAAATTGTTATAAACACTGTAGAAAAATGATTTTTATGAACATTATATGTGGATAAAGACTGATTGATAAGGTAATGAATTATGATATTAGAAAGTAATGTGGAGTAAGAGTTAGCGCAGTGACTAGAAAGAATCAGCGCCGACTTAAAAAAGGGCAAAGTCTCCTAGGAGTACCAAATTTTACAAAGTATTCTAATAATCGCATAACCCGTAAGATTTTGGGTTTTCCCACAAAAAATGTTAAAAAATTCCTAAAAAATGAGGGCTCCCTCATTTTACGCTATATAAATTTTGGGGAATCACAATATATTTATATTCCAAATGATCTCCTCTATCTGCCATACCAGTTTGTCTAACGTTCTACCAAACATCCTGTATATATTGTGGCTTCAACATTACGACTGACACTATTTATAGAAGGGAACGAACTAAGAAAATCAACAAGTATGGTGCCTAAGTGCTTACCTTACTTTGAACCACCTTCTAAGATCATGATTATTCGAATAGGTACTCAGTAAGTAAGTACTCATAGTAATATGGGCAACGTCCTCAGTTTCCCCATCTCACCCCTGACACGAACTTACGCACGAATCTACAATAAAATAACGTTTGTGTGATTCTCTTACCCTTGGAACATTTAAATAATAACCCACCTTACCCGCTGAATACGTGCGAGGTTGATACAACCTCCCGAAGGGTTAAATACTACCTGAGAACATCCGCGGGAATTTTCACTTAAAATGTCGGCAAATGGATAGCGCCAAGAGTGTCTTTTATGAGTTAGGTCAGGATAACGAATCACTGAATCTTTCTGTTCGGAAATGATTCACTTACCTTACCTATTAACTGAAAATGAATCGATACCATCAACATTGATATGTCTTTCATAGCTTTTCTCCTCTTTTGGGATGAGTTTAATAATTAATGATAATTTATCAAATTAGATTTATCTGAATGCTTGATTTGGAAACTCCAATAAAATATTCGACTTCTGAGGTCCAAAAAACACTAACGAAATTTTCCTATGAACATTTTTTATATCTCTTTTGAGACCTTTAATACTAAGGCAGCATTAAAATATAAGCATGATGACGGCATCTTAATACTATAGTCGAGCATTTGTAAAAGATCCAAATCTAACAGTAGCTACTCATCGCATCATGCCAAATAATACGAAGATTTATGATATGAACTTTTATTAGTTCGTTCACATTCTATGTTTGGGGCTTTGCGAGATTCCAGGACATCCCCCAGAGGCATTATGGACATTGTGATTTATGCTAAACTTTTACTTCATGCGCTCGTAAAAAATTGACATTAAGTTATATCCCGTTTACATCCGTTTCCTATTTTGATTTAAGTAATTCATTTATTCCGCTTACGTTTGAAGAGTCGCCAATAATATTTTTATTATAATTAAAGCATTTTATGCGCAATACTGTTTTTGTTTTTCATTAACTAATATTATAATGTTTTTCTCAATAAATAATATTCAGTCTTCAACATAATAATATAGTTAACCTATTATAAGGCTATCAGTGATGGAAGGATGTGCCCAAAACTCGTTTCCTCATACGTACCTATGGACAGTGACAGCGGAAACCCAGTTTTTTTTTGTGGACTTTTTTTTACTCATCACGCCATGTCCCGTAAGGGGAACGGGCCTCCACTCTTTTCTATCCAAGCATACTTCTTTCGCTTCTTCCACCGACATAACATTTCTCATACACCCTCTCCTATTTCTCTTACTTCTTACCTGGCCTTCCTTAAGGACGGAATAATTTTGTTTTCAAAATATGGTGATCTGTGTTTATTGTATACTGGGATGTTACTTTGAAGATTCTACAAGAAAAAGAATTAAATGAATTAATTAAACTGCTATAAAAATATTACAGTGAATGCAGTAAATTGTGTTTACAAACACTCACACATGAGAGATTTTGCATGGCTCCGGGAAGAAATAAATTCAACGTTAGGTTTGTATTTTAGGCCTGATGCTATGACATATAAAAAAAAGCTGCTAACCTAGGGTAGCCCACAACTCATAGTATAATATAACAGCCTTTTCGTGTAAAACATATCTTTGCATAAAAACTCATAATTTTACGATTAAAATGAATTTATCCTTGGAATTATTATAGAAACTTTAAAATGATATCGACTATTGGAGCTCAAAATCACTCGATATCGGGTGGAAGGCCTCAACAAAAACAAAAAAAAAAAAACTATAGGAGCTTTTTATTATCTGCTTTAGAACTACATATTCAATATTAATCGGTACTTTAAGGGGGATCCACTGAAGTTACGGACCTCAAATTTTACGTGCTTGTCTAGGAGCATAAGAACAACCCGTATACCAAATTTTATGAAAATCGAAGAATTTTTTTTTTCTTTTTTAGCCCTTTTTCTAGAACAAGTGAAATTTTCTTTGGATACCTTAAGAGGGTTCCCCTGAAGGTACAGATCTCAACATTTTACTGACTCATCAACATCGAGGGGCTAACCGTTCTACCAAATTTCAATCAAATCGGATAAGAATTACTATGAGTTATGGATGCGCACACATCTTTGGCGTACGCGTACGGGTACACGGAAATTTAAAAAAAAAATATTTTGAATTTTTGGAATCTACACCCTCGAAAACGTCGAGAAAATTAATTTCAGCGAAATCTATTTTTTTTTTGAAATTCGATCACAAGACTCATGTATATTCCATATACTGTGAGTAATAACGATAATTTATTTTAACATATTTGACAGTTAAGAACACTTTGTATGTAAAAAAAGGGTTGTTTTTTACTACAGGATGGGGCATAATGGTCTTCCTAGTCTGAAGAGCGCGCAGGTGGGTTAGCGGAGTGGGAGTAGTGGCGTTAGATGGGGGAATTGGAGCCATTTTCATTTCAAGTAGTCGCCATGCAATGGTCCGGTGAGCATCAAGGCTTTGTCGTAGAAACGTTCTTTAAAAACAATGGTAGCCTACAAAAAGCCATCTGATTCACTAGATTTAGATAAAATTTAGATTTATGAGTAAAATATAACTGAATTATTATGGTGATTTGTGTAGACAAGAACTTACAGAATATCCAGGCATAATAAGCGTTGAATCGGAAATCAAGATAAAAACGGCCGACGAAGTTTGTCAAATGGCGACGCGACGCCTTGTTTAATAAAAAATTACATTATTATGTATTTGCTGTATTATAATAATATATGTCTTGTCGTTTTAAGATAAATATCAATGTGTAGACTGTCGAGATTTGTTTCAAATATTGCATATGTATCGGATACATTCGCTATCGGATTATACGATATATTCGATAAACATCGTCACAGGTCACGCTGCAAGGAAATTAATTTAATCGAAGCATTTCCACGTTTCTCTATTTTCTCCCCGAGGCAAATTCACCAAAATGTACCTACGTTTGCATCAGCACAGCATTAAATCGTTGATAATCCGTACCATATATTATTTGTTTGACGTCAGTCTTTTCAGTTATCAACAATTATTATTCCAACTGTCGATTTGTTGAAGAGAAATTATTTCTCGAGACAGATCGGCAGTATCAAGCCAAGATACGTGAGATTTGTATGGCCAAGTCTACATTTTAAACGGTTTTTCAAACTTTGACGACAAAAAACACCAACTTAGAGGCTTCGCAGCATATATGTTGTTTATATGGATTTACTCAGAATTCGGAGGAGAACATTTAGTGTGTCTGTGTGTGTGTGTGTGTGTGTGTGTGTGTCCCCTTATAACTTTAGATTTGCTTGATGCACAGATCTTAAAATTTCAGAAAACATTATATACTTGAAGTCTACAAAACATGTATACTCAGAATTTTTAAATTTTCTTTCAGTCAGGGGTAATCAACCTTTGAATTTTTACTTAATTTTTTCATATATCTCGAAAACTATAAAAGCTAGAACCCTTAAAATATGTATGTACTTATATAGAAAAATACAATATCTTAAATCGAATTTAATGAAAAAGTTCCAGAATTTCTTAAACTTTTTTTTATAATGAAAAATATTTTTTTTTATGAAAAATTTACGAGTTTCAGTGCCTACATTTCAGAATTTAATAAAAATATCGAAAAACGCCAAAATACATCACTTAGATAATTTAATTTTCTATAAAAAAAATTACATTATTCCAGTACATCTCAAACTTTTCTTAACATTTTTTGTAAAAATTTAATTTATTGACGACATCGTTTCATACAATTAACATACCGACTCAGGTATATGGATCTCATGTTTAATGCAACTAGTATAAATTAAATTCCGACTCTAATTTTACAAAAACTGGATTTCAAATAAGGTTTTATTATAGGTCAAACCATTATCTGAAACATAGACAACTTTGATTTTCAATCAACGCATGCTTTAGAAGTTATTAGCCGTTTTATCGATAGGTGAGAAGGATGTTCCTATTCAGATTATGTTCTATTTTTTTTTCATTTATTTTGCATCAAAATAATGTATGCTATAACTTAGCGCATGCTATCAACTTTTTAGACCACATGGTGGACGCGATTCTTATGAATACACGTTCAATATCTGTTGCAAACATCACATTTGTATGAGTGCTATTTCAATGTTAGTATGTGTACCGTTAGGGCTTACGACCTTCATCAATCATGATGGCTGTTTTAAAATTTCTCTTTTAAATCGGTAGATGTCGCAGATTGTCACAAAGGCGCAGGTGAGTACACAGCTTTATATTTCTGCAAATATAATTGCAAGACTCAGCGGTGAATGAAAACTCACAAACTATTTATATTATGCGTTTTGGCATGTAAAACAAAATCCTGGCCGAACTTCGAAATATAAAAGCGACCCAAGTTCGACATTTTCAAAATCCGTTTTGTAATTAGAAATGACTGGACTTCGTAATTCAACCATAAGAACTAAGCCGACTAAAGCACAAGAAACTGAGGATGTAGTAGGTATCCAAAACTTTTAGATAAAGGTAATATTTGAACGTAAAAGCGATAGATGTGTTGATTTTATTTACAAACGAAAATAGTATTAAGCTTGGAACACGGGCAGACACCTTTGAGAGAAGAGACGTACAACTTATTTTAAGCCAAAGTTTGCACAATAAGCGTTTCTGAAGTCAAAATTTTCAGCTTCATAAGCAAAATGAAAATATTTCTCAGACTCACGTAGCATTTACGTGATATATTTTTGAGAAAGAATTTTGAAACAAAAATTTTTTTAGAATGTAGGTTGTAGGTTGTGGAAAAATTTATTTTAATATAGAATGGCAGTTATAGATTTTAATATATTTTTTATAGAATCTAGGCCCACCAAAAGTGAACAAATACACTAGATTTTTGACAACATCGTTATTATAGGTAGATAAGAGGTACATTGAATGTATACCAAAAATATCTATATTACCTATCTCCTGATTACTAAAGTTAATCGAGATTTTACAAAATTAAAAAAAAAAAAAATATATTTACAAGCCTTCTTAAAACTGAATGGAATTTTTACAAATCACATTGGACATTCAAGAGAATGAACAACAGGAAATACAACTACCACCACCACCACAAAATGCACACCACAATAGTATTAACAATGACCCACCAACTTTAATAGAGATTAGACGAGCTATTGAAAAGCTAAAAAATAACAAATCCCCTGGTACGGATGGCATCCCTAGTGAACTGTACAAGTATGGCCCAAACAGCCTTATGGAGGCCCTACATGATCTCATAGTAGAGATATGGAATCAGGAGACCCTGCCCGTGGAATGGACGGAGGGAATAATTTGTCCCCTCCATAAAAAGGGCGATGTACTCCTCTGCAACAACTATAGAGGAATAACACTCCTGAACACCGCGTACAAAATACTATCAAATGTACTATATGAGCGGCTGACTCCTTTCGCAGAGAATATCGTGGGAGATTACCAAAGCGGCTTCCGAAGTGGAAGAAGCACCGTCGACCAGATACACAGCCTCCGACAGATACTGGAAAAATGCCTCGAGCACAACATTGAAACGTACCACCTCTTCGTTGACTTTCGATCTGCTTATGACTGTATTAAACGAGATGCACTCTATGGAGCCATGGTCGAATTTGGGATACCGCATAAACTCGTAAGACTCGTCGCAGCCACCATGAGCAATGTAAGCAGCAGAGTACGTGTTGAACAAGATCTCTCAACACCTATCCATAGCCGCATCGGCCTTCGACAGGGAGATGCTTTGGCCTGCCTTTTATTCAACTTAGCCTTAGAAAAAGTCGTAAGAGACTCGAGAGTTAACACTTTAGGTAACATCTTCCATAAATCAGTTCAAATACTCGCATATGCCGACGATATTGATATAATTGGTAGAACACCGGAGGACACTAGAGAAGCCTTCCTGGCCCTTGATGAGAGCGCCAAAAGAATGGGCCTGAGAATCAACGAGGATAAAACCAAGCTTATGATCTCTTCTCCAACAGCAACCCCAGACCACGTAGCACACACGTTCAACGCCGCTAACTATAATTTTGAAATAGTCAACTCCTTTGTATACCTCGGGTCTCTTGTCAACACACATAACAACACTACTGAGGAAATCCAAAAACGCATAATGGCTGCCAGTCGATGTTACTATGGACTGATCAAACAACTCCAGTCAAGGAACCTCAGTAGAAATACTAAAACAGTGCTGTACAAAACACTCATAAGACCAGTGCTGACATACGCCTCTGAAACCTGGGTGCTCACTAAAATGAATGAGCAACAACTTGCGGTCTTTGAGAGGAGGATTCTCCGAAAAATCTACGGGCCAATAAATGAGGGAGGAGTATGGCGTCGGCGATACAACCAAGAACTGTATGATCTCTACAAGGATCCCGATGTCATACAAGTAATCAAAATAGCAAGATTACGCAGGGCTGGGCACATAATACGAATGAACGAAGAAGCCCAGACCAGACGATTAACCCTCACACATCCCGAAGGTCGTAGAAGAGCAGGAAGACCCAAGCTACGGTGGATGGACGGTGTTAACACGGATGCAGGTGTCATTGGACTGAGGAGCTGGAGGACGGCGGCACTCAGAAGGACGGAGTGGAAAAAATCTCTTGACTCAGCCAGGATCCACCCAGGACTGTCGTGCTGATGATGATGATGATGACATTGGACATTCATTTCACAAACCAAAAATGACTTTTTAAAATCAAATGGGATATTATACAAATCAAATTTGACGTTTTATTGTAGGTAAATATTTTATAAGAAACGATGTGATTTAAAAATATATAGGTAATGTATATGTTTTCGATGATCTAATATCGAAACGATCATCGAAAGAGTTTCGAAAAATTTCCATACAAAAATTATCGAATGATTCGATCGTTTGATTTTCGAACACTATTTGCACGCTTATAAGCGCTTATTAGCGTGCAAATAGCAAATAGCATACTAGCCCCACTGAATATTAAAAACTCAGCAACTGAAATATTCGAGAAAAGACAGGACTCCTAACCGAAGAAACTTAATACAAAAATTGTAAAACGTCCCATTCGAAGTGTAAAAAGTGACACTTATCTGCCAAATTTGTTAATTTTATGTAAAACAAAACTTTAACCACTGTTTAACATTATGCATGAGAGGATTTTGTAAATATAAAATCAGAAAAACTGAACATAATACACATTGAACGTGCATTCTTGGTGAAATTACTTATACAGGAAATAATTTGTTTTTCCACAAATTATTTTTAATACTCTAGTTGCATAGTCACCTGAGGTGACCATGCAGGATCAGTGCCCTTATTCTCGTAGCGGTCTTAATACGCTCTTATCTTGATTGACGATAATAAAATGGCGGATTGGTATTCACAAAACAAGATATCTAGTAGATATCTTAAAAATTCGTTATGTTTGAAATATCAGTATGAAAATGATCCAGTTCAAGATAGGATTAACATTAGATTCCGATAGTTTTGTGAATACGACTGCTTGCGATCGTGTCTTAATCTTATCGTTAAGTGATTTTTAAAAGCGATTGATTACGAGAATAGCCCTACTGCACCTATAAAACTAGCCAGAGTATTCAACAATAATTTGTGGAGTAACAAATTATTTACTTTATTTTAATAAAACTTAGCAGTTCATAAGTTTTCCGAAAAGTTTGTAAATTTTATCCACTTCAGTAGAAACAGGTTGAGGAAACAAACCGTATGAAGAGAGCAAATGACACGATGTGAATTGAATTCAGACAATGCATGGTTTGGAGAAAATAAATAATATCATCAGGACCTTTTTAGGTACTTATCAGGAAAATATCATATTACCAAACATTCTGTATATCAACTGTGTTTGAACAAAATTCCACACTAATGACGTCTCTTACTTTGTAAGATTCGTGGTGAAGCTGTTTCTAAAGGTGTCAGGTATTCGAGTGGACATTTTTTTAACAAAGCTATTGGGTCATCTAACTATTTAGAATTCAGCTGGGGCCTTACTCTGTATAAATATCGTGATTTCGATCCAATTACAATCTTAATAACTCTGCATTATAATGACATTTAGATTTTGCTTGCGAAGCATAAAAATAGTTTCAAGAAGGTATATTATTAATCTGGTAGGCATTGCTTTACCATTATCGAACGATGCATCTGTTTTAAACGATATTTACAGCGAGTATTCTGTCAATCGCACCAACTATCAAACAACTGACAGCAATGTCAACCTCTATAAGGTTACATTTTGAAATGTTTACTATATTATATTAATACGTGAAGGAAAAATTTTGTGACTATTTTTACGAAAATTGCGCGGACGGAGGAGTATGAAATTTCGCACACTTATAGTTTATAAAGAGAAGGGGTGGCGAATGATATTATTTTTTTTTAGCTCTGCACTCGTTTTCGACTGATTCGGATTTTTTTAAAAATTGTGCATAAAAATATATTAAATTAATAAAAGAAACACCACGCACACTACGATGTATTTGATATTGTTTGACACAGATCTTTTATTTATCTGTGATCAAATTGAGAATAGATAAAAAAATGTATTAAATAACAATAAAAAAAACTTTGAACATGGCAACATTTCAAATTTGACGTAGGTATCCATGTCATTATTTTGGAAAGAAAATTATGACATAGCGCTCGCTCAGTCTTTGACTAAAGAAACCTCAATAATGTTCAAACTTATAATCTAAATTAGTTTGTTATGGTCGAATTTCGAGCACTGGCCGAACACTGATGGTATTATCAAAAGCACTCCCAGTATAAGTTTTCGATGATCGAATATCGAAACGATCATCGAAAGAGTTTCGAATGAATTTCCATACCAAATGATCGAACGATTCGATCGTTTGACATTTAGAACGCCACGTTGCATTATAATAAGCGCTTATTAGCATGAAATCAGTTTTCGATAAAACTTGTACTAGTCCCACTGGTTAAAAGTTAATGGGCGTTAAGTTTGGTTAGAAATTTTTAGAAAACCCGACTTATTATTTTTTTCTTTGATAGGAAATCCGAAACTCGAACTTGAAATTGCTTCAGCCGTAACAGGTTCAAAGGACCGAGCGAAATACGGCTCCATTTTAATATAGAGTTATACAAAATACTCAAAATAATATACAATCATATCTATTAACTCTAGTAAAGTTGTTCTATGTAGTATTGAAATTGCCATCTAGGCCAAAACAATATCGTTAAAATGTGCCTCACGTACGCGTACATATATATTTCAACAAGTCTTGACTTTGTATTTTTTTTTTTGAAATAATAGTATGTTGGTTTTTACTCTCGTTCGCTTTATAAAAACACAATGAGAGAGAAGAGAAAGTAAAAATATTATTTTACGAAAGATATTGGAGGAAGCCTCGTAGAAGAGATAAGAAAGGAAAAAAGAATACTACGGTTATTTATTGACGAAATGTGTTGAGTAAATAATTGTTTTTTCCTTTTTTTTTTCATATAATTTCTTTAGTCGCCGCCAGCAAATTTATGTTGTTGCATGATACTTACTACGACATGTTGTACAATACATTATAGGTAAGTACTTCCTGGTTTAATACCACCTTATTGTTACAAAAGAAAATAAAAAGAACATTATATCGTGTAGTGTTACTAAGTTTAATTTTATCGTTAGCATAAACGGTTGATGTGTTGTCAAAGCTCATCGCTAATGGTCTGTTTTCCTATAAATACGGCGCAACTATAACAGCGGTGAGTATGTCACCGTAGTATTGTTACCGTAGTAACGAAAAACATTGTCATATATTTTGAAAGTTTGCCGTCTTGTCAGACGACGGACCGCTCCATAGGAACCCAGTGCATTTAGAAAACGATAATTCGATCCTTCTTAGAGGAGTCGACAAACGCCATACATTCACATAATATGGGAAATGATCGAAACGAAACGAAAACCACACCCACACTTAGCTACTAATAATATTTTACAAAATAATTCAGTTATGTATGTTTATATGTCATAGCATCAGGCCTAAAATAGAAACCAAACGTTGAATTTTTTTCATCCCAGAGCCGTGCAAAATCTCTCAGAGTGTTTGTAAACACAGTTTACTGCATTTACTGTAATATTTCTAAAGCAGTTAAAAAAAATATATTTTTGTAGAATCTTCATAGTTACATCCCAGTAAACACAGATAGCCATATTTTGAAACTAAAATTACTCACGTAAATGTTGCACAGAACCGAACTAAATGAAAATGTATTAAAAAGATTAAAGATTGATTTCAAACAAAAATAAATGTAATTTAAACCATAATATTAAACGTTTAAATAAAAATATTGAGTAGTGCATGATTTATATTGGGTAAGTTCCTACTTATTATTTAAGTAGGTATTTTTTTCCTTTTAATTGAACAGTGTAAGATGTAACATACACAAACAGTTTTTTTCCAACACCATGCACCTAGGTATATAAGATAGATGATGGGTATTAGCTAGTTGGCTTAGAATCTCGTACTACTTGAGGACGTTGCACTTTCTTCTAATAAAAACGCTTGTGAGTTAGATCGCAATGATGGGTGTGACCCACCATAAAAATAAAATTCTAAATTCGTATATCTCATTCTCTCCAGAAATCGATTATAAGTTACTGCGGCGATGACCCGGATACCATCTTCAATATTAAAATACTTGACTATTTATTATTTATTTATTTATTGGAGTCACCAATAAAACAATGAACTACACAAACAAAATAAAAATCTAGATTTTCCAGTACTTCAATAACAGGTATCTCCCGCGTGGCAATTATGCATAGTTTTTACCTAAAATGAGAAGAAAATCAAAATCCTAAATCTAATACTTTCCTAAAATAACTTTTCTTTTGTAGACTTTTTCCAGGCGACAACAATAAAAAGGCTGCGTGTCCGAATCCTCTACTGCGTTCGTACCATATTTTTTTTAAAGTAAAATCCGTCGATGAAACAATGTTTTATTTTGGTATTTAAGGGACAATGTTTAAACAATAAAGATGGGCAGATTCGATGACCTCTCCATTATCAGTGTACGTGATCCAATATTTCATGTTTGCTAAATATTCTTACTAATAACGGCAAACACAAAAGGGTTTTGTGTATTGCGAAGGATAATAATTAATTATATTTCAAATATTCAATAGGATTTCCGTTGTTTCGTCCTTCCGGTTAAGCTATTCACAGCCTTGCCTTGCCTTGACATTTGCAGGTCCTTGGAAGGCTCGTTTCATTATTATCATTTACTAGCAGCTGATACGCATTGGTGTCACAAAAGAATAATTTGTATTACTTATTATGAGTGACTGGAAATGCATCAGGTATTAAAAGTTTACGATGACAAAATGATCAGTTGCACGTTTGCTGTTTGTATTTTGCCAATAAATGTCACACGCACGACGAAAAAATAGCTATGATATAACAACGTGAGCAATTATCAGCGAACAAAGATTGATTTTTTACATAGTGAATCTACCTATAGTTCATTAAATAATAATTTTGACAAAACTTGGACGCGCATGTACATTGTACGGTTCGAAAGCGCTAAATTAACTATTGCTTCCTATTTTAAGGCGTACTTTTCCCCGTTGCATACAGAGACTTCTTAATATCTTTCCAACTTTCAGAGGTCTTACAATATGTCCGACGATTATGGGAGAACTTTCCCTAGCCGCCCTAAGCACTCTTGTGTACCCCATTTTGTATCCAGGAACTTCATCCTCTTCATCTTTATTTAGGCCTTGTGGCCTGTAATTCAAGTGGTTGGCTTCTCGCGAGATCGATTCTCAGCTTTCCTTTCACCTTTTTGGCTGTCTGCCCGGGAGGCATCTTCTATGGGGTTGGCCGAGCATTGCCATGTGATGGATTCTGGTGGAGTCCCTTCTCCTCTCATGTGCATACCAAAACCTCCTTTGTTGACTATTCGAAATTCTTCTTATAAAAAATAGATTTTTAAATATTAAAATTCTTTTTTTTAATTAAATTTTATTTAAATTTTAAAAAATGTTATTGAATTTTTGGCTTGCACCTATTTTTCTATGATGCTGCCACCATACTTAACACTAAAAGCTTTGGTAAAATAACAGTGAATATGGAAAGACAGAAAATATTCAGAGGAGAAACACTTTTGCAATGTAAAATAAGATTGACAAATATGAAAAAAATCGTGTTAGTACATATAACTTATTATTTTTATATATTAGTATAGATTATTCGAAGTATTATTGTCCGATCTGAGAATTCCATTCTCATAGGCAACCCCCATAGAATATCTGTTTCCATTCAAAGTATCCACGACTGAATGGTAACGGAGAGGAGAAATAATACAATAACAATAGTTGCGAGAAAAATAGCTCGATGGACATAATGCTGTGATGTATAGTCGGGAGTTCTCATAAAAATGATATATTTTCCTTCACCACGCGAAAATATTACTCTACTGACATTATTGTCGTACCTACCTACCTACAATTTATTATTTATCGATAGTTCGTTAATTCGCCGACAACTCGATAACTATTTTATAAGTCGATTTTTCACAATCATTTCGTACGATGGGGTAGAAAACGAAGACGATTTTCGAAGGAAAATTGCCTCTAAAAAAATCTTCAAGTCCTAAAGTGGGAGAGACTGCTAAAATATAGGTGTGACAGCTGTTCATCGAGATCCTAAGAGGCGGAATTCAACTAAACATCAGAAGAGGCCGTCAGAAATAGTCCATGAAGCTGAAGAAGAGTTTCAGTTGGATATTTTTAAGCCCTTTTTCTTGACAATATCAGCGCATGCTATTAACTTTTTAGACCACATAGTGGACGTGATTCTTATGAATACGCGTTCAATATCATATTTGTATGAGTGCTATTTCAATGTTTGTATGTGTACCATTAGGGCTTACGACCTTCATCAATCATGATGGCTGGTTTAGTTGTGATCACCTTTACGTTTAGAACGTTCACCATTTAAGTACACTGATTCGAATATTTTCTCCCATCGCCACGCTGGGGATTCGAACCACGGCCACTCCGAGTCCGAGTGTATGCCGAGTGTAGCACTGGGCTGCGTGCGGCTCATCAGGAATCGAGAGAAACCAGGTATTAATGTCTCCCTTATGACAATTTGCGACATCTACTGATTTTTTTTTAGAGAGAAATTTTTGAAAGCAACAATATTTTTCTGTAAGATTTCTTTTTTCGGTTGTAAGGTCGTAATTCCATATGGGTTCAAATTTAACAGTGAAAAACTTTAATATTTTAATGATATACAAAAATTATACATACTTAAATCTAAGTAGGTATTTGATAAAATGAATCTGCGTTCACTCAAAGTGAACACAAATACACTCTTTGACTCTTTCACAGTAAGCTACTTAAAGCTTTTGTCGTGAAAGAGGAAGATGGTCGGCACCTCTGGGATCGAACCCACGACCTCCGAACGAAACAGTGCGAAAACCGCCGTCGTAACCGCTAGTCTACCAATCACTTCTTATTAATTAATTATTAAATGCATTTTTAGAGGTTTCATTTGGTTAACTTGCGAATGTATTTGTTTATGTTGTACCTATGTATTTGTTGTATTTGTTCATCCATTGAAACAAATACATTCAACAAATAATTATTGACATCAAACGGCACATAGGTGAATACTGTACTTTCCGGCTGTCGCAGGAAAAATAAAATCAATCAAATTTGTTGTTCATTGATCGAATTATCGAGAAACAAAACTGAAAAAAAAAACTTTGTATCGCTAAATGACACAAACAGGCTACTGAATAAATGTTGACCATCCTTCATTCACGTTGGTATCAATCATACTCTCCCCATCATAGCGGTTATGGAACCTATTGTTGGCCGGTTTGTTCCTACCTTACTCTTTTCCGGTTGTTCCCAGAAATGTAGCGTCTAATCTTCTCCTCTTACATCCCTATTATACCTACGTTGTTTCCTTTCAGATAACGATGATGGAAAACCATCCAGGCTTTCATTTTGATTACAACCACAAACATTCCTACACTGGACTTCGATTACGTGGATCTATATATTAATACGTGAAGCAAAAACTTTGTGACCATTATTACAAACATTGCGCGGACGGAGGAGTATAAAATTTCTCACACTTATTTATATATAAAAATAGAGAGCTATTTCCCGATGTCATCGCATCACGCTTAAACGGCTGGACCGATTTCGCTAATTCTTTTTTGTCGTGTAGGATTTTATCAGGAGAATGTTCTTTTAGAAGAAAAAATTAAGAAAAATGCATGGATAATTAGAAAATTAAAGAAAACTCTACGTAGACAACCTTATTAGTACTTTTTACCGTAGGTATAGTTTTTATTCCAATTTTGAAATTTTGACAGAAATTGTCAATTGGTGCGATTGATAGAATGTGGATGGGATATACATGGTTTAAGACAGACGCATCATTCGGAATCACATTGGTCAAATGATAATTAATTCATCACCATACAAATTCGAATTCAATATTCATAGTTAGGAACACAGGACAACGTCTGTCGGGAAAGCTAGTAGTTTATATAAAGGAGAGGCGAATGCTAATATTTTTTTAAAATTATAATTTAAAATAAATTTAATCAATAAAAAAAAAAACAATACGAAAACTAAGTACTGTAATCTTATTTATTTGATACTCACACACACTCCGATGTATTTGATATTGACACAGATACATGTATTCTTTTGTGTATCTGTGGTCAAATTGAGAATATTATAATAATATTGTTTGTCTTTAATAAAAATAGAAAAGACTTATGAACATTTCAAATTTGACGTATCCATGTCATTGTTTTGGAAAGAAATTTGTGAAATGGCGCTCGCTTACTCTTTGTCAATGGAACCTAAATAATGTTCAACTTATATGTAATTTAAAAAAGCTATGTTCGAGTTTCGAGCACTACAAAAATACTGTTCGTCGACAAACAATATAATCCAAGAATGCAGTAAAGATGAGAGCTCTACGAAGAATATGTGGAAAGACTCTGTCTGAGGTAGACGAGAAGATACATATGAGAATATGAGAAAGGAATCTGAATGGATGTTAGTTTTGTTACATAGATAAAAGTAAATAAACGGAGATATTTTGGGCATATTGAAATGAAAGCACAGACATCTAGGTAGGTACGGGATTATTTAAAAAATAATTTTATCTAGGTTCTGTTTGGATTTGTTTAATTCGTTCGTATGTAGGTATATGTTCGTCCTGGAATTTGAAATGTCGGTAGCCGAGCGGTTCAGTCGAAGTCTCCCATATTGAGAATTGTGGGTTCTCTCCCCGGTGCCGACCATTTTCTTCTTTCACGGAACAATCTTTGCTATTACCTCTCGAAGCAAGAATAACACATTTTCTCGAGGCCACTTTTATCTATTTTACTAGTAGGTTTGTACCTAATTACTGATCAATTACTAACACGTTATTTTTATCTATTATATATGTCTAGGTATTTGTAGTTTTTCTAATCACTTAAAGTTATTAATATAAAATTTTGTTAAAGTCGTCAAAACAGTAGGTATTTGTGTTCAATTAAGGTGCCTAATAGGCACGTTTGAATTTTAAAAAAATGTGTGGGCTCATGGCTTATATCATAGTGGAGAAGAATTTGACATGGTTTGGACATGGCATAAGGATGTGAAAATATATGTGTGGAGGTATTTCAACAGAATTCAAAAATATTTATAGGTATACAATATACAGGTTCATTTTTTGCATTTTTTATATGTGAATCATTAAAACATACTTTCCTCCATATTTTCAAATTTTCTGTGATCATGTTGGTACCTAGGTAATTATTTACTTCAAAATATTGAAAAATGCTTTGTATTTAGTACTTAGGTATATTTTTTAGAAGTTCATAATACCTATATTAATAAATAAGTAGGTAGGTACTTGATTTAAAAAAAAAATGAAAAACATTTCTTTAAATTAAATCAGATGGTGAATACCTACTTGTAAAAGCATTTTCATTTGCGGAAATAGTGTGGATTGAGATAGATCAGCATTTATGTAAAATATACGCTTGAAAAGCGGAAGCATATTTCTGCGGTGTAAGTTTTAT
Organism: Mystacides longicornis; assembly: GCA_963576905.1. Taxonomy (NCBI): domain Eukaryota; kingdom Metazoa; phylum Arthropoda; class Insecta; order Trichoptera; family Leptoceridae; genus Mystacides; species Mystacides longicornis. Next base: position 12,399,896 of record OY756437.1, read on the forward strand.
TTAAACAAATTTATACAAGGTCAGTTTTCCGGATGTAGGTAGTAAAAAATAATGCTAAGAAAGAATTGAGATATGTGCCTGACTAAATTGACAATTTTATTATTGGTTTGACAGAACGCACTAATTATCAGAAAAAATAGATGTAATGTTTAATTACATAATAAAATATACATATCTATTTATAAAAAGCTGGACAGGTTTTTACTATGAATATTGAATTCTAAAGAAAAAATAAAAACTAATGACTCTAACAATTCATTACTAATGTTCGATTTTTAAATGGAACAAACCACTACGGGCTTACGACCATCTTCTACTGTTATTTCGAAGGCTGGCTTAGTGTGATCACTTTACGTTAACAACGTTCGCCATTAGGTGGTAATGTTTGTCTCCGAAACTTCTAATCATGAGAATTCTCAACATGTTCAACATGTCGAAAAATCTCATGTATGCGACAAGTAGAAATTTAATAATAAAATGAAAAATAGAGATAAAAGTTGGAAATTATTGAGAACAAGAGAGCAACCAAATTTAAAGACTGCGACTACTGTCATGTATTTGGCGCCAGGATACGACTATATCCATTTTTGTTAATGTCTCATATTTATTGCCTATTGGCTTTGTTGGTGCACAACGTTCTACATAATTTTGTCTAGATTCTTGTGACCTTTTCAGGAATAGAACTTAAAGAAAATTGAATTCTATTATAACGATTTTTTAGCTCTGCACTTGTTTTCGAGTGATTTGGCTAATCTGTTTACTTAATGATAAATTAATTTCACCCATTTAAACCTTTTTATATTCCAACCGATACATCTGTTTAAATCGAGGTTCACACGGTTAATTATTTTGACAATCGCATCAACTATCAAATAGTCTGACAGATTTAAACGTCAATTGAAATTCAAAAATAGAAAAAATAACATTCTTTCGTTATTTTATTAGTTATATTATTATCAATAATAAAATGAAATAACTTTACTTACAATATTTTGACTTCCTTCCTGGGGCCAGACTCGTCGAAAATAACTAATAAAACTTGAAAAATATATCAATTACTGTTTGATAATAGGTCAATGAACTTTAATTTAAGTAAACAAAATTTAATTATCATACCCAAAAAAGCAATATTTATTCAAAAAGTTTTTCAATGTTTTGGTAAAATATAATATTAATAAACTGAACAGAATTTCGTAAATAATCTTTAATTATTCTTGAATCTTATAACCAGAATGCTTTACAGGTTTCGTAATATTTTCAAACACGTGAAAGAGTCGCGACGGCCGGAAATGAGGCGATAAAGCGCCGAGACGTCCTTTCAGCGGGAGGCGTAGACGCCAACTGCTGAAAATATACAAAGTTGAATGGTATTATAAACGCCGGTTGTGAGAACTTTTCCTGAATGAGAAAAAGGGGTGTTGTTTTGCAGCCCCAAATGTGTGCTTTAAGGGTAGGCTTTCATGAGGGGTTGCTTTTTGAGAAATGGCAAACTCTTATGAACCTCCTACGCTAAGTAGGTATGTCATTGTTTCCTGACATATAAAAAATATTTTTAGATCAAGTAAACTTGCTATCGGTAGTTTTAGAAAATAATAATAGACAAAACATTAAAGACAAACCTTGACTACCTAGTGCATGGTATTGACACTTACTTCGGATCAACAGTTTCCGGGTTCGATTTTTCAGTTCAAATTTCTACCCGGGGTTGGCTTGGCATAGATTTGTGGACCGGTTATCTAGAAAATTTTGCCTTTTGGTTTTAATTTGTTTTTGTAAATTTGATAAAAATGCTGATAACGTGTTATTATTGTATGTTTTTATATCTTCAATAATAGTTGTTCATTAACCAATCGATCGAAAACCAATTTACCTTTTTAAAGTCCTGTTTGAGGTTCATAAACTTCAGAAATAATTGCCAAAAAGAATAAAAAAAAAACATTATTATCTACATACTTGCGTATATCCTTTACAAGATCAATAAATCTATGCGATTATACCTACTACAATTTTGAGTGAGGCTCTTCGTATTGGGAGTCGTAACGCAAGCGTTACATAAGGGTGCGTTTACACCAAACGAGCATAAATCCAGATCTGGAGATGGAGCATTCTTTCGTTATCGTTAATATTGGCATCGGACAAGAACTAGAACTCTGGCCCGCGTAATCTGTCATCGCCCATTATTGTTCTAGGTGTAAATTCTTCCTTGTTGTTGTTCGCTTGGTGTTAATGTCATATCAGTGAACAGGAGGAGTATAATACACTCCAAAAATGGTCAAACCTATCTGCATCGGAGGGTACCCGGTAAATTCATCGCGAGTTTTTAAGAATTCAATTCGATTCCGGGTTCTGGGTTTTTGTATATAACTCTGTAATTATTTTTGGTAAAACTTCAATTTAGTCACTCCTAATGATTTCTGAACACCTCTCCGAGTGATAACACTTTAATACTCCAGCATATGTCAAAATCGCAACATCTTTAATTTATAGGAGTGACTAAACTAAATATTTACCTTATTTTTAGGTCATAAACAATTTGACAGTTTACAATATAGATTGACTAGCTGTCCCGCCCGTCGACCTTCGCGCTTCGGTCTAACCCAATTAAACAAAATAATTTTGACTTATTACATGAATAAAATGCAATTTACGACGAGGTAATTGGTAGACCAGTGGTATCAGTCGACGACTTTCGTACGCACAGCGTATTGGAGGTCGTGGGTTCGAATACCGGTGCCGATTGGTTTCCACTTTCACAATACAAGCTTTGCTTTATGTGTAAGATGTCGAAAGTGTATTTGTGTTCACTTTAGGTGAGCCCAGCTTCATTTTTATTTAAAAAAAAACAACTTCATTAAATTTAGCTAATAATTATTTATTGCATTATACATATAATATTTATCGTTGATTCGGATGCGGGATGAAGTTCGATGGGTCATAAGTTTGAAATTAAAACAATTCCTCTATAATTATTGCTTTACTTTTTTAAAAAAATCCAAAACATGGCGGTGTAGTAAGAAATACATTACATGTGATTTATGTTTACTTATTGTATACATTGTTGAAAGAATAGACCCCATTTAAATCAAATTTTACTGAATTATTATGGTAAGATGAATTGTTCGCTTTGAATTGTTCGCGATGAATTTTCCTAGACCCGCATCGGAGAGTTACCACCTACTGCTATGACCATTGATGTGAAAGACCAGTATTTCTGAGGACCTAGAGTTAATACGATATATTTGACTCTATGTTCGAATTGTTCTCGTTTAAAGCGCGTTTTACGATTCGCTCACGTTACGGAGGCGTGTGCGAAAGGCCTTAATACAACAAAGATGTATAAAATTTAAAGTGAACGATTCCAAATGGTTTATTGCTTCCTTTAGTAACAAAACTAAAGCCATTATTGTGCACTCGAGTTAGTTACTCTTATAAATCTGCTATATCAGACTGGAGGCGTACGTTCAGACTGCACTAGAGGATTTGTGGCTAATAAAATCTGAAACTTTGAAAATAATTTGAGCATCAATAGGTCTCCTAACGCCTAACTTATCTCAATAAAACCAATTTTCGATCACTGTAAATATACCTCGTATATGTATACAGGGTTACAGGAAAAGTCGAACTGAATATTAAAGGACGTTATTATTTAGGTCATTTCTGATAGATTTGATTCATAATATGGTGTCCGAAACTTAACCGTTATGGAGATATTGAATTTTAAAGATTTTGAAAAAATATCCTTTATTTTTTGCCTTTTGATCGATTTTTTAGCTACTTTCACCTCAAACTAAAAATGAACCCTCTACTACCTTAACTGTTATTTGGTAAATTTTTTGCCTATTTAATAGCAAGTGTTATACATTTTTGAATAGTTGAAGAGACGTAGAAGTTTTTAAAATTATTTGCAGAAAAAGTTCCATAAATTTAAAAAAAAGAGCTTCAAAGTTAAAAATACTTAAGTATTGAAAATTCTTTAATCCTAACCGTTGTCGAGCTATATTTTTAAGCTGTTAGTAGTAGGTTCAGTTTTTGTTAATTATTTTTATTAACTGACATGACCTCTCACTAGACACATAAAAAACCGGACCCTAGGCCCTATAATCCGAAAAAATCCTTAAAAAGGCAAAAAATAAAGGATATTTTTTCAAAATTTTTAAAGTTCAATATCTCCATAACGGTTAAGTTTCGAACACCATATTAGAGAATCAAATCCATCAGAAATGACCTAAATAATAACTTCCTTTAATATTCAGTAGGTACGACTTTTCCTGTAACCCTGTATACTGAGACTCCGGATTTTAATAGATTTTCTAATCTGATTACTAAAATAATTTAAATTGATAGCCAGACTGCGGATAAAGAAAATTTAGTACCTATTCGTAAGTTTGCAAAAACTTTAAAAGCCTAGCGGTTGAGCCATTGAGATTCCACTAGACTTTGCCGCCATCTGTGGCTTACAAAACACTCTTGCTTTGTGTGAAAGGTTTTGACTGTTCTCTTTAGCTCATTTAAAAAGAAAAATAATTGGCATTATGGTAAACCATTCGTTTCTAAACTACACAATCTTTCTAATTAATCTGAAAGGACATTACATAATCAAATTTTTATAGAATACTTGGTACTTAACAACTTTCTCAGTATTTCTTTATATAGGATCTCACAAAACGCTAACATTCGCTTCTTCAATATCGTGCTTTTCCCTTTCATATTTATATTTTCTAGCTCCCTGGGGCATGAAATTGTCACAAACTCCCTCTAAGCACTTCCACTTTGTCATTCCGATTCAGAACAACTCCACGCTGATTGCTGACGAGGGCTATTCTGAAAATCCGACCCGATCGAGTTGCATCTGATACAAGCAAATATGTGGAATTAACACAGCTAAATCAATTTATTACGCCTATTTTCATTCATTATTATCATATGGTGTAATGTTTTGGGGAATGGGGTCAGAGTCATCCAGGGTGTTTGTGCTTCAAAAGAGGGCACTTAGAACCCTACTTGACTTGAGCCCAAGAGAGTCTTGCAGATCTTTTTTTAAAGAGCAAGGTATTCTTACGCAGCCCAGTTTGTTTATTTTTGAATGCGTTATTTACGCCCATAAAAACATAAAAAATACGCCTCTAAATTCCGACCACCACAGCCATGACACACGAAAAAAGAATCTCGTCAGACCTATAGGACATCGTCTGGCCAAAATGTCCAAAAGTTTTGTGTGTATGAGTGTACGTCTATTTAATAGACTCCCGGAAAACATGAAATCCTTGACAACGATTGCCTTCCGGAGAGAGGTGAAAAAGTATCTTGTTGATAATACATTTTACTCTACTGACGAGATGCTAAACGGTGATACCGTCTAGCATCAAATTTACTTACAATTGATACTACTATACTAATAAAATTAACCTGTACGTACATATGTGTAGATGACCGTTATGAACTTTGTTCTTGTCTCGCTTACTGCTTCCCTGTTTCCCTAATATCTCTGTATTACTTCCGTTCTCGTTGTTGACTATATAATATGTATCTGACGCAATGCCAGAAGAACCCTTTACATTCTTCTGGTATTCAATTTTTTTAATACCTTTTTACTACCTTCCTATTGACTATTGATAATTATGGTTTATTGTTGTGTTTGTCGTCCCTTAATTTTATTTTTCTTTTGTTAATTTATTGTAACTATTGAAGTTGTATTTATTGATATTGTTGTAAAAAGGATGAACCCAAGTGTCTCGAATGAGACCTAGAGGAGATATTACAGAATAAAGAATAAAGAATAAATAAAGACACAATAGCGTGACGGCCTTAAATAATAACTTTGTAATAATAATACAATATTTTTTACATAAAAAACATGCCTATTTTAATAAACAAAACTAATAATTTATTATTTCTATCAATGATTATTTTTTCTGATACTTAATTATTTTTTTCCTCAAATTGAAATGTAAGCAATCTTTTACATTAAGTATCTATATACTCTTAGATAGAACTTTTATAAACAATTTTCATTAAAATTCTTCCAAATTTTTACCAAATAACACTCTTATTAATTTTTGTGCCATTTTTACTCTTAAATTAAAATAAGATCATTAAAAATGAGATGGTTGGTAGTCCAGTGGTATCAATCGCTGACTTTCATGCGCACAGCCTATTGGAGGTCGTAGGTTCGAATCCCGGCCGTGCCGACCATTTCTGCTTTCACGACACAACCCTTTGGTTAGTGTGAAAGATGTCAAAAGTGTATTTGTGTTCACGTCGAGTGAGCACAGATTAATTTAAAAAAAAAACTAGTAAAAATGCAACCCGTTATCCGATGTTTCATTCGAATGTTGCTAGTTGCTAGTAAGGGCGTGTACAAAAAGTTGGATCCTACGCAACACTATCGGGACGCACACAAGTCGATAGGGTAGGATGTTAAGAATAGCCCCCATTCTCTTATGTCTTGATAAAGTTGGTAAGAAATTGACGTAAGGAATAGGAAAGTTTGGAAAAGCTAATGTTGATTTGAAGAGCACACGGAATAAGACCCAAAGGCAGACCAAATAAACCAACGTAATATAATATCTAAAGAAAAAATAACAACTAATGACTTTAGCAATTCATTACTAATATTCGATTTTTAAATGGAACAAGCCACTACGGGCTTACGACCGTTTTCTACTGTTATTTCGAAGGCTGGCTTAATGTGATCACTTTACGTCAACAACGTTCGCCATTAGGTGGTATTGTTTGTCTCCGAAACTACTAATCATGAGAATTCTCAACATGTTCAACATGTCGAAAAATCTCATGTAGGTATGCAACAAGTAGAACCGATAAGGTAAGGTGTTTAATATTAATTCATACAAATATGGTATTTTGTTAAGGCTTAGAAAAATAATGAAAGAATTTCGTAGACATGCTCTCATAGGTAAATGTATATAGTGTTAAGGGTGAAATGGATGGTGTCGTAACAAAAATGTTTTACGAGGAGTCGTGCCCAGCCGACGCGCTCCGGTATTATCATACTCACTCATTTAGCTAACGATCGTTCACTGCGACATTAAGGTTGCATTTTGTGCAAACATTTTTTTTATACGAACGAAAATCTCCTTATAATAGAAACGGGAATTAGAAGTGTGACACTATAACCATTCACTGTTCTTTTCATTACGAAGCTGATTTTACATTAACTAAATCTGGTGTGACACTTGTCTGGCTGCGAAACTTGGACAATCAGCCAGAGCGATTTGGGACATCTAATGGCGTTTGAGATGTGGTGCTAAAGACGAATGGCGCGGATCCACTGGACATCATATCTGCAATGACGAGGTATTTGACAAGGTCGGAGAAATAAGACAGCTCCTAACTAGGATTGCCCAACAAAGATCCAATTGGAAAGGCCACAACATCAGGCACCCGGGCCTGCTCATTACCATCGTCGAGGGCATGATAGAAGGCGCCAACCACAGAGGTCGCCCTAGGAAGAGCTACATAGAACAGGTGATCGGCGACATGCGATGTAGCGGCTATCAGGATATGAAGAGGATGGCGTGTGACAGAGATGAGTGGAGAGAGGGAATTAAAATGCTTGGGACACCAATTTTTGGATTGAAACCCAAAAGAAGAAGTCTGAGTTCCTAGTATATGGTTGTCTACATATCTCGCCATTGGTATTGCATACATTGCTCAACTCACCGTCCTTTCAGAACACGTTCTGTCCATGGTCAGCGATGTCCATTTGTTCATTTCTATCGCACTGAATTTCCGACATCCATATTCACCTTAAATTCAGAACTTTTCACTGTTGCGGTTTGTCAGATCGAAGATTCTTTATACGAGAGGGTCTCGGAAATCTTTTAAATTTGCTGCCGTCAGACGTTGCATTTCCAAAGAGGAAAGATTTGATTGTTTGTTTGTTTGCATTGAATAGGCTCCGAAACCACTGAACCGATTTGAAAAATTCTTTCACTTTTGGGAAGTTACACTATCTCCGGTGAACATAGCCTATATTGAATTTTCAAAAATATTTGGGATGCTTACTACAACTCCAATAATGTAACCCAAGGTGTAAAAAAATACCTAAAGTATTAGTAATAAGTGTTCTTTTATTTTAAAATTGTCGCGACAGCATATTTCTAACTAAGTATTATAGTTATGCCACAATAAGTGTTCTTTTATTAAAAAAAAAATAGTTGAAATGCGGCAGAGATATAGGCGTCACTGGGGTACGAGCCGGACGGGAGGGGACCATTAGAATGCTACATTATTCCAGATTAACATAGCCTATAGAATATTTTGACAAAGTTAGGGATCTATAAAGATCATAAGAAAACTGAATTATTTTTAATACCTATCTACCCTGCGGAGCTGGGGCTGGGACAGACCGCTAGTTTATATTAAAGATAGAAATAATATTGTATAACACTATAGTTTATAACAATTATGAGTCTTACATTAACTTTACTATAGACAACTCTTTCATATTTATTGAAAAGGACAACTACCAAATATTATTTTTGCCAAAAGCATAAACTCTTAGGCCCATCGCGCACTAGGCAGCCTGGCTGCGGCAGCCAGTAAAACATATGACGTTGTATGGGAGCCCGCGCACTAGGCAGCCACGATTTCCCGGCTGCGGCAGCCAAAACAACGCGTCTGCTTGCACGGCAGCCAGCTGGCTGCGCGCAGCCAGAGCGTGTGTAGGCGAATGTATGTGGCTGCCGTCAGTCTCCGCGCACTAGTTGAAGCAGCCAGATGTATTTTGGGTTCCGAACTTTTCAAAAAATGACTTTTGATACAGAGAAATTTATTCGGGAAATTGAAAGTCCTAAAGCAATTTGGGATAAAACATCAAAAGATTACAGAATACATTAGAAAACCGGTCTGGGAATGCGCAAACATTTTGAAATAGGTTTGGAATAAGCCTTTTGAGTGCCTTTCTAGAAATAGAGGATGAATCCAGTGTCTTTTTTTGCTTTGCGTTTTTTACGAGATAGGTAAACAATAATAAGTTCCTTCCGCCCATATCGCTTGACGTAAGGATCTGGAATAGTCGTCGATTGGCTGCTATTCAGACTGATGTTATTCCTTGATATGCCGTTTTTTCAAAGATCTATTAACAACATAAATGGCAGTTTTATTTCCTTGGTGTTTACTTTTCATCATAGGTGACACGGATGATTCATCAACAACATCCTAAGGGCCGAAATTACAATCTGTAGCTTATCCTGTAGCTTTATTGAGGAGGCTTAAAAGTTATGTGGAGCTTACCAATCACACGAGTATATCAATCAAAATTCGACTGCGGCTTGGCTAAGCCGTATATATGGTTAAGTTGGTAGTACTACTTGTCTTTTATCGTGGTTTTATCTATGCATTACGCTCCACATCTGTCATGTTCACCGGGACGCGCGCCATTGTTTGTGTTGTTGTTTTGGTTTTATGGATGCTCGCTCTTGGATTCTGACTTGGTATTTATGTGTTACGACCCTTGCTTCGATTATTTAACTTAATTAAGATACAGCTACGGAAAGTGAAAGATGTGTTCAATAATAAACATAACCATATAACATACATTCAACTAGGTTAAAGCAAAACGATCTTGTAATTATTATCAAACAGAGCGAACAGTGTATATAAGTCAATGTGGTGGTCAAATAATCAAAGAAAGGGTCACGAATCCAAATAGAATCGCTAGTGAATCAACCTAAGCAACAGCGAACAAATAAGCGTAATGAATCATAATTAATTAGACATTTCATCTTCAAAAAGCGTAATTATTGCGCGGCTATATAATGACATTTTAAATGTCAGTTTGTCCGTATAGTGACGTGTGCGCCTCCTAGCGAGAAAATAAATAGCTGAGTTAAGCGAGCTTTACGCTGTTGAGGACACCCCAGGGTATTAAACCCCAAATTCGTGCTAAGGAGACATTGTAATCTGCAAAATTTTGTTAAGCGAAGCTTAATGTGCTCCTCACCGTAAAGGTGGACCTTAAGCCTGTATTGTAATTTTGGGCCTAAATCAGATTATAGGTACGTACCTACGTGATAAATTCATTATTTTGTAGGTAATCGCTATGTGATATTTTATTGCTACTGTTCTTTTGAACAGTATAATTTACTACTTGTTTCGTTTTCTCGTGTGATAGTGTAAGTATAATTTTTATGTTTACGCTGTTAGCGGAATGACGTATCATTTATTTTATGAATTTATTGCAAGCGTCTCTAATGCGTTTTTTAAAGTAATACAACATAATGCACCGTAAGAAATCCCGAGAAAATATAAAATCGTGTATTTATATCAAGCATACATTAAGAGTATTTTGTCGTGTAATTTGCATGCTTGCAATTTATTTTTATGAGCGCGAAGACAGTGTATACTAGTCATAGTTTTAAGAATCCTAGTTAAATGTTCTACATTTTATTGTCTACTAGTTGTTGCCCAGCGCGTTTCATTAACAAATTTAAATTTATGGACGCATTTGTAAATATTTGTTTAGGTATTATTTTAGAACAAAATTCATTGTATTTGAATTCAGAAGTAAACAAATTAATAACATATTATCTAGTGCCGTGGGGTTGCCGGCTAAGAATAGCACGTCTGCTCTTTTTGCTGGTTTTTCGAGCATTCTGTAAGAGGCAGGAAATCTAAAAATCAGATCGGGACCGTGAGGTTGACCACCTCACGTCCTTAAACCTCAACCGGTCAGAAAAGGCATAATGAGCCTCGGACGCCTTCGAGCGCAATGGTGAGCTCTTGATGCCATCTATGCTCCTGAGTGGGGCTTGGGCCTCCCGCATTGTGGGTTGGTTTGGGGGGGGGATCCGCGGCGGGCTTGATTTGTGTGGGGCCGGCTTTTCAGTTTGATTGCTTTGATCGAGCTGGGGGGTCGGTTTCGTGCGGGTTGGGTTTGCTGTGGGTTGGTCTTCTCCGGGCTGGCTTGCGTTGTGCGGGGGCCATAAAGGGAGTATGTATGTATTATCTAGTATCGAAATCAAACTTATCTAAGTCCTTCTTCTTCTCTTGTGGGGCCTGTTGGCCTGTTCTATCGATACTACCCTTGTGAAGTGGACTCCCAGCTGTCTTGCCATCTTTTTAGGTGGTTTTCCTCGAGGGCGAGTACCTACCGATGGGCTGGTTGAGCAGAGCGATATAAGGGAGTCTGGTAGTGTCCATTCTCTGACATGACCAATCCTTTCTTCGCTGTCTGCTCCGTCTAACTAAATCATCAGCCCCACATATTTTCCGCATTCTGGTGTTCCTCACTCTCAAAGTTTTGGCGGAAATCGTCCTAAATGTCTTCATTTCGGGAGTAAGTACTCGACATCTGCTTAATCCTGACCGTGTCTGCTTTACTTTGAACACCAAATCCAATTTGTTTAATTCAAACACACCCAAGACCAGTGCAATCTATTTCAATATCGACTTAGTCCGTTGTGATATAATATCAAATTCACCGATAAAACACCAATAATCGATAAAAAAAAATCCTTGCAACAAAGTATTCAATATTTTTTCACTGTTGTAAACTATTGTGAAATTTAAAAAGAAAACACGAAACAAAAATTACCCAAATCAATTCTTTTAAGTTTAAGCGAGACTTACATAAAAACAGCGATCTTTTTTTATATATTAAGATACCTACCGAGTTTGGAAGACTTTATTCCATTATCTATCTATGTATGTGCGTGAACTTTTGGTAGGTATGCACACAAATGCAATTTCTAAGTTGAGAAAGTTATACTGCATCCGGAAGAACGGAACACAAAAATAGATATCAAGAAATTTTGATTTATGTATGGGATAGAATGATAGATGAAGGAAAAGAGAAGTTAAATGTATAGTGGAAATAAAATACGCACTAAACGCCAAAAACTTCATTTTGAGATAATCTAATAAAACTGATTTTTCCCCCATACAGACATGATGATTTTTGGATCTGTTTTTTTACGCCTTTAGACCATCGATATGGACTTAGTGTAATATTTAGGCTATTGAAAATGGTTTAAAGAACATTTCCTCATACTCAACTAATTTTTTTCATTTTTGGGGTCTAGTGCGTATTTTATTTCCACTATACAAATGTAGAAAATTACCTACAATAATATATTCTTAGTTAATTCGTAGTAGGTATTTTCAAATAATGTGCAGGCTCTTCCTCTTTCATAAAAAATATATACTTAACTTTTTTCAACAGTATTTACAATAATTTGATTATTTTATGGCTTTCTCGATCTAACAATCCCTCAAAATAACAAGATAAAAAGAGGCAGCTGAAAGATAAAGAAACCGTTGAAATAAATTTGGCTCCTCGGGCTTCAAGTAGCTTAGTGTGAAAGAATCAATGAGTGTATTTGTGTTTATTTTGAATGAGCACAGATTCAATTTATTAAAAAAAAAAGAATAAAAAACGATTAATGACACATTTCTATAGCTGCGTCAGACAGATTTTGCTGCTTGTCAATTAATACCTACCTACCAATATTTCGTAATAGATTAATTATTTTCACGTGGACATAGACGAAAAAAGAGTTATGAGTTAATGTGTTAAATGCAGTAGAGATGAGATCTCTACGAAGAATATGTGGAAAAGCTCTGTGGGATAAAGAAATCAATGAGAATATAAGGAAGGAATGTGGTATGGAAGATAGTGTCGTAGCAAAGATGAAAGTTGAGTTGGTTTGGGCAAGTGAAAAGAATGGATGCGAACAGAATGACAAAGACAATAATTTCTAAGGCTGAAAGAAACGTGTAAAAAAGCATGACCGACCGAGTACTGCCTACCGTACGTTTCAGGACAAAAAAATCAGGAGTAAATATAATATGTATGTACATTAAAGTTATTACTTTTGCATACAATAAGGCGTAATGATTAACTAGTTTTATGTTCCAAGTTTAACGGACTTTCTCACTATCTTGGTACAACCATTTTATGACATAATAGGCTAATGCCTTATATCCCACTCGCAGTAAAGATGTGTATCTTCATTCTAAAAGTGAATGGTCCTCTGGTTTTATGTGCAGAGACGCTCCTTTAGTCTGTGATTCGTCAAACTTGATAAACCGTACAATTTAAATCCCAACTTAAGATAAGTGTTAACTTTAAACTAAATAAGTACCTATACCACGTTTTGTCGAAATTTCGTTACGGTTGTTTGTTTGGTGTACGGTTGTAAGGGTGTGCTAGTGTGCGAGAGTACGGATATATTGACCAGTAAATATTGTCACCTTGCTTTCGTCGATCTTTTTTTAACGTAATTTACTGGGAAATCGCATAGAAGTGATTCCCTTCCTTTTATACTTAACTAGCTGAACCATCGAACTTCGTCCCGACTCAAAGTCAATAAAATATTGTTGGGTAATATAACATAGCCTACGAAAAAATCAAAAGTTATTTGGATATAATATTATGAATAAGTTATTTCAAAAGCACAAAAACTCACACATTTTATATATTAGATATTTATAATGATTCTGAAAACTTGAAATAAATTCTATCAATACCTAATCTGCGTAGGTACATACCAATGTTTTAATACTCAATGGTTAACAGGTAAATAAAAATTGTGTTGTCATGGATTTTTAAAAACATGGCGTTGTTGCTATGAAGTCCGTTCCATATTAACTTTAAAATTATATTTTATACTATTTTCTTTAAAATTATATTGCGTTACGTAATACTTGAACGCTCCCTTATAGATGTAAGGTTAAAACACTTTTAATTGGAATCTAGTAAGAAAGTGTTTACGATAAAAATTTTGAAAAATTTATCAGATAAGATTGGAATGGGGCCTGGATCTAACCAGGATAGCAAGCGAACGAAGAGTATGTAATTAAAAATTAAATTCATATAAGAACCTCAAATCTTGTATCATAACTTATTGAAGTGATTTTACATTCTTTTGTACCTTATGTATTGTTTTCACTGTAGATAGGTATTTGAACTAAAGCGAAATTGTAACACCCAGTCTGAAAAGTTGATGGGACATGTTCACGAATCATTACACCCCACACACGAGTGTAACATATTGCACTCAAATAAGGCCCGGGAGACGGCTTTATTTCAGCTATTTAAAGGTGGTGCTAGGGTGGTGCGAAAAAAGTCAAGTTGATGATATCGATTCGCTATAGTGCGGAAAAAGTTGTGATTGGTAAATACAAGAAAAACAAAAAAAAATTATTCGCGCATAGCTCGTTAAAAATTGTGAAAAATTTAATCCAACTGTCGATTTGTTGAAGAGAAATTATTTCTCGAGACAGATCGGCAGTATCAAGCCAAGATACGCGAGATTTGTATGGCCAGGTCTACATTTTAAACGGTTTTTCAAACTTTGACGACAAAAAACACCAACTTAGAGGCTTCGCAGCATATTATATTTTCCTTATATGGATTTACTCAGAATTCGGAGGAGAACATTTAGTGTGTCTGTGTGTGTGTGTCCGTCCCCCCCTTATAACTTTTGATTCGCTTGATGCACAGATCCTAAAATTTCACAAAATATTTAATACTCTAAGCCTACAAAAGTTGTATACTCAGAATTTTTAAATTTTCTTTCAGTCAGGGGTAATCAACCTTTTAATTTTTCACATATATCTCGAAAACTATAAAAGCTAGAACCCTAAAAATGTGTATGTATATAGAAAAATACAATATCTCAAATTTAATTTAATGAAAAAGTTCCAGGGTTTCTCAAACTTGTTTTTATAAAGAAAAATATTTTTTTTATGACTAATTTACGAGTTTCAATGTCTATATTTCAGAATTTAATTTTCACCACTGAAGATGGCCACATTGTGGTTGAAAATATTTTGGTTTTTATAAAAAAAATAAAAGTGATACTTGCAAAGTTGTGTTTTTTATTATCTTTTTTTTTTTCTTGTATTTACCAATCGCAACTTTTCCGCACTATAGCGAATCGATATTATCAAATTTACTTTTTTCGCACCACCCTACTACCTACATACGTACCTACCTACTGTCTCAACGTTATGGTGTATTTATGTATGTTCAAATGTGTTTATTGATAGAGGTAAAGCTATTGCAATATGTCTTCCACATTAGTAGGTTTAAGGGTGCGTTTTCATCAAACGAACTTTGAGTCAGAGCTGGAAATAGAGTATCTCTTCATGATCGTTGATATTATAATATGGTCAGTAACTAAACAACAACGAGCAAGAGCTAACAACAAGAACAAATCTATATATTAATACGTGAAGGAAAAACTTTGTGACTATTTTTACGAAAATTGCGCAGACGGAGAAGTATGAAATTTTGCACACTTATAGTCCAACTGTCGATTTGTTGAAGAGAAATTATTTCTCGAGACAGATCGGCAGTATCAAGCCAAGATACGTAAGATTTGTATGGCCAGGTCTACATTTTAAAACGTTTTCCAAACTTTGACGACAAAAAACACCAACTTAGAGGCTTCGCAGCATATATGTTTATATATGGATTTACTCAGAATTCGGAGGAGAACATTTAGTGTGTCTGTGTGTGTGTGTGAGTGTCCCCCCCCCCTTATAACTTTTGATTCGCTTGATGCACAGATCCTAAAATTTCAGAAAATATTTAATACTTTAAGCCTACAAAACTTGTATAATCAGAATTTTGAAATTTTCTTTCAGTAAGGGGTAATCAACCTTTGAATTTTTACTTATTTTTGCATATATCTCGAAAACTATAGAAGCTAGAACCCTAAAAATGTGTATGTATATAGAAAAATACAATATCTCAAATTAAATTTAATGAAAAAGTTCCAGAGTTTCTCAAACTTTTTTTATATACGCACACTACTGTAATGTTATCTATATATATTTCATACTCACACACACTTTGATGTACCTATTTGCCATTATTTGACACAGATCTTTTGTTTATCTTTGGTCAAATTGAGAACAGCTTAATATTTTTTTGTATTAAATAACCATAGAAAAAGCTTTGAACATATTATTAATATTTTAAATTTGACGTCTCCATGTCATTATTTTTGAAAGACAATTATTGTGAAATAGCGTTCGCTCAGTCTTTGACAAAGTAATTTTAATAATCTTCAAACTTATAATCTAAATTAGTTAACTATGTTCGAATTTCGAGCACTGGCCGATCACTAGTTATTGTTAATGGGCGATTGGGCGATAATAAAATATATAGAAGTAAATACGTCAGGAAAATATTATGTATCTCAGAGAAGACCGTGTTAAAAAGTACTTAACATTTTTAATTTGATTTCTGTCAAGTTACCAATATTTATTTCTGTACGAAACATGAAATGTGTACAGTGTGTAGGTAAGTATGTGTATATTGTGAAATGTGTATGTGAAACATGAAATAATGTGCGAGGATTCTCATGTTAAAGAGTTTCGGAGACTTAAACATTACCACCTAATGGCGAACGTTGTTAACGTAAAGTGATCATATTTTAAAGAAACAAAATATTTAGTTTTTTCCACAATTTTATTCAGCTAACCGGTTTTCGAAGACCGTACGTCTTCTTCGTCAGGCTAGTAGATGTTAACTTCTACTAGCCTGACGAAGAAGACGTACGGTCTTCGAAAACCGGTTAGCTGAATAAAATTGTGGAAAAAACTAAATATTTTGTTTCTTTAAAATAAGTTCGAAGTATGTTCCACCAAGTAGCCACGGTCGAAAAGATAAATTATCGTAAAGTGATCACATTAAGCCTGCTTTCGAAATAACAGTCGAAGACGGTTGTAAGCCCGTAGTGCTTTGTTCCATTTAAAAATTGAATATCAGTAATGAATTGTTAGAGTCATTAGTTGATACATATTCGTTGAAATTTGTATGTTTATTGCGTACCTACTTCGTATGAACTGCTCATTTTAACAACGACATGACGCGTAACTTCCTTCAGTCACTAATAATAATACCTATATCTTATTTATAAATGACCGAAAATCCTGTTATCTAACCTCAAATGAGGAAAAGACCGTGATGATGATAGGAAAATGACCCGTTTCACATACACAACGCCTAATCTACTCAATTTTACTTACTTAGTCCTCATAAAATGCTAATCAATTTTCATAATACCTAATTATAAATGTACTACATTGAAGACAAGACAAAGAATAGAATTATTTTAATTAAATACATATTATCAAAGATACAATGTGGATATTTTGTGTAAGATCTGGTGAGGTATTAGGGTAACACGAAAAATTTAAAACTATTATAAGTACCTACCTACCTACTACCTTTTTACTAAGTACAAGAGGATACCCGGCTGCAATTGTTTGACTGATCAACCCAATAACCATAAATGATATAGCTTTGATAACTAACACATACAAATGATTAAAGCAATTCTTTGGCACAGCTTTCGCCTTCCATCTTATTGTAGATGAATCGTAGGTATACCCGTAGCATAGTTATGGAAGAGTGTTTGGAATAATTTTCTGTTTTCCTAGGAATATGTTATCAATGTAGAAGATTGGCAATTATGTGGTACAGTAGCGACAAAAACCAATGTCACAATTATTATTTTTCAAAGTCTGCATCTTGTGGGAAGAGGGATATTTCAACAGTAGGTACCACAGCTTCATAAACGACACTTTACGTTGAAAAGGAGAATAGATGGACGTAGCTGGGAGATTTTTTCAAAAAACTTTCTGGAAACAATAATATTAGTTGTTATCATTGATTTGGATCATTAGAGAATCGAACTAGGGAGTTCTTTCTCATAAGTCTGGCATTTGAAACTTGATAACATAACTAGACTAACGATATTAAAAAAGAGATATTGAAATCTATAGTGATCTAAATAAAGGCGTTTGATAGAAATAAAAAATTAGATTGTTTCTTTAATCTGCATACATTGGATAGTAAGGAGCATAATGCTTTACGTACCTATCATATTTTAAGGCTTTTAAAGGATGTTGTAATCGAATAATTCTCAGAACATCGTTTTCTACATTATTAAAAGTGTCACATTTTGAGATAAAAATATAAAACCTGCTTGAACGAAATCTTAGAAGGTCTTTTTAACTTGACCATTGTTTGGTAGATAAAAGACAGTGTTGAAACAACCGGGAAGTAGTGAGATAAGAAGTTCCAAGAAGGTAGACCAAGAAAGGTCCTGCTAAAAATGGTTTGTTAGCGTGTTGGTTATATGGTGCACAAACTTAGTGTGATTTTTTTATCTTTAAAATAATAGGACCTATAATATACTTAAGTAATAATAATTAATGATTGAAATATTATAATGTACCTATTAAGCACGTTTTATGTACCTACATATATTCAATGAAATGGCGAACGTTGTTAACGTAAAGTGATCACACTAAGCCAGCCTTCGAAATAACAGTAGAAGACGGTCGTAAGCCCGTAGTGGTTTGTTCCATTTAAAAATCGAACATTAGTAATGAATTGTTAGAGTCATTAGTTGTTATTTTTTCTTTATATTCAATGATATTAATAAAAATTTTTTGGGATGAAAGCAGATTTTTTATAATATGTAAGAATGTATGCTGCTTAATTCCCATGATCATTGGTCAATGGTCATGGCATTACGCTGGAATGGCTGGACCATATTGCTATATTATATAGTTAACTATTTTTTTTATTTCGTTTGCTGTTGTTAATAAGTACATACCTAAATCTATAAATAACTAATTTTTCCGACAGACATTGTCCTGTGCTCCTAACTATAAAATATTGAATTCGAATTTGTATTATTTTTAATGAAACAATGTAACTGACCGATTCACCCGTTATACCATGTATTTTGAATCCGAATTAATTATAATATAGTACCAATAATTGAAGCAATGTTTAATTTCTGTCAAACGCCAATTTAATTTCATAAATTAGTCAGGCTACCTTCTTTCAGTTTCCTTTTTAGTGAACATAACAATAAAAGAATTAGCGAAATTGGTACAGCAGTTCACGTGTGATGTGATCGCCAAGGAAATAGGGCTCCATTTTTATATGTAAAGATAATTATAACCAGAGTAACAATATGTTAATTGACATTCATAATAATTGACATAATGAATTAAGACTAGTGGTCGACCAGTGATCGTGATTCGACCATAATTTACTCGTATTTAAATAATAAGTTTGAATATTACTAAGGTTCCATTGTCAAAGAATGAGCAAGCGCTGTCTCAAAATTTTCTTTCAAAAACAATGAGGTGGATACGTCAAATTTAAAATGTTGATATGTACAAAGTTATTTCTATTATTTTTTAAAGACCATCAATATTAATTTATTCTCAATTTATATCCCGCCATTTCGAGCTCCACCTTCCATTTAAATAAATCGCCTTTAAAAAATTTTCTGCGGCCATTATGAGGCGCTTTTCATTTTACATTTGTTTGAATGAAGTTGATGTTAAGTAGTCTGTGGAAGTGTGTGCGAGTATCAAATACGTAACATTACAGTAGTGTTTGTCTAGTTTTTTTATTGATTTAATATTTTTATGTGCATAATTTAAAAAAAAATATTAGGTATCATTCGCCATCCCTCCTCTATATAAACTATAAGTTTGCGAAGTTTAATAGTCCTCCGTCCGTTCAATTTTCGTAAAAATAGTCACAAAGTTTTTCCTTCACGTATTAATATACAGATTATTTATAGACTAGAACCTTTTAAATGGCATCCACAATTTATAATTATGATGCAAGGTGCACTACAAACTGCAACTACTATTCCTGCATTTGGTCTCAACTCTCAAGATCCTCTTGTGTGACTCACGTGGTAATAATTTATTATATTATGATACCTACCTGTATGTATGCGAAGATTTGAAAGGTCGAATTCCTTACTAGTGACAGACACCTGTGATGACTAAATAATTGGATTGGTTTTAGGAACCGCAACTTTCGAGAAAGGTGAATTCGCGTATCGAAAATGTTAATAAATTACAGATAGGTACGAATTGACTCCAAAATCTTTAATTATATAGGTTCGTACCTACCTCCTACCTATACCTACTACTTACTGTTGTATAATACCCATTTATTCTTCTTCTTCTTGTGCCGTATCAGATCTCCCCGGCGTTGGCAAAGGCTTCTCGGTCTCGTGCTAGCCGGAAAAACTCCTCCGCCGTTCCTATGCCAGTCCATTCTTTAACATTGCGCATCCAAGACATTTGATTTCGGCCAGGACTTCTTCGACCGTCCACCTTTCATATATTTCCGGATATTTTGCGGATCTTAATAATTATTGTTTGTAGTAATTATCTGCTGCTGTTGACTCTTCTCAGGACTTCAGTGCTTGTACTGCTTGTTACTAAGTCTGTCCATGGTATTCGAAGCATTCGTCTGTGTAACCACATCTCGAATGCCTCCAACCGATTCATCGTGTGGACTTACTTAGTAACAAGCACTGAAGTCCTGATCGTTAAGCAATAACTGCGGGAATTGGACATCACTGCGTATTTGATGTAACGATTGTCACTACATAATTATTATATTTGATACCCTCTGGTGCGTTCGGTTGTTATTTTGTGTTTCATTTCTAATGTGTATATTTTTTTATTATTACATTATAATATTTTGCTTTCTTTATTGTTTTGTGGAAACTTTTTTTTTTGCTTCACTTTTGAGCTGGAATTTGCTTTTGCTTATTGTTTACTTATTGATTTGATATTACTTACTTACTTTCCGTTTCCGGTACATCAAATTTGAAACCCCCAGTAACTGGCCACAGGAATGCCGCTATCCCTCGCCATCACGGTGTCCTCGTGTGTGCATGTTTCACCAATCAGAGGGCACGAGAATAGATGAGAGTATTCTTGCACGGAGCCGCACTCACAAGTGTCTTCTTCTGTGTAACCCCACTTTTTGAGGTTACTGTAGCAACGGGTGACACCTGTTCTTAGCCTGTTGAGTGCTCTCCAAGATGTGTAGGGCAAGTTGTGTCCCACAGATATCTCCTCAGCTGGAGGAAGATACGTGGGATTGCAGGTCTCTCTGAAGATATTGATATTGAGCCGTAGGTATTTGTTTTATACAATTTTGTTGTTTTAATTGTTACACCCACACACAGGCTTTGCCTTGTGGGATTTTTCGATTTATTTAATTGTTAAGATAATGTATTTATTGTCGAAAAATAAACTATTATTATTATTATTACTTAGAGTGTCCAGGTTTCTGACCCATACAGCAGAACTGACCTTACTTACCTAGTTAATCCACTTTCGCTCCCTATAGGTGGAGCATGGGGTCGCCACAAAGCCTCGCCAAGCATCTCTATCCTGGGCTAAATTCAGGGAGTCATTCCAACTTAAGCCGGTGTCCCGAAGGATAGAACTGACCACACGTAACATTTTACCATTCTCTCTGCCTAAGTTTTAAATTCAAATTGACATTGCAGAAGAAGGTTCGAATTCTATTGAATGTGCTACGAGCGGTTTCGATGCTGCATTTCATCTCCACATCTGATGGGTCAAAGGAATCAGTCATCAGACTCTCCAGTTATACTTAAACCCATTTATTAACTATCATAAAAAGGCATAATTTTCATTTCCAAAATGTTACCTCATACTTAAGTATGATAATATGTTGTTTCTCATTATGCTGTTAATACGGAACACTTTAAAAAATGCAACGTAGAAAAATAATATACTCTTTCTAAGGCCTTTTTTAGTATCACGCCACATTCATTGCATAACTAGGTCTTTATTTAATAATTATTGTAGTGCTAATTTACTATGAATGAATCACCGTAGTCCGCGGCACACAAAAGTGAGTAATACGCGAAGAGTATTTTTATGATTATAAGAAAAAAATCGCCACCAGCAAACAATACTGGATAAAAGCAACAAAAAATGTATTGCAAAATTGATAAAATTTGCATAATAGTAAAATTTTATAAAATATTTGTATTAGATCATTCGTAGCTATATAGTAACTATAATACCCTTTTTGCTCGTGCGCATCAGTCATAAACTGTAGTAATGTTAACAATTTTATGACGTATGTATTTACATTGACACCATAGTGATTTCATACCTCGGCCATGTTTTGTACGTTCCCTCCAACTTGTTGATTCACTACTACTAGACGTTCAGTTGTTATCGTGTTTGTGTTTTGGCGGGTCGTTCAATTTTAGAACGTCGACGTTCGTTTGTTTTGATAACCAAAGTGTTTGTTTATTTGAATTGTTGCAATTTGACAATATTGTTGTGCGAATATTTTTGTTTAAATTTAGAACAGTTTCAGTTTTCTTATAATAAATTTGAATTTAGAACTGTTTTTGTGTTCTTTGTGTAAATATTTTCAGCGACTGTCAGATTTTTGAATTACGAATCATTCCAGTCTTGATCAAATAAAATATTTTTAATTGGAATTGTTTTTGTGTTTTCGTTCAAGAGTATTTTTGAATTATTTAGAACAAGTTGGTTTTCTTTCTAATAGTTGCTAGTTAAATAAAATGGACAATTATTATACCTTGAAATTATTGCTGTTGACAATATTTTTCTATTTGGCCATCAATGTGTCTCGTGTTTTGTATGAAAATATAAAATCGTTTTGAATCCGAAATCATAACCAAAAATATTTGTTCGTTTGTTTGTGTTCTGAAAAAGGATTTAACCTACAAATTCTGGATTATTAACAAAATCTAAAATAAGGTAAGCTCAACAGGAATTAATTTTTATTAAAATTTGCTATGTATAATATTATTCACTGTTATTAGGATAACATTTGTCATATTTTTGCGTCATATACTCGTTTCGTTAGATGCCAATTTAGTCATAAAAATCCATCATACAATCCAAAGCTTCATGGTATCTATTACAGTTTGGGGTAACCAGTTAAGTATATAACCTTATATGAAGAATCCCCCTAAGGTCGTAGGTATGCCCACAAATAGTCAATAGGTACCATCCCATTGCTTCTAATTTCAAATATAATTGAAAAATAAGAAAATTTATGTTATGTCGGTGGAAGAATAAAAAAAAGTATGTATGGATAAAAATCAGTGGAGATCCGTTCTCTCTGCCTACCCCGTGAGGCACATGACGTGGTGTGACAGCTGATTTAATGTCGAATCAAAAATTACCGTATAGTCTATTTTATGGAATTCCCCTTTTCTTAGAATTATTTATGTCATAAGTACCTAGTACTAACTTAGTACCTACACTATTCGTACTTAGTTATGCATGTGGATACCTACCAACTGTGTGTAAAGATATGGAATTGGTGCATTTATGAATTACCTATTAGGAATTTCCTTATTCCGTTGTATCTGGAAATACAATAGAATTTGGATGTACCTATTCTTTTTTTTATGTTAAGGTTAAATTCTAGGAATATTTATATAAAACTACGATTCTAACCATCTTTAACTCCTTGACTGCCGAAAACCCCTATCGGGCTTGTGCGGCTACTCAATCGGAGCGCCACATACCCCGATAGGGGATTTGAGTACAATACATTTTGTATTTGGCAGTATTCCTCTGGCGTTCAGATTGGAGTTTTGTGTGTAAGTATAGTGGCATGGTGATTGAGCTCAACTCTCTTTAAATTGAAGTGGTTTTTAAAAATGTTTTTTTACTAAAATAATTAACAAATTTTATATGTTGGCCACTCGGATGTAGATACCTAAAATGTAAAGGCAGTCAACGAGTTAAAGTAATAACTCGTAGCTAACAGCGAAAAATTTAGTTTGAAAACAAAATTACTTCCCATTGCACCTTTCTCACTAATCAAATCTAAATGCCCTGTTTTACTTATTTATTATTTGAAAAGTCAGTCAGTCTTCTTCTTCTATTAATTATTGGCTTGCACCCAATCTTAGGTGATGCAGCCACAATGCTATAAAAATGGTACATCGAAGTATATATCAGCAGGGTGCATAGGTCAACAATAATAATCAATGGTCAACAGTATAAAATAACAACTATTATGCGACAGATTATAGAAAGGAAAGATAAAAAAAACCATGTATAAACGCAGAGAATCGAGTAACGTTCGTGAGGACATTCTTATTAACATTAAAAAACAAAAATTATATTGCAAAAAATCAGTCAGTCTTCCTTCGAAAGAATATTATTTGAAGATATTCCTAATCCCTGATGAGTAGTAAAAATTGAAGAAATAAGCCTTACCCATAGGTATATCGAACTAACCATATATCATTGCATTATTTACATAAAATACCTAGTTATTGATATAAATACATATTATATGAAATCAATAAGTCGTATATGGTAGGGCCTCTAAAGTGCTATATAAGGTGTTTATATACAAATTCCAAAGATTTCCTACTATATGCCGATCACATACTAATGACTTTAATATGGCTTACATAAGAATAAGTATATTAATTTTTCTTCTTGTACCTACCTAGCTGGTCATCGTTTCCTTATTTACATAAGCCTTATGAACACTGATTGTCCATTTTAATAATGTTCTGCCAGTGTATACCTTGGTTGTACTATATACTATTTATGCGACATCCCATAAATAAATACGAAGTAGGGACTTCATTGTGAGAATTTCAATTAGTTCTTGCAATACGTAATTTGCAAAATAGCTTTTATGTCAAAGAGTTAGACATATACGTAGCTCAATTTATTCTCAACGGTAAATCTGGGTATGAATGCGGAATTTTATATTTATTTCCCAAATTACAATAAGTACTACCTAGTACTAAAACACTTATAAACTAGGATTATTAGTTTTTTTTTTATTTAGGAATTTTTAAAAGATGTAATATTTAGCAGTCTTTCATTAATATTTGTATTCGGGTGCATATTTATATACTATTTTAATCATTTTTTACTCTTTCTGACACCTACAATTGCCTGAATGGGGTTATGAGTGAAGAAGTAAATAAATAAATATTTATTCAAATGAATTACATTAACTCATTTTAACATTTTCAATAATACTTACTATCAAATTTTATCAGTGAAGTGATTATTATACAGAGATGTCGATTCGTTTGTATTTAATGTTTTGTTATTATATTTCAGTGTTCTGTGAATAATTAAGAATTTTATAATATCTTCTTCTTCTTCAGTCGGTCCCTCGATGCCGAGGAACGTGACCGCCATGCATCCCCACCAACTCTCTCCATCCATCCCGGTCTTCAGCCATTCTTATGGACCCACGCAGTGTGGTCCCCGTTGTCCTCCTAATAAGGTCAGACCATTTCGTGGCCAATCGTCCTCTTCCCCTCCTGCCCCCGACCATCCCCACCATAATCCTCCTCTCCAGGGAGTCCGGCCCTCTCCGTGTTATGTGCCCAAAAAAGCGAAAGATCCGCCGCTCACATTCTGTGGATAAATGAGAGAGGACGCCGAGTTCTCTGCGTATTGAATCATTAGTCCTGTGTTCTGACCAGTGAACACGGAGCAGACGTCTCCAGCACCACATCTCAAACGCATCAATCCTCCGTCTTTCTTGGGCCCTCAGAGTCCAGGTTTCAGAGGCGTAATGGAAGACGCTGAAAACTAGTGTTCTGTGAATAATTAAGTATTTTATAATATAATAAATAAAGCTTTATTGTGAAAAATAAAAATTATTCTTATACAAACATTTAACGACTTAAAGGGCGGACTTATCCCGAAGGATCTCTTCCAGCCAACCTAAATATACCCAATAGGAAACTAAGATTTTTTTGCCTCTGATGGTGCTAAATTTAGATATTAAAAATTTAGATGGTGCTAAATTTGATATACCTTTCTTAATTTAGATATTTATTTCTGAATCCGGGTAGGTTCCTCCACCCACAAATACAAAAGTGATTAGGTAGTTACATTTTTATTTTAGTAAAACTCCGCTAATTTTTGTGGTTTGTGGTTATTTTAAAGGTGAAAAGTTACGCACTAAATGCCAATGATTTCCAATGAGTAATTTTAAAGTTCATCACAAAATATAATATGCACCTACAAATTAATAAATTACCAACTTTTTCGCGCAAAAATTACAATGTTTATGAACGTATTCCATCCCGAACGTGCCATCTGTAATTGGGATAATTATAAATATATATATTAATTGTACAAATTTGTAATAAAACCTGTAGATGAGCCAATAAATAAAAAGTATTCAAAATACTGTTTCAAACTAGATAGTTTATAATAAATTTTTTGATATTAATGATGATAATACGAAGGTACTTTTTAAGTTTCTCAACATAAAGCTTCGATGTACCTAGGTATATTTATTTTTACCAAACAATTTGTTTCTTTTAAAATGGCATGAATTTATTTTTAACATTTTTTGTGTGTCAACTGTCAACATACACTTTAAAATGAAGTGGTTGGTGACCCAGCGGTTACAACGTCGGCTTTCGTACTGCGGACGTCGTGGTTCGATCCCAGGTGCCGACCATCTTCCTCTTTCACGACACAAGCTTTCGGTAGCTTACTGTGAAAGAGTCAAGGAGTGTATTTGTGTTCACTTTGAGTGAGCACAGATTCATTTAAAAAAAAATGTAATATAATAGTAACTTTTTGCTATTATACGTCATTAATAGTCAAATATATATGCGTCCCTCTATTTTTCAGGACAACAGCTTAAACTTATAAGATAAAGTTCCTATGTAGCCAATTGAAAAACACCTGCTTACAAAACGAGAGTATATTTTTTTACATAATGAAGTTTTTTTTTACTTTCGTATTACAACGCCTCTACTTGTCCTCCAATCAAGTCTGGCACTGACGTCTCCAGCTGAACTCAATTAAATGTCAGAAGATGAAGAACAATCTATTTCAACATCAACAGCAATTACAGGCACGCACAATATTAATTCTTTCTGCTTGGAAAACTCACCTTGCGTGATTAGCGAATGCGCAAGTGAAATCAAAATACATTACACATTATTGCTGAATATTTATCTTGCTTGATGAATCTTTGAATATTAGTTTGCTAATTGGATGATTAATATATTTATCAAGTTGAAAATAAAACACATTTTCTCCATGTTTCAATTATCAATTAATCAATACTTTCCTTTGGAATTTTAATATTTAATACATTTTTGTCGTGTCCTGGTACCTGATCAAAGAACACGCATAAAAAGCGGCCGCCTTCGAAATGAAGTTTCGCAGAAGAATCATGGTACCGCCGTAATTAAAAAACGCTCCTTATTTCCTTAAATATATAAAAAAAAGTTTTCTTATTCGCTTAACCACCGTCTCGATTAGTCCTTTCCATTTTATATTTGGAACTAAGGTGACTTCCACATATTTTTATTCCTTTTATACTATTGATCACTTGACACCAAGATTAGTCCTCATCCATACACTGTTTATATGCATTTTAATGATGAATTCCGAAGAGCAGCCGCCACATAATATGATAGATAAAGGCAGGACGTATGTTTAATAAATTGCTGTTCATGATGAGGAAGTGGACATCCAGTCACTTTTTTCAGTTTCTTCACAAATCTTATTCTGTAAGTTCACCCAACTCCTTCCAGATACCACAAGCTCCATGCCATCAGCATGGGCAATTTCCTCATTTTTTCAGGAAGATTAAGTTTTATCATATCGTTGAAATAACTAATATTAAACAACAGAGGTCCCAATACTGTACCTTGTGGAACTCCGTTTTTTTGACTCTTTGTCTCTTCACTAAGGACATCCCCTTATCCCACAACTTGTAGTAGGTATGTTTTGCAAGTAGCTCTGGAAAAATCTCAATACCATTCCAGCAGTACGCAGATTGATCATAAAGATCATAATGTTCCATGGCTATGGCTAATGCTGTTGAAAGCCTTCTTTAGGTCAACCAAAACTCCGGCACTTTTGTGGCCATCGTCAAGAGCCGCGTACACCACCGAAGTATATCTAGTAACAGCATCCTGTGAACATATTGATCTTGTAAAGCAAGATTGGTTCTTGCTTATTCTTTTGTGGGTTTCAGTAAATTCATCTGTGCTCTGATGACCTTTTCAAACATTTTACCAATATCCAATATTAGGGAGAAAGGCTTGTAGGTAATTGGCTACTAACTGTTTGTCGCCTGTCGGAACTATAATTGACTTTTCATAATTTTTGGGGTACAATTAGTGTTTTTATTTCATTTGTAGCATTGAAGGATATTCTTTTGCCGTATGTTGTTTATCTAATGCATATTTTTTTTACTAAATTATCATATTGTATAATATCATTGTATAGTAAAAACAATCGTACTCATACTAACGATCTTACCGTTAGACTTTGTATGTTTGTGACTATGTAGGTACGTACCAAAGAATCATTACTCAGAAAGAAAATACAATACTGCTTTAATAGTAGACATATCAAGTCACAGTAGTTTATTGTAACGGGTAGGTACCTATTGAGTATGTCAGTAAGAATGTAATATTATGTCGTATGTGTAATCATAGTCCGTGTAAGTCAACGACATGACACAAAGGTGGCGGATGAGTCACTTTGTCTCAGGTTGGACTTACGACGGTATAATGAAGAGGTTCCACTCAAGACATATCTCTAACGCTGTATAAACTGTACGGTATTTGTTAATCACCTACTTTTCTTGCCTTTGTCCTATTATTGACATCAAAAATCAATGTGAAGCGCCATCTTTGGTTCCATTTTGCTCTCCTTGGACCCTCGTGGCGTGTGGTCTGCCTGGTCTCCTGGCTCGAGTTTCGATATCTATAAAAGAAAAAGAGCTATAGCTCTCGGATCATAATTATACTGTGGTCGCCTCATAAAATGCCCATTGACCATATCGTCCAACATCCAAGTCTGTTTTCTGCAATCTTTTCGGTTATGATTGCGACCTTGAGGCTAACTCGCACATGGATATTTCTAATTCTATAGAGTGTACATAGCTATTTCTCATCTGCAGTGTGCATATTATTTGGACAAATAAATTTAATCACTTTACGTTATATTCACTTTACGTGGTGTCCACTTCGAATTTTTTTTGTATATCGAAATATAGACTACATTATAACCTGGTTGGAATTTTTGTATGAGCATCCATTTTTTTTGTTAACTTCTTCATCTTTAATATATCTACTACCTTCTCTTCTCTGGTCACAATCTTACGATTGGTTTGCAGCAATTTTCTCCACTTTGTCTCTCCACTCCGCTCTGTCTGTTGCTGGAGCCTTATTCCCGTAATCAATCGCATTTAAAAATCACTTAACGATAAGATTAAGACATGATCGCAATCAGGTCGCCCTTGAATTTGACGTTTGTAAGATAGTTACGGGAATGCCGATTACATAGAATTTCATACTAATATTTCAAACATAACGAATTTTTAAGATATCTGCTAGATATCTTGTTTTGTGAATACCAATCCGCCATTTTAATATTGTCAATCAAGATAGGAGCGTATTAAGACCGCTACGAGAATAACCCCACAGATCTTTTCAGTTCTTCATATGAAGAACAGCGCATATGCGAATACACGTCTTGTAGGTATTCCTGAAGTTTGTCCCCTCGGTCATTGATATATTATGGAGGCCTTTGTTTCGTACGAAGTGCCTTATCCACCTTGCATGTCTTTCAGACAGGGTTTTGAGTAGGTGCCTTCTATCTGAAAACTGGATGAACAAAATCAATAACACATAGCTACACAATGTGCACTTATGGCAATCAACAATCGCATCGCAACAATTAAATAGTATTACAGTAAAACGATTCAATGGGCAATTTTATGCGAGTTCTTCTTGGAAGTCTCAAACAATAGAGATTGTACCTTGAGTTTCAATCATTGTACCGACCACAGTAGTGGGCCAATTTTCCAGACGCCTATTTATGAACAGAGGTCTTCGGTTCATGTATAAGAGGATATGCTTATAATCTTAGGGATTATGATGTAAGGAAAATAGCTTTCTCCTGTCATTCGGCATATTTAACGCAGCAATATGCAACTCCTCATTATCATGGTAGACTAATTGATTGCACCAACTTGTAGCATCGTTCGTGTTGCAATGATACTGTATCTTTTTTCTCTATATTCTTTACATGCGATTTTGTTTTCAAATGCTAAAAATGTTTTATGCCTAGGAATTAAATTGGTTTTCTACTGCCAGAACTCGACCTCTTACAGAACAATGGGTAATACATTCCGTTGCCTTACTTTGAAATGTTTCTAACAATTTTCAACAAAACTTATTTGACTTGATTGTCTTCTTGAATATCAAAATTTACTATATTGAGCTCGGACCATAATAAAAAAATATTTATTTCTTCTGTGCATTTTTTTTTTAATTTTGGTTGTAACCATTCTCCTCCTTAAAGGCTGGTCGGATTTTATTTTAAAAAAATGATGGGGGTGAGTCAAGGATGGTTTAGATTCACAATATTGTAGTTTAGAGAATGGTGTTTTAGACAAACGGAATTGTGTTCAAACAATTTGATTCATCATTTTATTGATTTTAAGGCGGGACATAGTTTGACGAGTCAGCTAGTATTTTTTTTGATCTGTGCTCACTCGTAGTGAACACAGATACACTCTTTGACTCTTTCACAGTAAGCTACCTAAAGCTTGTCTCGTGAAAGAGTAAGATGGTCGCCACCTGGGATTGAACCCACAACCTCCGCACGAAACATTAGGAAAGCCGGCGTAGTGTAACCGCGGCGTCGATTATAAAGACAACAACAGAGTAGTGGACGTCACATATATGTACATATTATAATCACACCCTCACACACATATTAACACATATGATCTCTAGTACCTTAATGACAGGCATCTATCGCATAGTAATGACATTGAATGTATAAAATAAGTGTTTTTTTGCATAACCTCTCAGTTCGACGGCCAATATACCATAGATCTTACTTTGCTGAAATTCTGTTAGAGCATATCCGAACTGCTGTGCCATGGTTTTATGTACCTGCTTAACACACAGAGTAGCAGCAATATTGTCACGTACGGAGTTTGAACGGTGGCCCATATATTATCGGAATGCAAATCAGCTGGAGCGAAACATCGCGATACAACCAGACCATCATTATTTCGCCCAATATTACAATACAATGGACCAATACGTGTACTGTACAATATAAAGTGTACGGTTGTAGCAAACAGTTTTATAGTGCTGTTGTGCTACCACAGCAACACTCACGTGATGTTTGCAGCCATCTTCTGTAGGAAATCAACCGTGACTCTGATACCAAGCATAGAGAATACAAAGCAATGTGGAAAGAAAGATCATACTGCTCCTGTCCCGAACGCATACTCGATTTATCCATCACGTCTACCATAATAGAAAGGAGATTAGTTATTCTATGTTATGGCTTATTTAAGGATCCAAATGATAAGGCTGCTTTTCTTCCTTATCATGTCTCAAATTGTACTGCGACCTTTACAAATTATCTAATATTCCTATAATTTTTTTTTTATTAATTTTTAATATTATTACTTTCTGCCAATAACTTTCCAGAAACCCATGTTGCTTACATAGTTGACCAGGTGTAACCTAATTAGTAGGTACCTTCTGTATTTAAGCAAGTGGATTGTTTTTCATTTTTGTGATGTATAAAATATTGTTTTTTTTTTTTAATATTTTTATAATCGTTACGGAGATATTGTCAAAAAATTATATTTATTTATTTGACGTAGGTACTGACATATTGATGTATCAATTTTTAACATGTTTTTAGAAATATAATATTTTAATGGCCATTGGCCGTACATATATTATGTGAAAATAAATAAATATCCACTCACGCAACCAATGGTTACAATGCAATACAATACTGCCATTTACTCCCCACTCAGGGGCATAGGGAGGCAACAAGAGCTCTCCATTGCGCTCAATCTTGCGCAATGTTTATGACCTCCTCCCAGACCATGCCCAAATCCCTCAGCTCTGCTTCGTTTATATTAAATTTACAAAACACATTAGTTATTAGTATATTAGTAATCAGTGACTCAAAAGAGAATCATTATCATAACAACAATGCTGTGGTGGCATGGTAAAAGGCATTAAGTCGCGTTTTTCAGCATTTTGAGTTATATGCGCTACATCATACATTATCACAAACAGAACAAAGTTCAAAAACAAAAGTTTAAAAAAATCCACTTATAAAGGATTTAAAAGCATTTTTTCATTCCGGCATAACTCAATATTAATTTTATTTGGCAAGGTAAAACGACGCGCGTCGAATTTTGTCTACCACGAAGTAAAACGGTGTTGTCTATGATATAGCTGCCGTGAGAAGCCGTTCTTTTAAAAGTGGACCTTTTTAAAATGTGTTTAAATAATGTATTTTGTGAACTTTGAGGCAGGTATCATCCTTATCTGTCGACCAATCTGTTTACAACTTTCGTTGTTTTTATTGTTAAGCTATAGACAATAGATCGGTAATACTATCTGCATATTATTCTTTTTTTTTAATATTTTTTCATTGCTATTTTAATACTACTATTAATTAATATAATTTAAAGAAAGTCGTGCTAGTGCGAACTATTATATCAACAACTGATGACTGATTATACAGTTCGATTTTAAAATAGTATGAACAAACCACTACGGGCTTACGACCATCTTCTAATGTTGTTTCGAAGGTTGGATTAGTTTGATCACTTTACGTTAACAACGTTCGCCATTAGGTTGTAATGTTCAAATATCCGAATATTCATCTGGTTTGCAAACCGTGTATAAATTCCTCAGCTCTGTTTTGAAGGATCGGTACATTGTGAGAGAGGGTTATCTTAACAAAGGTAATAATACCTATAGTTAACTAATTTCATTTTATTATTTAAAGAATATTCTTCATTTATTACTTAACAATATTACATTCTGAGCAAAAAAAAATATACCTACTGATGTTCTGGGAATGCTATGCTAGAAAATAATAATAGGTAAGCTAAAAAATAACTAATATTTATGAAAAATAAAATGTAAGTGTTGAAAAATAATAAATTAGCATGTGATAGAGAGTAACTGGGTATATTTCCTTGTAAAATTTGACCTAAGTATAAATTTTTTCAACCTATGAGCCAAAATTGTCAAGGTAAAAAGACACGCATTATAAATAAAGCATATAAACAAAGAAATATTGAAGAAATAAATATGAGTTATCGTATAGTGAACCCTTTTTAACGAAGTAAATGCATCAAAGTTGATCTATTTTATTTGTATTAAATAATATTTGACAAAAATGAAACCTCTTAAAATACTGACAGGTAAATCCGCCATACTGAGAAATTTCATCCCACTGACTTAATGCCTTTTACCATGCCACCACAGAATGAGAAAACGGTAGTCATAAAATAAAATCTGCACACTGTCGTTTATATTTAGATAATTTTTAGGTTCTAAAATAATATTATTGTACCTACTCATTCCTTTTTATTTAAAAAAATACATAATTTTGATTAGTATTTCGATATTTATTTATTTAAAAGCTGCTTTTCAGCCACATATATGGTTAACTTACACATTTCTATTATTTTGAACAAAATTTGTTATTTTATAACATTTTTAGAAATTATGTAACTTAAAATAAAAAGTATAAAATTTGCGTGAACATGGAGCACAATAACTTTCCGGCCACACTTCTTGCATTCCAGTGTCCTACCCACTTCACCCACAATGTCATATAATATGCTTGTGTGTTAGGAAAATTGCGTTCGTTCTCATACGATGACATACCGTTTTTTTATTGTCCGATGACAATAAGTTTACAACATTATCAACTTGATTGATAGAAAATATGTTCCATTCGAATGCCTTCAAAACATAATATCTAATCAACCATTATATTATTATGATAAGCATTCTTTGACGTAACAACATACATTATTTTATTTATAGAAAGTATCTGGGAAACTTTCACATTTTATTTTTAAAAATCACTATCGCCATCTATCGAGAAGATTTCTTATCTGTGATTCCACCTGAATAAGAATTGAAAGTAGGTATTAGGATCTTCAAACGGATTACAATGTATTATTGCCATCTTCTTCTTCTTACAATCATCCCTGTTCTGAGCCTCCCTTATCCATGCGCGGCCCGTAATCTTGGCGATTGCCATAGCAACTAGATACTTACAGACGAATGGGTATCTACTCTAAAATTAACAAATAAATATTGAGTTACGGAAGTACCTACTGACCATTTAGGTATGTAGGATAGCCTAAAAATATTATCTATGAATTAATTAATATAAATAGATATTATTTTTTGTTTATTTTGTAATATTTTACTACCTATCTATATGTTCTATTACCTTTTTTATTTAGGGTTTTTGGGTAGCTAGCTAAATCCTACACATTTTTTACTATTATTTATTTATTTATTAAGTTTACGGTCTTTATTATTATATCACTTAAGGGATTTAGCATTGTCTTAAGTCCTGAATTTTTATTTTCTATTTTTATTATGATTTTATATTATGTTAACATTGTATTGCGTATTGGTTGTTAATTAACAAAAAATGTGAGAAAGATATACCTACCTATTTTTTCTAATCTATTATGTGGGAAAACCACGGCGCAATATGTTCGCAAATGAATGAGTCGCCGGTAATCTAGAAAAAAAAAAAAAAAATTATGTGGGAAGGAAAAACTTCTTGAAAATTTTGCGATAATCGTCAATCGTCAAGTTGATATGTACAAAAAAACTTTGTACATATCAACATTTCAAATTTGACGCATCCATGTCATTGTTTTTGAAAGAAAATTTTGAAGTAGCGCTCGCTCAGTCTTTGACAATGGAACCTTAATAATGTTCAAACATATAATTTAAATTAGTTATGGTCGAATTTCGAGCATTGGTCAAACACTAGTCCAGATAAATAGCACTATCCACTGGTACCTATATAATATGACGCACTTGTGGTTTTTAATATCTGTATGTACTCCATATTTTTTTTCAAATCTATAAGTATGTTCCTATATAAATAGGTACAAACATTTTTACGTAGGTACGATTTTTTAAATAAATCTACTTTTTTAGATAAGATAAAAAATATGTACATATTTTTTTTATGTGGAGATTTTGTTTTTATTTCACGATTTTATTGTTTGTCAGTGTTCTGTTGGTGTCTATAATAAATAAATAAATAAATTATCCACAACGAAATGCCCTGCTTCGCCCAGTTCTCACGTATTTTAGATTGCAATAATATAATATTTTACAAAGTTAACAAAAAGTTTGTTTGTTGGCGATAACATAGTTTGTAGTAAAACGCCTTATCACCATCGATTCATTTACCGAGAAAACATAGCAACTTCCGCGAAGAACACAGCCACCATCTCATAGGATCCGGATATGACTCAGACAGGTATTATTGCCATTCTCTTATGGTTTGCGCCGGTGCTAATTGGTGGCGTTACACAATAAATAGGTAGGTAGGTTACTATTCTAGATTACCTGGTAGTCAGAGGTTTTCTACGGCTTAAAATAAAATAGCAGGTAATATAATATGTAAGTACTTATATCTTATGTTTTTGCATAATATTAGGTAATATGCATAATTATTTTATTCTAGAATATATCATAATAATATTGTATGGTACGATGTATTTGTGTATTATTTGGTTTTAAGAACTAAACTAACTAAATAAAACAACTGGAATGTTAGTAGAGAGCAGATTGCGATGGTACGGGCATATGAGCAGGAGACCGACAGAATATATTGGCATCAGGGCACAAGCTCTGAGGTCCCTGGTAGGAGGTCACGAGGGAGACCCAAACAGAGATAGTGTTAAGTTTTGAGTCAAGACTCAAGATATGAGGATTTGTGGAGCTATCACAAGAGAGAGCTGGAGAAGCGGCGTAAAATACAAAAGCCAGACCCCACCGGCCATTACGTGGGAATAATAATTGCCCGGGAGAAGAGATATTATTCAAATTTTTAGTTTAATGTACTTTCGATTCTATTGACGGTAGAACACGCCGCGCGCTTTTGAACAAGTATTGTCTCATAAAAAAAAATTTTTTTTATTCAAATTTTATACATTTACCAGAAATGTAAAACCAGTGAAACAACTAAACTTACACAAAGATGACCCAGACAAGTATGTGGTCAAAATATACCAAACGGTGGATGATTCAATAACTTCTGCAACTAACTCAGCTTAACGTAGGTATATTGGGTGCATTATTTATTTACTTATAATTATTTATGTAGGAGTTGTTCTTGATATGACTTAATCAAATGTGGGTGAATCATTATATGTAATATCTGCTTAATGTGGTTTTAATTAATTTAAAATCGTCCATGTGCATGCTCTTTATAAAACTCCATGACGTCCCGTTGGTTCTATAGTGGGCGTTATTTTCCAAGTTTGTGGTGAGGACTTTCATGGTGGTTAAAAATCTGACAGTAGATATTTTATTTTACCCATTACGCCGTTTCCCGAAGGGGGTAGGCAGAGAGTACTGATTTCCATTCTTTCCTATCCAAACAAACCTCTTTCGCTTCTTCCAAACGCATAACATTCCGCATACATGCTCTCCTATTTCTTTTGCTCCTCTGACTTGGCCCTCCTCTAAGACTGAACCGATATGATCGGACCATGTCATTCGAGGTCGACCTCGTCTGTGTGTACCCATTCTTTCAGATTTATATATCCTTTTTGTCATTCTTTCCTCGTTCATTCTCTCTACATGCCCAAACCACCTTAATTTATTAACTTTCATTCTAGTCACTACACTAACATCCACTCCACATTCCTTTCTAATATTCTCATTTCTCACCTTATCAATCAGTCTCTTCCCGCATATCCTACGGAGTGATCTCATTTCCACAGCATTCATTCCAACTTCCATATTTTTCGTCCATGTCCATGTTTCACTCCCATACACCATGGATGGTATCATCAGGATTGCATTGTGCATCAGCTGTTTGGATTTAAGAGATACGTTCTCATTTCTCATTAGAGGTCTTAGTGCACCGCCAACCCTTCTACCAGCCAGTTTCCTTCTTTCAATCTCCTTTTCACATCTTCCATCTCTGCTAAATAGATTACCTAAATAAACATACTCATCCACTTGTTCCAAGTTCTCATCATTCACGTTCACACAACATTGCGTTCTTAAATCTTCTCTTTCAAAAACAAGCACTTTTGTTTTATTGACATTCATCTTAAGACCATTCATTTCACAATTTCGATACACAAGCGTCACAAGTTCTTGCAAATCACGTTCGCTTTCAGCCATCAATACTAGGTCGTTTGCATACATCAGAGCGCATACATTCATCCCATTCAGATCTACACCCACTGTGCTATTTTTTACATCACGCACGCAAAAATCAGAAAATAGATTGAACAGCCAAGGTGACATCACGCATCCTTGCTTCACCCCTCTCGTAAGACGGAACTCCCGTGACAGATGAGTATTCACCTTGATACAAGCAGAACTATCAGAATAAAGGGAAGCAACAGCGCGTATCAATTGTCTATCCACTCCATAAAATGACAAAACCTCCCACAATTTCTTTCGGTCGAGTCTATCATACGCTTTCTCCAAGTCTACGAAAGCACAATAATTTTAGTTGTAAAAAATCAAATATGTCTACACATCATTGAAAACAAAATGACATACAAAATTATACTACATATATTTATTTTGAAAATTATTGTCTATGATAAAATTGTTATCAGTGTTTTTGAAAATGGAACTTTTGTTATTTTGTTGTCGTATTGTTGTTGAACTGGCTTCCTGGCGAGTGATCGTGTTGATGAACAAAGTTGTGGTTTTTTGTGAGAACACATCTGAAGATTAATTTATAAAATTAATGAAAATTGAAGTTAAAGAAAAATTGCAGAGTCGGCCGGTCTGAAGCCATCTGTGATCCAGCACATCAGGTAGGTCACACTAATACCCCTCTTCTCACAATCCAACCTACCTCCTTATTCTGAGGGTCTACCTGCGTTTACACTAGCTTTCCCGAGAGACGTTACCCAGTCCTTACTATGAATGCTGAATTCAAATTTGTATAATGATAAATTAATAATTCCGACTGATGCATCTGTTTTAAACGACGTTTGCATGACTTTTTTATCAATCGCATCAACTTTAAAGAAACTGATAGTTATGTCAAACTCCAATATAAATTTTATGCCCATTCAAATGCATAAAAACATTATTTGCACCGATGGAAATTAGCTTTCTTTGTGTTTGCACCCTTACATTACACGACTAAACGAACCCCCTTCGAAATCATTTCCTGACTACGCTTTGGCCATATACATAACAAACTATTTTGGGCTGCTCAAAATACATAACTTACTAAAAAATTTCAATAAACTATACCATATCCAATTCGCCCTTTTTCAGCTCTTAAATAACCCCCAGATTTGTCTTTTTGCATAAAACGAATAATTTTTTTAACTGCATCCCTGAAAATATCAACTATGTTAAATAACAGCCAAGAATTTATATTTTTTTATTTCTTTAACTTCTCTTCAAACTTCTTTCTACCGCCCACCCTTTGTTTATTAGTAAGATTTATACGAGATAAACATAACGGCGAATTTACTCACAACATCTTCTGAACTCAGACGAGAGAACTGAGATTTTACTGCAAATTATGGAAGGAAAAAAAAACTGCATAATAATAATGCAATTTATAGTTTAATAAGAGCTACTCAAAAGATCCGCTTGGATGTAAAATGCGACGAAAAGCAATAATTTTTATATTTTAGAACACTTTGTAAAATATATTGTTGCGTACATTGTCTCTAGTTTTATTGAAATGTTTATGTTCTTACGTCTTTCGCACAAGAGATATTTCAAGATGATCCCCCGTAAACTAGAAAATAGAATCTACCTCGTAAAAATAAAGAACAGAATGTGCAATTTTATAATCAACTTGTATTTGGTACACGTACATGAATATTATTTCATCTGTTTTATTCACAGCAATTCGTACAATCAAAAATTTATGCAAATAATTTATCTGTCTTGCTTTTAAGAACACGAATGTTTGGTAGATACGTAATTTTTGTACGCAAATGTTTTTAAAAGGTCAAGGTACTGTTTGCCCCCTGTTCACTGCGACTAAACTAAGTAGGTCTATTGTGACCTCCTTCAATTCGTCCATGGAAAGCTGCCTCGTATCCAGAGGCCTCTTGTAGATTATCAGTGCCATTCCTACCTTCCGAAAGCAGTCTACGTTTTAAACTTTTTGCTTCCTTTGCATCCTTTTGGAAGTTTTCATCTTTCACTTGTGACAAAATGTCCCCTCATTGAAGGTTCTAGGAATCCACCCTACACTTTCATATTCTCTACGTAGGTGCCAGTTGAATCCTTCATAGTCAACATTATCGTTTCTTCAACAACTTTTGTTAAATATCACAATTTCATTTTGTCTCCGCGAAAATCTAGAGAAATTAAAGAGTTTGCTCCTACTGAACCCCACATGTAAGGCTAAGGCTGTCTGGTACCAGGGAGCCTCAGTTAGCTAAGAATCCTACGCCACACATCGGATGACACCTTGGGGTTTTGAGGCCGAAAGGTTTACTCCTTTCGGAAAGGTATAGGACTAGATGATTATGTCATTGTATGGAAGAGAATTTAGAAGTAAGGCGGATATTGGCTAGATATGAAGGCTATGCTCTGTATGCTGAACAACATTGCAAGTCAAACTTAACTTAAGTCTGCTAGTCGACTCCAGCATCCACTGGCAATTTGTACTATATTTTCAGCCTGAGCTGAGACATCAGTCATCACCATAAAATGTGAATGCAGAGAAAGGTTTAGTGCAACTGCGTATGACATTTCCATAACCCTGGCCCTTGGTGTTTTTATTTTCTGTTTTAATCAAGATTGTTTATTTAAAACTAAGAAAACAAGTTAGCACATAACTCTTAGCTCCACTGTTGTACCGCAACTTACAAAGTTGTATGAAGTTATTGTCGTAAATACAAAGTATTGTGAGTAAATTGTTTTTAGAACACAAACATTGTAAAGTTGTTTGGTTAGCTGTGCAGTGTGCATGAATCTCCGGAATGTTTAAGTATCGTGTATACCTATAGCTTTGTATAGTGGGGGTGCAAGCATTCGGATGCAAACAATCCCTTTCCTTGTAAAAAGGTATATCAATATAGCCGGTGCAACTACATAATGCCTTGAAGCATTTTTCTCTTATATACAATAATTATTATTATTGCAACCATCAAAACGACTCAGTGACATAATATCTTCATTGCATTAAAAATATATTAGCTGATAATTTTTTTTATTGGGTTCTCTTTGTCCTTTATCTTCCGATGGACAATGGTCAATAAATAAAAAACGTGACATAATATTTTTAAGGTTTGGTTCTGAATACCGTATTTAGTACATACCTACGTAGTGCATTTAAATGAATGGGTGATGTTCCAAAAAGTGTAAAGGAAATTTCTAACTGGAATTTACGCAAATGAGTTAAACTTCTCAGAAACCTATTCGGAACTCTACATAATATAAATGTATGCAGATTCTCACTTATCCTTTGCATTCTATTCCTGCATTTCCACTGCCGGTTCGTGGTAGGTAATTACCTATGTGGTAAAATTTCTACTTAGTTTATTAACAAGAGATCGCTATCTATCAGAGTTAAAGAGTTAAGCTCTAGGGACCAATTCCTAATTTGGTTTAGAATTTAACTTCATTCCGTTTATTGCCCTGTTAACTTGTTACTTAGTTAGTACTTACTATGTAATAATTAATGCGCTTAGCATTGCGGTATTCAGCACTTGAACAAACCAGGAACTGTTTAATGTTTAAAAATAACATCATACATATTGTTTTTTTTTTATTTATTTTTTTACCCATCACGCCGTGTCCCGTAAGGGGTAGGCAGAGAGAACGGACCTCCACTCTTTTCTATCCAAGCATACTTCTTTCGCTTCTTCCACCGACATAACATTTCTCATACACCCTCACCTATTTCTCTTACTTCTTACTTGGCCTTCCTTGAGGACGGAATCGATGTGTTCGATCCACGTCATTCTTGGTCGGCCACGCTTTCTTACACCTTTCCTTTCAGCCTTATGAATTCTCTTTGTCATTTTGTTTGCATCCATTCTTTGCACATGCCCAAACCATCTCAACTTATTACCTTTCATCTTTGTCACAACACTTACTTCCATACCACATTCCTTCCTAATATTTTTATTCCTTTCGATATCCCATAAAGTTTTTCCACATATTCTTCGTAGAGATTTCATCTCTACTGCATTTATACTACATTCTTCTTTTTTCGTCCATGTCCACGTTTCACAACCATACACCATCGATGGTAGCAGGATTGCGTTATGCACTAGTTTCTTTGCTTGTAGTGAGACGTTGTTGTTTCTCATTATAGGCCTTAGTGCACCGCCTACCCTGCAACCAGCAACTTTATTGTTTTATTCATAATTTTAACACAATCACAGCATATTATTATGAATGTGCTAGTTTTTTAAATTGAATTTCATCAACTGGAATTTTATATTTAAACCAGCTTTCCCGACATCCATTGTCCTGTGAGTCGGTATTTTTATAATGTTAAATTAATTAGGGGAGACCTAGGAGAGTTGTGACAATTTTTACTCTTTTTAACATATATCAGTCAAAAATAGTCCTATCTCTACAAAACTTTTACCGTAAAATATTTACTTATTCGACTACATAAAGCTACCGTAAAAAAATATTTAGCACCCAAGTTCAAAGAATAAATCGACAATAACAAAAGAGACTCTAGGTGTCACAACTCTCCTAGCAACGAGGTGAGTTGTGACATAGGACGAGGTAAGTTGTGACAAATATGTTTTTGAGGTTTTTTAAGGTGGATAATTTAATTAATAATGCTGTTGGTCAATAAAGTATCTTTATTATAAAAAAAACATAAATATTTCAGAAATATAACTGCCTTAATTTGCCTTTGGAATGTAATAACAACCTATAAAATCAATGTATACATGTGATTGATGCTGGGCCTGACTATGTTTTTTATATTATGTATCACCTGTTTAATTGCCCAGTCATTGTATACTTTAAATAAAATAAAATAAAAATAAAATAAGTCACTCATAAGTTTAATCAGTCAACATTCTAAATGCTAATGTTATAGTAAGGCATATGTCATCAAAAACTTGATTGAGATCAAAATAAAATCTAAAATTAAGTTCTGCTTAAAATCTAATCAGACATACAGTTATGGCACGTATATTGGAGCTCTCCTCCAGTGCAAGCTTCATGTGACCATCCATTGCATTACATGCACTGGACCCAAGTCTCTTTGGATTTACTGTTGGAAAACGATTCAAGGCAACACAAGCAAAAACAATCATCTTCTTCGTCGTCATCCTTATCGTCAGCATCATTATTAACCTTCTTTACTTTTTTGACCTTTTGTGTTTGTTTTCCTTTCCCCTTCGTAGTTTTTTTCTTGTCCTCGTCCAAAACAGGCATTTTTACTTTCCGTACGTTTCTACTAGCTTCGATAGCAGCAATTTCATCCTTTACAGGTGTGTCTGTTAGCACAGCAGATTTTATTTTGCGTCTATTGTTTTGCTTGCCCTTTCTAGGGGGAGCTTTTGGCATAGGTCTGAACACTTCTGGTGAGAACACAACGGAGGTTGTGGCGAGCTTTCTTTTTTTTATATATCGAGACAAAGACATATAGTTAAGATTATACGATGATGCAGCACTTCTGAGACTCTGCCCCCTTAGCGTTACTTCTTCATAAGCCAGTTCATAAATTTCCTTACTAGCCATGCCCCTGTCTGTCTTCCTCACATATTTATTAGGCATTCTGAAAGAAGAATACACAATCTTTTATGCGAGCAAAACGAAACGAAAACATTTAGCATTAAAAAAATAATCGAGGAGAGTTGTGACAGCCTGTCACAACTCACCTCGATTCAAAAACTCGTGATTATTTATAATTAACGCTTCATAACCTCAAAACGTATGGCGAAAAAACGAAAACAATATCATATAATGAAAACTGAATAGTAACAGTGTATTATAGCTAGTGTGATTACTACAGTAACTTAATACTTATTAATTTACAGGCTATTGAAATATTAATCAAAAACTTACTTTTAGAGATTTTTTTTGGGTAGAAGATGTACACGCATAACCACTTGCCGTAAAGCGCCGCTATGAACTGTTTAATATGGCGCGT
Source organism: Mystacides longicornis (assembly GCA_963576905.1). Classification (NCBI taxonomy): domain Eukaryota; kingdom Metazoa; phylum Arthropoda; class Insecta; order Trichoptera; family Leptoceridae; genus Mystacides; species Mystacides longicornis. The sequence goes on from OY756437.1 coordinate 12,442,889, forward strand.
CAAAAAAGCAACAAATGTGCGTTGTTGCCAGCTCGCTGTCGGCCATAGACTTCGAAAAATATACTATGTCACAACTCTCCTCTGTCACAACCCTCCTAGGTCTCCCCTACCTTTTAATCAATGTAATATAGATCAACGCATCTGTTTAGAACCATAAACATATGTATGATGTATGGTGTTACTTGTAAAGCATCTTATTAATATTTCTTTGTGCCATAGCTGGGTAGCAGCACCTTAGTTGTTTGTCTATCAGCGTTACCCGGAGCAGACCACGTGGAGGTTGACAAACTAATTGAACCATAATATATTATTTTCCTTCTATGTTTTAGGCAGACGGTGCTTGGTGATTGTCTGCATTCTGTCAATCGCACCAGCTATCAAACAGCTGATAGTTTTTGTCAAACGCAAATTTAATTTCAAAATTATAATTAAATTATACCTACTGTAAAAATCACTTAGAAGTTTACCTACTTAAAGGTTTCTTAAATTTTCTAATGTTCTGTGCAACTTTCTCCTGATAATTGCAAATATACAATAAAATAAGAATGAGCGAAATTGGTCCAGTCGTTCCTGTGTGATGCGATAAACACGGAAAATAGGGCTCCATTTTTTATATAGAGATTCTTCAACAGCTATTTTAAATCTAGCCTGTTCCGAGTAATATTTCTATCGAGAAGTCAGAATCTTACTATATTTTCACGTATGTAACTCTTGAAGTAACTACTCTGCAATCGATTGTGCGATAATATAATATTTTATTAATTCTTTTTTTTTTTTTTTTTTCATAAGATTGCAAAACGCTAGATATCTGATTCATTCTCGAAATTCATTTGACTCATAAGATATTACAGTTTTATCTACTTGGATAGCTATCTTATGGATTAGCTACGGTTGCACTGTCCGCAATAGTTCATTGTCAAAAGGGTGTGACCCTTATGGTGACATTCAATATCAGTAAAGAGAGAAAACGAGCTAAGAGAAAATCGATGGTGCTTGGTTCTACGTCATATTTCCGCTTTCAATGCTAATATTTGACTTGATAATATTTAACCCGCTGACAAAGCATTTATACCTTGATTAAAGCAGTCGGCTAGTAATGATAGCTGCATTACTAGCTGACTTCTTTGTATAGTTGAGTGATTTCGCGGTGTAACATCATTTAAATTAATTTAAATTTTCGTTATAAGTGTTATTTAGATATAAATGGGTATTATAATCATAATATACATCTATAATGCTTGACCGGTTTCAAATGAATATGTAACAACTAATGACTCTAAAAATTCATTACTAATGTTCGATTTTTGAATGGAACAAACCACTACGGGCTTACGACCGTCTTCTACTGTTATTTCGAAGGCTGGCTTTGTGTGATCACTTTACGTAAACAACGTTCGCCATTAGGTGGTAATGTTTAAGTCTCCGAAACCCTAATCATGAGAATTCTCAACATGTCGAAAAATCTCATGTATGCAACAAGTAGATATTTATAATAATCATTGAAATATAGAGATAAAAGTTGGAAATTATTGAGAACAAGAGAGCAACCAAATTTAAAGACTGCGACTGCTGTCATGTATTTGGCGCCAGGATATGACTATATCCAGTTTTAAAAATCCGGTTTCGAATGGACCAAGACTGAGTAATATTTGTGTATTGGTAATAGACCGTCTTGTATGCATGGCTGTCAAATATGTAGATCATATTTATCCTACACCTAAATCCCATCCTGCCTTTGATGAGCCCTCCCATTCATACTCACCTAGTCCTATCGTTCCGGAAGAAGTAAAACTTTTTTTTCAAAAAATCCACAATCCAAGGTGTCATTGGACCTGTGACCAACGGGTAGGTTAGTAGCTAACGAAGGCTCTCTGGTAACCAGGCAACCTCAGGGTGACTTTTTGGCTTATCCCCTACAAGCGTGGCTCTGCAGGGGCAAACTTTATTTCCCTAGCTCTGGCTATGGAAATGTACCTGGAACCTCTGTATCCTTTGATCCTTTGGTTTTTAAGTGTTTTTGTACAGTGTCATTGCCTTCTTTGTTGTTTTTAATCCAGGGTTTGTTGACGTTCGTTATTATTTCGGCCTGATAGAGATTATTGTATTTTGGTCTATTTTCTGATTTTTATTTTTTGTTTTATCCTTAATATTTTTATACAAGTAGATACTTTTTTCCTTTTGCTTTTGTTTTAAATTAAATAAAATTAAAATTGAATCGTGCTTTTTTATCATACATTTTAATTTTTATTATTGTTTTAACAAACTATATTGTATGATTGTGTTCGATTTGTGTGATATTGTTGGTATTTTTGTTTGTTCACTTTCTTAGTAAATAATTGACATGTAAAAGGCGTTAAAGACGTGGATTTAAATTATAAACCTTGGGTAGTACATAATAAACATAAAATTGAAAAAAAAAGATCAGTTTTTGTTTAGAGCGAGTTTTGTCACAAACGTGAAAACGAAATAAATTTATATAATAGATACTAGCTGACCCGCCCGTCAAACTTCGACCTAACCCAGAATAAAAAATAATAATTTTGACTCATTATATGAATTAAATACAGTTTATGACATAAAAAACCGTGTTCAATTATTCTATATGTTGTCGGATGAATAAACTCCATTTAACCCAAATTTTACCAAATTATTATGGTAAGATTATAAGATTATAATGAAATTATTTCTTCCTTTTATGTTTTAAGTTGACTATGTAGGTACAAGCGGTCAAACAAAGCACACAATATGACAATACTCACATAGGAGCTATATTGTCTTTCCAGGGAGGACTAATGACGGAGTATTGCACGTGTGTGGAGGGAGACTAAGCGGATGTGTCTCGTATAACTTTAATTGCTGTCGTCTGCCATAAGCTAATTAATTAATGGATCTACTCCATACATCCATCACTCCATATAAGAACAGCGTTTATTCTATATTGTTATAAACTATTTTGAATTTATCTATTTAATTGTTCTTTAAGATAAGCCTCTAAGATTCCTATAAGATTGATAGGAAATTTTAAGAACATTCTGGACCACATCCGTACTTAGGATTTTTTCATGATAGAACATTTATTTTTATGGTATTACTTTATTTTGATATAAAGTAGGTATGGTTTCTGACAAATCATTTTTTAACATTTAAATGTTAAAAAAATCATAAGGGCAACTTATCTCGAAGGATCCCTTTCAGTCAACCAATATCCTGAAGGTCTGCATGATTGATTCTCCAAAAATCCAATTCAATATGTATTGTAAACTTCGAATTTTATCAAATCTATACCTTTAATTTGAATTAATAAAGTAAAAATTGATTGGTTTAATTTGATTAATTTAAGTCTATTTTGATACGTGCGTACACACAGTGTCACTTACTATCAAATCGTCCAAATTGATATAGGTATCTATTATAAAAAAGGTCAAATTTGGTTTACAAATCATCCAATTGGATTTAAAAAATATATTCAATTAGGTATTTGGCATGAAAAAAGTTTTTGATTTTATGTAATCGTCCAATCTGAATACTTGCTCCAATTTGATAAATCTTATTTGAAATGAAATAAACCATTTTTAGTAAAATCGCTTCAGATAATTTTGTTTTTAGTCAAATTCTAGATTTCTAGAATAATGCCTCAATAACAATAAATTGGAATAAACAATACATTTAAATGTTTAGTAGTTAGAGTGACAATTGTACAGTAACCATACAAAGTCCTTTATGGAGTGTTAGTCATGGATTAGTCGCCAGAAAGTAGGTTCAATTAATATGATTTCTTGCAGATACTGATAAGGCATGCCCAATAAGGGAGCATTGTTACTCTCAAATAGGAAATCTAGTATTGAGGTCATTCCTTGTAAGGACTTGTTCTTATACAATAACTAAAACAATAATAGAAATGAAACAACACTAAAGCCTAGATCACAACATTATTTTATTATTTTAGTCAAGTAGCTCGATACTGGACCGGAATAAGAAGCAATGAGTAGTTATTACCGTTAGTGGAAAACTTTCGCCGAAGTTATCGCCAACATCGGGGTGACCAGCCCCCGTAGACAAATTCAAATTGGCGTTCGACTATAAACGAGGATTTCGCCAATGTATAGTTCGAAAAAATTAACTTTCCACTGGAACATATAAACAATTATTTAAACTAAACAATGACACTTATATAAAAATATAAAAAGTGGACGGTTAATTTTCTTCCTACTCTATACATTGTCGAAGAATTCGTTTTAGTCGATCGCCAATTGAATTTGTCTAGGCTTACTGATACGACACAGGAAGAAGAAGAAGTCGAGTAGCAAGTAATTTAGTAACTCAACTTGTGTTAACGGCCAAAATTTTGTCGAGTAGGTTATTCGAGTCGGCCAAAATTTAGTCGAGTAGGTTATTCGAGTCATTAATTTTGTTACTTGCCGCACACTGTTTCAATTGTTAAACGTGAGTAAACCGAGAAACAGAAAGGGCGTTTCGTTAGAGCGAAACTATATATTGTTTTGCGGATTGTTTATTTTTAAAACCCTTCTATCTAATTAACGTAGGTACTGTAGGTACTCGAATACAGTGTGAACGATTTTGGATCAGTAGCGTGTTGTTTAGTTACAAAATTACACGCTACTTGAATCCGTGTAAACTAGGCTTAAATCTAAGATATGTACGCCCATTTTGAACTCTTTCGTTATGAAATTTTGTTACTATTTTTATTCTCAAACACACAAACAAAATATTCGAGTTTTATATAATTAGTAATAGATCAAGTACAGGCAGTTCAGGAAGATGGAACGAAATAGACTAGTATTTTTGACCCTGTAGATACTAGAGACTAGCCTCCTAGGTCAACTGTACCTTATCCCTCAACACATCCAAATACCTCAGCTCTGCTTAGAAGAAACGGAACTCAATATGAGACAGTATTTCCCGTCGCACGATAAAGGTGAATAATACAAACCTAACCTTAAACCCTATTGCTTATTTGAAATCTTCGCATTCGTACAGATAAATTCCTTTTTAATCCTATAAATTATCATTACTAAGTTGGAGTAAGTCTAAAAACCGCATAATTCATTATTAAAATTAAGCGTTTCCGTAAATTGTGAGGTACAGCCTTTTCCAGATTAATAATAATAAATGTGGAGTTTCATATTGTTTAGTTTCTGGATGTGAGATTTAAATTCTGATTTAAACGCAATTATTACAAATTTACACTGTAAATTGCTATCTTAGTTATGTATAATTAATTATTGTTATCTTGTTTGAAGCTTGAATAAAATTTTAACGAAGCGATTATGGAAATTTAGTTTCTCTCAAGGGGAAATGATAATACCATATTTCGCAACAAATCTAATCTTTCTCTCTATAAGCTTATACAGGGAAGTAAAAAGACTCTTCAATAAAATCAACTGTGAAAGATAACAAATTACATCAGTCAACAGATGTTCAACATTTCGTAAGTAATTAAAATAATATGTATAGAATAGACGAAGGATTTATGGAGCGTCCGGGAGTTGGCCAAATTAATTAAGAGTTTATTCACGATCATACAATCCATCCAAATGGAGCGATGTCACTCCAAAAATTGACGGAGAGAACCAAATGGATGATGTGTAGTGATAGGGTCAAAATTCAAACGGGTTCCCCACTCCAAATACAACGTCAATGGGGAAACTCGTAGGCAAAATTCGTGTGTTAAGGTAGTGAAATTTCGTTATAATGAATGAAAAAATGACTTAGGGATGTGGGATCGAGTCCTCTTTATCAGAGTGTGAAATTCACTTGAAATTTCTTACCGGAGATGTTTAGTCTTATACTGGACGGTCTTACAAAGAATACCATCAATAAGATGGGGTTCGCACAGCGCACCATGGAAAGATCAATGCTGGGTATCTCAATACGTGATCGCATCAGGAATAATGAAATCCGAAGGCGCACTCTAATCACAGATGTGTGGGAGATAACATTGCCAAGCTCAAATGGAGGTGGGCTGGTCATGTATCCCGCAGGGACGACGGAAGGTGGAGTAGAAGAGTGACATGCTGGAGACCAGCGACTGGCCGAAGAAGTGTAGGAAGACTGCCGATGAGGTGGAGCGACGACATCGTGCGTGCCGTTGGGTCAGAGTGGATAGGGTTGACCAGGGACAGAGAGGAGTGGCGTGAGCGTGAGGAGGCCTATGTCCTGCAGTGGATAATCACGGGCTAATATGAATATTGGACGGGACCGTTGTTGGCTAGAAAAATTGCCGCAGTCAAAAAGTTCTGCCGGCTACATTGATACTTTTGTATAGAAAAGAATTTATTTAATTATTTGTCGCGGTCAAAGCCTATAGTGGTGAAATTAAAATAAGTACTTTATAAATTAGAACACAAAACATAAAAATAACGGTAATAATAAAAGTTGTTGACTCGCTACACCATATTGGTCACTGACGTTGTTGGCCATAGATTTTCGAGTCATGCGCGTCTTAAATGTGGACATTCGTTGATGTATGTTGCCACTCACGGGTATAAATAAAAATATATAATATAGAAAAAAAAAGAAAAATGTTTGTCACAGCCAATATTTCATAAAAGAAAAAGTGAAAAGTTTTTGAAGAACCCTTGTATCGTAATATTATCTTTAGAAGTCAATGTCCAAATTTCGTCGATATTCGCTACACGTGGGACGTTTTGTCAAAATAGTAAAATCCAATGCGACCATATATCTAGAGTAGAGATCATGCCATAAAGTTTGTCCAATATATTGCTTTCGTCCACGTCTATTTTTATTGGATTGGTGCAATATTTAGCTGAAAGCGGGATACAACTTATTTTGGGGAAGAAAACTGCGATGCATGCAATAATGCATAAAATATTATATCGAGTAATGTCTGTTGTCTTTCTGAGAAAATGATTGCCATAAAAATAAAAAAAAATCGATTTGATATATTATATTTAACGAAACTCACAAATTATTTTATTTTATAGACCCCTGAATATCACTATAGGTAGGTATTATAATATAACTAGCCTTCCCGACAGACGTTGTCCTGTAGTCCTTACTATGAATATTGATTTCGAGTTTGTAATTTATACAAAAAAAAACGTTTAAAATATGTTTGAATGTTTGAAAAAATATTTCTGAAAGCTTGAAAGAAATTCTATCAAAAATATGCGTACCAATGTTTTGAAACTCAATGGTTAGTAAAGAAATGATATAATATTATAACAATAATTATGTTAGTATGAAACGGAATTTCTGCGACGCCACCACCATCTACGGAAAATTATATAACAACAAAATTATTGTATACCTGAAAACGTGCGAAGATAAATTGATGGTACCTACTTTTTTCTAGAATTCAGAATTTTTTTTGTTAAAATTATTATTTTAACATATTTTAAACGTTTTTTTGTATAAATTACAAATTTGGATTCAATATTCATAGTAAGGACTACAGGACAACGTCTGTCGGGAAAGCTAGTAGCTAATATAAAGAAAAAAAATTAAACAATATTTTTGTTACCTTGCGATGACGATATGCACAATATTACCAAGCTTTATTAAGTAGTGCATTAAAATTTTAAGTACTGCTAGATAAATATTAAGTAGGTAGCTACCCTCATACATGTGGAGAGCGTTATTCAGTTGTGGGCTTGTGACGTCTTCAATTAGGATAATTGACACCGCGGTCATTCAGTAGGTATATACCTAATATGGGTTTAGACTAAATGTGAAAATACTGGTACTGACAACAGTGCCGAACTTGCATTTCATAAACTTATTGCATTTATATCTATTAAATTTTCTAATCACACCTACAAGAAGGTATATCATTTCCAAAATAAGGTAAGTCCACAAAACTTAGTTTTGAGATATAATTGAATAAAATCATTATTTTCTAAGAAGTGGTTGGTGGCCCAGCGGTTACAACGTCGGCTTTCGTACTGCGGACGTCGTGGTTCGATCCCAGGTGCCGACTATCTTCCTCTTTCACGACACAAGCTTTAAGTAGCTTACTGTGAAAGAGTCAAGGAGTGTATTTGTGTTCACTTTGAGTGAGCACAGATTCATTTTAAAAAAATTGACACGTAATTAGTATCACAGTGTAAATTATTTACTTCTCTAATTACAAAAAAAAAATAGTTGTATTACACAAAATACTGAAATGTGTCCGATAAATTTTATTTTTCAATATTTATTATGGACTTATCTACTATAGAAAGTGAGTGATGCACTTTGCACGATTTTTTTCCTTCTTCCATTGATGTTTTTGTATAATTCACTTTCTTGCAGTATTCCCGAATCGATTTAACAATGTTTACTAACATGCACACATTTTTAAATTAAAAAAAAAGCAAGAAAACACAATCGTCGGCCATATTGAATTTTGTCCAAACTCAAATTGTGTTTGTCTGATATTTTTGTACGGTGGACTTGTCTATATATGGAAATCACTTTGTAGTGGACTTATCTAAAATTGGAAGTACTTTTTATTTTAAAAGTGATTTTTCTGGGATGGGATTTACTGTGATTTGGTATTCGTTATTGATACGTATTCGTAGCATTTTATGTGATTTTTTTTCTGTATACTTAGTTCAAAATTTCATAAAATGTGACTTACCTAGTTTTGGAATTATACGACTGTTTTAACCGATCTCGGAAGCTGAGTGGTCTAGCGTTGAATTCCCGTTCGGGTCAATTTTTTTTATCTCTATGTTCGTGACTTTTTAAACCATCTATTTCTCCTTCGAGTGTTTTATCGGGTCGAAGTCTTACGAATCTTCATTGAGGTGAATAATTGTCTGGTCGTGTTCGCTCTGCGTAAGACTTCTGTGTTGGAGATCATCTCGGTCCTTGTTGTTTAAAGCCTTTGCGAAAGATCCAAATTTCAAATGCTTCGAGGCGATTTATTATACAGCGAGACTTACCACACGTGCAACATTATTTGACCATTCGATGACCTAATTTAAGTTTGAAGTCGTCGTCACAAAGGAGATTTTTCAATAGAATAAAAGATTTTAAGCCTTAGTGTGAGTAGGTATATTAATAATATAACACTTTTCTATACAAATATGTCAGTATAGCCGGCGGAACTTATTGCCTGAGACAATTTTTTTCAGTCAACCGGTTCCGTCCAATCAGAGACAGGCCAACCCCGGGTAGAAATTTCAAGTGAAAAAACTCTGACTCGACCGGGAATCGAACCCGGGACCTCGGATCTGAAGTCCACGCTAGTACACCTAGGCTACCGAGGTCGGTATATAATGTACGTGAGGAAAAGTATGGAACCCTCCAACATATTTTGATGGACAAGATAGACGGACACTGTGGTCCAGGAAGAGGGCAGATTTATATGCGATTTGGCCGGAATATGGCAAGTGCAGGACTGTTCACGGGAAGCAAGAGATAGAGAGGTATTATTTATTTATTTTATACATTTTAAAAGTACCTAATGTTGCTGGATAGAAGAGGGAGATTTACGTTTATCTGTTCACCTCTGTAAGGACACGGTGTCATAAGTAAAAATGAATGTGGAATTCGTATGTTTAAATAAATGACCATCAAACAAGCCTCTTTCTAATGTATACAAATTGCTATTTTTATCTATTGTACCCTTAGTCTTTTGTTCACCATGTTTTTGATTAATCTAATAATTTCTAAGTGAACGTAACTAAGTACATCCCTGTGTGGACAGCATCCATACAATTCCTAAAAATAAAGTCACCATAGCAGTGGGTGACTAATAGTAAAATAATATCGGTTAGGTACGGCGAGGGTCCCGGGTTCGTGACCTGTCCATACTAATTTTAATTAATGAAGACACGCAATCGCCAGCTGGATACAGGACATCATCCAAGCCAAATACAGTTTGGAAAGATTGAACCATTTCATTTTAATCGTCTTCTTTTTGCCAACAATTCTGCGCATTAATTAGTATTGTCCAATGATTTTTTTTAAACTTTTTTTCTTTTTCTAATAAAAACTTAACAAATATGTGTTATTCTTCTTCTTGTCGTTATAATATTGAAACATGGAAAGAAATGAGAATATTAGAAAATTCTGTGGAATGGAGGTTACTGCTAATTAGTTGAGATGGTTTGGACACGACATAAGATTGAATGCAAGCGGTACTAAAAAAAAAGAATTTGTAAGGCTGAAAGGAATAATGTATTGACTGGTTAACCGAGAATGACGTAGAATCGAAAATATCGATTTAGAAGGCCAGGCCAGGAGCAAAAGAAATTGGAGAGGTTGTATAAGAAATGTTTGGCAATGGAAGAAGCGTAACAAGTGTGCTTGGATAGAAAAGAGTGTAGGTTGATTAACTGTCCCCAGCTCTTAAGGACACGGCGTGATGGTAAACAAAAAAATGCAGGGTACTTAATTAAATTTCATTGCAACGCAACGCCTGGATTGCCAATTCGGTGGTTTAAGACGTTCTCCCTTTGACAATCGTCAATGGGATATTGCATGATGAGTGAACATTAGCTTTTGAGCCCGTATGCGAATTTCGTCTTTGACAAGCTTTATCCAATGCCGTATTTTCAAAGCACATCTTCGATGATGTCTTTCGACGTTGTATAATAACTTTTAACATCAGTTAGGACAGACATAGGCCTGAACATATTATGAGTGTTTTCTTTGTAGCCATTTTTTTCTGGTTAATTGTGGCTGACAATGGTAGTCTCAGCTCCCAACATCTAAGAAATATATATTCTTTTTTTCTAATTTATTATCTTGGCTAACTAAATACCTAATATTATTATTGATGGTTTAATTTAAAGATCAGATAAAATTACGTTAACTGGTCGCTGCATAACGCATTCTATCATTGCGTTCATTAATTCTGGCGATAGCGTTTGTCAATTGATGACGGGTGCGTTATAATTATTTAGTAACTATGTTTTTTTAATGTGTTGTCAAACTGTGGTTCGTAAAAACGTATTTGTTTACAAAAAAAAAGTTTAATTAGCTACCAGTGGAGAAAACCTTTCAACACCTTTATAAGGACTTGAAGATTTACGAAATATATTATGTTTTTATTTATTCTAGTTAAACTGTTGATTTAAGCATACCTACTTTCAACTCAATTAGGATGCGTTCAAAAAATTTCAGTATTGATTAAAAATCTTTAAACGTTTTTGAAAAATTGACTCGACATCTGATCGAACTTACTCTCAAGACCTTTGTTTAGAAGTCATGAGTATCTTCAATATCAAGCTGACAAAGAACGACTACTCTCCGTTGGTATTCAGATACGTCTTAATCTATCTACATAATAATTCAGAAATGTTTGTCTGTTTTCTATCGTATCACGCTCAAAATACCAACGCTACGTTAGATATGAATCTGCGCAGAGCCGTACAAAATGCTGGAGAAGGTTCTTAAATACAATTTGCTGCATTAACTTTAATATATTTAGAGCCATTTAAAAAACTCTATTTTTTTAGGATCTTCATACAAATTTCTCAAAAAGACAGTAAGTCATCTTTTGGAAACAAAATTACTCATGTAAACGTTGAATGGAATTGGTATTACGGTATGAAAATGTAATAAAATAATTGTAGATTGATTTGTTATACATATAAATGTTATTCAAATCTTATTATTCTCAATAAATAAAGATTTAATGAAAAAATTTGCAAAATGATTCCTCCATTTTGAAGTTTGACAGATAGCAAAAATCACCCTCTATGGGTGGAATGCCTCATTAATTATCACACATTATAGGGTGTAGGGAATGTAGCTAAGATTCAAACTACAGAGCTCTCTCTCTATGAAAACTTGCAAATTATGTCGGTAGGTTCGTATAATATTATGAGGTCGGTAAAACAAAAATTGTAAAAGTGTCATTCTTCTTTTTCTGTGCTTATGTTAAGCAATGGGAAGCTAGACTAGAACCTGTTTAATTACCTACCGATCAAGCCTGACAATCGGAATCAAAAACGTAAAGCAAGACGGGTATAAGCTAGTATAAAATAACTAGTTTTTTAAAGGCGCCCGTGGCGCCCACCTATGGCCTTTTTTATGCAAACTTTACTTTCTCATAGCATAGCTGTGAGCATTCACATGTGAGACTTCAAAATACTTGGTTGATTCAACTCTTTATGAAAACTCAAATACCTACAACTTAAACTTTTAATTACAAACTGTACATTCAAATAGCTTTTGGCATGTGGGTATTTACCGATTTGATTGATTAAACTTTTTCACGTAAAATTTGCATTCGTATTGCCGAATTCTTATATGAGACTTTAAAACACTTGATTAATTGAATTCTTCATGAAAACTCAAAAAACAACATGAACTTTTTATAACAAACTTTACATATGTATGGCTATTCAACGTTATGAATTCACACGAAAATCTTTAAAAAATTACTCTAGGTGTGTAAACTTTTTATTGAAAACATGACATTCGTATGGTTTTTCTCCGCTATGATCTCGTGTGTGTGGATTAAAGATTCGTGATTTGGTAAACTTTTTCATGGAAACTTTGTTTTCTTATGGCCGAATTCATTTGTGTGACTGTAAAGCACTCGATGATAGATTATAACTATTCATGATAATATAACTATTTATAAAAATGCAAAAAAAAAAACTTTTTATAACACACATTGCATTAGCAAGGGTTTTCTTGGCAATGAAATCGCGTCTGTGAGTTAAAGATCTGATTTGGTAAACTTTTTCATACAAACTATGCTTCTTTTGGCCGAATTCATATGTCAGACTTTAAACAAATTTTGAACTTTTTCTAACAAAATATGCATTTAAATGGCTTTTATCATTTGATTGATTAAACTTTTTATGGCAATGGTTGCATTCGTATGGCTTTTCTCAGCTATGAGTTTCAAAACTTTTTATTGCACACATTGCATTAGTAAAGCGAAGTCCGGCTGTGCGTAAAAGTTTCCTGATTTGTCAATTTTTTGGCCGAATTCGCAAGTGATACTTTACAGCACACGGTTGATTGAACTATTTATGCAAACTTAAAAATGAAATTAAACTTTTTATTACAAACTTACCATTCAAATAGCTTTTAGCATGTCATTGGTTGTTTAAATTATTTGATTGATTGAACTTTTTATTGCATTCGTATGGCTTTTCTCCGATATGAGTTCGCATGTCATTCTTTAAATTACTTGAAACCGCAAACTTTTTATTGCACTCATGGCATTAGAAAGGCTTTTCTTCACTATGAAGTCCCGCTGTGCGTAAAAGTTTCCTAATTTGGTACACTTTGCTTTCTTATGTCTGACTTCGCATGTGAGCTTTTTAATAACCCAAAAAATTGTTTTTCTCTACGTCAAGACCTTTAAAAAAAGTGCTCAGCCACCAGGCATAATAATATCATTATGTTACTGTCAGTTGTCACGGCTGTCAGCCATATTGTATTAGAAGAACAATATTATTTGTCTTTAGTTGCGAGTGGCGCGCCATCTAGCGGCGTTAATGACATCAGTCAGTCAGGCAGTCAGTCAGTCAGTCAGTCAGTGTTCAAGGCAAATATTATATAGATAGTCTGCGTTTTACTAAATCTCTTTTCATCTCAGACTTTTATTCTGAACGACAATAATACTAACAGGCTAACCATCATCTGGGAACACTGTAGATACATAGGTATACAGTATGATAAAATCATATTATAGTAGGTTTCCAATTTCAAAATCATTTGGTTTAGTTGTAAAATAAACTGTTTGATGTTCCCTTTCTTTGTAATTTGATGCAAGTGGTCAGTTTGTAATATATTACAATTTTATTGATATAGCTTCACCCATTGTAATTACAATTACACCCAAATTAAAATCAATTGACCCTTTCTCTGCGCCCGCCATTGAATGCACTCTTCAATGAGGCGCTCTCTAAAAAGGGTGTGAACATACTGAAATATTGTATTGATATTTGGGTATTCAATTTGTTTTATTACAATTTTAGATTCTTCTTCTTATATATCTCCTAATGGAGGTTGGTGATCATCGCTTTGAACTCTTCACGGTACTGAGTCAGCCTGTATTAATGTTGCCGCATCCGGTATGAATTGCAAACCAACGTCTAGGATTTTCGAGACAAGAGATTCTCTTACGCCCCATTCGTCCTCTTCTCTCTATTTTTCCTTGAAATATAAGTTTTTGGAGAGAAAATTTCTCACCACGGAATATGTTGCCAAAGTATGCGACCTATGACAATAGTCAGGTACCTACTCTCTTTCCTTTTGCATCATGCCCAGGATGCTCTCTCATTACATACCCCATCGAAATACTGAGATGCGCAATTCTTTTCCAAACAACCACATCTCGAATACCTCCAGCTTATTTAGCATTGAAATTTTGAGGATCCAACCTTCTACTCCATATAATAGCACACCTATAGGACATAGGTACGCTTTTACAGTTCTCAATTGAACAAGACCGCGCGCCGTTTATAATACTTGGGTCCCTAAATCCGTTCAGTAGGTATTCTCAGTGGTTTTCCTAAAATATTGTACCTACCTTATGAGGAAAAATGAGAAGTTAAGTACCTACCTACGTTTAATAGTTCCATGTTTCCTGAAGTGTGTGCATTTTTTTAACTATACGACTTTTCTCATAAGGGGAAGGCAGAGAGAATTGACTTTCACTCTTCTATCTAAGCAAACACACTCCTTCATTCTTTCTTTGTTTTATTTCTGACCCAACCTTCCTTGACGACAAATTGGTGTTTTCAATTCTTTAAACACGCCCAAACCATCTCAGGGGCATAGGGGGGCAACAAGAGCTCTACGTTGCGCTCGATCTTGCATAATGTTTATGACCTCCTCCCACACCATGCCCAGATTTATCAGCTCTGCTTATTATGAGAGGGTCGTCCTTGTCTTCGGGACTCTTAGAGGAAAAACAGCGCTCTCCTCGGCTAACTGTCATTCGGTATCCTTAACACATCTCCCAGCCAAGTCCATCAGCTGCTCTTCATAATGGTAGAAGTGATGGGCCTATACGCTGGGTGCGCTCAATTTATTAAAATAATCTAATATGTGTAATCTCTAAATTGCTTTGTTTTAAGGTTTGCTTTATTAGGTATTTATTAGCAAAACTGTTGTTGGTCTATCTAGTATTAATAATTCACATCGACAATCACTCTAAATTTCCAAAATTTGTGAACGGGGTTTGAGGGGTCGTTTTATCCCTTCTTCCAGCTCATTTGAACTTCCCATTACAATGTATGTATAACACGTTCTTCATTATCCTATAGAGGAAAATTACAATATAACATTTTATTTCCTCGTGTGAGTCACGTCGTATGAAGAACAATGAATTATTATGTACTACGTACTAGAATCGGTATCCGGAACAAAATTAAAAAAAAAAACCTAATTATATAACTTTTTTATAATTAATTATAGGCATTCCACCCATAGAGGGTCATTTGTGAATTATATTACTTTATTTGCTGTGTTTTCTAAAGGTGCCCACCTTTGTAGTATAATAACAGTGGTATAGGCGCAGAATTCTAATTAGAGGTCCCGGGGTCGATTCTCATTAGAAAGTCAGATTTTTTTTCTGTGTTTTTTACTTGCAATTTATACTCGAGAAATAAAAAAAAAACTGTGTAAGTAACTTCATTTGCAATTTATAATCGAGAAATAAAAAAAAAACTAAACTACTCTTATAAAAGTGGAAGTAACACGCGTGTTTTTTTTTGTTTTTATATTTTTTTTACAACGAATCTTCACAGTGTTACAGCCGATAAAATATCACAATATTTTTCTATTTGGGGTCAGAATCCTGTCTCAGATATTTTGTTTTATAAAAATGAATCTGGGCTCACTCAAGGTGAACACAAATACACTTTTGACATCTTTCACATTAACCAAAGGGTTGTGTCGTGAAAGTGTAATTGGTCGTCACCAGTATTCTGTACTCTGTGCATACGTAAGCCGTCGACTGATACCACTGGGCGTATCGTAGTTCGTGATGGGGTAGTACCATCTTATACCCAAAATTCTTCAGAGGAGGCACTTCGTTTCGAAAGCGGAGACTAAACGCATACTTAGGTGAAAAAAGGTTCCCATTTCGTAGACGCATTGGATGAGGAGATGCCCATCTAGTACGTAGTACATTTAATTCAATGATGAAGAAAAGGGTTCATATAAGTTTGAATATTGCCTTAAACGTGAAATGTTCTCGGGGAAACGTCATACGCAGGGTCATAATATTTCAAGGAAATTGCCCTTAACTCATTAGAGCCGGTGCTGTAAACCTTTCTCGGAAATAAGATTTGTTTTTACTGTTTTTGTTAATGCCTTGGAGCCCGGATCGTTGATCCTAAGTACCGCTGCAATAAAAACCAATGTTTTGCGAATGAAGTATTTTTTGAAATGGAAATCCCACCACCAATTATTTTTTGTACGTACCTTTCGTATACATATATTCACAATTTTGTTTTCGAAGGTGTTTTGCGCTCCGACCTGTGGTGGTCTGCTTGCTCATGGTGTTTCTCAATTAGTGCTTCCCCACTAATTCCAGACGCTTCAAGAAGTCCAGCATTAGGAGGGGATACAAGGCGGCGAATTTCTCCACCTCGATCCTGTGTTTGCCAAAACTTCTTGCTCTCACATAAACTACTCGCAGTCTGTAAGGAGGCGGTGATGCGTTTCTACCTCTTCTTCGCAGAATCTACAGGTTCCATCATCATTTTCACAATAGCTCTCATATATTTCCTTTTTTATCCTTACTTTCGCTTTAACATCGCATTCTCGATGTGAAATGGCACCTAAAATGAAGAAACCGTTTCTTAGATGACACATTGCAGTTACAATGTTCGGGCGAAAGTAAGGAAAACAGGTTGTTCCTGTTAGCTTGATTCCTGTTCCATGTTAAGGAGTTATTTGTGTAATCCTACAAATTATGTAGATGCTAACATCAAGATAATTTCTACTGTTTGATGCAAAAATAACATAAGTATATTAGATTATATTTTGTCTTTTTGTCTCGCAGCGGCATACATAGCTAGGAACACGGAATCGAATAGGTGGGTACCTACTGTATGGAAAATTGTTGACTTTTGAATATAGACAGGTATAACTACTCATGACAGGCTGTGGAACTTAAATTTGACCTAGTGGTTAGCATTATTTACGTTTTACCCATCCGTTCTATATATTCTATATCCGTATAAAGATTCTATGTGTATTTTTGTGGTTGCATCAACCTCTTGGATTATCGGTATTTCCGCCATTTTCGAGATTTGCCTGGAGGACTTCTGTCTTCAAGTTGCCTTGAATGTATCAAAGTGACGTGAAGTTAAATGTATAAACTTTTAATAAGGTAAATGGGCATGCACCAAGATGCATAAGGATTTCGGAAATAGAGATTTCGAGAATTTCCCAAACTTTTGAGTCAAATTCTGGATCCAGTTGATTTTTACCTATTGTTTTAAGACCAACCCCGTTTTTTTATTGTCCTTTCGAATAACGAACATTACGCACAATGTTTTGTGGAAATTAATCACAAAGTCAGACGTCAAAATCAGATTTGATGTTACTCTGCTGGCAACAATTCTTACGACAAATTTGACAACACGCAAGAAGTAAGAACCTACCTAATGTTTCTTGAGAATATTCTTTTATTTCTGAAAACACGCATATTTAAACATTTATAGAAAATTTTATTTTATTTAGCGTTAATCGTATATGTTATTATGAAATTATACTTATCCTATATGCTTTATGGGTTCACTGGAAGAGATCGCACTTTGACTCGTTGTGATGTGTGTTATGTCATATTTATAACTAGCTTTCCCGACAGACAATGTCGCGTGGTCTAACTATTAATAATAATTTAAAAGAATGATAAAAATGACTGTCATTTTGAACGATGCATCGGTTTTAAACCATATATTTTCCATCCGAATTCTATCAATCGCACCAACTATTAAACAATTGACAGTTATATAGCGGTTGTATAGTATTGAATTTTATACGACACAATTTATTTCCTATCTGATGCCACGAATGTATAGCGCCACCTATAAGAAGATAAAGAGCCATCTAGAGGAATACGCCGAATACAACTCGTACTTATCAACAACGTAGATTCACCACCATTTAGCAAATTAACTAGCTTAGATTATTTCGCACCAGAGGGAGCATACATCACCTTTTTGGACAAATTATTTTGTGCGAATAACTTACCTATATATACTTTTTCACTGCGCAAATTTTTTCACTCTTTCCCTTCAGAACCTACAGTGCATAATATTGTAATTAGTTTTTAAGTTAATATATTTTCTGTGATAATTTTATTTGAGTTCACTAATATAATGCTTGTGTTTTTTATAAGTTAAAATTGAGTTTCATTTCGGTAGTGAGTTGAATTCCTTCTTAACTGTTCAGACTTGTTCATAAAGAGATAGTGAGAGCTGGTGAGTACTCCAGATATTCTTAACCCTACCAAACTCATAAGAGAGTTTCTTATCTTCTGGTAAAGATCATTTTTCCCACTATCATTCTACCTTGAGAAAAGAAATCAGCACTCCTTTTTCATCTCAACCTCATCTCATCTTATGGCCCAGATTCAACCAATCTGACCCCATAGTTAACTTCAAAATTAGATTTATTCACTTTTCGCGTTTTAATTTATAAAAAACGCGCTTCAATGTTAACAAATTAGAAAAAAATTCATTAAAATCTGCGTGTCAATATTTTTGATGTGAAATGTTGCTCAGGTTAATAAAACATGTGTTGTTATGGAATTTTCATAGATGGCGTTGGCGTCTCAGGAAATCCGTTCTATACCAACATTTATATAATATTTTATATTATTTGTTATCCATTTTTCGAATTTTTAATAATTATTATTCTGTTATCCGGAGCGGAGAAGAATCCAATAAACCAAGCAGCATAAAAATCTATTGAGCCGATCTCGAATTCGCACTAACCCGACTTTTTTTCTATTGAAGATATCTATATAGGTCCTATGCCAACAACATTTTATATATTTATTTTATTTTACTGGCAATTTTTCAATTTAATAATACCTACACAATCTTCAGTTATATACACGATTCATCCACCATGCGAAGCTTATAAATTCACAAATATTTCTTACCTCAAACAGTATTAGAACCCGTGTCTATCAGTCTCATGCGTCGAGATGTAGACGCGTTTATCTGAACATAAACATCGCCTAGCGACAATCGCAGTTTGAACTTTGCAAAGTTTTTGAACCCCACTTACGTCACATTGTATGACGAACGTATCAACACGAATTGAAGATTACGTACCTACTACATACAAGTGTTCGGCCAGTGCTCGAAATTCAAATTATAAGTTTGAACATTATTAAGGTTCCATTGTCTATACTAATATATAAAGAGGAAAGATTTGATTTTTTGTTTGTTTGTTTGTTTGTTTGTTTGCTTCGAATAGGCTCCAAAACTACTGAACCGATTTGAAAAATTCTTTCACTTTTGGGAAGCTACAATATCGGCGGTGAACATAGGCTATATTTAATTTCCAAAAAAAAGTGGGTAACCTACGAAAACTTCAATAATGTAACCCAAGGTGTAAAAAATTTACCTAAAATATTCTTTTTATCGCGAACGCTGTGAAAACTAATGATGATAGAATAAAACAATGTTCTACAATTTTGTAGAAGACATCATTATTTACAAAAAGTATCGCGACAGCATATGTCTAACTATTATAGTTATGCCACAATAAGTGTTTTTTTATTTAAAAAAACCCAATAAAATGTCACCTCTAGAAAAGGCTCTTTATTGGTATCTTGGTATTACTCCTTATTAAAATAAATTAGTTCATATTCAAGTCTGCTTCAATATGTTTGTATAACTTTTTGAATTATTCAATTCGGACATTCCATTCGAAAGTTATCACGAGTTTAAAAATGTGAGTATTGGAAAAAAAAGCATAGTCTCTTATCATCTCAACTTATCCGATGCAGAGTGCGTATGGGAGCCGGGGAGGGCTGAGGGGAGTCGTGTCAAGTTTAGTAGAAATACCGCGCAAAGTTGTAGTCACGGTGGTAAAGTGACGTGACACGATACATTGCAATGCAATTATTCCAGATTAACATAAATGCTATAAAATATTTTGTAAAAGTTAGGGATCTGTATGAAAACTAAATTATTTTTAAGTATCTATCTACCCGTGCGAAGCTGGGGCGGACCTCTAGTCAATGATAAAGAGAGCGCTATTTCACAATTTTCTTTCAAAAACAATGACATGGATACGTCAAATTTGAAATGTTGATATATTGTACAAAGTTTTTTCTATTATTAAAAACAAACAATATTAATCTTTTCTTAATTTGACCACGGATAAACAAGATAAAATTATACGTTTGTAGAAATGTTAAATAAATCGAAGAGTGTATCAAATCAGAACAGTGGGCCTAGACAAAAATGCAAATTGGCGATCGACTGCAAACGAATTCTTCGACAATGTAAAGTAGAAAGAAAAATAACCATCCACTTTTTATATAAGTGTCATTGTTTGGTTTAAACAATAATTGTTTACGTGTTCCAGTGGACAGTTAATTTTTTCGCACTATACATTGGCGAAATCTTCGTTTGTAGTCGAACGCCGATTTGAATTTGTCTACGGGGGCAGAACAGTAGTGTTTGTAATATTTTTGTATTGATTTAACCTATTTTTATGCATAATTTAAAAAAATATTAGCATTTGCCACTCCTCTATTTAACCTATAAGTGTGCGAAATTTCATACTCTTCTGTTCGCGCAATTTTCGTGAAAATGGTCACATAGATTTTCATTCACGTATTAATATGTTACTATCTACATAATATTATAATTGTATTTAAATATACTGAGCACTCTTCTGATAAGGTGAATAATATTAAACAAAATTTTATTTATAAATCAAAACATTAATCAACACTTCTTGTTTTAGACCGTGACCCATAATCTATATTTAGTGTTATTATTCATAGCATGATAAGAAGTGGACAAGTTATTATTTAGAAAGATCATAATAATATGGGTCTTATAGGTACATGTTCAGTGTCAAATATAATGATAATTGGCGAAGTTCGTTTGTAGATCTGTATTTTCATTTATCACTCTAACTAACCCCACGCGCATGAAATATTTTTCATATACGTCAAAACAAGTCAAACAAAGAAAATATTTTGTATAGGTACTTATAATAATTTTTGTCAGTAGGTGGATAGTTTCTTTGACAATTGATAATAACAGATATCCGCGTGAGCTAATGTATTGAAGAAATAATTGATACTTTTTGAGAGGTTTCTACATACAATGGGAAGAAAATATGTCCGCAATCACCAACGTGATAAAGTAAAATTGCAATTCTTTCAGGGACATTTAAAGTATTTTATAGGACAATCAAACCATAATAAATGACCCGGCATTTATATGCCTGCAGTCTATCATTTTTTGCTGTTAGTAGTGAAATAAAAAAATAAAAAAGCTAATAAGTAAGTTCGTGAAAGTGAATATAAACAATACAATATGTCAAAATATAAATACAATTAATATAAAAATGCTGCTATTTTACTGAACAACATGACCACTGCCCCTCTAATTAAAAGATATAATATGCTTATTTGGAAATGCCTACCACTGGTTTTTACTATTTTAAACTTATTTTAAATTAAGAATCCCTTTTAATTTTAAGGAAATTGAATGCATACCTACGTACATCATATTATAATATCACTGGGGTACCTACGTAAATTTCGCAAATTAAATATTATAATTTTAAAAAAAAGCATTTAAAAAAAAAAAAAAGCAAAATTTCGCATTTATTCGCATGAAACATAAAATGTCAATAATATGATACCTTTGAGTATTTTAAATATTTAATAAAAAGTTAACAATTGTATAAAATATCAACGTGTAATAAAATATACGCGTTCAATTAATATAATGAAGTTTCATCGGCGACATCTACTAACTGATTTTTCAGTTTCAATTACATTCGAAAGGATCAAGCGTTCGTTTTGACGAGTTACTTGATACCTTTAAAAATAATAACTATCGACATTTCTACTGAAATTGACTAAAAATTAAAACATTGCATTTAAGGAATATATTGGCAAATTTCGCATTTATCGCATCTATTTCGTAAATACGAAAATTACGTACCCCTAAATATCACCAAACATCTTAGGCCCATAGAGAACGAATATATTATGATTTATGTCAATTATTTTAAAAAATCAAATTGGCATGTCGAATAATCCGTATGAATTCAAATCATAGAAATACTGACGACATTCTAAAATTTAAATCTTCTCTTTTTTGAAATTCGAACAGAACTTTTTGAGAGGACTTTATTCTATGGATAAGTCAATGTAACTCGAAAAAAGGTACACGAAATAATATATCCGTTCTATCGTCCCTAACAATCTTTGCAGTTTCGCTGCAATCTTTTCCTGCAATCAGCTCTCTGCAGTTAATTTCACTCTGTTTCATTGTGGAGCACGGGAAGGCAGACGTTAGCACGGGGGGAAGCCTTTGTGGGTCTCTTTCAATACGGCATTCGCAAAAAAAAGATCAAACAGTGAAAGGAAGCTCCATACAATTCGTTATGTCGTAGACTTTTTATGCCCGACAATAAAAAACAATTCCTACAGAGTTGAATATTCTCTATGGCGTTACCGAATCTACTTTCTATAGTTTTATATAATGCTTCGAGACAAAGCCAACAATGGAACAACGTACGATGTCCTTGTATCAACTAACAGGTGCCCAGTAAATTTTGACAGTTTTATTCTTTTTTTTTTAATTTAAAATTTTCTAATCTATAAAAATGTCAGTATTTTCATCTTCATTCCATTTTGTGTTTCTCCACATTTCACATTCGTACGTTCACAACTCAATTAGCACTAAGCTAGAAAATCTTCCATCGCTGACTTTTGTACAGATTCATACCTACTAGATATCTGCAGGTCGATAGCAAATGTTGAACATCTTCATCTTTCACGACACCATGTGTGCACCCAACGCATCAATGTGTAGATAAATAATGTTCTTGGTAGACATCTATAAGTTATGTAGTGGATAAAGTGATGGAAAGATTCTGACGGCCGCATAAATTGAAAACTATCCAATAGATGGATACCACCAAGAAAATTACAGGCGTTACGGGAGTTTATAAACGCCAGTGAACGCTATGTTGACAGCCATCCTAGAGATAAATCGTTATCCAACAGTAGGAACCTCTTATTAAAAATGGCGTTGGATATCTGAAAGATAAGCGATATCTACACATTGATGCGACAAATATCTCAAAGAAAGGCTTTTCTGTAAGATGAATAATTTATCAATCCACTGATTGATGTGTTGGACCTTAAAGAGTGTATTTGTGTTCCAAATATGCACTAATTCTTTTTTATCCAATAAGGTTGAATGAATTGAAAGTTGAAAAAGTAAAATAAATCATTGTACTTTAAATAAACTTTACAAATAAACATATTTATTTATTTTATTCCCAAAAAATACAAAAAAATCATCCATCACCAATTTAACCATTCATAAATGCAAAAAACCACGTCGTCCAATTCAGAAGTTAAAAAAATAATATTTTCTCTTTTTTATTACCTTTTCAATATATTAGCAATTTTTGCGTTACATAAGGATGATAAATATGTATTACTTACGTAATGGGAACAAGTGAAGTTGATATCTTCAGTATTTAAGAATCGCGATTCAGCTCAGGTGAATACGAAGTATGTACAGTCAAGACAGTTAGGCAGGTAAGTACCCCAGGTAGTATTAAATTACACTCCGAAGCAGCCAGTAGGGCTATTCCTGCAAACCGTCGATATTTTTTTTCAAACTTGACAGTATTTTGGCGAACAACTTTGATGCCAATATAGAAATAATTAAAAAAGTATTCTCTACCAGTCAACCGGTGCAGTCAAATCTGAGACAGGAGTCCACCCCGAGCAGAAATTTCAGTCGAAGTTCAAAAGTTGATATCTTCAGCGACCCAGTAGCCTGACAGTACTTGAATCGGCTTTTTTGATCAAAAGGTTTCGGGTTTGATTTATGGTTTGGCCAGAATAAGTCCATATGTTTTTTTTTAATATACAAATTTTTCAAAAAAGACAGTAAGCCATATTTTGGAAACAAAATTACTCATGTAAACTAAATTCTCAATATATAAAGATTTAATGAAAAAATTTGTAAAATAATTCCTCGATTTTGAAGTTTGACATATTTTAGTGACATTTGAGGTCGGTCGACAGCTGCCTTTATCACACATAGAGGGTGTAGGGAAAGCTATAATTCAAACCATAGAGAGAGTAAAACTAGCATAATATTATGTAGGTAGGATCGATTGAACAGTGAAATTGAATCAAGTGTGAGATGTAACATACATATTATGATACATGCAGTTTTTTTTCATGTGAGTGGCAAACTATAATTTTTCTTCTTTCTTTTTAATAAGCATTAAAAGTGTCATTCTTCTCTCTTTTTATGAATTGTGAAAGTGTCATTATTCTTTTTCTGTGCTTATTGTCAGTTATAAAGGTCTGTTAAGCAATGGGAAGCTAGAACCTGTTTAATTACAAAAACGTAAAGCAAGACGGGTATAAGCTAGTAGTCTATATGAAATTAGTGTAGTTTGCAATAATTAATGTAGGTACCTACGTATGCAAACGACGTTCTAACAAACAACAGCAACAGGAAGATGTTTAAAGAACGACAAAGATATTCAACAAAGAAAAGACTGAAGGGAGTGTTAATAGAGATTTAAATAAAATAATACCATCGATCGATGTTTCTTTAAAAAAATTATCTATTATTATAAAAAAAAAATATTAAGACAAAACAAACTTCACAATATTACCTTGCGCCCTTGAGGTGGCCATTATGTCACAAAACGGAGCGTTAAAAATTATCCCCTTATTATTATTATTATTATTAAACCAATGTCCCAAATCCCTTCGCAACGAGTGCAAAGGGGTTAAAATAAGGAAAAAATGGTCGACTTATTTTGTGAACAGATACGTCAAAAGGGGCCGTCCATTAATCACGTGACGTATTTTTCAACTTTTTAGACCCCCCTTCCCCCTTGTGATATATTATACATAAGCTTTCTGAATACTGTCCCCCCCCTCCTCCTATGAAAACACGTATACTTTATCAAATAATTTTTTGCAAGTTACTTTTTGTTTTCGTCATTTTTTAAACTTTGTTTAAGACTTAGTACAACTGCGAAAAAATAAATGCACGTGATTTTTTTACTAGACCCACCTCTTTACCTAAGTGATCTTTCACAAATTGTTTCGTATATATCACGTTGTGAAGAATTACCTGAATAAAATATGATAGAAAGATCATTGATGAAGGTACCTACCTAAATTCAAATTGATTCCATCAAAAACAAAAAATATATAAAAAATATTTTTTTTTGTTTCGATAGTTTGAATTTTGAATTTCGAAGATGTTCACTCCCTAATATTAAAACGTGCAGGTTCGAATCGCCACCCCATTGATGCATCTATCAATGGATTCTTCACTGAAAACAATCGAAAGATCTGTTTAAAACAGAATCGAACAAAGTAAATTAAAGCGCTTTCTGAGTTAATATTTCTTTTAACATTATTTTATTTAAACACCTGTTTGTGAAACTTGAAACTCTTTGTTTTGTGAACTTTAGGTACCTACGGAGGAGTTGTTGGTTGTTTTAAGATCGTCGTTTCAATACGACATGATGCATAATAAAGAAAAACTTTATTATTCTCGCCTCAATGCAACTCGGATTTTCTTCTACTCCGACTTCTGAACTGTTCTCATTTTCATCAACAAACTGTACTACAAATTTGATAACGAAATATAAATAATTTTGAAAATGGACTTACTTACATCTCTACCAACATACTGTGTTTCAAAGAGAACCATCTTCTTTTTTTTCGTTACTCTGATCTCAAGCTTTGGGCATCGCAAACTTCATACCTATTATAATTACGTAATTGGATTCTCATGTTCACGCAATTAAGTGGAAGCTACCAAAGTATAGTGCAATTGCAATAATGTAACACTGTGCTAATTAAATCGTATTTATACTTCGATTGCTTTCAGGTACATAATAATAATATATGCACGCCATTGGCCCTCGATTTTTAATATGGTCTGTTTGTGGACTATTTCAAAGAGAAAACGTAATGATATTCACCCTTTTTGTTTATTTTTTAGGGCCAAAATTTTATTCATCCATTCTCACCTCCATCAAGCCGTCTCCATTGAATTGAAGTCCAGGGACATTTTCAGATTTTTCAATGATCAATAATTTGAATGCGAAATGAAACAATATCATATTTGAAATGTATTTTTACCTTGTTTCAGGATTGATAGACATAGTAGGACACGATGTCTTACCCAGAAGTGATGTACTCCACTGTTGGAGTGGAAGAGGCGTCTCGCTGGATCGGAAACCCTTCCAATGGCACCAAGACAGATGACATTACGGAATTGTCCAGGTAAGATTGTTCTTTTTTTTTTTCATCGTAGTTCGGTCGTAGCTCGGTTATTTCGTTGATACACTCTAGAGAAATATTTATTTTATCTTCAAAATGATTGACATTTCTCAAAACAACCGTAGGTATTCTCCAGAAATTTCTATTCAAATTGAGAGCATCCCAGCTATTATAAACTTTTTATAATGCACATCTCTTAGTAAAGGCTTTTGATTGAATCAAAAACTAATACATTCACCCTTTAATGGGTAGGAAGAGATAGTGGATTTTGAAAGCTATAGTTTCTTGATGCAGCTCATAAGAAAAGCGGAGCGCAAACTTAATTGTGGCTTCCACTTTGTACAATATCAGATTGATTCAAAACAACGAAGTACCTACGAGTATATTTATAAACAGATTTTATGTTTCCTTATTGTTTAGTTAAGACACTACAAAGTATCTTGTTTCTATTAGAGAAAAGAAGACAACATACAAATATCACGTAGAAGTTTCTAAGAGTTCGCTTACATACAAAAGAGGCTTAAGTAGTTACTGACTGTTGCATTTAATGTAGGTACATTTGTTATGTAGGTACAGATTAAATTACTTATGAAGTAGAAAAAAACATGTTTCTTTCAGTACATATAGTATCTTATATCTATTGATTTTTCCATATCCCATACAATTATTATTGGTTAAATAATCCCTGAAGCTTTCCCGGCCGGCGTTATGCCAAGTTAACACTTTGTTTTCCGGGCTGTTTGGCCGTGGTCTTGTAGGCGATATTCTGCCCACTATTCTATTGTAGGCGATATTCTGTCCACTATTCTATTGTAGGCGATATTCTGCCCACTATTCTATTGTAGGCGATATTCTGCCCACTATTCTATTCTGGACAGAATATCGCCTACAAGACCACGGACAAACAGCCCGGAAAACAAAGTGTCAACTTGTTATTATTGGTTAGTTTGTACGTAAATCGATTATTTCGTTGTAAAACTTCCTTTACATAGGGGCATATGGAGGCAACAAGAACTCTTCATTGCGCTCGATCTTGCGCAATGTTTATGACCTCCTCCCACACCATGTCCAGATTCCTCAGCTCTGCCTCTGCCTATGATAGGGATTTTTCTCGTCTTCAGAAAGAACAGCGCTCTCCTTTTCCAACTGTCATTCGACATCCTTAACACAATATGTCCCAGCCAAGTCCATCTCCTCTCAATAATGGTAGAAGTGATTGGCTCACGCTGGGTCCGCCAGCGTATAGCGTCGTTTGTGATGCGGTGGTACCATCTTATACCCAAAATTGTCCTGAGGCACTTCATTTCAAGTTTTATTGTTAGTTTAATATGAGAATGTACCTACCTACCTTAAATTATTTAAAGTTATTGGAGATGATGGATTGATGGATTTTTTTTGTTTGTGTGTTTTCAGTGTTCTGTTGCTGTCTATAATAAATAAATAAAAATAATGTTATTTTTATGATACATTCTTCCTGTTAAACTTTTATTCTTGTAGACTCAAAGAGTCTGTTTATACATACATATAAGGAGTAGCCTTTTGGGATGCTAAATTTCAGCTCTCTCTTAATCGTTTCGGGGGTCTTAACTATCTTTGTCCATTCGGAACACCATTCAATGTCGAAGGAGGATTCTTACAGTCTTCTTTCTGTACCAATATCGACGCCGCTGTCGTTTGACCACGTACAGTTAGGCCAGGTACAGACTAGTGTAACGTGTAATGTAACACGAAATTGTGTGTGGATACATAACATTACGCGTTACACTAGTCTGGACCCGGCTTTAAGCACACGAATCACTTTCTCTCCAGCGATTGCTCACAGCCGTTCTAATCATGTTTTTTTACTAATACAATATTATTGTTTTTTTTATTTTAGGCAATAATATGTAAAATATAAACGAATATTTTCTAAATCAACCGCTTTCATGTAGAATGTAGGTAGATATACATTTCATGAATATCTACAAGAGTACTAGGTACCTAAACCTGTAAAAAATATATATTATTTAAAATAATCGTGACCTTTTCTGGTGTCTAATCGTTGAAGGATTCTGGTGATTCTAAGGAAAAAAAAACACAGGATACCTACATATAAAATAATAACTACTTGTTAATCTTATGCGGTTAAATATTTATATATTACCACCAAGATAAAGGGTATCTTATCTTTGGAATTACCACGTGGACATACAAATGTTATGGGTTTTTTCTTAAAGAATATTATTATAACTAGCTTATAATACCCAACTTGCTTTACGTTGTTGATTCGGATTGTCAGGCTTAATTTTTAGTAGATATAATTAAACAGGTTCCAGTCTAGCTCTCCATTGCTTAAGAGACATCTATGTATGTAACTGTCATATACGCAGAAAAAGAAGAATCACACTTTCACAATTCACAAAAAGAGAGAAGAAATAGAAGAATCTAGATTTTAATGTTTAGAAAAAAGAAAGAAGAAAAATTATAGTCTGCCACTCACATGGAAAAACTGTCTGTGTATGTGACATCACACTGTTCAATAAAAGGGAAAAAATACTTCAATAATAATATTGTAGGAACCTACCTAAATAATATGCAGGTTTTATTGAACTATTTTACTGTCACATGGTTTGAGACTAAACTACATTAGCACCCTCTATGTGTGGAATTGTACAAACTTTATGTGAAATCAATGGGATGTTTTTTTTTTTCCATTTTCTGCCACTAGAGGCGCCCTTGCTAATCCGGTCTATTGTCAAATTCAGTGTTGCCAAAGGGGGCGATTTACTGCCATTTGGGCTATTTGGAACGAGAATATGCGACGAAAAAATCTAAAAGGCGACAGGTAGCCACTTGGGTTACTTCCCTTTTAGCGAGTTTTCACCTTTCGGATACTAAATGACCTTTTTTAGTGAACTCCCACCTCTCTTCGGATACTAAAATTTTCGGAATGACTGCATACCAAATTTTCAGTTGGGCTACTTTGCGTTTGAAAAACGGCGTTGGCAACACTGGTCAAATTAACGTTTGTAACCTCAACCATATTTTTAGAATAATCATTGTACATTTCTTTTTACATACTATTAAAAATAAAATTATTGATTACCTTATTTTATTTTTTATATACCTACCTAAATACAAATGAAAAAATACCGTAACAGAAAACAATAAAACAAGAAGATACAGAACAGCACCACTGAGACTTATTCTCAAAGTACAGTACTGCAAATCCACCCTTGAAGACAAATACAACATACCTAGTGCTTTTGTTTGTGTGTAGTTTAAAAGGACACACTATGGTTTACCTCCTAGAAAAGCCACTTTTGCAATCATCAATAATTAAAACGTTAAATTGTCTTATTGAGAAAACAAAAAAGAGAGGAGATATATTAGCATAATATTCATCAGTCAATGCTAGATGGTATGTTTGACAGCTGTCATAATTTGACAATAGACCTGATTAGAAGCGCTGCCACCTAGTGTATATTGTCGGAAGCTCCTCAGAAAACCTCCCATTGATAAAGGGAGCTGTTTTACGACGCGAAACGTCAATCTTCGAAAATGCACTAAACATTTTGTACGAGAATATTTGAAGTTTTTTCACCTGCTACGAAAATATTTCACTCGTTTTTTTTATTTTTAAGAAGCAATGATAATATATTAATTTCACCCCAGTCTTCTCCAACCCCTTACACCATCCATCACCATTAACTGACGAGGTGTCAGTCGAGAAGCCGTCATAGGTGGAGTTTCCATTTAAGCGGTGATTGGGAAAAAGGTGTTTATCATTGGGGCGTAGATTTAAAATCCCCACGTATATTATTTTCCACGATCATTTATTTTTGACAAATGAAAAATTGTTTTTGACAAATGAAAAATTGTTTTTGAAACACCCGAACGGGTCAAATCTATGTATTAGTTTTTGTCCAAAACATTTTTCGATTATTCGAACTCAATTAGTTAATGTAGCTCAAATCCTCAACAGCAACGATATAAAATTGTCGATTGTATGAAAATTATTTGAAAAGCAATTGTTTGAATTCACAGCCGTTAGAAAACCAATTTTTCTAAGAAAATTGTTCGAAAAACAATTTCATGAAGACACTTTTGGCAGAAATTACAAATTGTTCGAATTTCATAATCAACGTAATGTTAACTTCTGTTGGGTTCCTAAGGAGCATAGCGTCTTTTACAATTTCGACAATGTGTTTTGACACTTAAGTAAAGAATGTGTCAGTGTAGAACACATAGATAATGTTCTACACTGACACATTCATCGCTCTTTATATCAGTATCGTATTCCTAGGGAAATAGACCATCACCCAGCCTTCGATACAGCATTAGAAGATGGTCGTAATCTAGTAGTAGTTTAAATGAGGAAAATAAGTAGATTTTTTTAAGGATCTGGGCAAATCTAAATGAACACAAATAGTATTTCGACATCATTCAAATCAAGCGAAGTTTGTGTTCCTCCCGGGGTTCGTATGCACGATCTTCAGTTCGCTGTACGTACGAAAGCCGCCGACTGATACCACTGATCTACCAACCAACCAATAAAGAAAGGTAGTTACGTGATGACAGGTTACTTTGAAATAGTCTACTAATATTATTATAGGTGATGATGTACTTGTAAACAATAAATTAGTATTTTGTGGGGTTCGCCAAGATACATAGACCTTAAAAAAAATCCACAATTTATTTATTTTGTTGTTCATATTAACCCGTTTAATCATGTTCTTTCCGCACATAAATATGTGTAAATAAATACACGCCCATTTGATTATTTATTTAAAGGATAACTAAGTATATTTGTTGTATTTTGCACTGTATAAACTGTAAAGTTGGATAAGATAGTAAAAAGCGAAAATGTTTACCACACAAGTGACTTATCTTTAATTATTTATTCTATCTTTTTCAAGCCAAGACTATTAATTCCAGACCAACATCAGGGTTTATTTAACTGCCATTTAGTCAGATGATTTAATTTTTTTAGTTAAATTATGAGAAATCCAAAATTTCTAATTAATGCCCCTACCACACGCTCCGTCTTACCTGTGGTCTTGCCTACGCAAGCCTGGCTTGTCAGGTAAGACGGAGCGTGTGGTTGGTAAAACTGTACACCGCACAAACTCGGTGGCGCGTCTTGACGGCTTTTCGTCTGGTTTGAAATTTTACCTGCGCAAGCCTGGCATGTCAGGTAAGACGGAGCGTGTGGTTGGGAGTTCCGTCTTACCTGACATGCCACGCCAGCCGCAGTACTGCCGCAATTGATCAGTCGACGTTGAACATTCGGAAATGGCAGACCTGCGTTATTATATTCGCGAATATGCTATCGAATTATTTAATTTAAAAAATATCTACCTGATCTATAGATAATCAAATCTAAGTAATATTGACAAAAATATACAGAATACTGCATAATATGAGGAATTGAAAGGGGTTGAAAGGGAAAGATATATTATAGAAAATATTTTATCATTTTTGTTTTATATATTTTAATCGCATATCTTGTCATTGAATTAGAGATAAAAATAACCTATGGATGATCAATAGGAAAAAAATATATCTATCGATATTTTCACAAATTATCGATGCATGTAGACTAAAAAATATGATTATATTTATACCCAAAAGTGCAATTACCTATTAAGATATTCAGAAATAAATATAGAATATCGATATTTTCATAATAAAATATATCCACGATTTATATCAATTATTTAAATATATACATCGATATTTACATTTGGAAATATGTACCTACTATAAAACAACCATTTTTTCCACATTGTTCGTTTACGCCTTGTTCTACATAATATATAGATATAAAAACACAGCAGAAAAAAAATAGTTTGGAAACATTATTTGACGCCAACGGTTTGCAAAAGAAAGTGTTGTCCTCGCTGCACGGTTGCGAGGAGGAAATGAGGCTTGCGTCCGTCTTACCTGTGTCGTGTGGTAGCAGTGTCCGTGTTCCGTCTTACCTGTGGTCTTGCCTGCGCAGGCAAGACCACAGGTAAGACGGAGCGTGTGGTAGGGGCATAAGTGATAAGTCTTTTTTTTATTATCCTAGAACCTTTCGCTGATCATCACATCTTATGATTGTACCGTAACTGCATAGTTAGTCAATGTTTGATCTTACTCTATACAAAACATATTAATAGAACATTATCAATAAATTGTATAGGTATATCTAAATACATATCGTCACTATGTAGATTGCTACATCCACCATACGCTATGATATATGTACAAGCTGTCTACACATGAAGATACCTGTGTATTTATATATTGTCACTTCCTAATTGCCAGGACAAGACTAAGGGGAGGCGAAATTGAAACTAAATTTAAATGAATGATTGTCAAAAAATTATCAAAATATACTTTCATACTTTTTGAGTATTAATGTAGCTAATAATATTGAAAAGCTAAGTCCACGGACTCTGAGTGTGCAACGAAACCCCCCGTTCA
Source organism: Mystacides longicornis (assembly GCA_963576905.1). NCBI lineage: Eukaryota > Metazoa > Arthropoda > Insecta > Trichoptera > Leptoceridae > Mystacides > Mystacides longicornis. Next base: position 12,475,788 of record OY756437.1, read on the forward strand.
CGATCACTCCAAAAAATGACCGTGAGTGGGGAAATGGAAAATTTGGAGTGATAAGGAGAGTCGGATATCCATTAGTCCAAAATTCAATCGCGTTAAGTTTAAATGAGCTGTTCCATGTAATGCGGGACAAAATAAGACACTCTGAAGTTATCGCCAACGGCAACGTTGAGAAGATCCGATAAAGCACTTGAAGAATAAAATTGTAGGAAAAATGAATGAAAAAAACAAAAATCGTTTGTCAACATTTTTGATGCCGTGGAATTGTCTCTTTTAAATCTCCCACAGCTTTTTTGCCTATTTTCTACTAAGTTTTAGCGTAAATCGTATTGAGGAAGTGTCACAAAAGACGTAACCCTTCTAAGATGCAATTACCATAAAGAAAGCATCATTTGGAAGATTCTTCGTCTTAAGTCTTAGTCTTAAGATAATTTAACCTTTCGACCGTGGCTACATGGTGGAACACACTTCGAACTTATTTTAAAGAAACAAAATATTTAGTTTCATCTGAATAAAATTGTGGAAAAAACTAAATATTTGGTTTCTTTAAAATAAGATTCTGGTCTTTGTCAGCCTAACAGAAATTAGACATGGGCAACTGCTGTCAGTCAGGCAGAGGAATGGAGCAGACAGTGCATGGCAATAATTTGTGGATTCAAATAATATGCTAGAAAGCGCTTTATTAAAGAATGCGCCTATCTTCATATATCTGGCAAAATTATTCTAAAAGAATTATGTAACAACTAACGACTCTAACAATTCATTGCTAATGTTCGATTTTTAAATGGAACGAACCACTACGGGCTTACGACCGTCTTCTACTGTTATTTCGAAGGCTGGCTTAGTGTGATCACTTTACGTTAACAACGTTTGCCATTAGGTGGTATGTTTAAGTATCCGAAACTCCTAATCATGAGAATTCTTAACATGTTCAACATATCGAAAAATCTCATGTATGTAACAAGTAGAAATTTAATAATATAGAGATAAAAGTTGGAAATTATTGAGAACAAGAGAGCAACCAAATTTAAAGACTGCGACTATATCCATTTTTGTTACTGTCTCATCTTTATTGCCTACTAGCTTATACCCGTTTTGCTTTACGTTTTTGATTCCGATTCTCAGGCTTGATCGGTAGGTAACTAAACAGGTTCTAGTCTAGCTTCCCATTGCTTAACAGACCTCTATAACTGACGTAAGCACAGAACAATAATACCAAAAATTCAAGTCACCACCGCCATCTGTGGAACCAACGCCAAAACACTCAATATCAATAATTCATAACACATTTATTTATCTTTTCAACAGATGGCGATGCTAATATGTGTTTATTCAATTTGTACCTGTCAAACTTCAAAATCAAACTGCAAATTTTTTCATTAAATCTTTATTTATTGAGAATAATAAGATTTGAATAACATTTATATGTATAACAAATCAATCTACGATTATTTTATTACATTTTCATACCGTAATACCAAGATTCCATTCAACGTTTACATGAGTAATTTTGTTTCCAAAAGTCTTTTTGAGAAATTTGTATGAAGATCCTAAAAAATAGATTTTTTTAAATAGCTCTAAATATATTAAAGTTAATGCAGCAAATTGTATTTAAAAACCTTCTCCAGCATTTTGTACGGCTCTGGGCATATTAGTATCTGACGTAGCATTTGTATTTTGAGCGTGATGCTCGGACATAACGGTAAAGTATTGTCAAAGGCAAATAAAAAAACAAACATTTCTAAAATATTATGTAGATTGGCTTTGTTGGTGCACAACATTCTATTCAAAATTATTCTTAACAAAATAAGAAATATTGAAAATTGAAAAATCTTTAAGGCCGCCTTGAAGTGGTTGGTAGCCACCGAATTTTGTTCCGAAGGTCGTGTTTTCGATCCCTGATATCGACCATCTTCCTCTTTGACAACAAAAACTTTACTTTATGTTAACTAGCTTTCCCGATAGACGTTGTCCTGTAGTCCTTACTATGAAAATTGATTTCAAATTCGTAATTTATATAAAAATACATTGTTAAAAAAATATTTCTGAAAGCTTAAAAGAAATTCTATCAAAAATCTGCGAACCAATGCTTTGACACTCAATGGTTGCCAAGAAAATAAAAATTGTGTTGCTATGGAAATTTTCACAGATGGCGTTGGCGTAACAGGAAATCCGTTCCATACTAACTTCAATATAATATTTTATATTGTTTCTTATCTATTTTTTAACAGTTATTCTGTTATCCGGAGCGGAGAAGAATCCAATAAATCAAACATCGGAAGAATCTGTTAAGCCGATCTCGAGTTATAAGTTTTCGCACTAACCCGACTTTAAGTAATTTATATTTTAAGATATGGCAGTTGCATTTTTGTTTGGATATTACCGAATGGCTTTCGAACACCTAGAATACCACCAGCTGATAGACAAAAGATGTCAAGACAGCTGATAGTCCACGTCATACTAGGACTATTGAAATTCATTTGTGTGTATCGAAAAATAATATTCCTAAATACAGTCCTGCGTTGTCAAACTGTGTATAAACAAACAAACACAAGTAGCAGCGGCCGTGTTCGCGCTACTCTCCACAGCGCACTTCCTCTAATGCGGATGTACAAACAGCGAACTTTAAGGTGGGTCGCGTATGTATGTTGGCACTTTACAGCCACTCATCATAATCGTCATACATACTAGCATTCCTAACCCGCTATCACAACAACTTTTTTATCATTATAATGGACAACAGCTGAGTTATTTAAAATGAAAGGTAATCTTCTTATTTTTTAAATATCTTTGATCTATATTAGCGCATGCTATCAACTTTTTAGACCACATGGTGGACGCGATTCTTATGAAAACACGTTCAATATCTGTTACAAACATCACTTGTGTGGCGCCATCTAGTAAATTTCTTCGACAATTCGAGGTAATCGAGTCGGTAAAAAAAAAGAAATCTTACAGAAAAAAGATGGTTGCTTTCAAAATTTCTCTCTAAAATCAATAGATGTCGCTGACGGTCACAAGGGAGACATTACTACCTGGTTTCTCTCGATCCCTGACGAGCCGCTCGCAGCCCAGTGCTAGCGACGGCATACACTCGGACATCGTCGGAGTGGCCTTGGTTCGAATCCCCAGCGTGGCACTGGGAGAAATATTCGAATCAGTGTACTTAAATGGTGAACGTTGTATACGTAAAGGTGATCACAACTAAACCAGCCATCATGATTGATGAAGGTCGTAAGCCCTAATGGTACACATACTAACATTGAAATAGCACTCATACAAATGTGATGTTTGTAACAGATATTGAATATCTTTGATCTATTAGTAAAGGAACCTCGGTTTTGATTTTCGGATGTGTATTAGTAGCTTTCTCGTTATTTCCTCAGCGAGGTCTGGCTTCCCTCTTTTATCTCGCCCATTACGCAGTTTATCAGAACCCATTCTTCGATTAAGATCTCTTCTGAATCATCTATTTTCTTCAATCAATCTAACAGCATCTCTCGTCTCCTTCTCCTCCAACTTCTACGAATTTACTCACCGAGGTTTCCATCCACTAAAATTATTTCTAGAATAGGCTTCAGCGTCCTTTTTTCTGCCGTTCTCATACGTTTCTCTAGTACCCACTTAATCTGCCCTTGTTTCAATTGCAAATATGCATATTCTAACCTTGTGCCCCACTATATAAATTTTCATTTCCTTTGAATTATTTGTCTTACTGTATTTATTATATTATCTTTCTGAGTTGTGCCCTGACAAAATCTTTGTCTTATTTTTTCTCTTGGCCTGGATTTTTTTGCTTTTAATAATTTATTTTGTTTCCTAATATTTGATCCCTTTTGCCCAACTTTTATACACGCAGATTTCACATTGTCCTTCTGCTTGTGCTGCTTCGGGTTTTCCCACTTCTTCGAAGGCTTCGAAGACGCGGAACAACTTCTCATCTTCCTCTTTATTTAGATCTAGGATGTGTTCTTTTTCAATTAATTGTCTGGTTCATGGAATACCTAGCTAGACTAGCTTTCCCTCCATCCCTTTTGTGGTTCTCCCGGTGGTTAACGCCCCTCTGCTAGTTCTTCCGTAAGAATCTTTAGAAGCTTCTCTGGACCCATTTGCCAATATCCAATGGTTTCTCCTCTCTCTACTTTACAGATTTTCTTCATTGGGGATTTTATCTGAGACTTTTCCTCAGTACACGTCTTATCGCCTGTATTTCCCTTATTCTGACTTCTGAGTAGCTGCTCATTATGGAAAATATACAAACATATTCTATTGTGAGATTATCTTTAGTATTTTTATAGATAGCTTATTCATATATCTAACATACTTATGGAACATGTAGATACGTTGTTAATCAATATATTGTACGCAATATCATAATCGTATATTATGCATGTGTTGACGCATGAGTGGAACTAGGAAGGCAGTTGTTATTCGTGGGATAGTCCTGATTGATAGTCATGTCAGATAAATAAATAAGACCACTGAACCAGGGGCTCGTGGCCTTTGCTTATTTTTTCAATTGGTCATAATATTTCATCACAAGTGTTTTAAGTGACGATGATTGTTGATTTTCTGACGGCAAAAATGAAATACCATATTATTTTCAAATTTAAAAGAAAATATGTACATAGTCTTAACATCGATATCTCAATAGGGCATTAGCAAGAGTTAGCAATCGATAGTATTTCTATATAATAGTATTTCTTGATCGTTGATATATATATATATATATATATATATATATATATATATATATATATATATATATATATATATATATATATATATATATATATATATATATTTCTTGATCGTTGATATCTATTTCTTGATCCTTGATATATATTTCTTGATCGTTGATATATATTTCTTGATCGTTGATATATTTATTTTATTTATTTATTTATTCATACATAATAGTACAATGATAATGGATAACAAATTTAACTGCTGCCCAAATAGGCCAAGCCTGTACTAGGGCAAACATTATATACAGTTCATAAAAAAAGAATATTAAAAGGAACATACAAACACGAACAACAGCACAACCACCAACTCAAATACGTATAGTCCACAAACAAAGCCTAACCCAACAGTCACAACACCCTTTGGTCCAACAAACATCAATCAACAGTATAAAGAAGAAAGAAGAGAAAAAAAAAACAAAAACTACACAAAATACTTTATGGGACAAAACCCAAGATACCCTGCAAAACCTCCAACTGAATAGATGAGACCCAACCAGAGCAGACACGTTTATATTTCTTGATCGTTGATATATATTTCTTGATCGTTGATATATATTTCTTGATCATTGATATCTATTTCTTGATCGTTGATATCTATTTCTTGATCGTTGATATCTATTTCTTGATCGTTGATTGTTGACGTTAAGAAAAAAAACAACGACTAATAATTAACACAAAGAACTAATTAGATGACAGATTATGCTAGCCAGAGTTCTAGTTCATGCTCGATGTTTATTAAAGTAGCCGGTACATTCATCGCGATCAATTCATCGTCAGTAAAATTCATCACAGGTACAATTCATCGCAGGTACATTCAGCCCTTCTATAATATGAGAGTGTCAGTAATAATGATAATTCCTTAGAAATTCAAACATCCTTATATGAACGTGATACAAGGTAAGTACCATTATTCGGTAATAGGACATGGATTCAAGTAGATACATATTGTGTTTGCGTCGATGATAATTGGACGTAGTTTCAAGTAGTAGAATTTCTAGGTATTGTGTCGGTATTGCCATAATTGCCATTGGTTGCCACAATAATTAATTAATTTATGGTTTGTCATTCGGTGAATGATGTGTGTTACGGCTAACGAATGAATGACCCACTTCACTTGTATCGCTGAGTTGGATTTGTGTCGCGGTGATCTAGTTGCAGGTCAGCGATGGATTGAAATCATTTTTTTTCATAGTTCCTGTTCCTATATTATATTTTATGTTTATATTATACAATCGCTGACTGATGTATTTTAAGTTATGTACAAGAACCAGGAAGATTACTCTTGAATCTCAATCCCGATCTCAATGTCGACCGTCTATACTTTTAATACTGTAAATCTGTAATATAAAAGAAAGTCGTGTTATTTTTTTTTTTTTCTTTATTATGGCAATCACCCTCGATATAACGAGAGTATCTCGTGCCATTGACAGACTTGCGAACACTTATAACTCGGGATCGGCTAAAGAGATTTTTATGAAGGTTAGTTTATTGTATTCTTCTCCGCGTCGGATAACAGAATAACTAATAAAAAGTTGGAAAATGGATAAGAAATAATAAAAAATATAATATTAAAGTTAGTATGACCACAAAATTATTGTTTACTGCACATGATGGTAGTTCCCTCTCATTCTCGCAAACTTAAGTGCCGCTCTTAGAGTAGGCCATCCCACTTACTCCAATTTCATACAAAGTCTATAATATTATCGGGCACTTCCATAATATTATGTGCATGCAGCATCGTCACTTCATAGGCGAGGTAGATCGTCTGAGCGCGCATGATATATTCTAGCGTTGTTCCCGCCTGAGCTTTGAATACGAATGAAATAATATGAATGTTTTGGAAATATTTTAATGTTTAATTATTTTTTTAGTGATAATTAATTAATTAATTCTTAATCGAAATAATTATGTATTTTTATTATCTGGGGGCACAGTGCACATTGTGCACATTATGAACGGCCGCCTCGGGTAAGAACCACAGGACAACGTTTGTCGGGAAAGCTAGTCTATACTAATATATAAAGAGGAAAGATTTGATTTTTTGTTTGTTTGTTTGTTTGTTTGTTTGTTTGTTTGTTTGTTTGCTTCGAATAGGCTCCAAAACTACTGAACCGATTTGAAAAATTCTTTCACTTTTGGGAAGCTACAATATCGGCGGTGAACATAGGCTATATTTAATTTCCAAAAAAAAGTGGGTAACCTACGAAAACTTCAATAATGTAACCCAAGGTGTAAAAAATTTACCTAAAATATTCTTTTTATCGCGAACGCTGTGAAAACTAATGATGATAGAATAAAACAATGTTCTACAATTTTGTAGAAGACATCATTATTTACAAAAAGTATCGCGACAGCATATGTCTAACTATTATAGTTATGCCACAATAAGTGTTTTTTTATTTAAAAAAACCCAATAAAATGTCACCTTTAGAAAAAGCTCTTTATTGGTATCTTGGTATTACTCCTTATTAAAATAAATTAGTTCATATTCAAGTCTGCTTCAATATGTTTGTATAACTTTTTGAATTATTCAATTCGGATATTCCATTCGAAAGTTATCACGAGTTTAAAAATGTGAGTATTGGAAAAAAAAGCATAGTCTCTTATCATCTCAACTTATCCGATGCAGAGTGCGTATGGGAGCCGGGGAGGGCTGAGGGGAGTCGTGTCAAGTTTAGTAGAAATACCGCGCAAAGTAGTCACGGTGGTAAAGTGACGTGACACGATACATTGCAATGCAATTATTCCAGATTAACATATTTATGCTATAAAATATTTTGAAAAAGTTAGGGATCTGTCTGAAAACTAAATTATTTTTAAGTATCTATCTACCCGTGCGAAGCTGGGGAGGACCTCTAGTATATTATAAAAGAAAGTCGGATTAAAGCGAACACTTATAACTCGGGTTCGGCTGAACAGATTCTTCCGATGTTTGATTTATTGGATTTCATCTCCGCTCCGGATAACAGAATAAATAATAAAAAGTTGAAAAATAGATTAGGAATAAAGTTAGTATGGCAACGGATTTCCTGCGACCCCAACGCCATCTATGAAAAAGTCTATAACAATAAAATTATTGTTTACCTTACAATCATTGACACAAAAAATATTGGGACCTATTTGGTATTTTTTTTTCAAACTTTCAGAAATGATTTTATAACATTCAAAAATATTTTAAACGTATTTTTGAATAAATTACAAATTTGAAATAAATATTCATAGTAAGGTACAACGTGTGTCGGGAAAGCTAGTAGGTACCTACTAGTATAAATCCTTATTTATAAATTTTTTTCGTAAATCCATAACGGACAAATCCGGTAAATAAATTAAAAAAAAATAGACTTATGAGGAATTATTTTAATCGTAGTATCCAAATTCTTAATGTCATAATGGCCTCGTAAAAAGATTGAAATTGGATCAGTATTGCGATGGAAATGCAGAGTCACCTCCAGCTCGATATCAAAAACAATAAGGACTTCTGTCGAGATGGTTTGTCCATGTGGAAAAAATGGATGCAAGCAGGATTACAAGTTTATTTTATAAGATTGAAAGTGAAAATGTAAGAAGGCGTGGATCGAGTAAATCGATTCCATTCTAAAAAAAAGGCCAGGTCAGCAAAAGAAATAGGGGCGGTTGTCATTACAAACTAACAAAACATTACAAACATTAGAAACTATGAGAAATGATCGGGGAAGCAGCGAAAGTATAGTGTGCTTATTTACAAAAAAAGTGGTCGTCCTTTCTCTCTGTATACCCTTAAAAAAAACTCAATATACCTTATAAACATAAATATAAAATGTAAAAAAGCAATGAAGAGTTAAAAAAAATAAGATACATTAAAAAACATACATAAGTACGTAAAAAAAAACAATAAAATAGATTTCCAAAGATAAAATAATTTTACAGAATATGTAACAACTAATGACTAACTCTTCATTACTGATGTTTGATTTTTAAATGGAACAAACCACCACGGGCTTACGACCGTCTTCTACTGTTATTTTGAAGGCTGGCTTAGCGTGATCGCTTTACGTTAACAACGTTCGCCATTAGGTGGTAATGTCTTCGAAACTCCCAATCATGAGAATTCTCAACATGTTCAACATGTCGAAAAATCCGATGTAAATACATGTAGAAATTTAATAATAAAGAGATAAAAGTTGGCAATTATTGAGATCAATTGAGCAACCAAATTTAAAGACTGCGACTGCTGTCATGTATTTTACAATGTCGTTTTCAGCGCCATGTAAATAGATAATTGCTTAAAGTTTCGAAAACAACAAAAATCTATGACAGATTAAAAAAATAATTACACTGTCCAAATTAATTGTTTCCAAAATATGTGGGAATATAACAGAAAAACGAATGAACTCCTAACCTGCCCCCGTAGAGAATTTAATATTGGCGTTCGACTACAAACGAAGATTTGAAAACGAATGAACTCTCAACTGGAACATAATAAGCAATTATTTAAACCAAACAAAGACACTGTAGGTAATATAAGTGGGCAGTTGATTTTCTTCCTACTCAACATTGTCGAAAAATTTGTTTGAAGTCGATCGCCAAATGCAATTTGTCTAGGGTTACTATTTCAAAATATTGACTTCTTAATTTTGTCAACATAATTTTCAACCACCCTGTAAAAATAAATAAAAAAAGACAATTTTCGCCTGCCTGTTTTATAAAACCTCATTATAAAATCACTTTTTAATCATATTATTAAAATCTCCTTTGATCGGGAGATTTGGAAATAACTCGATGATTTTCGATTAAAATTAAACGTGGAACGGACTTACAAGTTTTCCCGATTGGCTGGCAAAAGTGTAAAATTGAATTTTCCCTGCCGATTGAATCTCTCGCTACATTGATGAATGCCCCGCTCAAGAGCATTCTAACTTTAATTGAAATTTGTATCAATGTTTGCGGAGCGCTTCTGTATGGTTCGCTGAAGAATAAATATTCTCGAATCTCTCTATAATCTATACATGGCTAAATTTCATTGTTACCTATACCAATTACCATTAGTGTTCTAAATAACGTTAGTATGAAAATAAACAACACATCGAAATGGGCGGAGCAACTTTGGACTCGCACTTCACAGAACTGGACACTCACTTATCACCTGCAATTATTACTGCGCAACTCGCACATACACTTGCTACTCAACAATGTATGAACGACTCTTTAATTGAAACAACACCAATAAGCTCTTTCGTAGAACTCAATTGGTTGCCAGTAGTTGGATAAAATGCACTCAGAATAGAGAACTGTCAAAAGACGCAACAACTATTGGATACCAGGCAATCAATCGTCTTTTTGTCATTGCAGAATAGAAGCTCTTGCTTAGAACCGGTTGCCAGTAGGTAGTTACGCAATTCATGTGTTTGATAAAATATTTTCAGAATAGAGAAATGTCAAAAGTCTCAATAACAATTAGATACGACGCGACTCGATTGTCTGTTTATCATTTCAGAATAATATTCAATGTCCCAATATAACTTAGTATCATTAAATAAATAAATAAATAAATCTTTATTGGACGCAAAAAATAGTGTAAATACAATTTAAAAAAAACTACCAAAAGGCGGACTTATTGCTGCAAAGCAATGTCTTACAGCCAACCTCAGCAATGTCTTACAGCCAACCTCATTGTTTTTCATTACCGAAATTGGGGTGTACCTGTAGTAAGGTACTTCAACATCGAGCAAACCATATTTCAAAGCAAGTTTTTGATGAACTTTTAGGTATTATTATTATTATAATACTAGCTTTCCCGGCAGACAGTGTCCTGTGTTCCTAACTATGAATATTGAATTAGAATTTGTATGATGATAAGCTTATTACCTTTTAACCAATGTAATTTAGATCGATACATCTATTTCAAATCATATATTTTCCATCAACATTCTGTCAATCGTTCCAAACTGTCAAACTTAAATTTAATTTCAATTCTTCAAATTTTGAATAAAAATTATATTGTTAAAAATACTGAGAAGGTTACCTACGTAGAGTTTTCTTTGATTTTCTAATTATCCACGCAACTTTCTTATTTTTTTCTTTCATAAGAACCTTCTCCTGATAAAAGCTAACACGACAAAAAAAGAATTAGCGAAATCGGGCCAACCGTTTAGGCGTGATGCGATGACATCGGAAAATAGCTCCTCATTTTTTTAGTATAGAAGATATTAATATCGTCATATTATGATGCATTCTTCATTGGCCTCGTACCAATATTACGAACAAAAACCATTGTAAAATTAATTATTTCGTTCTACAACGTTGCATTGTCCATAAAATACAGTTTGAAAACCGCAAACAAATCACGGCGTTTTCCATTTACAATTTCAATTAAACAATAATATAATAATTATAAACGTTCTGAAAGGTTTCCCAGTCCAACCGATCTATATTTTTCAGGCGAGTGGTTTGAAAACAAATCGCTGTGTTGGTCTTTTAGCTTTCGTTTCAAACTCCCTCGCCTTATTATTTAGTACCTACAAAGCCTCTGTTGCGCGGTTGGAGCTCCAATGGATTTCCTTTTTTGATTAATCACCAAAGGATCTGTGCCCCATTTATTCGTGGAGTCTGTTGAGATTTTAAGATGTTTTCGAATAAATTTAGTTTTTAACGTAAATTTATTGGTGATTTAAAAGGCAAACAGACCAGCATATCTCAATCTGTTAAATTTCATTTGACAAAGAGATCTCGTATCATTAGGTTTAAAAGGGAAATTTCCTTTGTGTTTAAATATATATCTGTTAACTTAATATATCATTTTTTTTTTGTCATCCGATCAGTTGTTATACTTTCATGATAAGGAATTTATCATATATCAACCTACAATTGCTTTTTCAAAATCAAATTCACGAATCCCAAATGGAATACACATTTTGAGTTATTTATAAGTATGACACGTATCTAAGCATAGGGCATACATTTTCTTTGACAGATTTCCTTGTTTTTTTTTTACTTTTGATGATTACTTTTGATTTCTATCTCCCTCTTTACAATCCTTAAAAACTATAAGATGAAAATTCGAAGGGGTTGTTAGCCTAGCGGTTACGACGTCGACTTTCGTACTATATCATTCGGAGGTCGTGGGTTCGATCCCAGGTGCCGACCATCTTCCTTTTTCACGACACAAGCCTTTAGTAGCTTAATGCGAAAGAGTCAAAGAGTGTATTTGTGTTCATTTTGAGTGAGCATAAATTAATTTAATAAAAAGAGAGAAATGAAAGCGGTCGAAAAAATGGCCTCGCCTTATTCGCCATGAAAGAGCACAACGTAAAAAATAGTCGTAATTAATTATGGACTATCTGTGATGTTATTTTGACGCAGTCACTATTCCCCGTTGACGTATGTACCTCTTCTCGTAAATAAAAAAAAATGTGGTACAAAATTTTGATTTTTTTTTGCTGCAACGTAATATTATTAAGTAGATAATATTATTATTATAAACCAATAACTAATCACTCTTATTTCAAGACGCCAGTCTATGCTTCAAAGTATAAGAGAAAGGACTGGAATCCAAAGTGTGAATATCCCTAAACTACGCTATAGTGCATGATTACCGACGTTTTGGGAATCTGACGTTTAAAGATGACCACTTCTTTACTACTGTGGGGCTAGTACGAGTTTCATCGAAAGCTAATTGCACGCAAATAAGCGCTTATAATAGTGTTCTTAATTAAAACGATCGAATCATTCGATCTTTTTAGTATGAAAATTTTTAGAAACTCTTTCGATATTCGATCATCGAAAACTTATACTAGGGCTACTTGTTCTTTCCTCAATACATGTGTAATAATTACATTTCTTATTATACATGTATTAAAAATTATTAGCTGGGCGTGTGTCTCGCTAAAATTGGAGAACTGCTGAACTGATTAGGCTTATTTTGCTTTTGAAATATTCGTTTGAGTCAGGTTGTTTTTAAAAAGGAGATTAATATATAAAAACTGCGAGGAAAATAGAAAAACAACAATGAAATTTTCCCATACAAAATGTTCCTGTCCGTCAGATGTGTCACAACGAAGGATCGTTATTTTTTTAATGTAAAGTTTACTTAAGGTTACTGGGAATGAAGTATACTTACTTAGGATTTGGCGAAACAAGGTATTTTATATTATTTAAACATTAATATACAGACAGTGAAATTGATACCAAAATAAGACAGTACATATACATTGCGAAACATACACCAGTGAAGTATATACATTTGAATTTGTACACCAGTGAAGTATATACATTTGAATTTATACACCAGTGAAGTATATACATTTGAATTTATACACCAGTGAAGTATATAGGTACATTTGAATTTATACACCAGTGAAGTATAAATTTGAATTTATATACCAGTGAAGTATATACATTTAAGTACTCGGCTCAGATACTGGGAAAGGGAAAAGGGGAAAGAGGATAGGGTAATGGTAATGCACTGTTTCTGCTTGTTCTGAGAAAGAGTAGGAGCAATCTCAAATAGGTTTGCTCGCACTGGTCGGACTCTCAATGTGATAGCAAATGCTCAATTACAGACCTTTTAAAAAACCTGCTGGAAAGAATTGTATAAGTTGGCGTCCTTAAAAAAAAAACATTAAAGTTACCGTGTCATGTGGTACATAGATATTTTTCTCGATGAAACGGTAGAAAATGTAATGATTAAACCATCAAAGCTATAATGTAATATCATAATGTTATATTCCAGGTATATATATCGTTATAATTGGGAACTAGAACTTTCTCACGGCGCGGCGTGTATGTAATACGTATTAATTATTGGATACAAACATTTGGGTAAGGTTAATCCCGTGTAATCCTCAACTGTAATAGGCTGAAAGCGAATTTCATTACAAAATAGAACACGCTACACACATTGTTATTATCTATCATAGCTAGGGGACATCCGTCACCATGTGCCGCGATTTTAATTTCGATTAGACAAGTCAATAGACCATTAACGGCCACGTAGATTTTAACGTTTGCGGGGCGGCATACGGTTGGTATGAGTGCGTTTATCAGGTCAAGGATAGAGTGAATCTACAGATTGCTACAAATGTTACGAGTCAGAGATCCTTACGAGCCGTAAAGATCCGTTTGTATATTTTTTTTACACGAATTTAATAGATTTACCGTTTGTACACAGAGATCCAAATTTTTTTTTCGAGATAACCGGCAACTCGTTCAATTAGGAACGTATTGTGCAGTTGTTTAGATATCCATATTCTAATACTATTTATTTATTTATAATCATACACGGCCATAGGCCGCATTAAAATATAATAACAAAACATGTAAAATTCACATCTATGTATTAATATATCTATGTCAAATGTCTAGGTACGCAAGAAACGCAATTGAAAAAAAAAAAAAACAAACAATTATTTTATTAAGATGGAAGGTTTACTCCTTTTTGTCTTTCGAGGTGCATGTTGTTCACATGCATTTCGTGACAAATTGCGTTGGGTTTTCCATTCATGTTATGCGGCAATCCCCGCTTTCATCGGATTCCACGATGTGTAGGCCATTTTGAGAGATGGTCCTGATGAGACACATGCGCACAATGTCGAAACACACTATCTTTTTGACGAATCCATTGGCATATTCTGGTGATGGGCACAGCCTCGTCCCATATGCAAGTGCAGTAGCACAGTCTCTGCCGAATACATCACAGCGTAAAGGAGTAAACCTTCCATCTTCATATTGTTTCCTGTGTTAAGCTGATTATCCCTTTTTGTCTTTCGGGGTGCATGTTGTTCACATGCATTTCGTGACAAATCTTGGGTTTTCACTTCCATTCAATTATTTTATTACTGGAAAATATCACATATTACACCAATTATGACAAAATTTAAGAAAAAAAAAACGCACTGATACCATATTTACTTTTTATTTTGGTCAACACAAAATATCATTGCTTAACAAAATAAAAAAAAAACATAAAAATGTATGTGTAATAAAAATCTAATAATTAATACTAACAATAGGTAGGTATACAATTTCTGTATTCTAGAAGAAAACGAATATATTATTGTGCTTCATTGTTGGAAAGTGTCTTCAAAACTGACCAAAGTGAATCAGTCAACTGATTCCGATCACTCTTGATTCGGGCAGTTCGGGTCGCTATGCGATAGTTTGATACCCATCACTATGGTTTGTGCATGTGGTGTGTGTGTGTGTGTGTGTGTGCCGCCATGCCCGCCATTGTGCCGCCCGATAAACGTCAGATGACGTCATCCTTTAATGGTCTGTTATGGCTGAAGAGACTTACAACTAATTATAATATTATTGAAATCTATATTATAAAAATGGAGACCTATTTTGTGTGGTCATCGCATCACGCCTAAACGACTGGACCGATTTCGCAAATTCTTTTTTTGTACGTGTTTGCTTTTGTCAGGAAAAGGTTCTTATGAAAGAAAAAATTAAGAAAGTTGCGTGGAAAATTAGAAAATCAAAGAAAACTCTAAGTAGGTAACCTTCTAAGTAGGTACTTTTAACAATATGATTTTTATTCCAAATTTGAAAAATAGAAATTAAATTAAAGTTTGTCAGGAACTGTCAGATGTTTAATAGTTGGTGCGATTGACAGAATGTCGATGGAAAAATATGGTTTGAAACAGATGCATCGGTCGGAACATTGGTCAAATGATAAATTATTCATCACCATACAAATTCGAATTCAATAGTCATTGTCAGGAACACAGGACAACGTCTGTCGGGAACTCTAGTTTAATATAAAAATGTGTTTAAAGTTGTGCTGTATGCATGAAAATATATAAAATCTTGTTCAAATTTCGTGTATTAGTTCACTCTTCTACCACCAGGTAGTGCCTATGTTTTATATGGCATCTTAAAGTAAGAATAACACTAGAGGGAATTGGAGAAGTGGTTGGTGGCCTAGCAGTTACAACACCGTCTTTCGTACTGTTTCGTAGGGAAATCTTCGTTCGATTCCAGGTGCCGATCATCTTTCTCTTTCACGACACAAGCTTTAAGTAGCTTACTTTGAACGAGTCAAAGAGTGTATTTGTGTTCACTTTGAGTGAGCATAGATTCATTTTATTGAAAATAAAATTATATCTATCTCCCTAAGTAGTTGCTATGGGAACCATAGTATCATAATAACAGCAAGATCTATGATGATCAATAGGTATACCTGTAAATCCCTACTCGCGCACATTACTAAACTCTTACAAGCACACACTGAACAATGAACGCAAAAGAGCTTGCTTTGTTATAACATATTCTCTTATTGTCAGGATGGTTGACAGCCTTAATCAACAGTAAGTACCTTAAATTCTTATAATAATATACCTACTCAAAATTAAAAAATTACTGACGCGGTATCCGTGACGGGGTATGTGTTAATATTTTTAAACAAAAGATTTTACGAACCACTTCATAAATAATGTTAGTATTTTTATAGCTCGCAAGTATCGCTCGCTTTGAGAAGCCGGCGTTAGTCGATCAGTCAGTGTTCTGTGATATTCTAATATAAATGTTTACCTACTTGATTGCCACTTTTGTTAGTTTACGGGAATTTGTGTTATCCTTCAATATATTGAACTATTGAATCCTGATTCGAATAGTGTTGTCAATAAATCCTATTATCGTTTGCTTATGATAAGTTACCAACTGTTTGATGCTATATCATTACATGAATAATGCTCGAATTTAATGATTAATTCAAGTTTTGAAACACTATCAGAGTAAGATGACGTGAGCGAATGCATGATCACTTTACCTTAACAACATGAATATCGTAAATATCTTTAAAATCGCCCGGTAAGATTCGAACTGACGACCATGTCATTCCGTTGACAAACTACCAAATCTTAAGGTACCCACCGATTGGTTATTATATTAGCAGAGTAATTGTCATACAAGCTAGGATATCTAAGGAAAAAAAATTGATTAGAAAATTATGTTACGGACAACCCACATACTATTGAATTTAGATACGTTGCATGCAACGTGACATTGGTTGCGTTACCGCGCGTGTTCAGATGTGTACAGTACTACTAGTATAAGTTTTCGATGATCGAATATCGAAACGAAAGACTTTCGAAAAATTTCCATACAAAAATGGTCGAACGATTCGATCGTTTGATTTGAGAACACTATTTGCACGCTAATAAGCGCTTATTAGCGTGCAATTAGCTTTCGATAAAACTCGTACTAGCCCCACAGGCCATATCTTTTAGCATAGACTACGTATAAGAATTTGTATTAAATCTATAAACAATCTTTTATACATTTATACAAACTATCTTTTATAATATTATTCTATATTCAAAATTTTCTACAAATATAATATTTGAATAAAAAAAGATACAAATCAATATCGTTTAGTTGAAATAAAATTTATGTTAATACGATGCAATATTATAATAATATGTAAAATAATGAATACACGACATCACCCACGCAACAAACAGAATAATATATTATTATCACGTCTGCAGGTATTAGGCGTGTCACTTGTCGTGTTGTCATTTTATTTTATTGTTGTTTATGGTCTCTTCATAATCTCATCACCATAATATTATATTTTTTATTTTACTTTTGTCTATGGAATTCTCTCCATTTTAGTCATTCCGACCACTGAGTACAAATATTATTAGAGAACTTATTTGGATGCGCGGAACCGAAAATTGGTTCCTTCATTAAACAGTCACATGACTGAAGATAAATTATCAATAAAAGTTCATTTTTATTTCATCCATTAGCACAAGATAACACAACAAGCCAATAGGTAATTCCTTTAACTAACTCTGTGTTAACACTAAAATATTAAAAACAAAAAATCGAATGTCACACACCGTTACTGACAAACGTCATACCTAGTTTGTATAAGCTTAACAGCAGTCATGTGGTACTTGTTGGAACCATGCGTAGTGGCACATTATTTTCTCTAGTATTATTTCTTCTCAAAGAATCCGACAGTTGTGACGAATTCAAAGGTTACTTTATTAACCCCGTTGGCACACCTTCGCTGCGTATTAGCCGAAGCGACGACGGTCACATCTGTCAGTTTCTGCGCGCCATGTTGAGAGTGAGATAGCATGCTCAAACCCGTACTGTTTTCTATACATTCATCTCTTTCTTGCGGTGTTTCGCCATAGATTACTTCAAATTGTATTCATACCTCCGCCTGATATTTCGCGGATCCGTGTGTTTCGCATTCCGCCCGCTTTTGAAGTTGTCAAAATCGACAGAATTTTGGAACGAAATTGAAGCGAACGTCATGTTTTCCATAGAAATCACAGATGGAAAACTTTAATTGCGTTTTGTTGTGGGATGGTTTGCAGAAGTTGGATGTGCATATTTTCTAAATTGTAAGTAAAAACGTTGTTAATGTTGTAATATTTAAAAATATATATGAAATGTGAAATAATATTGTGGTTTTAATTATTTATATTTCTCCAAAAAAACACAACCATAGAATACTTACTTATGTGCATTTTTCTCTTTCGCTACTCGTTTACCCGCTAATGTACTAACACTACCTGCGATTTCGCTTTCTGCAGTTCCGTGTGCCGCGATTCGCGGCGGAGGTGTGCTAACAGCCTTTAAACAGTGAGCAGCAATCGCGGATATTAGCTAGAAATAAATCATACTTAACATCTTCTTTCTTATAAATATGTAGCTATCTCTCTGCCTTTTCTAGGGTCGGCTGCCTTTGCGGTTTCATTGAAGGGCGATACGTGAAAGCTTGTATCGTCCTATATGTCTTTCGTCTATGTATCAACATCTTGTACGCGGTCTTTAAATTTATTTTTGGTTGCAATATAATCAAAGAGTTTTCATCTAAGAACTTCGTAGCCGACTTTTTGATATTTCTGGTTTTATCTCAAATCTGTAAGTGACCAATAAGCAGAACATGTGTTTTAGAAATCTTCATCTCACTTCTGTCCTCATATATTTGTTCCTGAGTTGAATTTACTGTGGCATCCGAATAAAGTTGCATTTTTATATCTCCTTTGCACTTAATCAGCCTTATGGAAAGCTGCAAAATACTGCGACAGTAGGTACTCATTTGTTCAAAGAGTATTTTCTATACATTGCAAAACACCAATTACTTCATCATCTGAAATTTGTAAATTTAAAAAAAATAAAAACATTGCCACAATATACAATAAACAAACTTTTCCACAAGATAAAGTATGAATACAGTGTATCAGATTATACAAAAAGAAGTAATACTGAATGTACCCACCTCAAAAAAAAATAAAGAATAGGTTTAAAAACGTTATCAAAACGTCAAACCCATTAATTCCCACGTATCACCATAAACGAATAATTTAGTTCATAGACAACAAATAAATAAATTATTATCTTTGATGTTTTCCTTTTTCTTTCTACCTTTATCTTTAATTATGTGTAATTATTTATCTGTGTACTAATTTTGATAGGGTCAAATTGGGCTAACTCCATAAAATATGATCATACCTTTCCATATAAGACATGAGCATTCAATAGGTGTATAGGTAAAAGATAAAATATGTAGTATTTGACCTAAAACGTTTAGTAACCGATGCCACCCATATGTGATTGTGATCATACAGCGCCTCTCTGTCACCCACGCAAGCGATGACATAACTTCTTCAATGATAGATCATTCCACATAAATTATCATTAAAAATAAACTCAAGCACCATAACGATTTGAACAATGTGACTTAAAAATAGAATTCCATTTATGTACCTACGTTCGATCCCGAGTAGATACGAGTGTGCAGTTCATAGCAAAATGTTGGGTATTTTTGTAAAATGCAAAGACAGGACAGACTATTGGACAGACTATTCCCAAAAATTATAGATCTGACGAATTAAACAACTCAAGCATTTCATTTTTTTATGACATTACGTACATTTCATCAATTCTTGCGCATTATATGCTTCTTCTTCTTCACCCTTGCCTTTGTCCCATTTACCGTTAACTTTGGCCCGTTCTCCTCCTCCTTAAATATTTTCTCAGAAAGCGAAAATTACATCGTGATGACTTTATACCACGTCTCAAAATATAAAGGAAAGTCGGGTTAGTGCGAACACTTATAACTCGAGATCGGCTGAACAGATTATTCCGATGTTTGATTTATTGAATTCTTTTCCGCTCCGTATAACAGAATAACTAAAAAAAAATGGATTAGAAATATTATAAAACATAATATTATTAAAGTTAGTATGGAACGGATTTCTTGCGACACCACCGCCATCTATGAAAGTCCCATAACAACACAATTTTTATTTATCTGACAACCATAGAGTTTCAAAATATGTACCAGCCCGCACATTATTTATAGACTTTCTTTCAAGCATTCAGAAATAATTTTTGACATTCAAACGTATAATTTTACTATAGGTAAATTACGAATTTCATAGTAAGGACTACATACAGAACAACTTCTGTCGGGAAAGCTCTTAATATATAAATCTTAAACATTGTTAAAGTTATTCATACATTGCAAAGCTCATTCCGTTTCTGCCTATGTTAAAAAATCCGACGATCTATTTATCCAAGAATCAACTACATCGAATATCATGATTTTATTGTTTTGTATCAGTATTCTTTCTCTTTTTCGGTTCTTTCTTTATTCCATTCACTGTGGATCATCATTATTTCTCTCAGAAAAAAAAAACAGGGTGTTTGTTAGCTTCACTAGTGCTTAATTAAATAGTTTACTTTTGAATTTCAACGATTTAGGTAAATTTATCTGATATGGATGTGTGTGTAATCCTATTATTATTATGATTGAAATAGCATTTCTCATTATGTTACAACCCCATGTTTAGAAGATTTTTTAATGGAATTTCAAAAGATTTTCTTCTGACTGAATAAGTAGTAAGGCAAAATGTATATTTTTCCTTGAATTTCCATTTAGTCAGACTTAGGTTAGTATAAACATCCAATTTAAAATTTTTTGAAAAAAAGTAATTTTCAGTCCTTCAAAATTCAATCATCAATCAATTCAATTCTCCCTTTTACACCCCACTCAGGGGCATAGGGAGGCAACAAGAGCTCTCCATTGCGCTCGATCTTGCGCAATGTGTATGACCTCCTCCCACACCATGTCCATGTCCCTCAGCTCTGCTTCGAAGGAGCGGAACACAGTGTGAGAGGGTCTTCCTCGTCTTCGGGACCCTGATGGGAGGAAGAACAGCGCTCTCCTCGGCCAACTGTCATTCGGCATCCTTAACACATGTCCCAGCCAAGTCCATCTCCTCCCCACAATGGTAGAGGTGATGGGCTCACGCTGGGTGCGCCGGCGTATAGCGTCGTTCGTGATGCGGTGGTACCATCTTACACCCAGAATTCTCCTTAGGCACTTCATTTCAAAAGCTGAGACTTTTTGTGCCTGGGCTTTGGTCAGGTGCCAGGACTCACACCCATAGAGGAGAATGGGCAACACACACGCATCAAACAGTTTACATTTCGTCTCGACACTAAACGCCGCCGCTTTCCAAATCTTGGTCATGTTGTTAAAGGCGCCACTTGCCATACCGATACGTATCGGGAGCTCAGCCCCGAGGTCACCAGAGGTGGTAATGGTTGCTCCCAGGTATTTAAATTTATCCACCCGGGAGACCTGGTGACCGTCTATGGTTATCGGTAGCTGTTTATCGGGGCAGGCATTACTCGCCATGAGCTCCGTCTTACTGGCATTGACTCGAAGGCCAAGGCGTGCTGTTTCGTCGCAGAGTCTTGAAACACTGCGCTGTAATTCCTCCACTGTCGTACTGAACAACGCTAGGTCGTCCGCGTACTCCAGATCGCACAGTTCGCCCATTAGACCATCTCTCTGTGTTATCGGTATACCTCTTGCTCCTTGCATGGACTTTCTCAAGAGGAAGTCCATGACAATAATAAATATAAATGGAGCCAGTACGCAGCCCTGTCTGACTCCCGTGGTGATCCTGAAAGCTTCAGTAGGACCACCTGGCGTTTTGACGCTACACTCGGAGTCTTCATACAGGGACTGCACCATTTTTACTATCTTCGGAGGTATACCGTACAGAGCTAAAATTTTCCATATCGATGGTCTATGTGGGCTGTCGAAGGCCTTTTCAAAATCTATGAAGCAACAAGCGACTGGAGAGTTAAACTCTTTGCACTGCTGAAAGATGCACCTGGCACAGAAAATTGGGTCCGTGCAGGACTTGCCAGGTACAAAGCCGCATTGTTGCTCTCTCAGGACAGCCATGATAGGCCCCCGAATGCGGTGTAGTAATATCTGAGATAATACCTTACCGGGAACACTCAGTAGAGTAATTCCACGGTAGTTTCCGCATTCAAGGGGATCCCCCTTTTTAAATATTGCGACGATGGATCCATTCCGCCAATCTTTTGGGCACCTCTCCTCTTCCCACGCCATTTTAAATATATCAAGAAGTGGTTGGCCAAGGGTGTCTATGCCTTGTTTGAGGAGCTCTGCGTGGATTCCATCGTCTCCTGGCGCTTTGTTGTTTTTCAATCTCATCACGGCCAGCACCATCTCGCTGTGGGTCGGCGGATCTTCACATATCCCAGTCGCCTGAGGTATATTCAGACCCGCCAACTCCTCCTCAAAGTTGTAAGGTGAGGAGGGTTCGGGGCGGTTCAATATTGACTCAAAGTACTCCCTCCATCTCCCTTTAATCAGTTCGGGGGCAGTGACAGTGGCTCCACGAGAGTCTCGTATTGCCGTCACGGGTCTTTTTTGACCCCTGCCCCCGACCTCCCGGGTGATTTCGAAGAGTGTCCTCGAGTCATTACCGAGTGCAGCAGACTGTGCTCGCCGTATCTGAGAGTCCAGGTGTCTTCTTTTATCTGTTCGTACAGAGTGCTTCACCTTGCGGCTCAGCTCCCTGTACTCAGACACCAAAGCGGCCAGTTTTTGAGGGTCTTTTTCGCTGTCTCTGAGGGTCTTAGCCTTCTGGCGATCTTCGATGAGACTCCAGGACCCATCGGACATCCATATTGGCCTCTTTTTATTCTTGTAGCCAACAGAAGAACGTGCGGATTCCATAACCGCGTCACGAAAGCTAGTCCAGGCTGACTCAATTGGGGCAGCTCCGGGTGAATCCTGCAAGGGGGCAAACCTTGTGCGTAACTCAGTCTCGTACGTGTGGCGACACTGAGCACTCTCTAACCTGCGTATGTCCAGCAGGCGAGGAGCAGACGATCTTGGCTGGAAATGGTGAAATTTGAATCTGAACGAACCCACAAGGAGTTCGTGATCCGTGTCCATGTCTGCTCCCCGGCAGGTGCGGACATCCCGCAGGTCAGTTCGGCTGCTAGCCCTTACCAGGAGATGGTCTATCTGGTTTTTCGTTCTTCTGTCGGGCGAGGTCCAGGTGTATTTATGGATATCCTTGTGGGGGAAGAGAGTTCCCCCTATTAAGAGTCCATGGAGCGTGGCGAAACCAATGAGACGGCTTCCGTTATCATTCATCACTCCTAAGCCATGCTTACCCATGACGCCTGGTCCATTCTGGGGGTCGTTGCCAACCTTGGCATTAAAGTCCCCCAGAACTATTAGGCGATGGCGCCTCGGAACATGGGACACAACTGCATCCAGACTGTCATAGAAACAGTCCTTAGCAGCCGCGTCCCCATCCTCAGTGGGAGCATAGCACAGAAGGACCGTCAGTGTTTCGCCACTCATCTTAAAGGACGCACTCATCAGGCGGTCAGAAACAGGCTCCCAACCAAGAAGGCGAGAGAAGGCATATTTACTTAAAAGTAGAGCGACGCCACGCATCCGTGCAGTCCGGTGGCCAGAGTGAAGCATGACATAATTGCCAGCGTCACTCTGCCCCGAGCCTGGGATGCGTGCCTCACTCAGCCCCAGGATATCTAGTCCATAATCTCCCGCCAACTTGGCAGCAACAAGCTCCCCGCCCGCCCTCAGAGTGCGGACATTCAGAGTCCCGATTTTTAAGCTCTTGTTCCTTAATCGAGCCGTGGTCAATACAGGGGGGACACCAGCTGCCTGAACCCCCCCCTGATGGGGTCCAGGCGTCCGAGGCTTAATTCTGTTGCCTTTTCTGACCGATTGTTTTAAGAACGTGAGGTGGTCAACCCCACGGTCCCGATCTGATTTTTCGATTTCCTGCCTCTTACAGGATGCTCGAAAAACCAGCAAAAAGAGCAGAGGTGCTATTCTAAGCCGGCAACCCCACGGCAATCTAAGCCGGCAACCCCACGGCACATCCCTTCAAAATTATAAAAGAAAAATTCTTCATACTTTCTTTAAACCATTCTAGTACCAGTTTACCTGTTTTTTGCTTCGTTATTATGTGTATTTTTTTACTGATAGTTTTCCAATTCTTAAAGAAAAGGTTAGTTTAGAAAAATATGTAGAAATGGCAAAAAATATTTGATCAAAACATTCTGTAGAATGTATACCTACCTACTATCCGAAAAGATAAAGGATGGTTGATATTTTCGGTAGAAAAATATTAACCCCAGTTCTCTGGGTAAATATTATTTCTACAATACGTTCTCCTGACAAGGGTCTCATCCCTTTCTGGGATGACAATTATTGATATTCATGAAGCCGGGGTATCTTCTCCTCCAGTAGAATGTAATAGAAACATCAACACTCCCATGTCCGTCCATTAGCTCCCATACTCTAGGAATTTCGCCACATTCTATTTACTTATCATTCACAAACCTATTCCGAAAACGTAATATTCGAGAGCCTTTTTTTACGGAAATGTTCACTTTTCCCATCATCTTCGCCGATTTCGAGAGAATCTCGAAACGAACTCTCGAAAACTAACAATTCATTGAATAAGAATCGAGTGTTGCAAGCTTAAAAAGGTGTTTTGTAAAATTAAGTCAAAATTATACAAAAAAAAAATATAGTTTTAATTTCATCCACGTTTAATTCTATGAATGAATTGTTCAACTGCTAACACTTTTCTATACATTTTTTTTTTAAATGAATCTGTGCTCACTCGAAGTGAACACAAATACACTTTATGACATCTTTCACAGTAAGCAAATGCTTGTGTAGTGAAAGCGGAAAATGGTCGACACGGCCGGGATTTGAACCCACGACCTCCGCACGAAGCAGTGCGAAAGCCGGCGTCGTAACCGCTGGTCTATCAACCACTACATATATGTATATGTGTCAGTATAGCTGACAGAACTGAATGCCTAGCCAAGCCCTGGGGAAGCAGTGTACGTACCTATACAATATGCACATATTATGAACGGCTGTCTTTGGATAGGACCACAGGACAACGCCTATCGGGAAGGATATAAAAAGACATGATTGAATAAAAAAACTTTCTGCTTTATTTAAAAACTACGATCAGTGGAAAAAATAGCTCAGCGATAGAAAATATTACGATCAAGCTGTCATCGAGATAGTTTAACGCATATTGCTTGATTGTGAGCTGATCTCTGTAGTTATTGACCTGCCATATTGGATTTAACGTCAACTGACAGTTGTTTCGAGTATACAAGAACGCTTTTTGTAATAAATACGCCGTATTTAAGTTTTTTCCCCGTCCAAATATGTGCCCCCTTTATATTTGGGTCCATTGTATTTTGCATTTTTATATGTAATAGGAAATTTAAACAAATAAAGCAAACATGGATTCTCGTAATCATTCGAGGGCTTACAACCATGATGCACCAACTAAATTTAAAAGAAATATAATGACGTTTTGAAGAAAATATTCAAAGAATACTTTTTAAGTAGGTACAATAAATATTAAAATTGAAGTGATCAAACATGAATGAGTTCATTTTGGCTGAAACATAAAGGTTTCGTATGATTTCATAAGGACTTGCCTATATTTTGATATAAAATAAATTATTAAAAAAATAAGGGTTCTATCCTGCATCAAAAACTCGACATCATTCAAATCTGGCATAGCGCATATTGGTTGTAAACACTCGCGTTGCCCGGCTACTAAGTATTTTGTTTGCTTACAACATTTTGTTTTAAATGTCATCTTCATACATAACAAACGCTGATCAAAATATATTTTTGTTATAAATTAAGTAAAAACTGATCAGTGAGCTATACATAATCTTAAGATTAACGATTTTTTTATAAGTAAGACGATTTGACTACAAGACGAAGAATGCTAAGTCGTTAATACGATTTTGATTTCTGTTGTTCCAGGTTTTCTCGGCCTCTACTCACGACTGCAGCTGTGCTGACTGTCATCATAATGATCATTGGAGTATTGGGAAACCTTCTTACAATCGTGGCCCTTCTCAAGTGTCCAAAAGTCAGAAATGTTGCTGCTGCGTTTATTATAAGGTAAGTCATGACGCACCCTAAAAAACACGTCTTGGTCCAGAGTGACGTTGTCCGTCAATCGCCGCGTCTCAAGATTACCTACTGTATTATGTTATCATAAGAGGTCTTCAATCTACAAAGATAGTAACCTTCTTTACATTCTATAAAAAATAAAGACAAGAAGACTGCTTTTCAAATGCCGTATCCCTTTTTTTTTTATTTAGTTGATCAAGATTGTTGGGTTGGCTGGCAGAGATCTTCTAAGATAAGTCCGCCCTTTGAAACTTTTTTTATTATTTGAATTTCGTTCCATTTTCAAAATGGGGTGTTTTTTTTTCCATTTTGTGCCGCTAGAGCCGCCCTAGTTAATCCGGTCTAATGTCAAATTCAGTGTTGCCAAAAGGGGTAATTTACTGTCATTTGGCCTATTTGGAACGAGAATCGGCGACGAAAAAAATTTAAAAGGCTCACAGGTAGCAACTTGGGCTACTTAGCGTTTGAAAAACGGCGTTGGCAACACTGGTCAACAACGTCAGACGTATTCTCAAAGAACTATTGCAAATCCACCCTTGAAGACAAATTCATACCTAGTGCTTTTGTGTGTGTATAGTGTAAAAGGACACACTATGGTTTATTTCGTAGAAAAAGCCACTTTTGCAATCATCAATAATTAAAACGTTAAATTGTTTAATTGAGAAAACAAAAAAGAGAGGAGATATTAGCATAATATTCATCAGTCAATGCTAGAGATGGTATGTTTGATAGCTGCTGTCATAATTTGACAATAGACCTGATTAGAAGCGCTGCCACCTGGTGTGTATTGTCGGAAGCTCCCCAGAAAACCTCCCATTGACATTTACGATTTTTATGGAGGACTTTATAAATTGTTTTTTATTCAATGAAATATATTTTTAGATTAGGTATTAGTTAATAATTCACATATAATATAAATATATGCAAAATTTTCATCATCATCATTCCAAAGACAGAAACTTGCTTACTTTACTTGACACAAAGATAAGTAGGTACAACAATATTATATTAGATTTTAATAATCAGTCTTCCTTGTGATATATTATTTATCTATGGCCTAGTTTCCAATTTCGAATTAAAGCTACGTTTCCGAACTCTAAAAAAAGGCTTTGAGAGTGCTAAATTATTTTTAGAATCCACCCGACGCGACGTCGGGTTTTGAAATATACTTACAGACTTTTTATATCATAAAAAAGTTTAGATAAGAACTTTTTTCATCTTACGTCTCTGATGGAATTTAAATGAATTTCTATTTATCAATACACGGATGTACGATTTCCAGAAAAATTCTCATTTCCTGCCTATTTCATAAAAAAAAAGTTTGATTTTCAAGACTTTTGACCTATTTATTGTTAATGAAATTGAACAAAATCTGCTATTATAGATAGATACAATAAAAACTAATAATTTATTGATACTCTTGGGGTTATGTAAAAAAAATCCTTCCTTTTGTCCTTTTGTGCTTTCTTCATATGAGCCAATAATCTTTTTTTTTTTTAATTTTTATGTATATATCGACTTTACTATTTACTTTTTATTTTTTATGTTATTTTATTATGTTTATTATTTTATTATGTTTTGACGAACCTAATGGTGATTAGTACCTACTATTTTCTTTTTTTTTTATGTGAGGCGCCCTTGAGTTGAAGATGTTTCACTAAACGGCGCCATAAAAGATGTCCAAGTATTATTATTTTTTTTTTAATTACCTACATAAGTTTAACTTCCTATCTTGCTACATATACATTAGATAACAAATGTGCTATCTGTAAATGGGTTAATTATTATTACTAACTGGATGCCCCTTCGAACTTCGCCCCGTTTTATGTTATTTAACACTAATGGTTTTTATTTGTGTGGGGCCGGTAAAAATAAAAATGGTCATTTACTCGCATTACCATCAGAATCTAATTTTCTCGAGTAACGTTTTAATTTGATCATTTTGAGTTTATTCGAGAATTTTGACAAATTTCAAACTTTTATCTCTATACCTATTTCATTAATTATTAAATTTCTACTTGTTGTATACATGGGGTTTTTCGACATGTTGAACATGTCGAGAATTCTCATGATTAAGAGTTTCGGAGACTTAAACATTCCCACATAATGGCGATCGTTGTTAACGTAAAGTGATCACACTAAGCCAGCCTTCGAAATAACAGTAGAAGACGGTCGTAAGCCCATAGTGGTTTGTTCCATTTAAAAATTAAACATCAGTTGTGAATTGTTAGAGTCATTAGTTGTTATCTATTCATTTTTGAGTTTATGATAAATGAATTACCTTTTAACCACTGTTATTCCGACCGATGCATCTGTTTATATTTTGCATCAGCAGTCTGTCAATCTCATCAACTATCAAACAACTGACAGTTCACCCAAATTAATTTCAAAATTGGAAAAATAGTAGGTATATTATAAAAGTACAACGAAGGTTACCTACTTAGAGTTTCCTTTCAATTTCTCATTATTCACACAACTTTCTTATTTTTTTCTTTCATAAGAACCTTCTCTTGATAAAAGCCAACACGACAAAAAAAGAATCAGCGAATCGGTCCAGCCGTTTAAGCGTGATGCGATGACCACGGAAAATAGCTCTCCATTTTTATACATAAGAAGATAGAAATTCTCTGGCAAAATAATGCTATATTTATTATACGAAAATGTACCATATTTAGGGGTTTTTCTTTAAAATACTCCAATCCTACGCTATTAATTTTTTTTTATACAAATGACAAAAACAATCCAAACATACGGAAAAAATAAATTTAGTCGGAAATCGATGGGTTATGTTTATGATAATACATTAAATTCATGACAAATGGACGAAGCGCCTGGAATCCCAAAGAGATCCCGGACGAACCCGACTCCGATTAAGAGATGATCTGGCAAAGATTGTGGGTCGGAAATGGATGCAATATAGAGAAGAGTGGAATAAGCATGGAAGAGACTTACGTTCAGGGGTGGACGGTTCCGGACTGATAAATGAAAAAAAAAATTTAAAACATGTATCCTTGGCCGAAATTATGTGGTACTTGATTAGAGGACAATCGAACAATTGAAGACCCTTTTCTCTACCTGTCGTCCAGCGGATTTTGCTGCCAGTCTTACCATAATATTTCGGCAAAATTTGGTTTAAATGGAGTCTATTCACACAACACAATAAATAATTAACATGTTTTACTTGAGACTTATTTCCCACTACACCGCCATCTTTTGGATTATAATTATTTTTAAAGTTATGCAATTATTGTTTTTATTAAAACAAACTTATGGCCCGTCGAACTTCATCCCGCATCCGAATCATGATTAATTATTACATAATGCAATTAAATTGTTGCCAATTTTAATTCTGTTTTTATTTAATTCATGTAATGAGTCAATTTTTTTTTAATCTGTGCAAGGTGGAAGTTTGACTGGCTGGTTAGCTGGTAAATAATACCTAATTGGCGTAGGCTTTTAATGAGTTTTTTTTTTGGTTTATAATAACTTATTCCTACATTACTATGATTTCAAATACGTGACTGTATATTTATTTATGTATCTTAATAATATAATAAATTAATAAATATTTTCGAATATCTGTTCCAATCGAAGCTAAAGCAAAGGGATCTTGATAAGATAAAACAAATTTGTTGCTTTTATAAAATTTCCCAACCTTTTAATAAGAGCATTTAAATATTTCCATATGTCAATTTCGCATATTTTTGGAAATAATAAATTCATTACCTATCAATTAGTAAATTAGTATTATAAGTACCTAAATAGGATAAGCCGATAAGCTATAAATAGCGGTATGTGAATTGTTTCCGTTTTATTTTAAATTCGATTCCGTTCCAAATTATCCGTAATGTAGATAAGTAATATAAAAACGTATAATGTACCGAATTAATTCTACAAGCAGTAGTAAAAATAAACTTTTATCGAGCTTGAGACGTTTTAACGGATTAGCGAGTCTTTACTGTGATCCGAAATAAGACTTCTCTCTGACCCACTTAGGATTCGGAATGACCCGGGTCACGCTTACCTGGAAGACACGTTCTTAATGTCACGTCCGGTTTCCGAAAATACCGTCTGATTCGCTAAAATTGTTTTACTTTTTCGTTTACCCGCTTTCTTCCTTAAAGACGTCTACTGATTTAAAATATTATTTGACAAAAAAGAAAAGAATCCGAAATTGACATTACGTAAAATTCAATACTTACGTGATTTATTGAAATAAGTGGTTGGTAGCCCAGTGGTCTCAATCGCCGGCATCATACGATCGTAGGTTCGAATCCCGGCGGTGCCGACCATCTTGAATGTTTTCGTGCATTTGAATGTGCATACGCATGCACAGGTAAAACAGGAACCCGCTTTCCGACATGCCCATTAAAATGCATTGATGCATCAGAAAAATTATTTGCGCTGATCGGCGCCGGTCGGAATAGGTGTTCTTTGTGTTTTCACACTCTCACGACACAAGCTTTAAGTCAAAGAGTGCATTTGTTTTCACTTCGAGTGAGCACAGATTCTTTTAAAAAAAGTCTAATGTTTATTTATTTCGAACAATATATAGATACCTACGTAGCCCGTTTCTATCATTTTTAATTTATATGTAAAATTGGGCTTAGTAGTTGAAGTAATTAACTATTTATTTATTTTACAAAATTACAATATAACACCATCAGCATGACAGCTTTCGCCTTTGCGCTGATGGTGTTCAAACATTATCACAAATCCAACAAACCAATTTACCATTAAAAAGACAAACACATAACTGAAACATTACAAAACAGAATAGGTTCAACAGAAAATAACACAAACAATGCATATATAACATTTAAGTAGGTAATGGGCATAATAATATTATGAGTGGGCGTATTGAAAACGGCGAGTTAAAAATAAGGATTTTGAACATCGAGATTCGAGATATTCAGAACGAACAGTAAAATAATTAATTGCAGCTCATATTATGGTCTTCAATATCTGGCATATAATATTTTATTCCCAATGTGCTACGTTATAACTGAATCATTGAGCAATGAACCACAGGCTCACCATATCTGAAATCGGTTTTATAGGCCACTCGTATTATGTTCGCCCAGTCAGTATTTTTTTCACCAAAGTTAATAATTTGTTCGGACATTTTGAATTTGATTTGATAAAATACCTCTGTCTCTCAGTGTTAGTGGCTAATTTTACGAATTTTTAAAGTATATTGAAAGTATATTTTTCGCACAGATATTAAAACACCGCTCGTTTAAGTATTCAAGTATCTCATTAACAATCATCCTATTTTTTTTATTCGCCCGTTTAATTATATTAGAGGCTTCATGATGATTGAACTACTTAATATAATATCTATCAGGTCTGGAACAATACAACCTTAATACCGGAGCTCTGCGCCTTTCAACAAACATTCGCAAATCCTTCCTTCCTTTTGTCCCGCTGAAAGACGATGATGCGTACAAGGAAATGGAATTCCGCATGCACAATCCAGTATTGTAACAACTTAAAAAATATTAAAGCAAAATGTATGGAGAAATCAGCTTTATATTTATTATTTATTACAGTAAAAATAAACACCACTCATCATAACAGCTTTCGCCTTTGCGATGAGTGATGACAAAACAAACAATAAAATAAAACAAAAATCATATTAAGAAATAGATAAAAACTAGAAAACAATAAATAATTACCTATTAATAGTAATAATTTTATATAATTAATAATACAAATATACACACATAAAATAACAAATAAATATAAAAATGCATTGAGGCATCATAAAATAAAAACAATTTCGCCAAAACAAAATTATATTTTGCATGGTTGCAACACCGCGTCCGATAGAACGCACTGTGTAGTGTGTTAGTAGTGAGTGTGCATCGCAGTACCAAACATAAACCATCGATACATCGACGATCCACGCCCGGCACCGCGATACAAGTCAGTGCGTATTATATGAATTAAGTATCATGATAAAAAACAATTTTAGCCAAATGAAAAAAATATATACATAAAGTTTTTTTTTTGCATCTTGTAAAATTTACTTGCATTAAAATTAAATAGATAACAAATAAAATCAACAACTCAACTTCACGCACGGCTACATGCAATAGACTACTAATTTAATAAAAGTTGAATCATTTGGGTAAATTGATTATAACCTACATGAAATATATCGATATGTTCAGACAAATAATTAAGGATTTGGATGGATCTAGCGATTGGAGAATTAGCAATTATGTACATATGTACGATTATGTACACACAAGCTTATAGCTTTAAAACTCTGGACTGGGAATCGAATCCAGGACCTGTTGATCTGAAGTCCTAGGCTATCTAGATCGGCAATGTTCGAGGACATCCATGTTCTCTGTAAACAACCTTCAAAATACATGCATCGGTCCGAATATTATTGTTAAATTTGTAGTTTTTCAATAAAACATTATCCACATTCGAATTCAATATTGATTCAACGACTGTTGAGAATGCTCATCATCATCATCATTGGCGCTACAGCCCGTTGTGAGCCTTGGACTCTTCAAAAATATATTCCATTCTTCTCAGCCCTCTGCCGCTCTCCTCCATTTCATCATTCCAATTGCTCCAATGTCGTCTCCCGTGTCATCCAGCCATCTTAATTTTGAAGAATTATCTAACAGCTAATGACTCTAAAAATTCATTACTGATGTTCGATTTTTGAATGGAACAAACCACCACGGGCTTAGGACCGTCTTCTACAGTTGTTTCGAAGGCTGGCTAAGTGTGATCACTTTACGTTAACAACGTTCGCCTTTAGGTGGTAATGTTTGAGTCTCCGAACCTCCTAATCATGAGAATTCTCAACATGTTCAACATGTCGAAAAATCTCATGTTTGCAACAAATAGATATTTAATCATAATCAATGAAATAAAGAGATAAAAGTTGGAAATTATTGAGAACAAGAGAGCAACCAAATTTTAAGACTGCGACTGCTGTCTTAATTTAGGTCTGCGTCTACTCCTACGACCATCTGGATAGGTAAGTATTTGGGACATTTTTGGGATACGATCATCACTTGTACGATATTATTACGTTCGTCATTATAGTGCCTGCATGGAGGGAATGATAGTATTAGATAATATTGTGTCATGTGCATTAAAAAGTTCACGAAGAAATTATTTTGAAGTTTAATGCACATGACATAGTATTAGATAATTATGTCATGTGCATCAAAAAGTACACGAATAATTATTTTGAAAATTTTTGAGTTGTTGCGTTGTGGACCATCCCCTGCGGTTACATGATACTAACGTAGTTCATTTACGAAACGGGTATGAGTCATTATATTATTTAATTTTAAGCTGTACCTTCATTACTAACGTGTAGAAATTTCGGGAAACGAATGAAATGTATGTGATCTGACATTTCTAGAGATTACGGGAATTAATATTACTCAAATTGTGTATTCTTGATACAATTACTGGATGCTTTTCCTACTCAACCCAGGTTTATTTTACATACATGTACCAGCAGACATACGGCGCGTTGCTTCCACAATAGAAAATAAAATACATTAAGGCCCAACGCATCAATCAGTGGATAGATAAATATATCTTACAGAAAAGCCTTTCTTTCAGATATTTGCCGCATCAATGTGTAGATATCGCATATGTTTAGGATATCCGACGCCATTTTTAACAAGTGGTACCTTCTGTTGGACAACGATTTATCTCTAAGGTGGCTGTCAAAATAGCGTTCACTGACGTTTATAAACTCCCGTAACGCCGTGAATGTGAAGAACTTTTGACTAATTTTTCCATAAACCATAATGATAATTATATACATCTTCATTAAAATAACGAGAAAATATACATATTATAATGAATTATCATTTTGAAGCTTCGAACAAATCATATATTTCTTCAATTTCGATCGACAAAAAATACCAATTTGCCGGTTCTCAAACAAACAATTTGGAATAAAAAATCTAAATTGTGATCGAAATGTTGTTAAATTCTCAACCTTTCTGTTAAATCATTGTAAAGTTTCATGTTTTAGAAATAATATTACAAAATTATAACATGAAAAACAAAAAACAAGATTAGAACCTAACCTAAATATTTGGTTCAATACGCATTAATTGTCAAAACAAGACTTCACCTGACATCAAATCTGGCGCGAAAAAGCAAATCCATAGATATTTCTATGGAATCCATACCTAGATATTTCCATAGAAATCAATAGATTTCTGCACAGCAACACTGTTATCATATAGATATCTATCTATTGGATAGTTTTCAATTGATGCGGCCATCATATTCTAACATGACTATGGCTAACAAGAACTTTTATCTACATATTGATGCGTCGGGCAATTGCGTCAAACTAAGATTAACTTCGTCTTTTGAAGTTTGATGATTGTCTTTTGTCAATTCTCCAGGGTGCAAAGCATACTGTCTATACGCCACAAAATGATCTCTAAGGCAGCATGATTCACTTTTTCTTCTTCTTGATCGTCTTCTTCATTCCTGAAAGTCGTGACCAAATTCCAGTCTGGTCTCCGCATCCCTGACGATGTTACTTCATTCACTTAAAGATTTTTTTTTTAGAAAAGGATAACCTTTAAGCAGCGTGAAAACTACCCCGGATAACGGACGACTGTTTTTTACCGGATTAATTATGATGAATTTATCCGGTACACATATATTATTCATTATCACTGCGAATCCGGTAAATACAATAGGCGTTATAGTATGGACTTTGAGTCGGACTCAATGCTAGGAAGACCTTTTAGGGGACAAAAATACTAAAATAAAAACAGAACAGTATCATATCCCTATATTATTCTGATACTACGTAGAATTTTTTTTTTCAAAATCTGTTATTTCCGAGATTATAGGGTGTAACAAACAAAATTTTATATATTCGTATAGATTATTTTGTATGAATTTATTTTATTAATTAGTGTGAGCTCACATTACCTGTAACAAAGCGAATACATTAACCCTTTCCATTTATTACACGCATTTCTGGCTTGTTCGTATTGAAACGAGCGTTAAATATGCCTCGTTTATTTCAACACGCATTAATCAAATCTTAGTATAAAAGACAAATCAGTAAAATACAATAAAAAATAAATAAGTAGTCATAAACAATAATTATACTTACCAAATTGTTTATTATGTTAATTGTAATTTTTTGTTATTATTTTTTTATTTTATTACTGTTGTATTATTGTTTTAAGTTTTGAATTATGACGGCTTATTGAAAAATAAAAAAAATATTTTTACACGATAGCTTGAATGTGGAAATGCCAAGTAACTGCATGGTGTTGGTGTTGGTAGCCCAGCGGCTAAGACGCCGACATTCGTGTACGGTTTCGTTCGGAGGTCGTGGGTTCGATGTCGGATACCGACCAACCTCCTCTTTCACGATACAAGTTTTGAGAAACTTACTGTGAAAGAGTCAGAGAGTGTATTTGTGTTCACTTTGAGTGTGATTGAACCCAGAGTGGTTTGTTAAAAGGCCATTTTAAATTATTGTTCGCGTGGGAATTTTGGAGCTCGTTGGAAGCACAAGATCCCAATGTTCCAAGAAGAAGTTTTTATGCTCCAACTAGTTCAAGGCATCGAATGAAATGGATGTCCAGTCCAACTCTACAATTTTTAAATCCCTCTTACAATAGCACACCGATCCTTCGTAGATTATACAGTATAAAAATAAACATTTATTTACTTTGTTTCAGTTTGTGCGTGGCTGACTTCATATTCTGTCTGGTGGTCTTGCCATTTGCCATCTCACAGTTTATCTACGGCACCTGGAGCCACGGGAATGCTCTCTGCACCATGATTCCCTTCATGCGATATGGAAACGTTGGGGTTTCCCTGCTCAGCATAGCGCTCATCACCATCAATAGGTAAAAAATTGTTTCTACCTTAAGACTTTCAACCCAACTGATTTGCATCAAAATGATTTCTAGAAAGATAATACGAAGATGCGGTTTTAGACCTATTAAAAGAAGTTTTAAGACCTTTACAACGAAGGTTTTAGACCTCTAAACGATATAGCCTTTCCTAACGTGGTAGAACATACCGGATATCGGTTATTTACAAAAACAAATTCACGTTTCTTGCTTGACAGATACTAAGTCTAATAATAATTACTAAATACATGCGATCCCTTCGTCAGTCTGAGAAGCATAAAACAGACTGTCAAAACACTTACATGTCATTCTCATCATCAATTCATTTTTGAATTCAGATTAATTCATAGTTCCATAATTTGAATCTGTTTCGAATTTGAAATTGACCAATCAGACTAGATCATTATTTCAATTCAAATTGGTTCTCTTTTTTCTAGGTATATAATGATTGCTCATCACGGCATGTACGCCAGAGTTTACAAGAAGACTTGGATAGCAGCTATGATCATCTTCAGTTGGCTCTTCAGCTACGGGATGCAAACACCGACACTTCTCGGGATATGGGGTGAGAAGGAATTCAAAATATTTTATTTAAATCTCGGATATGTTCTTTTTAAGGAATTGTCCTAGTTTTTTGGGACTCCGATGACCACCTTTTCATCCATATCTTTGGTAGTTACTACGTTTCAATACGACTGTATAAAATTCTCCAATTCGTCCTCAAAGGAAACAAAAAATGCATAATCATTGAATGTTTTTCAGGTTCATTCGGATACGATGTTAAATTGGGCACTTGCTCAATCAACGTAGACAGATGGGGCAGATCTTCTAAAACAGCTTTATTCGTCATTGCTTTTTTGGTTCCGTGCGTCATCATCATCATCTGCTATGCAAGAATATTTTGGGTAGTACACAGGTGAGAAACTTCCACTTTAATTTTTTGGCAAAAGTTCTTTCGTTTTTTTTTTTTATTTATTGGTTAAAGGGGTGTTGAATTGTCTAGATTCTTCTTTGGTACCTCTCTATTTTGATCTGAAAACGGAATGTTGGTCCTTCCCCCAAAGATTAAAATAGTCTTTTTAACAGTATTTTGCAGTCTGGTATTTGATCGCTGGCAGTGGCAGTCCTTAGGTACATCAGCTGTCATTCGTTTAAAAACAATCTTCTCGGATTTCCCTATCTGGCAACATTCTCGTCTTCACATGAATTGGATCTCAGTTTTTCGCTTTCGGATAATAGTGCCAGATATATTTCGGAGTATTTTCAAATCAATGGTTCTAAGCTAAGAGGTTGCGTTGTTGAATTTATGGCAATGTGCCGATTGGCCCTTTACATCAACTGACCTCAGATTTCATACATTTAAAGATGTATATTATTGCCTCCAATAGTTTTTAGAGGGAGAAGCGTAGAGAGCGAATCATGAAAGAGTGTCAATCTCACAATATAAAAACAAACATATGCAAGATTTGGCTTTATGAATTGGCTCTACTCTAAATGTTGGAAAACAAATACGCAAGACTTCACAATGCTCCGTTGTGCAGGTGATATTGAAGTCAAAGCGTGCGTTTTATTTGCTCTCTAGAACTGTTTTCCCTTCGTGCATGTGTGTGAATTACTGTTGTTTCACTTCAGTTTGTCACACGCACCCCTCGAAAAATACGCGAAGTTCTGAAAAAAATCTTTCTAATGTAGAGGGGAAGTCGCAGTTTATGATGTTTTGAAGAAAAAATATGGATGTCTTAGTTTTGGTTCACAAGAACAATCCCATTTTGTTTTCCATAATATCCTGTGATTAAAGTAGTCTTTTGAAGACATAAAAGTTTAGAATTGTATCAATCAATCGCTTCTCCCTTTTACACCTCACTCGGGAGGTAACAAGAGCTCTCCATTACGCTCGATCTTGCGCAATGTTTATGACCTTCTCCCACATCATGTCCAAATCCCTCTAGAATTAGAATTAAGAAGAAGAATTGTATAGATATGATTATTTGCAGTACTTTTCTCTCTTCAGTCACCCTTTTTATGCCGTCTGATTGATCTTTTCCCTGGTCAACGTTGCTATTCCAGATGGAAATCCGTCGTATCTTTTCCACTGACTTCCCAATCTATGCCTTTTGCGTTACCTAAGCATTATTACGTTACCATTGTCTTATACTCTCTAATGACCATTATTAGTTATTTCGTATCCCGGAAATCTTGATCAGTCAATAACGACCCTTAATACTTAGCCCATAATTCAAACAACTTTTACTCTATGGTTTTACAGCTTATCATATCTATTTTTTTGGCAAATAATTATCTGTTACTGCTATTTTGATACTGTTCTGTGTTTTCGTCAGCTGTAAATAATTGCACTAAAGTGGTATAAACTTGGTTCAAGACCATGTCCTCTCTACTATGGCATTTGATCAGCTCAAGAGCGAATAAACCCTACACCCATTTTTTGAAAAGGATGATCGCGGCCGAATCGAAATGCAAGTATGAGTGTATTTCTAGAGGAAGGAAAATGTTCTCGAAAATTAAGCATGCCATAAATGTATAAGATTTTATGTATACCTACTTTACTAGGCGCTCCATATTTTTGTCTGCATAATTTGTCCAAACACGATAAGGATTTGATCTGGGTTAATCAAAAGAGGTCGTTTAAGAGATTTTCATGAAGAATATGTACTTTTATTACGACATTTTTAAGAAGATAAAAACAAACAAACATCATGTTTCATATGGAATCGAAACATTCATTTTGAAGTGGTTGGTACCTTGGCAGTTACGAGGCCGGCTTTCGTACTGTTTCGTTCGGAGGTCGTGGGTTCGATCCCAGGTGCCGACCATCTTCCTCTTTCACGACACAAGCTTTAAGTAGCTTACTGTGAAAGACTCAAAGAGTGTGTTTGTATTCACAGAATCATTTAAAGAAAATATGATATCATCTATAAATTAAATCTAAGAAATGATAAAATAGTTAGAATGATAACATAATTGCGATTGATGACATGGTTAATAAAAAGGCAATAATTACTAATTAGTGGCTTTCATTCTGGTCAAATAAATGTGTTATTTTCTTTATCAAAAAGAATAAAATGTATTGATAAAAATACGGTAGGTACCTATCTGTTTCAGAATGTAACCATTGATAATAATCATTATTATGGACTTCAAAGAAATTAGGTGGGTAGGTACTAATTATTATTCGAAT
Organism: Mystacides longicornis; assembly: GCA_963576905.1. Classification (NCBI taxonomy): domain Eukaryota; kingdom Metazoa; phylum Arthropoda; class Insecta; order Trichoptera; family Leptoceridae; genus Mystacides; species Mystacides longicornis. Next base: position 12,514,899 of record OY756437.1, read on the forward strand.
GAAATACGTAGTGGAGAATAAGAATATTCTCAAAATTCATAAATCAGAAACATCAGGAAGGAAGTCATATTCCAACTCAAAAACAATACCAGGTAGGTACCTACCGCAACTAGTCGCAAGGTATCTCTATACAATTCCTATAAATACCAATGTGGATTCCTGACTGTTGTATAGCCAGCCCACCATACCGATATTCTGAGGTTTCATTTACCCTTGCAGAGGCTTTCATTGTTATTACAATAATATACCTATTTACCCCTATTGGGTGTGCCAAAAAAACGTGAGAATAAATATCTCACTGCTTTTGATATATGAAATTAGTACTACCCGAGATTTCAGTCTAATATGAAATTGAACAGAACTAGTTTACAAAAGAATGCCCTTAAATGTCTTACGATTTCAATTATTTCTAAATTACCATATTTTTTCTCGATATTAATATGAGAAAAAGTATGAGAGTAACATTCTTGCCCTTTCTGATTCGTGAAAATATGACATACTTCACAAGAAAAGCGAACATATGACGTAGGTACCTACTTCACAATAAAAGCGAAAATAATATGACGTACTTCACAATAAAAGCCATCTCTGCTTAAGCCTTTCGTGGGTTTTTCATTAGATATAGGTATTTTTGAGAGCAGACGTTTTGCTCGATCTCTGAATATAGCTATTTTAACTTTGTTCTTTCTTCTTAATTTAGGCCTTGTGGCTGTCTTCCATTAGGTTTGCTGTTGGCCGTCTGGAGGAAGTCTGGAAGAATGGATTCTCCTCTTTTTAACGTTATGTCTTATAATCAAAGTCCAAAGTTGGTTAGGCTTACGCTGTGTTCAGACTATGTAAATTTGCTGGATAGGAGCTAGAAGATTTGGTTAAAAACGTATTACTGCATCTCATGAACATTCTAAGATGATTGATAGATAAGATAAAAACGAACAGTGTTTTTAATACATTCTTCAATAATATTGATCTTCATAACCTATCTCTTACTATGTTCAGGCAAAATGTAAGAGCACACCCGACGTAAGGGCAATTACTTTTCCTCTTTCAACTTCCATATCCCTTGTTCCTGTTCCTCACCCTAGGTCTTCATCCATTTACCCCAGCTGAGCCTACATATTCGTTTTGTCTTTTATTTCTTACCGATTTGCTGATTATGTTAGCGTTTAATTTCCTGTGTTTTTGTGGTTCATAAAATTTGTGTAGGTAATTATTTTATGTATCACCATTGTCAGCATATCTGTCTTGTAAAAAAAATATTTCAATAAAACCAATTTTCTGAAGATGTTTATTGGGTTATTATAAATAAATTCTACAACCTGTACAAACCGTTTTGGCATGATATAGCTTTTTAAAGGCGTTTTATATAAATAACTGGGATGGGAAAAGAACAATAGCCTTGAATTTTACAGCCTTTTTGTGTGAGACTAAAATGCAGATCAAGAGTCTCTCTGAAATAGTCAGCTTTTTGTGTATGATAAGAATATGGAGACCCGCAAAGGTTATAGCGTCACCATCATATACGGGCACTCCGCCGTCTCCGAAGTTACACCGCAGATGTTTTGGAGGCTTCGTGCAAACTTTTTGAGCTGGCAGTCGTGAACAAAGTATTTTCTGCACAACTTCGCACTCATAGTCGGAGTCACTTCAATTAGGTTAATAACTCGAATGCCGAAAAGTAATGACTTCCAAGGATGCGAGAGTAATTGGGTGACAGTTGACTGAATATTGTTTTCGTCCATATATTGTATTTTATCATAACTGTTGTCTGTTCATGCATTACAAATAAATAAAAAAATAAATAAAAAAAACTTTTAAACACTTTCGTCTAGTTACATTATTAGAGTTTTAACAAAAGAACTTCTTGCGTACGCCAATTATGGGACACTCGACAGGTAGTTCCTGTAGGTGGAACTTGTCGTCTTGAAAACGGAACATAGTAAACCCACCAGAAAATAAAACAGACACGTGATAATAATAATATTTTGCGAGGAGGGAGGAGGGAGGAGGGGTTGAGGGTGGTTTGTTGTTGTACGAACAGACAGTTTGCTGCATTGGGCGCATCTTCCTTGTCTGCAAAATATCATTGTGGTGACCCAACGATTCTTTCAAAATATACATTCATTTAAAAAAAAAAATTGTACATATTTTTGCTATTTTATCTCGTTGATTTTTTCACTATCTGTATAGTCTCATTATAAATTCCCATTATTATGGTCGTGTTTAGTTCATGATAAGTAATCGATATTTACAAAATATTTTCTTTCTAAATGTAAAAAAAATATTTTTTTATAGGATCGTAAACAATAAAGCGTCCTAAAAATTGTCTAATATAGCTATTTGTATATTTCCATTTTGAATTTTAAATTGTTTAGAATGGTCAGAATACCATTTCTATCTATGTGATTTATAACGTCCCATTAGAGATGTTAAAATTATAAATGGATAAAACACATCCGCTTTGTATGATAATGACCAAGATGATTAGAAATATATTCAATTTAGTTTAAAAAAATCCTAATTTTTTTAATTTTCTAAGATGTTTCAAACTGTATATGTTTATTGTGTTCAATTCGTTGTTTCCAGTTTCATGAATTATTAATAATAGATTTATTTCATTATGTTTTAGAAACTATTCAGTGCAATGCTGATTTTCGTTTTATATGGTTTTTCTCGATTTAAATATTCGCAAATTACTAACATAGTATCCGCTATACGGAAATAAATGATTTATTTGGCAAATGCTAGTGAGATAATAAATCCAAAAATAAAAAATGTATATGTGTCCTTATGCCAATTTAAATGTGTGTTTATATTATTGTATATCTGCCTAGTACTTATTGTAAAAATATTTGATTTGGGAAATAAAATAAAATAAAAATCAATAAAAAAATATTTTTTTTATACCGATCTCAGTAGCATAGTGGACTTCAGATCAAGAAGTTCCGGGTTCTATTCTCGGTCGGGTCTAAGTGTTTTTTCACTTGAAATTTCTACCCGGAGTCGGCCTGTCACAGGTGGAACGGGATCAGTTGAATGGAAAAATTGGCTCTGGCAATAAATTTCATTTCCTGAAGACTTTAGCCAGGTATGCCTACTTATATAAAGAAGTGTAAAAGTATTGTTCACATTAACCAATTTTAAAACTGAATCCATACAAACAAATTCCGCATTTTATTTCGGTATTTTAACCTATTTTTTCAACACATAGAACATGGGAGATCTAAATTCAAAAAGAAATATGTATCGCTTTGAAGTGTGGTCGTACGAGTCGCAGCAGACATTTTTGAAAAGAAAATCTGAGAATTGGAAACACTTCCTGTCAGATTTCCTGAAATTCTAACCTATTTCTGAACCCAACACTGCCTCCGCAGCAAGAGTGCGATTTTTAACATATACCCAGCTAATATTATTATTAGTCAAGCAACAACACCAAGCAGAAACAAAATAATATTTCACTTCCGTATTGGTAAAACTCTGCATTGAATAAAACGTCTACGTAAACATAATATTAAAACATCAAAGAAATATAAAGTTGGTACCTACTTAAAAAATATTACGAACCATACAAGTCGTTTATTTTTTTAACTAGGGCAACACTAAAACGTTTATTTCCTCCTTTTTGAATTCGTATTTAGAACGCATTAATAATTTATTTTTATTTTCAGTAAAAGCATTTTTTTTTCTATTGATCTTTAAGAGGTTTCATATACTAACATATATTTTTTGAATATATTATGAATATTGAATTTAAAAGAGAGTTATTTTGTTATTTTGTATTTCCTGAATGACTTTTATTGTACGTTTGGCATATTTACTAGACTTAAAACAATGCATAAGTAGGGAAAAATAACGTTTTTACTTATTTTATGAATACTTTATTCTCAAATCTAAATAATTAAGTAGGCTTTGTAGATCTTATCGTTCTTTTGTCTCGTCAGCAAGGTTTTTGGCCTGCCCTTAACCTCTCTATTGCACCAGGTGTCGTATCGCTGTGAAAATTACATTTTGTAATATCCTTTCGTAAATAATAAACAAACATATTATGTCGTTCATGTGAAATATGAGTTATGTGAAAATTTTATTGCAAGCAAAATTACTCTTATTTGCAAATTTTTATTCTGAACTCTTTTACTCATAGTATACCGACCTTGGTAGCCTAGTTGTAATAGCGTGGACTTCAGATCCGAGGTCCCGGGTTCGATTCCCGGTCGGGTCAGAGTTTTTCTAAGTGTTTTTTCACTTGAAATTTCTACCCGGGGTTGGCCTGTCTCAGATTGGACGGGACCGGTTGACTGGAAAAAATTGCCTCAGGCAATAAGTTCCGCCGGCTATACTGACACCTTTGTATAGAAAAGTGTCTATGAGTTCTGGGCTACCCTAGGTTAGCAGCTTTTTTTTAATTTGCACTAAAACTCTATTTTTCTTAATTGTTGTTTCAAATCTGTGGATTTGTTGGCGAAAATCTCTTCCATTCTTGTCGGTTCTCCGCTATTCCTTTCAGTTAAATTTATGAACTCACTGCATGTCCTGGAATATCAGTTGTAAATACTCACGCGTCGTCTACCAATTAAACCCTCGACCATTCCCTTCAAAATTGTACCCAGTAAATTTTCGTATCTCATTACATGTCCCAGTCATCTCGCACGTTCAATATTTGCTATTGCTCACAAACTCTTGCGAGAACCTCATGGTTCGTGATAATAGGTACCTATTATGTTCTCCCCAAGATATATTTTTAAATTCGGCTATTCGTCCACATTTCTAAGGCCTCCAGTCTTTTCCGTTCTCTTTTGCCGATACGCCAGGTTTCACATCCATCTTAAAAGGTTTTGAAAGTTTCAGGTCTTTTTTGCTGGATTCAAAGTACTTTGATATCTTGTTTAAGGCGAGCCTCACTTGGCGGACGTGTCTGTCTCTATTTTTGCACGCCCATCCCATGTGATACTACTTACAAAATAAATAAACATTTTTGTATTCTTCAGTATGGTCCCAGACATTGAAATGTTCATTCCTGAATCCTGATGTTTGTCTTTGCTCACTATTACCTATTACTTTGGTCTTGTCTCAGTTTATTTTCATGTTACAGTTTTCGTTCAGTACATTATCCATGTTATCTAAAGTTTCCCTATGTTCTTCCTCACCATCTGCTATCAAAGCATGTTCGATTCTTCTTCAACTTCTGCGTCTGCGTCCTTTCTTCTCTTGGATCTTTATTTTCCTAGGAAGTGGATGTCCAGCTATCCCTCCACCTCTCAGGTGGTCTGCTTGATGGTCGTCTGCTTGTTAGTATACCTAGACTCAGTTGCTATTCTTATAATCCTTTCAGGATCTGCTCTCTCTACGTGATCTCTCCAGAAACCCCTTCTACATCTACCCTCATCGCACAACATCCTGGACATTGCAGGTCCTCTTATTATCGGAGTTCCTTACTCTGTCCCGGAGTCTTGTTCCTGCACTGGGGCGGAGAGTCTTCATCTCTGTTGTGCGTAGGAGGCTCACTAGCCTTGTTGTATCGTCTCTTAACTCTATGCCACATCTCAGAATTGGTATGAAGGAGGTACAGATACATTGCTTTCCTTCAACATTTATTTATTTTTCCATACAGTAACTTTCAGGCATCCAGCTTCATTTGCATGACTTTTGACTTCTTCGTAAATGTTGCTACAGCTAGATACATTAACGCCTACCTAGGTGCTTAAATCGCGTCACATGACTCATATTGTGTGTGTTACAACGAAATTACACCCCGTATCGGCGTTATCGAAAGTGAAAAAAACATGAGATAAAATATTTAAGGGTAAGATGCATATTGATGCGTTATTATCGATGTTGGGTTCATCCTGGTATAATATACAAAATATGAAGAAGAATCTACAAGTATAATATAAGCTGAGGGTTAAACCTACAGCAGATGTCAATGGCAGAATAACGATTTTATGGATATGTTCATATTTTTACATCCTTATGTATGCCGTGGGGTAGCCGGCTAAGAATAGCACCTCTGTGTTTTTTGCTGGTTTTTCGAGCATCCTGTAAGAGGCAGGAAATCGAAAAATCAGATCGGGACCGTGAGGTTGACCACCTCACGTCCTTAAACCTCAACCGGTCAGAAGAGGCACAATGAGCCTCGGACGCCTTCGAGCGCAATGGAGAGCTCTTGATGCCTCTCTATGCTCCTGAGTGGGGCTAAGGCCTCCCGCATTGTGGGTTGGTTTGGGGGGGGGGGGGATCCGCGGCGGGCTTGATTTGTGTGGGGCCGGCTTTTTCAGTTTGATTGCTTTGATCGAGCTGGGGGGTCGGTTTCGTGCGGGTCGGGTTTGCTGCGGATTGGTCTTCTCCGGGCTAGGTTGCTTTGAACGGGAGGCCATAAAGGGAGTATGTATGTATGTATATTTTTTTAACCCCTTTGCACACGCCGACGTCTAGTGATTTGGGATCATTTTATTTTTAAAGTATTACTGAAGCTTGTTAAATATCACGAATTAACAAACCAACGAATTTGAATCGTTGGGTAATATCAAAAAATTTGTGGGGTTACTTTATGTATATCTTTGTGCTTCCTATCTGTGTATCGACTAGAAAAAAAATGTCTTAGAAAATAAGTTCTGAATAAATCAATCTAGTTATAATGGTATTGAAATCTTTTATTTATTAAACAAACTATATAAATTTCCCCCTATCGATTGAAAGACATGCCGATCTAAAAGGACCACGTCATGAGTAGAGGCACATCTGGAAAAGGCTTGGCTGAGGTTGATGTTTGAATAAGACCAACACATAAGAAATTTACTTACCAAGAAAAAAAATTGTCTTAGAAAATAAGTTCCGCCGGCTATACCTACTGTCACCTTTGTATAGAGAAGAGTTTATATTTGATGCAATTTCAGGTAGAATAGAAATCGGTAATGAAATCAATCCAATCTCTCTTGAAACCCCTTATAGGGGCATAGGGAGGTAACAAAAGCTCTCATTACCGGAATGCTTATGATGGCGAGGAAATACCTAATGATATTTTACGTAATATATTCAACACTTCACTGTGTCTGCTCATCTCATTTCAATAAGATTGTTTTATTACTTGTTACAGTTCTGAGGTCAGAATGAGAAAGCACACTAAGGCCGCTCAAGCTGTGAGCGCTCAGGCAGCCATTTCCACCGTCAGCGGTCCAGCATCCGCCACCAAGATGAAAGACACCAGAGAACTCAAAGCCAAAAGAAACGAATGGAGAATCACAAAGATGGTCCTAGCCATCTTCTTATCGTTTGTCATCTGCTATTTGCCAATCACCATTGTCAAAGTCGCTGATAAAGATGTGTCTGCGCCAGGTAATTTATTTTACATTGTTTTTTCTTCTAGATTACAAATAGTTCAGTTATATACTTATTTTATTACGTCACCGCATAACGCATAAAGAGCAGACTTGACTTAGTTTGATTTTAATCACCGCTGATCTTTGCTGATATAATTATAGTAATATTAAATTGTGTGATTTTAATGCTTTTAAATTTGATTTTATGCGTTGCGTGAGTGTAAATATTTCTTTGAAAATAAATCATCTTCTAAAGATACAAAGCAAGGCGGTTCACAGTTAGTTTCTTACAATTCTCACGTGGCATTCCTTGAGGACGGATTTAATATGTCCGATCAACGTAATTCTCGGTCAATCACACCTTCTTCCTCATTTTCATTCAAACTTTTATACAACATAATGAACTTTAACATCCATGAATTATCTGAAATTCCACACAACAATTCTACACTAGCGTCCGTTCTCGTCTAGGCGCCTCCCCTTTTTAGCACGAAATGATGGGTGGCGAGCCTCAATGCTGTTTTTTTTTTTCAATTTCTTATAATATTAAATCTCATATTAAAAATTACAAAGGTACATATTTTAAATCCCTTGAAGGGCAAGCCAATACGTAGATACCAACATTTTACTTCTATACATACACACCTACATCGTAGAGTCATAATATAATTTAAAATTTTTAGAAGATCGGAAAAAAGTCTTAGCTGAATACAATTAATAAAAATAATGAGCAAAGTTTTGAATATATATAGACATTCGAGGCAATTAATGTTCTCAGAATATTTTTTTTATATTCTCTCTAGGGAGTCGTTTAAACATTTTAGAAATTTTATTACAATTTATGAGATGTGAAATTCACATTTTGATTCCCAGTTTTATATCATGCTAACTGTGAAATATTACATATTATATGCGTCGATTTTACATTTTGAATTAATGAACCCAAATTGACGAATATTATTGTCATTTGAGAACTTGGATATTGGTAAGTGTATTTTTGTAAATTATATCCGGATTCGTGTGCTTAAAAAGAAAATACTATGTCTCCTTACAGTGGGGTGTGAATTAATTTGAAAATTTTGCTTTTAGGGAAAAAGTCAGATTATTAAAAAAATGTTAGTTTTAAAAATTTATTTACAAACTCAATATTTAAAAATTGGTTGAAACCTTTTTGGCATCATGAATTCTAATATTTTTTTACAGTTTTCAATGTTTTCAACCAAATTGGAACCATGACATCCGTCACCTTTCTTTCAGCTTTGGATGCTGCGTAGTTTCTGAATTTGTTTTTTTTTTATTTTGCGTATACCTATCCCATAAATGTAATATTAGGTTCAAATCATGTGATTTTATAGGCTAATCTAACAATGGGTTTATCCTAACAATGGATTTGTAGATGATGCTGTAGGACTAGAATTATTATGATTGTTGCTGTGATTCAAATTTGGTTTCGATATTATTTAAATAATTAAAAAATATTGAAAAAAAAAATAGAATTCGTACCATTAAGTTTATAAAAAGAGTATAGCCAAAATTAAGTAACTAATATTTCCTACAATTATTACTGTTTTGTTTTGCCGTGTTTACGTCAATTGGCATACTACTGTACGGCCTTACGAACTTTTTGAAGAATCAATAAACCCACTTCTTTTGTTTTTTATAAATCTGCAAATTTTCCAGTTTAGCTTCATCTTGTTCAAACTTTGATTGGTTTTCTTGACTTACAGCTCTCCACATCCTGGGCTACATTCTACTGTACCTGTCTGCTTGCATCAACCCAATCATCTACGTGATCATGAATAAGCAGTATCGCCAAGCTTATAAGTCAGTCTTGTTGTGCAAAAATCCAAGACTGCTCTTCACGCCAGCAGCTAGCAGTAAAGGAGGTTGGTACATTGCTTCAAATTTTATTGGCAGCCAAAAATAAATTAATATTTTTCTATACAACAGTGTCAGTATGTCAGCTTGAGATTTTTTCAATGTCAGCCATCGATCCCGTTCAATTTCAGAAATAATCGTTGAAAAATATCATGAAAAAAAAAACATCTGTAAACCTATTCTATGTTTTCGTGACATTAACGCTGGCGTGAAGTAAGGAAAAATTGTATGGAAACGTGTATTGCTCCCCTATATAATACTTCGAGAAGATCCGCAGCCAATACGAAAATTCCCGAGTTTCTCAGATTTATTAGTTAGTAAAATGCGGAATACTGGTTTGAAATCAAACTACTGACAACAAGAAAGCTACAACTCTAAACATCTGGAAAATAGTTGTTTTTTTTCATTTTAGATAACTAAGCTCAAATAAAAATGTAATGGCTATAATTATTCATTCAGTTAAAATTTTATGCTTATCTACAAACTTATTTTTCTTAAGGAAGGTAATAATATGATTTTGAAGGTTTATTTTTCCTGACATTATACACTGTTGAGTGTTGCGTATAGTATTTAAACTATACATACAGTCACTTGAAAATCAAACAATATGTGAAATAATATTGGTAAAACTAAAAAATAAAACATGAAAAATTATTCTTCTTCATATCAAAGTATATACACGAAAATGATAAGATCGCTTTACAAATAATTTTGTGAGTAAGAGTACCCTTATTGTAAACAAAGTTGTCGTCAAAGAATCTACGAATCTTTATGAATTTATCAACAAAACAGTATGGATAATATAATAATTATTGGAAGATAGATACACCGTCTGCACTTTAAAGCTTGTCAAACAAACAAAAAAAAACTTCAAACAAATTTTCAAAGATAAATCCAACCCGTTCTATCGTATCTGAAACAAAATCGAGTTTTAATCCTTTCTTGTATCGAGTCTGACAAAAATTCATTAATCTCTCTCTCTCTAATATTTCCAAAAATTATTAATTCGCTTTCAAAAGTATCTTCGTGTTTTGAAATCTTTTAATCTGGATACCAAAATATAGAATATAATGAAAGTAAAATCTTATTATTATTAGTTACTTTGCATCTCGTGAGAAGCGTTAGAGTGTGAAATGTCTTTATTCTCATTTTGCAGAAGAATTTTTGAGAGTTTGGGAGAAATATTGCGTTGTTTTGAGCATCGTTGCGATGCTAAACTGTTCTAATAATCTGTCAACCGTTAGTTTGTTTGTCGAGGTGATTTTTTATCCCAGTTCATATGCCCCTACTGCTAGATACAGAGTCAAATTCTGGGATAACCAGTTCAATGATTCAAAGCATAAATCGATTCCATTAATTCCCATTTCCCGAAATCGTAACGACGTAAGGCACCCAAAACAAGAAATCAATAGCTATGTCTTCTGAGCCACCTGATGCAGTTGTGATGTCTTATCCAGGATAAATACATATATCCTGCCATACTCTAGCCACGAATATTCACCGCCGATGATAGAACCAAGTCTTCTTATATCAATACCTAATCTTCATCAATCATACTGCTTACAGTGCCTACCCACAATCTTCAGCACAGTGTATAGATTGTCTTTATATTTCAAGCGTTGTCCTCGTAGTTGCTCTTTTCGTTAGTTAATTTACCATACAGGTACCTACGATGTTTTTTTCTGGAGTCTGTTATCTTTCGTTCGAATAGCGTGGCCAAACTAAAATTACTTCGGTGATAATCTCGCAGTTGCACGTCATAATAACACTATCCTGTATCTCTTTCAAGATCGAGCACATTGGAATGCTCTTGTTGTCTACGTATGCTCTAGAGAAGGGTTTGAAGGAAGAATTAAGTGAAGTGTATCTTATTGAGTGGTATTTGTATGATATGCACGAAGAAATAAATTGATGAATAAACCTGAATATGTATCCTTGAAAACAACTCTTAAAATCCAGAAAGCAATGGCAATATAGTTGACGGAAAAAAGTTTAGGAGAAATAAATGGGCATGGCAGACACACCAACATGCAATAGTACCCGTATTCTAAGTTTTATCGGAATTTCTTTTGTTTCCATATAGGATCTGTTAAAGATGATTTCTCATTTGGGGTCAATTGATCGCTGACCCTTGTTTGTTTGATTGATGCAAACATTGTATGTAATACAACACTAATTTTGTATTATCTACTCAATCTACTGGATCGTTTGTTCTCGATCATACGTATCATCACTGACCTTCTCCCACATATTATTATGCTCTTTATTGTATTTCTACTTTTAATGCTTGTCATATGAAGTGTACTCATACATTTATCGTTATAATTTGAGCTATAGGATTCATAATATGAAGTATAACTGCAGGATTAATTGAAATTTAAATCACTAAGGGCTTGAAACCATCTTCTACTGTTGCTTAAGACAGTTTGCCTTCACCTTGTCAAGTTTGAATCTTCAATATCTCAAAAATCCATTATTTTCGGCAGGATTTAAAACCTGCATAACTACACAGATGTCTCCGAAAGCATCTGGCCCAACAACAACATAAAATATTTTAGTTTCTTGGGTTTTATCTAGGGGAGTAGATATTTATTATAATGTTTTATGGTATGTTTTTTTATCGGGATGTTATGACACAAATCTATAGGAAAGTTTTTACAACCAAGACTTTTTAATATGGCTACTTGTATCTAGTTTTTGATTATCTCTAGGAATACCAGATTTCATAAATGCTCCAACAAATAATTGATTTTAAATAATAATTCAGTATTACTCACTTCGATAACTTTATCCCACACTATATTCTGATCCTTAAGCTGCCTCAAAAGAACCCAATACGGCATGAGAGGGTCTTCCTCATCTTCGAGACTCGGATGGGAGTAAGAAATCATTCTTCTTCCTAAACATATATCCCAGACATGTCCACCTCCTCTCCACAATGGTTGAAGTGGTGGACCTGCGCTGGGTGCGTCGGCCTATAGCGTAGTTCGTGATGTGGTGGTACCATCTTATAGCCATAACTCTCCTGAGGCACTTCGTTTTTAATTGCGTGAGATTGAGCGTAGTGGAAATTCTCTTGTTGCCATCCTGGGACTAAAAAGGGATTCTATTACATATAATAGGTATACAGAGAATTATTTGTTCACTTATTTTTATTTACATATCTTAAACCTATGAATGGATATTCTATCTACTTTTTAATTTCGCGGCCTTTGTTAAGAGCAAGGGGGCATCCTAACTAGTTATGTTTGACTAAATTTCAAGCGGACTGCTTAAAGTGATATCTCGTTGTTTTAATGTTGTTTGTCTTTGTGTAAGAATTAGACAGTTGCATATATAAACAGTAGCTTAGCTACCCCTCCTTTCTCTGAAATGAGCATACTAAATAACACATGATACGTGAGATGAATGCTTACTTGAGATGTGTTAGTTAATTATTATAATTTATCGTGTAATACTCACTTTACTATCGTGACTACCTTCCGATAAAACAGAGAATAGGGGTTCTGGCTAGAAAAACGAACTGATCGAACACTCTTAAAATCCTGGTATGCCAACAAGTGGATCAGGGCGGAACTCGAGTACAAGTATTATTGGTATATTGTAACGAAAGTCGGCGATAGAACCGCCAGGTGCAATAACATTACTGCCACTTTTTCTTGAAGTGGGTGGTAGCCTAACCTAGTGCCTACGACGCCAATATCGGCTCTCTTACTGTTTTGTGCGGAAATCATGGGTTCAATCCCAGGTGCCGACCATCTTCCTCTTTCACGACACAAGCTTGAAGTAGCTTACTGTGAAAGAGTCAAAGAGTATACCTATTTGTGTTTACATTGAGTGAGCACGGATTCGTTTTTTTTTTATTTTACTTGTAATACTGTGTTGAAAATACGTCTGTATTATTGATGCGTCAAACAAAGAATGAGGTATATAAATACAATCCGAAGATACCCACTTTTATATGTCTCGTTCGTACAATAAACCGTTCGTCAAATATTTGTCAAAGATTTATCTTTTGAGATAAACTTTCCTCCTCTCAAAGAATGACGATACAAACAGGGATTTTCCGCTCAATTTGAACTTATTCAATCCATCTTCAAAAACTCTGTTAGGTAATTTGTTTGAAGATATTCTAACGTTTCTCAAGATTTCTCTTAACGGAAAAGTATTATTGCGTATAAAAGTATGTATAGAATTTGATAGAAATCGTATTGTTCAATGTAGGTAGGTAGCTTAAAACGTCAATATCAAATTCTCCCACATTTAAATGTTTCCAAGCCAATATTTTATTTCTCTTTACACACGATTTTAATTTCAACTGTGCTTATATTTCTCTTTCAAAATATATTTCATTAATAAGACATTGTTAAGAAAATAATTCTGTTAAAATATTACAATAATTGAACCCTTACGAGCTACTTTGATAGTTATTTATTATCAAAAATAAAAATCAAAAGCAACGAAAGAAATAAAATAATATAAAAAAGACTAATAAAATAAATTCTTTTATGCTTTTATGAAAACCAGAAGCTGTAGAAAAACAGCCTTTAGAAGGGTGAAAAACAATGTGTTCTACACTGAACGGTCACATTATACATTATGCTTTACGAAGCTGTAAATAATTTGCTGTTCCTTTGAGAAAAAGCTAGCATTGCCAGCCTTTTTCTCTCCTTAAAATATTGGAAGGGTGAAAAAATATTCCATAGGCATTTAAGCAGCTGTTTCAGTAAACATGTTTTCAAAATAAAATCATACTGAACACCTTGATATGGGCCATAAAAAATGTTTACAATTCGCTCAGTTTATTTACTTACCAATTTCCATTCCATTTGTAGACGCAAGCTGGCACCCTAATGTTGTCTACGATCAATAAAACCTTTAAAATAATGAAATCAAGCAATGTACAACATTCTACTTGGTTAGTTCATCCATATTTCGGTATTATTGTTTCAACACTCCAACCCCGCATGAAATATACATATGACAAAACCAATGTGGGAAATATTTTTCATACTTATGACAAAACCAATATGGGAAATATTTTTCATAATTATATTATTCGTCTGTATGTCGATATTGCAATGCATAATATCAGATGTTCCAACATACAACTGTTGATGCGGGAATAAATGCCAGATTGTGCGAAGTTCGCAGTTGAATTCGCTTGTTTCATGTCTTTTGTTTCGTAATTTTTGGCCCAAAATACGATGCGCATAATTTACAAACTCATTATTAAAAAAAATAATTATACAAAAGTAGGCAGGTAAGTAAAAAAATATTTTGTTATGAGTAAAAAAATAAGTATATTCTTTTCAAATTAATTACTTACTATTTTCAAAACAACTAAAAAAATAGTAGGTATTGAAACACGATATCTTTGTATTCAAAATAAACATTTTTTCAAAAACCCTACACGTGCGTTCCTTTTATGAAACATATAAGCAAGGTGGTAAATAAATAATATGCAAGTCTTTTCAACAATATTGAGTATTTTTCTACGAAGAACTTTTGTAGAAAATGTTTTCATTTTTTTAATGTCATATTATTTTGATTTAAGTAGGTACTCAATGTTGTTGAAATTTTTTGAAAGTTGTTGAATTTTTTCGGCAAATGAGTAAAATAATGGTAAACAGAATTAAAAAGAATATACTTGAGTATATGACAACTTTTATCCAATATATTCTCTACGGAATCTATTTAATTTTCAAGCCTAAATTTTTAAAATGGACTGCATACTTACCTACTTACTTATAAATAAATAAATAATTGAATTCAATAAATTGAAGTGGTTGGTGGTCTGGCGGTTACGACGCCGGCTTTCGTACTGTTTCGTGCGGAGGCCGTGGTTCGATCCCAGGTGCCGACCATCTTCCTCTTTCACGATAAAAGCTTTAAGTAGCTTACTGTGAAAGAGTCAAGGAGTATATTTGTGTTTACTTTGAGTGAGCACAGATTCATTTAAAAAAATAATAATAATAGTATATAAAAAAAATAATAATATGGTCACTTAATCACCCAATCGGTGGACTTATTGTTTTGGGAAATTTCTACCAATCGACCAATACGTGTATTTCTTTATTTATTGTCATATGAAGTATGAACATAACGTCATAACATTAAGTAAACGTATGTTCTGTTTTCCTCAATGTCTATCACCTCTTCGTACATGTTTCCTATCCCTAAGCTCCGCTTTGAAGTAACACAAACACTTGAATGGATATTTTTTTGTCTTTCCAACATCAGTGGAAGAAGAATACCATTTTTTTCGGGCATTGTCATTCGATATCCATAAAACACGTCACAACCATGTCCTTGCCCTCTTCATTATAATGAAAATTGCATTTTTTTTACTTAAGAAAATTTAATAAACAGTTTTTTTTTTTAATTCTAATGAAATACGACCATTTTCACATTTTGTTTATCTTTTGAATTAAAATTCAAGTTATCTGAGTTCTCCATAAGTAGGTACAAACAAATACACTGTCCTCATTTTTCTCACTAAGAAATAAAGCTTTGTGCCATAGAAGGGGAAGATTGTCGCACTAGAGCTTATAGAATACACTTGGTCCTTGGTCATCAACTGAACCGCTGAAAGTCGCCAGCTGAACCACAAGGTCGGCAACTGATCCACTGAAAGTCGGCAACTGAACCGCTAGGTCGGCAACTGAACCACTAGGTCTGCAACTGGTCCACTGAAAGTCGGCAACTGGACCACCGAAAGTCGGCAATTGAGCCACAAGATCGGAAAGTGAGCCACTGAAAGTCAGCAACTGAACTGATGAGTGTCTATTCACAAGGATATCTACTCTGAAACTTATTCACAAGGATAATAATAATAATTATTATTTACACCGTGTTTTAATTTTTTTTTTCATGACTTAAGAAAATAGTTATGATGTATTTTTACACCACTATAAACCCGTTGCGATTGCTGAAAACGGGCTCAGTTTGTACGGCTTAAACACACATAAGGGATGCTTAGCGTTTTGATAAATCATTGTTATGTAAATTCAATACGAATTCCAGAACGCTTCGTAAGGCTAATGACCTCTCAGTAAGTACTTTCTTTGAAGACTTACTTCTGAACTTCTACCTACTTGTGTATAATAATTATACAACTTCATAACATTCAAGTATGTAGGTACATAATATTATATTGAATTTTGTTATTTAATATAATATTTTGACTGTGCTTGTTTGAATAAGTTATATAACTTGATGAATAATGAAATGAAACCTACGTTATGAACTACTTGTAAATCATGAATTCGGAGTTATTTTTAACACCGTAATTTTGTACGATAAGTACGTTAATTGATACAGATGTAATTTTCACTGATGACATTTTCATAATAATATATTAACTAGCTGACCCGCCCGTCGGACCTTGACCCAGCCCACTACAAAAAAAAGTTGTGTTGGGTCCGATACCCGAAATCTAAAGTACCTAGTAAGGAAATTACAAAAATAATGAACCCAGACCTTTCTAGAAAGGGTGTAGCCCGGAAGTCTAATATTAAGGTCTGTAGGTACTATTCCATCTCTCTCTCTCTCTCTCCAGGCCTGGGCCAATTCAAAGTTATTTGATTCTTCCGTCCAAATTAATTTTCTGGACTTAAGGTGCTGTCGTAGTGGTTAGAATATACCTCCGAAGTGGAGATTTCTGGGGTCATCTCCCAACTCTCTGGCTGTAGCCTGACTTCTGCGTAGTTAGGGGGCCGATATTTGATAATACAGACAGCCAAGGAGTAAGAGTAGTTGACCTCATACACCCGGTGTCAGTTTTATATCAATCTTATTCACAAATTTCTTACGGATTATTACACTGATTTCTAGGACTAGATCTCACATTATAATATAAACCCAACTAGGCATTTGATGTAAGTCATTAAACCAAATAGTACCTATTCGATTTTTAGAGACAAATTTTGTAAAAATTTGTTCCGCTGCCTGGCTGTTTCGAAGGCTAGCTTAGTGTGATCACGTCTTAACGTCAACAACATTCGCTATTTATGTGGTCAAATTCGACGATATCCCCGAAATTTCGAAATCATTGGAATCTTCAACAATATTTGCAAGATGTGGAAAAATCCAGGAAGTCTATCTTGTTCCTTATTTTTAAGGAAGAGAAATTAGTTTGGACGTTTTAATACGTCATTAAGTATAGTGATGTGATTGTTCAGTGATTCGTCGGAAAGCAGATTATAACGTATTACCCGTTTCGTGAAATAGACGTAGGAACAAACTGCTGTCAGCTTAAGAACTTCATCACGGTGTGAGAACATTCTCTTCAGGCTTAATGGCCCGTGATGAGAGATACTATGTGTATAAGTAACACTTTACCTAAAAAGGGAACAATACATTCCGTACACCTAAATACATACATTGTAGATAGAGCCCATATAATGATCGATGTTGCACGCAAAACATGGGTCATGTGTAGAGTTATACCTATAGGTACCTGGTACGCGAAATAAAATTAAAGCACAACTTTAACAAAAGTATGTGTAATGGTGCACCATTATTCCTTTTCTTTGACAGGAGTAAAGGTATGAAAAGCGTATGCATTTTGTGTTGTTGCCTATTCTTCTTTATGGGTCCCGGCACCTGACCAAAGCCAAGACACTAAAAAAATTCCGTCTTTGTAACAAAGGGTTACAGTATACGAAGAATAACAATTTATAGTTGTTTTGTTATTAGATTGTACCTCCACATCATGAGCTATAGGTAAGTACGTTGGCACATTATGGAGAGGATATTGGCTCGTCTGGGAAATTCTGGTTTGCACTCAATATTATTTGAAAAAATATATCTTTCAACTTAATAATAATTTTTGAACTTAAATTTATACATGACTCATTTTTTGTCTGCAACGACGTTTTTACTATTTTCATACAACATAAGTACCTACCTACTCTCCTAGTATGATAATATGTGAAATGTTTGGAGATTTCGTATTTACAATTTTACTTACAGGAATTGTAACAGTCCGATCTTGCTAAAAACTTAACTAATGCCTGTCAAAATCTCACGTAATGTAAACACAAATGCCTCCTTACTTTGTCACAATAGTGTAACAGCTTACCCTATACCCAGTATGTCAGCATACAGCAAATACCAAATGCAAATGCGGTCTCTTCTATTGGATAGAAGCTGCATAGTGCCTGTGGGGTTATTCTCGTAGCGTTTGAACTGCAATCTTATCTTTTGATATCTTAAAGGGTGGCTCGGAAAGGATCGGACCAATCAGAGAGAAAGGGGGAGTATCATGATCGTTCCACGATTGGCTACATCGTATTGTAGACACTCCCTCTTTCTCTCTGATTGGACCGATCCTTTCCGAGCCGCCCTTTAAAATATCAATTAAGATAAGATTGCAATTCAAGCGCTACGAGAATACTGCTGCTGTTCAGCCATGACACACCTACTCAGTCAAGTCTATTTCATCCACTATTGAACAAGGACCTTCCCCTAATAAGGGGTAGTCGGACAATCGAGATCATACTATGCTGTCCAGGCGGATTGGTATGGGTTTGCTACAGGTTTTCATTTCTGTTTCCATAATGGGGACAAGTCCCGTAAAGGTGAGACGATTATAATGCCGATGCTCAGCCGCCAGAGTTCGTTAGTTTTCTAGATAATAAATTTTATACACACATGACGGATTTTACCAAATAATTGCCTGTATCTGGCTTAAAAATCTATTTTAAAGGGTTGTTTGGTTCTAATATAATATTGAAAATCGTTAGAACTTATGCATGCATTGAAGAGTTGTTACCTATTTCATTTTCAATTTCAAATAGATATCTTGCAGCATCTTATATGACCTAATCGAATCTTTACTAAATAGCCAGTTGGGCTGAATCCTGAATGCCAGCATTTAAGGGCATAGAATGTGGATTCGAAATAGGAAGGTATGTCTAGTATGATAATTTTTAACATGTTGATATTGCAAAGAGTTATTTAAAAATTTACCAACTCAATATGGACAATATTACGCTAAAATTGATCTCACCAAGCCAGCCTTAAGGGACGATGACACGGGCCGAGTTTACAAGCTACAAGCCAGCGAGTTCGCTATAGTAGCTTGCAAACTCGGCCCGAGTCATCGGCTTTTTTAATAATGTGGGTATAGGTATTATCAATAACGAATTGATTAAATTTTACCTATATAATTACACTGTTTAAAATGGTAGGTATATAAGTGAGTTCCCTGTGTCTATCCTGCAAGGAACGCGGCTTATTGGATTACGCTCAATAGATATTCGTGTTGATCCGCTATCATGGTAAGAGCCATACAAAATTATCAGATCGTGTAATTTGTAATACTGGCAACTAGTTCCTGGAAAATATAAAATGATTGATACGTCTGGTATTAATCCATCCCATCCCCTTCTCCTTTCCTCCTTGTCCTTCCTTCCCTTCCTTACTGCCTTCTTCCACGACTACTCGGCATCTTCCTTCTTAGCTGAATGATTAATCGTCTTTTCATACTAGTTTTCCTTTGTGCCAAGCGACTCGACGTAAGGTATTGAGGCATTCAAACTGTTCACGGTACAATGTGATAACATTTCACGAAACACAACACTTACATACGGTGAAATCTTTTATGAAAATATTTTTGTACTATTTCTAAACATTTTTTTCTCGCCTCCTTCAATAAAAAAACGAAAAATCAAAGGCTTTCAATCACTCGAATAAAAAAACTGTCTAGCTATGAAATTTTATCCGCTTTTCAGTTTTTGAAGTGTCAAAGACCGACTACAAAGAATTCGCCTCAATTTTTAAAGACGATAAAAGCGTGAAAAGAAAGGTGTTCGACTAATAATGATGTGAGCAAACTTCACAATATTTTCATAAAGAGTCGGGACGAAAAGATTAAAATTATCAATCAACATGTTAAAATAACATACTTTCGACAAGATTAAATTCAAATCCTATCTATATTGTATTTATGTATAGAAGACAAACAAATATTTCGATGAACGTTATGGAAACTATCTAACCAATGTACCTACTCATCAAAAAGCTAATACCTACTGTAGTGCGAAGATGGTTTGAGGCCACGTAATCAATCGAAGAAAGTGGCGTAGGTACTCGCATTTAAATTCAAAGCATATTCACCTCATGTTCATCCCGTTTCTTTTATTTTGACCGAATTTGTATGAATTTGTAGGATATGCGGAAAGAGACTGATTGATAAGGTGAGGAATGAGAATATTAGAAAGGAATGTGGCGTGGATGTTAGCGTAGTGACTAAGAATGAAAGTGAATAAATTAAGGTGGTTTGGGCATGTAGAGAGAATGAACGAGGAAAGAATGACAAAAAGGATATATAAATCTGAAAGAAGGGGTGCACGCAGACCTCGAATGACATGGTCAGATCATATCGGTTCAGTCTTAGAGGAGGGCCAAGTCAGGAGCAAAAGAAATAGGAGAGCATGTATGCGGAATGTTATGCGTTTGGAAGAAGCGAAAGAGGTTTGTTTGGATAGGAAAGAATGGAAATCCGTACTCTCTGCCTACCCCCTTCGGGAAACGGCGTGATGGGTAAAAAAAAAAAAGTATGAATGTGTAATTGTTGTGAAATATAAGAGTGTGAACACAAAAATCTGTATTATCATTTCATCAGAAAGTTTTAAAATTATTTGTCGTTAGGTACCGCGTCGATCATAATTTCAAATAATCTCCTGGTTATTTGATTATTATTATTTGTGAACACAATAAAAATATTGAACATATTATAATATGTTTATTTTGTAGTTTAAATAAATTATAAAATAAATTATGTATATCTAATCAAAATTAAAAACATTTTTCAGGATTAAATAATTCGTTTGGTAAATATTAATAAGCAATAGGTATATGTAGGTATATAGATACCTCCCTGTATCGAGTAAACATCCCTTATATCTAGCTATAACATAACCGTTATATGACTGTGCCCATCGGACGAGAGAGCAACCAAATTTGAAGAATTTATAAAATGTAAAATTAAAGTTAGTATGGAACGGATTTTCCCGACAACAACGCCATCTGTAAAAAATCCGGAACAACACCATTACAACCTACTTTACAACCGTGGTTACGCAGATTTTTGATAGAATTTCTTTCAAACTTTCAGAAATATTTTTTTAAACATTTTATAAACGTATTTTTGTATAAATTATGAATTCGAAATCAATATTCATAGTACCTAAGGAGTAAGGACTAGAGAACAACGTCTGTCAGGAAAGCTAAAGTAATATAATATGTATATAACTCCCAATACCGAAGACATTTGAGATTTGTCACGATTTGCAATTCATTAGTTCGAGTAAGTAATTGGGTCAATAGGAACAAACTGTTCGTTTTGATTAGAAAAACACATCCAATAGAAAGAATAATTACCTACCGGATAACGCCGTAGACTTGTGAAGCTTAACAGTAGAAGATCTATAAATTATCCTGTGTTAGATCATTAATCACTAATTGTTCTATCTACGAATAGAACTACACTGAAACGCTTGCCGGATGGAAAAACTTTTAAAACCTACCACTGGTACATATATAGATAGGCTGTAGCCTATAACACCTATATATTTCGCTTAAGTATTTTCGTCAAAACAGCGCAATTCGTCGCTGTATTGACGAAAATAATCAAGCCATGCCGCCTTGAAAAAATATAAGCGATAAAACTCAATGCTTATAGTAAAAAATATTTAAAATAACTTCCCCGACAGATGTTTTCCTGAATTCCTTACTATGAATATTGATTTCGAATTATTTGTAGTTTATACAAAAATACTTTTAATGTGTTTGAATTTATTACCGACCTCGGTAGCCTAGTGGCAAAGGCTCCGACTTCAGATCAAGAGGTCCCGGGTTCGATTCCCGATCGGGTCAGAAAATTTCAATGTGTTTTTTTTTACATGAAATTTCTACTCGGGGTTGGAATCCTGTCTCAGATTGGACGGGACCGGTTGACTGGTAGAAAATGCTTCAAGCATTAAGTTCCGCCGACTATACCTACTGACATCTTTGTATAATAGAAGAGTGTTATTTATTTATTTATTTATTTAAAAAATATATATCTGAAAGCTTGAAAGAAATTCCATCAAAAATCTACATACCGATGTTTTGAAACACAATGGTTGTCCAGTAAATAAAAATTGTGTTATCATGGAATTTTTCACAGATGGCCTTGTTGTCAGTAAATCCGATCCATACTAACTTAAATATTATATTTTATATTATTTTCTATCCCTTTGTCGATGTTTTATTTGTTATTCTGTTATGCGTAGCGGAGAAGATTCCAATCAACCAGGCATCATAAAAATCTGTTCAGCCGATCTCAAGGTTAAAGCCTTCGCACTAACCAGACTTTCTTTTGTATAACAGATTAGAACTATTTTACGTGAGAATTTCTTTCGTTTACGATAGAATGATTTTTTTTATTCATCTATTTAATAAGTAGGTACCTACTACAATTTAACTGTTTTGATTTAATCAACACCACCTATATAAGAAAGCCTTAGTGCTGAGACTGTGACGTCACATTGTAAGGCCCAGTATGCACTTGCCATATATATGTATGCACTAACCTGTACTCTATGATATCTATCATAGAGTGCGGGCGGCCTGGGCGTCGTCGGGTGTGACGTTAGAGGAAAATGGCCGTCAGCGCTAAAGCCTTCTTATATAGGTGATGTTGGATTTCATGGTCAGCAGTTTGCTAAAAAATGTAACCACAATAATTGTATTTTCGTTAAATAACGGCATGAACTAATTCAACATCTTTCATCAAAATGTATTGTTCAATTTAAGCGTTATTTAGAATTTTCTGTATACATATGCATATACATACGCATGCATGTAAACAAATTTTTTATTTAACGATACGATTATTAATATCCGGGATTGGACTGGAATTAGATCAGTCGGAGCCCTTTTTGCAGCTGACCAAGACAAAGAAAGATAAGCTCCATAGAAAGTTGACGTTGTTTGGGAGATCCAACATGACACGTAGAGAAAGAAGAATTAAGATGTTATTTTTGATAAACAAAAAACCATGAATTAAGGAGTTTTGATTCTTCTAATTTTATGCATAATTTGGATATTTCTGAACAAAATGGAATCATTACTTCGTTTTTTTTTAAATCTTCTCATTTGAATAAAAAACGGATCATGTGCTTAGAAAGAGTGAACATAGGTAAATTATTATAGAAAGAGAAAAAGGTCGAATTAAGAAATTCGGTCTAAATCCAGAAATTCGGTGTCAGAACCGCTAGTCTATAGGTATGCGCTTCACAATAGTTGAAAAAAAAAACATTTGTTTTGTATGTTTTCTCACAAAAAATGAATTTGCAATGTAAAGAGAGAAAAAAAATGTTTCTTGATTATATTCAGCGTTATAGCCACACATTAATGTGGGTTGTTTTGTCGAAAATGGCTGATCAGTCTATCTTTTCGATTCTGTATTTTTTTCTGATGTCTCGTCTTATCGCTTTGATAAAAAAAAAATAATCTTTATTTTTGGAATTTTCTTTTATTTTTAAATTCGGTCAATCGATTAATTTTTTTTTTAAAACCGTAGGCGTAAGTGAATTTCTTTTCAAAAAGGATTATTCAAACAGGAGAAAACTTGTCAAAACAGATCGTAATAAATCAGCCTTTAAGGGACGATCACCTCGAATTTATTTTCGTTAATCTCGTTTTATAAAGTGGGTGGTTAAAAAAATTAGTCGTCACTTTCACCCTTATCTCGCGGCGTTTCGGGGTTACTGAATAAACGTGGGTGGGGTTTGATGACCATTTCAAAGGGTAGCATGACACCTGGGTCAATCTACCTCTCTAGGTAATTGCGTTTTAACTTGTGCTATTAAAAATAGATAATTAGTCTCTTTCTATACATTAATGATTTCTTTATTCGAGTTTCTATTTCTTTATTCCAGTTTCTATTTCTTTATTCGAGTTTCCCGTGTCTTTGACTTAAAAAGATTTAGAACTAGCTGACCCGCCCGTCGACCTTCAACCTAACCCAAAATAAAAAAGTTATTACATAAAAAAATGCAGTTAAATTTAGATTATAATTTATTGCATTATGTCATTGTAATAGTTATTGTTGATGCGGGATGAAGTTTGAAAGGTCATAAGTTAGTAATCAAAATAATTCCTCTAAATTGATTTACTTTTGAAAAAAAAATCCAAGAGATGGCGGTGTAGTAGGAAATAAGTCACATATGAAACGTGTTGCCATATTGTATATATTGTTGAAAGAATAGACCACATTTAAACCCAATTTACTAAATTATAATGGTAAGATTAATAATAGATATATGAGATAAATTTGACCTGTTTCTTTCTTCTTCTTCTATTACCATAATATAAGGTAGTCCAAAAATCGGCGATCACTGTGGCGAATCTTTCTCTGTCTTGGACTGATCCAAAAAAAATATTATAGTTCTGCAGTACGGAAACCCCTCCATTCTCGTATTTCCGCAGGCCGCCTACCTTCTTCCAGTCCCCCTTCGACCCCCGATCTTTTCCCTTATGTATCAGCCCATACTTTTCACACATGATGTGTCCCAGATACGAGATTTTCCGAATTAGCCGGCAACCCCACGGCCGGCCAAGAATAGCACCTCTGCTCTTTTTGCTGGTTTTCGAGCATTCTGTAAGAGCCAGGAAATCGAAAAATCAGATCGGGACCGTGAGATTGACCATCTCACGTCCTTAAACCCCAACAGGTCAGCAAAGGCACAAGAAATAAGCCTCGATCGCCTGGGTCGCATCAAGGGGAGTTCAGCCAGATGGTGTCCCCCTGTAAAGGTGCATGATCCAGCGCGATGGAGAGCTCTTGTGCCTCCCTATGCTCCTTAGTGGGGCTTAGGCCCCCCGTATTGTCGGTTTGGGGGGAGTTTCTCGGCGGGCTTGATTTGTGTGGGGCCGACTTTTTGGTTTGGTTACAACGACCAGGCTATAGGAGGTTGGTTTCGTGCGGGTCGGGTTTGCTGCGGATTTGTCTCTTCCGGGCTAGCTTGCGATGTGCGGGGGGCCTCAAGGGAGAATGTATGTGTATGTATGTGCTAAAAATTAAAGTAAGTAATATCTAATAATATACACCGACCTCA
This sequence comes from Mystacides longicornis, assembly GCA_963576905.1. Classification (NCBI taxonomy): domain Eukaryota; kingdom Metazoa; phylum Arthropoda; class Insecta; order Trichoptera; family Leptoceridae; genus Mystacides; species Mystacides longicornis. The sequence goes on from OY756437.1 coordinate 12,540,199, forward strand.
GTAGTAGTCAGTAGCCTAGTTTTATAGGCGCTAACTTCTGATCAAGAGGTCCCCGGTTTAATTCCCGGTCGGGTCCGGGGTTGGCGTGTCTCAGATTGGACGGGACCGATTGGCTAGAAAAAATTCCCTCAGGTAATAAGTTGCCTACGCAAGCTATATACTGACAAATATGTATAGAGAAGTGTAAATTATATGATACTTTTTATATAAATGAATCTGGGTGAACAAAAATACGCTTTTACACCTTTTTCTCTAAGCAAAGGCTGTGTACGTACGAAAGACGTCGATTGACAATATTGGATTACCAACCGCTACAGTAATTTGCTATTAACAAAGTAATAAATCGATTTTAACAACACATTTGCGCATTCCCGATAACTTTTCAAAGTGTTCGTCTTAATAAAAAAAATCAGGAATATGTCCATGGAAGATTTACGCTCATTTAGGCCCTTGGTGTAGCCGTGGCTAACGCTTGAGTTTATTGAAATTATCGTGTAATCATAAATAATGCTTATATGATGTTAAAGAATTATCTAACTAATGACTCTTAAAATTCATTAGATGTTCGATTTTTGAATGGAACAAACCACCACGGGCTTACGACCGTCTTCTACTGTTGTTTCGAAGGCTGGCTTAGTGTGATCACTTTACGTTAACAACGTTCGCCATTAGGTGGTAACATGTCGAAAAATCTCATGTATGCAACAAATACATATTTAATAATAATTAATGAAATATAGAGATAAAAGTTGGAAATTATTGAGAACAAGAAAGCAACCAAATTTAAAGACTGCGACTGCTTATGATGTTATTTTTTTATGTTAAAATCCTGTATGTACCAAATTGCATATTCCGAAAAAAAAGACCATTTACTTAGTGAATTTTAAATTTGTTGTAGAGAAATCGAAAGAGCAACTCGGATACAGCTACAACCACAGCAAAACAATGGTAAGTCAGGTTTCATTGGGACCAGTGCACCATCAGGAGACGAGGGCTAGTTACTTGAACCAAGCACTCTGATGATGAACTTCACATACATTCCATGGGACGGCGCTGGGTCTCTGGTCAAAGCAGACCAGATCCCGTCCACAACGAGGGCAGCTCCAAGACGAAGAAGAACAGACAAGAACTCGAGAAAAGATAATTATTATTATTTATGTGTATTTTAAGAAGAAATATTTTCAATTTCTGACTAATGTGTCTATCAGAAACATGGCTGAACCTTTACTAACTATACTGTAGGGACGGCTGCAACTGTGTCCCGCTTCACACCGCTCCCCTTCCATATTTTTATCCTGTAATTCGTCTTCGTAAAGAGACGAAACTACTTACCGTATTTAAGCCCGAATATAATGCAATATTATTTTAACTGAAAAATCGACTCGATCCAAAATCAGGGTTCAGCGTGAGTCAATAATATTGTTTCCTCCGCGCGTTAAAATCTCTTGCGCAATTTGTTTCGTTGGGTTGGGCGAGACGTTAAATTGAAATATGAAACCTGTATTTTACCTAAAATTACCTAAATAAAAGCTTCTGATTATTATAATTTTACATTTTTCGTGAATCTAATACCTATTCTGAATATCTTTATAAAAAGTACAGAATCTCTCTAAAATCGGGGTCCCGTTATATTCGGGCTAATGCGGTAATTTTCGGAAAATGATTTTAAAATATTCTTATATTTTTATGCAATCGATCAATTATATAAAAAAGCAACAATTTCACCAATTTTATTTAAAAATTTATTTACCATTAAATCAACGCTTATAACTATGTCAAGGTAATTTGTGCCATTGTAAGTTAAATTACGAAACTTGCTAGTCTATAATATATGTTGATTTCAAAAAATTTGAGATATGTTCAATTGAATACACATTTCGTTAATACATGGTGGGGCAGAATGGACTCCCTGATTTGACGGGTGAATTAATTGTAAAAGAAAAAACAGTGATAATTTTAAAAAGGTTTTTATTTCCCAAAACTACATTCAATGCCATTTTACTTTCCTTTGGATTTGCAAAATTAGTTCATAATGGTTTTAGCATCAGGAGCCTTGTCATAACGAGCCAATCCAAACCGCCTACGAAAAGCCCTCTGGGTCGCCATCACACTATCATTGTTTTTAAAGAACATTTCTACGACAAAGCCTCGATGCTCACCGGACCACCGCATGGCGACTAGTGAAATGAAAATGGCATCGATTCCCCCACTTTACACCACTATGCTAACCCACCTGCGTGCTCTAGAGTGTGTTTGAAACTAGGGAGTCCATTCTGCCCCACCCTGTACAATACTATTATTTACTTACGAATGATTCTCAAAGACTTCTTAGTATAATATATATATTTTTGTTTACATATCTAATTTAAAAGTATATTTTGATTTCTTTATGAAGTTTAGTATAGAATTCGTTAAGTAGTAGCCTTATTAATGTTCAAGTAGGAAATATTATAATATTGTATTTTCTATTCAATGTATTTCTTTACTGAAAATACATCATCAGTCTTTCTAAATCAAATCAATAACTGAACAAACATGTTTATCGGAAAATGTATAAACTTCTTTGATATTGATTTGCATATCATAATGAAGTAGAATTTTTTGAATAGATATCTTAAACATATACATCGGTTGGTGATTCTCTCTCGCTCTTTCTAATGCTTAACTGCGCTAGAAAAAAACATAGGTACAATTGCTATGTTTTCCTAGAAAAGAAAAGCGGTCGTATCAATATGAACACAGAATTTTTTGAGATAAATATAAACATTATATATTTATCTCTTTCACTAACTGCGGTAAAATAATGAAAGCGGGAAAGTGACAGTGTAATATTGACGTTTTATGTCAATTAACGTAAATCCAAAGTCTCTTAAATCCAAACATCTGATGCACAATGCAATCCTGATACCATCCATGATGTATGGGAGTGAAACATGGACATGGACGAAAAATATGGAAGTTGGAATGAATGCTGTGGAAATGAGATCACTCCGTAGGATATGCGGAAAGAGACTGATTGATAAGGTGAGGAATGAGAATATTAGAAAGGAATGTGGAGTGGATGTTAGTGTAGTGACTAGAATGAAAGTTAATAAATTAAGGTGGTTTGGGCATGTAGAGAGAATGAACGAGGAAAGAATGACAAAAAGGATAATATATAAATCTGAAAGAGTGGGTGCACGCAGACGAGGTCGACCTCGAATGACATGGTCCGATCATATCGATTCAGTCTTAGAGGAGGGCCAGGTCAGGAGCAAAAGAAATAGGAGAGCATGTATGCGGAATGTTAAGCGTTTGGAAGAAGCGAAAGAGGTTTGTTTGGATAGGAAAGAATGGAAATCCGTACTCTCTGCCTACCCCCTTGGGAAACGGCGTGATGGGTAATAAAAAAATATGTCAATTAACATAGCTTGGATACCGCAATAAACAAAATTCCCACAAAAAAAATTAGGAATCAAGAAAAATTATTGTTAAAATCAACAATTTTTGCAATATTAGTTAGTATGTAGGTGATATTGCAAATGAAGATTTTTCTTTGTATAACGGTCTTTCAATTGGGGGTCGGCATTTCTAGAAAACCATTGTATAACAAAGGCGTGCTTAGCTTTCACTTGATTGCTTAATCCTCTCTTGCTATGGAAATAGAACATTCTTAGAACACACAAAATTTTAACTCAGAACACCTCTCAAATTTTATACTCAAGACTTTTAAAAAATAAGTATAAGTAGGTAACTAGGTTTTATAATATCTATGTATAACAATTTATACTTCCAACGATTTTCAGCTATTTTTATACATGCTTTGTATGTTAAAAATTAAAAAATATACCTACTTATCAAACAAAAAAGTTACCAATTTATGAAAACTTTACGGTTATGGTTAGGTATATAGACTTCAAAAATCACAAAAACATGTTTGAAAAATATTATATTATGTTTATAAATTACTATAAATAAATATCAGTTACCATTTTTTGTAACATTATAAGCTATTGAAATGCATTTTCTTCTTGATGAAGAGGAATTTTTAATTGCTAAGAGTTTCTTATTCAAATTGCTTTATCAGTTCCCTTATTATATTATGAATTTAAAAATACTTGAAAATTCACAAGTATTTATCAAAAAATGCACCTGATTGGTAACCCATTTTGTTATATGGGGGAGGGGGTAATAGATTTTAAAAACTACTTCGATTATAAATGTCTCGAACATAAATAGCATTTTTAAAAATAATAATATTTTTATGCAGTAAAATAAAATAATAGATAAATAATATACCTACCTAGTAAAGAAAAAGAAAATATTCATGTTATTATATTTATATGTTTACAAAATAAATATTTTTGATAATCCTATGCAAATCTTTAAAGAATAAAATCATGGACTCACAGCTACTCATTATTGAATGAACTTATAATATAAATTATTTTTTTATATTAATTTGTTATAAAAATATAAGTATTTATTTTGTTAAATTTAAGTTTACCAATTACTAAAAATAATTATAAACATTCCATTTTATAGAAAAAACTTGTGCTGTAAATACCTATTTTTATATTATATTGATTAAGATTTTTATTTTGTATATAATCTGCATTAAAATGTCATAATGAAAACAGGTATTGCTAAGGGATTTGATTAACTAGTAGGTAAATTCAGAATACAATGAAACAGAAATAAAAATAACAAAAGTTTGTCATAGATGGAATAATGGGAGCTATGCTTACTCCAACAGTTCATGTCCCTTTCCATCTTGTTGTTTTAAATACATACGAAGTGGTTGGTGACCCAGCGGTTACAACGCCAGCTTTCGTACTGCGGACGTCGTGGTTCGATCCCAGGTGCCGACCATCTTCCTCTTTCACGACACAAGCTTTAAGTAACTTACTGTAAAAGAGTCAAGGAGTGTATTTGTGTTCACTTTGAGTGAGCACAGATTCATTTAAAAAAAATAAATTATTGTGTTATGTTAAGACAAGCGGGACAGCAAATGACAAACATTTTATTTTTTTTATTATTTTCATGACTTTTGAAGAGTATCTGCATAAATAGAAATATCTCAGAAGGGTATATTTGAAAATACAACAACCCTTTAATATCAAATACAGGCTGATGGAAATTAAATGCAAGGGTGCCTGGAACGGCTTCCTTTTCACACAATATTTAGGAGGTGTTGTCGTTTCTAGTACTTAGTACATAAAATTCAATGACATTTAATTGCTTGTCTGTAATAAAAGGTATGATTATTGCATCCATTTTGTGGTTACCTTAAAAAAATATTTGTTAGTTTGGTCTTTAAAGGCAACTAGAATTACTTCAGAATAAGGCATGTTGATGGACATTATAGTTACCTCCATTTTAGATTACCACTGTTAAAAGATAAAAAATAAATAAAATTCCAGACTTTGATTTTCTTTGACAACTTCAATTTATTATTTTACTTAAATTGTGGAAATTCTGAACAGTATCTATAATATTATCTCAGCTCTTCGAACAAAAGTGTGTATTTCTGGATATAATCTAAAGATTTTGGATCTATGGAAACATTACCTCTATTATTATGCTTCTATAGTTTATGAAGGAGTTTAAGTATGTAAAAGTCATGTAAAAGTTAAGCTACCAGATGAAATGGAAAAAAAATAAAACTCACTAGTTTTTCGTTTATAATATTTATTATTATTATTTACAGAATATTAATTTTATGTATCACAATACACATATAATGTTGTAAATAAAATAAATAAAAATATATTTCAAATTGTTTCATTTTGTTCTTATCGTTTTAAATACAACAATATTATTGGCACAAACGCCACATCAACGATGAAGAAAAATGGATTCTTCAAATATAACAGAAAATCTGATGTAATATTATGCTTTTACAAAAAAAAAATAACCATAAAAATAAAATTGAGAATTTTCATGTTGAAAGATAAATGCGAATGGAAGAAGAAAGAATATGGAAAATAGATTGTTAAATTATTATTAAAGAAAAGAATGCTACAAAGTAATGAATATTATAAAAATGGGCATATGAAATCAAGGCAGTAAACAGGGGACCCCAAAAATGGATATACCTGTATCTTTAGTAAGTATTCACGCTTATGGTTCTTCAACTATTCCACAACGCGACTCCGCTTAACCCCCTTGAAATTATTTTCTGGCTACGTACTGCTTAGACTGAAATCGAATTGGATTTAGATTCGTGATAATATGGGTAAAAAGTATTTTCCAATTTCTGGACAACTCTTAAAATGTGCAAAAATAGAATTAACTAAAAAAAACATTGCCTGAAAATAAAAAATTATATTGCGTAGGTACACTTGTTTGTTTCACCAAAATCAATTAACAAAGCAATAGGTTAAATTGGTTTCTGAAATTCTAATACTTAATCGAAAAAGGTTTTCTATGAAAATCAGCAGATAATAATATCGTTACTTTTACTTATTGAAGTGGTTGGTGGCCTGGCGGTTACGACGCCGGCTCTGCACTGCTTCGTACTGGAGGTAATGCTGCTGACCATCTTCCACAACACAAGCTTTATGTAGCTTACTGTGAAAGAGTCAGAATGTATTTGCGTTCACTTTGAGTAAGCACAGAATCATTTTATAAAAAAAATCATTATAAAAAAAAAACAAATACAAATTTTTTTTACTTTTTTTGATTTAGGAATAATTGTTCAAAAACATTCCATATTCAAATGCATTGCAGTGTAGATAAAAAAGGGAGAAATATACACTTTTTTATAAGTACTTACCTACTGTGCTTTCACAATGACATGGTAAAAGTTCGTACAACTTTCACTATATGAAAGGTAATTAAATTATGTAAAAATATAGAGAAAATGTGTGTTCGAATCGTTTTATGTACTAAAGCATAGGTATAAAAATTGAGATTCATATTATCTGCGTTTTTAATTTATACTTGCCCGACATGAAAATTCTCACATTAAAGACTTAAAAAATACTGATAAAAAAACACAACAAATATGTATAATATAAATAAATCACAAGGTTGTAAGTAAGTAGATATTATATATAAAATAACACAGTATTAATTAAATAGCATTAGTACCTACAGCTTAAAAAGTATACAATTACTTTCGATGAAGGAAATCATCAAGCAGCTGTTTTTTGCTGCCATACTGAGTATCCTTGAATAAAATAAATAGTTAATCATAAATAAGTATTTTTGATTATTATTTTTCTACATGTACAATCAATTTTGAGATCAGCCAATATTCGGATGTTTGAGGTCTATAATTTCCAAAACTACTCTTAACTCACAGTAATAACATTTTATGCTCTCAAATGCGTTGGCATCAAATGTGCGCTAAACAGAGAACCTTGTGATTGCACTTTCTTTTGCATAGAAAGGACAGAACCATTAAGTGACTTCAGGTATGTAAGAATCACAAATACAACATTTATGCTCATTTTCTTTCTTTCTATGTGTATTCTATTTACTTCAATATTAAATAACAAACGATTAAAATTATTCTTCATAGTAATTAACGAGCTGGATAAAGCCGCGCAAAAGATAGGCTTAAAAATAAATAAGGCCAAAACGAAATACATGAGCAAGTCAGCCCAACAACACAATATCAAAGTGGATGACAAACTTATAGAAAAGGTCGATAGCTATGTGTACCTAGGCCACAAGATAGAGTTAGGCAGGGAAAATCAAGAGGCAGATATAGAAAGAAGACGTGGTCTTGCCTGGGCGGCGTTTGGCAATCTCTCACATATCCTGAAGTCTTCGAAATACTCACATCCACACAAGAAAATACTTTTTGATGCCTGTGTCCCCTCAGTTCAAACATATAGTATGGAAACAGGTGTACTGACCAAAAGGATAACACCTACACAAACAGGAAGTAACACAAAGAGCCATGGAGAGGAAGATGTTGGGTATTTCTTTAAGAGACAGGAGAACAAACACATGGATACGAGAGAAGACCAGGGTTGTCGGTAAAGAGGGTTACCACCCTGAAGTGGGTGGAGTGGCAGCCTAATTCCATAAAAATTAAACAATATCATTCAATTTTGAGTGTAAAAACATAAATGTAATTAAAAAAAAATTTCATGAAGCACTCAATAATTTAACAAATTATTGTTGAAGTAGTTAATGTTAATGAGTATAAAGCAACGTAACCAAGCTTGTTGCGGCTGGTTGCTAACATTTTAGAAGTTTATTTTAATAGGCTAAATGACTCGCAATAAATCCCAAAGGTGATAGCAAATTATTTTTTTAAATAATTAATCTTATTAGTTTTGATTTTTTCACACTTACGTAAAAAAAAACTTAAATCACAAGGAGTATCATTAAGACAAAAGTATTGCATGTTACTTTATGATCCTAGTTGTAAGTTAAAATTAGTAAAAAAAAGAAAACGTTGCCACGAAATTTATTGTACAAAGTTTTCTTAAAAACTTTTAATAAAAAATAATAATAATATGGTTGTTCACAAATACTTAACTAAGTTGAGTTACTTAATTGAGCCCAAACTTACTCACTACGGTTTCGCTTAATCTAACTCCGCCAAATCGACTGACGAATCCGTCAAGTTTTGACTCATCGGTATGTGAGAAAGTAAATCAGGTCTCACATCCATTCCGTTTCTTGATTCTCCGCTCATTTCAAGAATGCATCCTTCCTGAGGATTTGGTTCTGAGAATCCTTGATCTATATCTTGAGAAACTGTGAGATCGTTAACTGTCGGCGGTTTCGACATGATCGAAAAAGGGTTCTGACCAAAATTGGGATGCATATTTACGGAAGACGGTACGCAAACATCCGGTGCCATCCCTGACGATCCGTGACAGTTAATGTCGGAAGTGCTGGGGAAACCGTGCGTGTGAAACTTCATGAGATCACCTCCACAATCGCTTCCATAGCATCTTCGTTTATAATCTGAAAAAAATTTTTGGCGGAAACCTCTGTTTTGGTCCATCTTGACAGATTGAGTAGTATTACTAGAAAAAATATAGATTTATTTAGAATATAATATTAGTTATAAAACGTAACGTCATAACGCATTCAGTTTGGGTGAAATGCATAAAACACAAATTTTTGAGAAAATCATTTTTCATTTGAACATGCATTTTTTTTACCCTTCACGCCGTGTCCCATAAGGGGTAGGCAGAGAGAACGGACCTCCACTCTTTTCTATCCAAGCATACTTCTTTCGCTTCTAAGCTTTCTATCCAAGCATACTTTTTCCATGGTGGAAATAATTTAAATAAAAAAACTTTTTAACTCTTCCACAATTTTATTACACCTGACATGTTTCGAAGGGGCACGCCTTTCATGGTCACAGGTTATTTGAAACCAAAGCTAAGATTCGGTACTACGATTGAAGGGTGTGTCCCTTCGAAACATGTCAGGTGTAATAAAACTGTGGAAGGGTTAAAAAGTTTTTTATTTAAATTTGATTATTTAAAATTGCATGTAGAAGCATTTAAAAAAAAATTACGCTCTATTTGATTAAAATTAAATGCTTGCTTCATGGAATGCTAAAATTTTGTAAAATATTATCAACACATAATACCTAATACACTTTTATTGAAAAAAAAAAACAATGACATGTACATTTTTGCATATGAATCATTTTAAATACAAACCTAAATAAAAAATTATGCTAACAAAACAGGTTATATGCAGTGGTAATGACCTATATTATGAGACAACATTTTTAAGATGTCTGCGTATGACTCATTTTATATTTGTAAAAATATTGATATGTCTCGTATTGTAAATGGTAGAGGAGCAAAAAGTTAATTTGACCCATATTGAATGTGTACAACAATAAAATAAAATATTCTGAGTTATAAAATCCACTTACATTGTCTTTTTTAGGACTGGCCTTCCCATCTCAATTTTCAATTCCAACGAATACAGCTTAGCAAGTGACGAGAGTTTTTCATTTTCGTCAGAGTCATTTGTAAAGCAGTGTAATTTCAACTCATCCTGGCAGGGATCACGAAGAAACTTGGATAGCTGCTCGTTCACAGCGCTCAGAATAGAAAAGCCAGGTCTCTCGTCACGCACTCTCCTGCAGCCAGCTCGAATTTCACGGATTTCCGACGAACCAAAACACAAGGAATTTTCACTGTAGCAATGATCACTCTGCGGAGACTTCTCACTCAGATTCAAATCACTAGACGAAGTTTTTTGAAGAGTAAAATTGGATCTGGGCACAAAACATTTGTCGCTCAAACCAGGGTTTTTGATTTTATCTTGAAACGTTTGAAACGATTGAAAAAACGTCTCGTTCACATTATTGTTTAGTAGACCAGCATTTTTGACATCGCTAAAGCTTGTGAAGGTATTTTGCGATGGTAAACCAGGTCCTAAGGGATCACTCTGAGATCTCGTCATAGAATACGTGTCCAGCACGGATCCCGAATCTGACATCAAAGTATCGTCGTCCATCAGTTGTACATCGTTATTCATTTGTGAGCCTTCAGTCTTCAATGTTTCAGTCTTGTTCTTATAACTATTCAGACCAAGTTTTGGAAGAAATTTGTCTTTCTTTACATTGGTTTTAGATACGGAGTTGGTAAAAGGTCTTTGCACATTAAGTTTCAGGCTTCGGTTGAATGAGGATATTTCTTCATTGCCAGGCCAGTCTGTCAGTTCATCGTCGCCTTCTCTATCGCTATCGTTTGTGACAACACCTTCCGAGTCACTGCTGCTGAGGGAACTGGAACTTAAGTAATCATTTGCCATTGCACAATCCATACCACTGGTGCCGTCGTCAAACTGCAGTGGATTCCGTAATTGATCGGAATGATGGTTTTTGCAGTGTCCCTTGTGTTTGCCACTTCTCGACTTATGTTTGTGTTTGTGCGAGCTGGATGGAGCATTATTGTTATTATTATTTTCAGAGTTGGAAAAGAAAGGAGGCAGATCCGTAGCTATCTTCGTGCCAAACAACTTTGACGGATTGTTGCTGTTGAGGTTATTCTTATTGCAATAGACGAAATTAAAAGTAGAACTTCCTGGTAGAGAGGGCTTATCCAAACTGGACAAATTGATAGATTGCAACGCACTCTCTATACCATTCTTCACAGCGACGCATTTAGATGGTGCGTGTTTGTCTTTGAACTTGGGAGCTTTGTCAAGAGGTAAAAACTTCTTGTTTTTGAAATCGTGATACGACTTGGGATTGCCTTTGGTAAAATAGTACGACTTGGAACTGCAACCACCACTGAAGGATCTCTCTCGCATTTCACCTATATCGTTTCTTTCTCTATGCGAAAATTTACGTTTCACGCCAAATATATTTGATCTGTACCTGTAAATTACATAACATTTCATTAGAGATGAAATCAAACCTTGAGTAACATAATATGCAAAGAAGTCTCAGGCATAGAAAATTGATATAAAGGCAAGCTACATAATACTACGAGTACTGTTAACGAAGTGATATTTTGACGATAGGGGAATATTACTGTAATGAAAAAATATCCATTGAACCGACCCAAAGAAGTTTGTGGGCCCATAGCATTACAGTCAGAACATCACTTACATTCCTTTGTATCTAATTTGAATAAGTTTTTTGATAATAAAGATTTGAAAAGTTACAATTTAATGTGATGATAAACGTTTACTCACGTATCTTGACAAGTGTGCTTGAAAATCCTCTTCTTTTTATTCACCATAGAAAGAGTAGTAGAAGCCGATGGGTTCAGAATTGAACTAGCTACCAAGTTTATCTGAAATGCATACTTTTACATTAAACTAAATGTGAAACACTTGTGTAAATTCAGGGCTGAAATTAATCCCAGCTTATCTGATTAATGTTTTTTTCACAATGTGTAGAATGAGATTGAATACTAACCTGGGAAGGACCCAACAGTAAGGAGGGTGAAGTTTTCCCATTGCTGTTATCCGAATAGTCGATGGCCATCTTTTTAAATTTCCTCTTACGTCTAGCGTTTGGTGGTTTGGAAGGTGAAAAGTTCTCGTTGAAAGAGTCCGACTCGATATTACCAATGTGACAAAATTGAGCTGCACGTGCTTTACTAGTAGTAGTTTGTTGGAGCTGATTCAGCTGTGGGTCGTCAGAATCGGATAACACCTAAAAGATACAATACAATGTTCGTAAACATCAAAAATGACCATTTCATTGGTCCGTTAGGAAGATACCCAATAACATTTACACTAATAAGCTAGATATTTGTTGGACAGTCTTGCACAAGAAGGCGTGGTTTTATATTGACACTATGAAAGGTCGTAGGTACAAAACCAGTTACCTGCCAGTGACAGAGTGAAAATTTTCTATGATAAAAATGCCATGATGAAAAATTAAACAAGTTTTACAAGGTGGTAATATTTTTCAAACACACTTTGTAATACTTAGTCATTATACCAATTTATAAAAGAAAGTAACTTTGCAGTATTACGCTAATTGAAATACAATATAACCAATACTATTTATTGATAATGTTACGTTAATATAAGTTAAAGTTGGTTTCATTTATAAATCGGTTTCAATATTATATTTTATCATTATCTTTCATACATTAAAACATTGTTACTCATATTAAAAATAGACAATAAGTAAAAATATAAGGAATGTTTATGACCTCGCTGACAGCTACCTACTAATTATTTCCATATTTCACATCATCAAATTGTATGACACCAGATTCGTTCCACATTGTATTTCTCTGATGTTGATACATTAAATACAGGAATCTTAGTTGTCATTTAAAAAATTGATTAAGTATATACCAAAATATTTAACTATATGAACTGTTTGATGAAGAAAAACCATGTAAAGATGAAGATGCAACAGAGAGACGTGGCTTTTAAAGGAAGATAGATATTATCTAAAAGTATCTTATGGCATGAAAAACTTTTGCAATGGTCTGTTTTCTTAGGAATAATGTTTAACAGCGGTGAATGTGTTAGCGTAGAACATTGTCTATGTGGTACCTAACCTTAGTGACAAAAAACATTGTCACGATTTTTAAAGACAGTTGTCTCGTCAGAGGACGCACCGCTCCCTAGGGACCCAGTGCATAGGAGGTAAAAACAACCCGAATTTGAGTATCGCACATGACGATGTAATGATATTTTGATTATATGGTACCGGGTGTTTAATATACCTACCTGTGGTGTGATTGGTGGCTGTGGAGGACTGCTAGAACTGTTATCTTCTGTGATTCCGGTTATGCAAGACGCTGCTGAAAATTAACATAAGGTAAATTACCTCTTTTGAGAATAAAGCAGTTAAATATTTTATAAATTTCACTGTAGATACTCAAAATAAGTATGAGATTTTACTCTAAATTAGTAATAGGAGTGTAGAGTTTGTGAATAAATTAAGGTGGTTTGGGCATGGAGAGAAAATGAACGAAGAGAAAATGACTAAAAGGATATATAAACTGAAAGAATTGGTGCACGCAGACGAGGCTGACCACGAATGACATGATCCGACCATATCGGTACCGTCTCCGTCTACCGAGGAGGGCCAAGTCAGGAGCAAAAGGAATATAAGAGCATGTATGCAGAATGTTATGCATTTGGAAGAAGCGAAAGAGGTTTGTTTGGATAGGAAAGAATGGAAGTCCGTACTCTACCCCCTTCGGGAAACGGAGTGATGGGTAAAAAAAAAGTTTGGGAAAACCTGACTTAGATAAATAATTTATAAAAGAAAACATTAATTATCATACAAATTTATTATAGGGTACTTTTAGAGGTAGCATTCCTGTATGCTTGAAAAGAAAAATATTCAACTAGATGGGCTAACTAGCGGATCGGCCAACAAATCGGTTTTCAAATTGTCGATCGCAGTCTATCTAAAGTTATAGTTCAATTCTGTTCGGTTGCAATGATTCTAATTCAACTTATCAAATATAAAAAATCAACTTATAAAATAATAACATCGATAGACAAACAGTCGAATAAAGAGTAGTAGTACTTACTTGCTCGTGTCAAGTTTTCAACGACATGACGTCACACTAACTTAAGTTAGTGTCTATGAAAATTTTGTATGTTTGAGTTACCATAGTTTTTGGCAGTGCTATGAAGAATTGAAGAAGTAGATAATATATTCTTTTTGCAATGCCGGTTATGAAACATAGCTCCGAAACTACTCGAGATTTCATAGTAGGCAATAAAGTGTTGAATATTTGTCATTTTTTATCAACTAATTGATGGCTAGTCAGCCCATCTCTATATTCAACCAATATGACGTAAGGGGCAGAAGACTAACACAGCAAACTATTATAATACAGAGAGTCATCAAAGGGAACTGTGGTAACCACATTGCGAAACCAAATCCCTAATCTCGGACAAAAAGAGAAGAGACGGAGTACAGTGGATGATATTGTTAAAACAGTAGCTACTTTAATACGGAGGTTGCCGAGAAACATATGTCACAGACTGGATAACAAAACAGGAAGAAGAAGAGTAGGCAAACAAGTGGCTATAAATCTCACAATATAATCTTATAATATAAATGAAAGTCGGGTTAGTGCGGATTTTCTCAGAAAGCAACAATTACATTGTGATGACATTATACCACATCTCATAATATAAAGGAAAGTCGGGTTAGTACGAACACTTATAACTCGAGATCGGCTGAACAGATTCTTCCGATGTTTGATTTATTGGATTCCTTTCCGCTCCGGATAACAGAATAACTAATAAAAACTTAAAAAAATGGATGAGAAATGATATAAAATATAACATTAAAGTTAGTATGGAACGGATTTTCTGCGAAGCCACGGACATCTATGGAAAATTGTATAACAACAAAATTATCAGTTGTTGTTATATAATTTTTTTTTCAAGTTTACCTAACAACCATTGAAATTAAAAATATTGATGCATACGAAGATTTTTGATGGCACTTTTTTCAAGTATTCAGAAATATTTTTTTTAACATTCAAACATATTTTACTATAAATTACAAATTCGAAATCAATATGCATAGTAAGGGCTACAGGACAACGTCTGTCAGGAAAGCTAGTAAAATATAAATATTTATTTACGTATGTTTCCTGTAGATCTGGTTCTGCGCCTCAAACCAAACTTCTTGCGGCCATGTTTGGACGAGTTGCTCTCTTCGAGGGCCAAGTTAAGGTCATGAGATAATCTTTCCATTCTACCTCTGCTGGGCATTAATGTTGCATCAGTTGCATATGAAGGATTTAAGCCTCTGTAAAGTGAGAAAATGATGGTGAATCAATACAGGGCGGACTCATTACTTTTAAAAAAAAATCAATACTTTATACACTGATGTCTTTATGTCTCGTTAATGTTTAGGTGTGCTTCCACAAAACTATAGCAAATAGTTATTCATCATAATACACCAAATACTCTAACACTCGGAATAAAAACTAATGCACAGTATAAATGTAAGACAGTACTATGTACTTTACTTATGTAGCTTTGGCCTATTATCGATAGATGGCATCGATCAAGACTGACAGCTAAT
Organism: Mystacides longicornis; assembly: GCA_963576905.1. NCBI lineage: Eukaryota > Metazoa > Arthropoda > Insecta > Trichoptera > Leptoceridae > Mystacides > Mystacides longicornis. The sequence continues at coordinate 12,555,653 of OY756437.1, forward strand.
GGAGACTGAAAAGAATGCGTTTGGATTTTGTTGATAAAAGTGATTGTTATAATTGAATTAAACTAAATAAGAAATAACATCAATAGTCGTTTCTCTGTTTTCAGGTAGGATAAGATGTATTTTATTATTATTGTGAAAACCTTTTATTTTAGTTTGTTTTCTTTAAGATTAATAACCGTTATTTGAATCTCTGTTTTCAGACGAAACAAAATTGTGTTTGCACACATACCCTACTGAACATTTCGCCTAGAAATCATAATTATATTATTTAAATACTTAGTATCACCTCAGCATGGGCTTTTGTCTAGTGGGGTGATAAATTCCATTATGTTAATCTGAATTTATATTTTGTACACATTAATGTATTACAGTAGGCGCCGGTTATTGTGATCACTGGTTAATAGAATCAGCCGCTTTATAGAAGCAAAAGTCCAAGTCCCGATTCAAAATGAAGAATTTCATACAATTTTTATCGGATTATAGAATCACATTTTCGGTTCATAGAATCAATGGTTCAAAAAATTTACAACACTTTCTTATAGTTTAGCCACTGACGGGCGCGTTTTTTTGTATATTTTTTCAATTTGACTCAATAGAAAAGATTTAAAGCTCAGTCGAAGTCAGTTTTGAACTGTTTCCAGCTGTGCGTGTGTTTGTTTATTGCATGGTGATAAAAAATTCGAACCCTGGAACAGGCAAAAAGATAAAAGACCGAATAACGAAGAGCACTTTTAACGTGCGCCATGACTGAGTGATGACATTTTAGTTTTTGGAAAGAGCAAATCTCCCAGATGTTTTAAAGTCGTGAAACACTTGCCAGTGATGTAGGTAGGTATATTTTTTACACAAATGCTTGAATGAAGTCACAGATTTCCGAAAACTATCCTAAACATATGGACAAACTCTCTTTTGTCTAGATTTTTTTGACATAAAAACCTTTCTTAGGTATATAATGCGTAGGTACCTATGTTTGTGTGAAATATATGTAGGTATGTACTAAGTACGTGTATTCTATATGGCCGCCGCTTATTAGAATCGCCGGTTAATAGAATCAAAACACACTGGGACAAACGTGATCACAATATCCGGCGCCTACTGTATATTAATATATATTTTGTAAATTAAAAAAAAAAGATATCGAGTATGTATAGAATAACAGAGTGTAGTAAAAAAGAAGGTGCATTCGTGGGCTTATTGCCGAAGCAATCTCTTACATCCAACTTTACAACAAACCATACAAATATACAAGTTTACCATAAAGAAAAATAAAAATATACAAAGAAAAAATATAAAAATATATAGTAAACCAAACAGGACAGTACACATAACTCATCTCGCAGCACATTGCCCCAAATATGATACCTTATTCACTCTGATATGTGACGGCAATTCTCTCCTGGTGTTGGCTCTCTCAAAGACGTCATGTCGGTCCACGTTATTCGGGGGAAATAGAATTAAATACATTTTTAAAGGAATTTGGATTATCGGCCAGTCTTGCCGAGGCTGGGAGATTATTTCAACAACGTGCACCGTAGACAGAGAAAGAATACTTACAAAATATTAAAGTTCTGTGTGTACCTAGGTATCACGAGAAGATGCTCGTTGTTGGATTCCAATGAAAGGCCATGAATTGCTAGGTATCGAAATTTGTCTTTAAAGAACATGGAGAAGACTGTGAATACAGAGCTTAGTGAACAAAAGTGTGGACCTTACATCTTTTACATATTTTATGCTTACGTCTTTTACATATTTTATGCCACCCAAGACTATTACAGAAATTAGATATGTGATCAAATTTCCTGAGATTGAAAATTACACAAATAAGCTTCTCTAGAACTTTGACTAGGTCCTCGTTGAGATCAATATAGACGACATTGACATAATCAATAGGGGGTAAGATTTACACTGGCAAAGATTTAATGTGTGCAGAGATTCTAATAATAAATACAAAATTTTCTGTTGCCTACTTTATCCCCAAGTAACAAAAGTTTCAGCATAATAAATCTTAAAATGTATTTTAAATTCCTGTTTCTAGGTATACAACTTATGACTATGAAACTAATCCGAATCCAGCTGTGGAAAATTTACATGAAATTTATAACCTCAAAATTCACTCTGTAAAATAATAACAAAAAAAAACATTTTTTACTTATCGCAAGTACCTAAAATTAAGTAATTTTCTGAAAATAGATTTGTGAACAAACATTGTTTGTTTAATGGAAAATAGGTAAAAATGAGTTAAATATCCTAAATATAGTCTATCAGGAGATATAACCATTCAAATCTCTTATCATTGTGTCATTCATTTTCTAAAATCAATGTTTATATTTTCATATTTTATTTACTCCAATCGTTTGTCTACTATAATTTTTATAATGGCAAAATGATTATTTTTAAATTTCGATATTACGCTCTTAATAATGAAATTAATATCACATTCACGATGATAAAAATACTTACATCAATTAAACTGTCGGACGAAATAACTTAAGTGTAGGCTAGATGAAAAATTAGTACATTGAGTAAATATTTAGATAAAACCACTTTCAATGAGCGACAATTCCTTGACACAGAAGAGAAATTAACATGGGCAGATACGATTATTACAATCACATATTTTGAACCGCACGATACGATATTCTCACTTGGAAAATAATTTGTATCTTAAATTTAACAAAATCTATCACAATCAAACTCAATAGTTAAAACTTCAACCACATATTATTTTACACAGAAAGTGCTTTGTTTATGTTGACATTCCTCCATGAAAATTTGTGATTGTGACCAATTGTGACACTTTCAAGGTGCTGATGATGTTGCCACAAGATAAAAATATAGTATTACCAGATCAATAAAAGTATGAAATAGCACGAGCATGATCATTTTTGAAATAATTAGGTATGTATTATAGATTATAGAAGTCCGAAATATTAAAAAAAAATCACCTGGGGGGTGAGTACGTAAGGGCTATAGCACGACTAACTACTTCCTAGTGTAGTTAGCGCGAGTACGTAACGTTACAAATGTAGTTAGTTGTGCGTTTCAGCGTGGTTATTATGTAGTTAAGCCGTGGTTATGAGTAGTTAGATTGATGTGTGGTTAGTCGTGCTATAGCAAAAGTTACGTACTCACTACCCTGTTCATTTTTTATACTTCCTGCAATAGTTATTTAAGTAATGTTATGACTTTTTCTGAGTTTTTAGTGAGATTATACATCATGGCCTGTCTATCTTATCGAAAAAGAATAAAAGCAAACCCTCTGCAAAACATAAACCAATAATATTTTTGATTGTAGGTTAACATCTAGCAAGGTCGTCGCCAGCCCGGGGCCTAGGGAGGGGGTGGCAATTTGACCCATTCATAGGCTATTTTCTATATGGAGGATGACGAAATGAATTGCCTACATTTTTAATATCTCCCTACTAGAGATGAAACGGATATCCGGCGACTATCCGGCTGCTTAAATGCTATCCGGCCGAATACCGGATAACTAGTACCTATCCGGCCGGATACCGGATAGATAAAAAAGCTTATGTTTGGATAACTAATTGATTTATTTAGTAAGAATCACTTTAGAAACACACCTCGTAATCACAAGAAAAATTCTAAAACTTAGAAAATTGATTAGCAAACATAATGCAATAAGGGTAAATTATGGAGAATGAATACCTATTTCTTTATATAGAGGTAGTAAGCGGGTTCGATTGTCTCCGTAAATAAGGAAAGTTTAAATAAATACGTTTCGTCATATATCATCCTGCTGGAAGATGCAGATAGATTCCGCGATTTTTGGAACAATGACGTTCCGGCAACGGAGTCAGTCCCATATTATACCGCCTACGTAAGCGTAATTCATGTAATTCACGCACTGCCCGGGCTCTACTAAAGACTTCTTTAGCATTCAGCGAATTTTATAAATTTTGAAAAAAAAAACACTGATATTTTAAGGGGAGCGCTGTTCTTCCTGCCATCAGGGTCCCGAAGACAAAGAAGACCCTCTCATACCGAGAGGGTCTTCGTCGTGTTCCGCTCCTTCGAAGCAGACCTGAGGAATCTGGACATGGTGTGTGAGGAGGTCATTAACATTGCGCAAGATCTTGTTGCCTCCGTATGCTCCTAAGTGGAGCGTAAAGGGAGTTTGGATTGGATATAAAGGGAGCCGTAAACCTAAACAGATTGGGAACCTCTGCACTAATGCTATTTTGGCTAGTACCTTGGTTCTGAAGGTAAAAGTTAAAAATCTAAACACTAATCATAGGAAAAAAAATATTATCACACCACACTAACTAATGCGGTTGATGGTTTTTTCTACAACGAACCCAATGATCCTAAATGGATGTACCAATTAATCATAAACATACGCCGGATATCCGGTATTCGGCTGCTTGGTTGGCCGAATATCCGGCAAAACGGCTACCCGTTTCATCTCTACGTCCCTACCTCCCCTTGACATCTAGTTTTGGAAAATGACACTAGAATCTATAAAAAAATTTAATGTAGTGTCATTCAGCTTCCATTAACCTTGGTGAATTTGTTAAGGCAATGACTTCTACCTAAAATATTCCAGAACTTTTTTCGCTTAAAATTTCCCCCTATTTTTGGACTTGATATTTTTTGTGAGACCTATGAAGTTATCATAAAACATTTTATACGGAGTGTTGGTTATTATCCGATTGTCTTGATATTTGTCTCAGGTTAGATAGGACTGTTTGAAATGCAAAACTGCATATCACTAAATATCATCACAAATAGTCTCAATCAGATTATAATGACTCTTTCATTGCGAAGTTCATTAGGGGTGGAGCCAACATTATTTGAATGGTTTCTTCGTCTTTCATCTTGTTGTTTTGAATAATCGTACAAAGAGAGATAGCAATAAAACAATTAAAATGGGATGTTTTTTTTCCTTTTTGTGCCGCTAGAGGCGCTTTGCTAATCCGGTCTATTGTCAAATTCAGTGTTGCCAACGGGGGCGATTTACTTCTTCTTCTTCTTATGATCGCTCACAATCTAACCTCCAAAATATCATTCTAGTTTATTTCAAATTAAACAACTTATATATTATTATACATGATAACTTACAATAGGTTTAGAGTAATCATTGTACATTTTTTTACATACTATTACAAATAAAATTGTTCATCTTTTTTTATATACCTACCTAAATACAAATTTAAAAATACAGAACAGCACCCCTGAGATTTATTCTCAAATTTATGCGCAACAAAATCAACAACTTCTTAGCAACTCAAATCAACAACTTCTTAGCAACGCAATGGAAAACAAACTTCCCAACGTTGGCATCACTGAAAAAAACATCTCTACGTTGCCACTGGCAGCACTGAATTTGACAATAGACTAGAAGTTCTGCCACCTAGTGTGTATTGTCGGAAGCTCCCCAGAAAACTTCCCATTATCTAGAGTTTAGACTTATGAAAAAGTATCAAATTAAACATATGAGAAAGAGTTGGGTTCATTCAAAAATAACCTTCATTTATTCTATTCAACCTTTTATTATCAAAGAAAGACGGACATTGCAAGGACCAATCATCTTGGTTTCATCTCATGAAGGCATCAGATTAGGGAGAGGGTTAAATTATTTTCGGTTTCAATAAATAAACATATTTGAATGTAGGAATATTTTTTTATTTATTGTTATCAAAGGCACATCCATGTCGCAACTTGATATAATTTGAATAAAATACAAAATTAATTTAGTTACGATTTTAATAATAATAGAAACATATAACTATCTAAATTTAAATACAACTAAATTAAAAAATATTGATTGCATTTTATAATAATTAATACAGTCCACAAGAAGTTAAACAAGATCAGACTTTAAGAAAGGCGAAAGACCCTATAAAAGAAAAGCAAAATCATTTAACTAAATAATCTAATTTTAAGAAGTAACTCATATTTACTATTAAGGCCAAAATTTTATACTTAGTACAATTTTGTAAAGTTAAGTTTGTGATTTAAGAAATTGGCAATGAGAAAAGATTTTAGTTTATGGAAGAATTTCATACATTACATTTATACATTCATCGGGGCTGTACCGATATGCATCTCTAATACATATCGGAACGGCAAATGTGAGCAAAGTATAGTGTCGAGACGAAATGTAAACTGTTTGATGCGTGTGTGTTGTATGGGTGTGAGTCCTGGCACCTGACCAAAGACCAGGCACAAAAAAGCTCTACATTTGAAACAAAATGCCTTACTAGAATATTGGATATAAGGTGGTTCCACCCTATCACAGCAGATAGTTGGCCGAGGAGAGCGCTGTTTTTTCTCCAATCAGGGTTTCAAAACAAGTAATGCGGTGTTCACACGAGGCGAATATCGCCAGCCAATTGAACCGTGTGAACAGATTGATGATAAATCTGAAGCGATAAAAATGATTGAAAGCGATATCGCCTCAAGTTGACCAACTTTCAACTTTTGTTTCTGGTGGAATGATGCACGCATGCGCAGATATGCCCGGCATCCGTGTCTATGGTAAACTTCTGTTTATGTTCTGTTTCTTGACAGATGACAGCGGTTCGGTTGTTGGTTTCGCAAGTTCTGCGTTTTTTTCTTGATTTTTCCTTAAGTAGGGGTCTCCATATATTGTCTAAAACAACAATTTCAACTAACCCCAAACACTCCGCGACTTCTACCTCGACGTCCGCCATTTTTAAAACTACGTCAAAATCAGCGCACTTGACACTAGATTGAATGTATTCAGTGGACTCGTGTGAACACATCAAACGATCAATGGACGACCGAGCGATATTTTTTTTTATGCAAGCGAAATCGTCTGGCCTTATATCGCCTCGTATGAACACCGCATAAGACTCTTTCATACCATGTTCTGTTCCTTCCAGGCAGAGTTGAGGGATTTGGTGTGGGAGGAGGTCATCGGAGATCGAGAAAAGTGGAAAGCTCTTGTTACCTATGCCTCAAGTGGTGTCAAAAGCAGATTGGTTGATAGTTTGATTAGAATACTTCGTAGCGAATATTAGAAAGTTTCTGTGATAGATATCAACACTGGCCTAAAGTAACAAAATGTGTATAGTGCTGCTACAAAATGCAGTGAGTTTCTCAATTGAAGAATACGCGGAAAAAACAAGTAATGTCACAATTTTAAAAAAATTGAACGCGTAGTCAATCTCAGTTCGCATTTTTAATTTTAATAGACTAATAAACATATTGAATTACAAAGTTTAAAAATAGATTTTCTCATAAAAACTTCTAAATGACATTCCTTGTTTTTCCCGCATAGTCTTCAAGTTAGTGACTAATATATAGAATACGGGCACATTTATTACATCAGGTAAGGAAAGGGAATATGAAAACATCAGTAAAAAATTTACGTGATCGACTAGTTTACCAGGTCAAGGTTAAACTGTAACTAAAATCTACAGATGTGAAGAAAACTACCAAAAAGAGAAGAATTAATGTAGGCAATGTATGATCTGGTGGTGAAATGCAGTCTGGGCATAAACAGTTAGATAAAGTTGTAACTGTCTGTCAACCAAGTAGGCTGCCTACTTAGTGGAACAGCTACATTGTGCCAGTGGGAGCTGTTCCCTAGGGTGATGTCAAAATCTGATAGTATAAAAATAATAATATTTGAACAGCTTAGAATTTCTTTTGCAAAATATGAACTGAGTTTACAGGTACATTTTATATAAATATTTTCAAATTGAAACTGTTTTTAATAGGGAAATTGTAAACTTCTTTATTCTTAGTTCAAACTTACTATTGGGAAGTTATTAACTTAAGTAGGTATTTGTAAAAAAAATGTTACTAGTCCAAATTTAGAAAATAACGGTTTTTGACATTTTATCTTTTTATCAAAATTTTAATCTAATTCAAAACCAAGGCACTCGTTTGAGCATACATATACAAATTTTAAATTATTTATCTGATACAAGTATATAAAAATTAAATTAATATTATATACAGACATAAAAAATTGTCTAAATAATGTATATTATTTCTCAGTTCCTATGTAAGGCACTCACTGGAAATAAACACAAAGATAATTAAGTGTTGTTGAACTTATTTAAATATATTATAATGTAACGTTTTTTAACTGATTTATGAAATTCGCATAACACAAATCAACTTAAAACTAAATTAACAATAGAAAGATAACCATAATATAGCACATTGAAGAGAATCAGATTTTTTAAAAAAATAATTTATACATTGAATTAATATGGAATAGATAAAGTAGAGTTTTAATAAAAACGAATTGGTGCTCACTCAAATACACAGTAAGCTATTTAAGGTTTGTGTTGCGAAGAAGGAAGACGATCAGCACCTGGGATCGAACCCACGACCTGCAGTATGAAAGCCGGCTTCGTAACCACTAGGCTACCAACCGTTTTAAATATAACTACATATATTACTGATTTGAAAGGGCAGACTTATCTCGAAAATTTCTGCCAGCCAACCCAGAATGCCTCTTGATACTAAGGGTATAAGTACATAAAAAACTTTCTCGGATTTTTCTATGGATTGGAATGCTGGACCATAAAGAAAAAAACATAAAGAGAAGTAATATCTATGCTGAAACTCCAGACAAATTGAGAAAAGGCAAGAAAGAAAAATGAAATTGATACAAAGTAATAATATGTTATCTTTATAAGGTTAAAGAAATGTATTTTATCAAAAACTTACAATATTATATAACTTCAGGCACAAAATAGAATACAAAATAAGGCACTCTAAAATTGGGATTCCATTTGTTTCAATTATAACATTAAATTAATTTAGATGGTATTCATAACATTAACAAATTTATCTAGAATACAATGTTTTTATACAAAAAAAATATATATATATAACAAAAAATAAACAGACAAATAAAAAATTATAAAATATTGAAAAAACTAAATGTCAAAAAATTTACAATAATTTTGAATTGTACACAGCACAAAAAAAAATTGAATTTGTTTTAATCAAGAAAACTCAATACGTCAAACAAAAAATTATTTATGAATACTAGAAATTTTTGAAAGAATTAAACACAAAAAAAAACATACCTACTCAAAGATGTTTTGTATAAAAACATTGCAATCAAAATACATGAACATTGGATGAAAACAGTGTTATCCAAATGTTGAAACATTTCATGTATGAAGAAAACTCTTTTCAAATCGAAGTAAAACAGATACTTCCAAACTGTAAAAGTGATATTTTTTATGAAATTTAAATGCATTATTTAAAAATGGCACGATTAAAATTACATTTCATTATTTGAGCAAATACTTAAAATACAAAATCTGTGTCTTTGGACTGTATAAAAAAAAATTAAATTACTCTCCTTACGGGTAATATAGAGTTTGATGCGGTTTGAGGTCCGGATTTAATTTGTACTTCTACATATTTCAGACAGGAACGTATATCATCACTATCGGACAACATGTTCTCAAACTTTTCCTTGATATCAATCAGAGTGATTTGATCGAATTCGTTTCGTCGCAAAGAATTCAGAGCTAGACCAGCTAGATATTTAAAACAGTGACGTCTAACCGCGTTATGTGGGTGGTTGTCCCAATAAGGCGTGCCCCTGACGTAAGTCCACGCCATTATAGAGTACTCTAAAACCGAATGCCAGTTGTGTGAATCTGACAAGACTTTGCCCTGATCTACCAAATATTTCTTGAACGCCAGCATGTGAGTGGACGCTCTGGAATATGCCGGAGAATCAGTTTTAGAATACAAACGAGTTGTCGGAAGACTTTTGAATATGTTCTTCTTTAAATAAGACAGTTGTTCCTCGATTGGTTTCAAATCCGGCGAAGGTAGATTCTTGCGTACTTCTTCTTCCAAATCGGGGTGATTTTGAACGATACCTTTGACAATGTTGATAAGCTGATCAACTGTCATAGCTTTCAATACGACATCCAAAGGTTCGGCGCTGTTATCGATTGTTGCTGGACGCTCTATCTTGAACTTTTTCGGCGCCGGAGAATTTTTGGTCGGACTTTGGTTTTTGTATTTCAAAGGAGTAAGAGCATCGGGATTATATTCCAATACATCGATGCCGTTACTACCACATTTATCCAAATCATTCATGAGTAGCCTCTTTCTTGGAGTAGAGCGAGTGACGATCCCATTTTTCAAAGGCGACTGAAGATTCATGACAGCTTTAGAGGGAGTCTTGTTGTTTGAGATGAAAGGTGAGCTCTTCTTGTAATCGATATCTGGTGACCAGGTTGTGGGAATGCGCCTTCGTCCTAAAATGTGTACAGAAAAAAACATAATGAAAATTCTAAGGTAAGGTTTAAAAAGATACATTTTTACACGATAACTTTTAGACTACGGCCATACTGCAGAGAGCAAAGGCCTTTTAGACCCTAGGCCACTGCTGAGTCATTCAATAAGGGCAAGTAGGAGGTAGAAATGCAGTGTGGTAGTAACTGGCCATGCAGAGTTTTGAATTACTGGAATTTTCGTCCACGTGAGGAAAGGAATATTAGTTCTCAAAAAAAAAATAATAGTAACAACTATAATTAGCAGTACAAATTAAAAACTCTCTTTGTGTCTTTTAACCCTTAAGTGCATATTGTCAACATTTCGTTCAAAGTCATCCTCCTCTGTATAGAAATAAAATATCCCACTTTTGCATACTGTTAACCAAATGTCTACAAACCAACACTAAAAACAAATCTTGTTCGTCGTACCTGTGGCCACGTGTTTGTGAGCTGACCTTCAGTTAAGTGGTAGGCAGAGAGAACAGACCTCCACTTTTCTATCCAAGTACACTTATTTCAATTCATCCAGCGACAAACCATTTCTCACACAATCTCTCCAATTTATTTAGTTTCTGATCTGGCCTTTCTTGACGACAGAATCCATATATTCGATCTACATAATTCTCAATCAATCGTGATTTCTTATGCCTTTCCTTTCAGTCTTTTTTTTTTTTTTTTTAAAAATGAATCTGTGCTCACTCAAAGTGAACACAAATACACTCCTTGACTCTTTCACAGTAAGCTACTTAAAGCTTGTGTCGTGAAAGAGGAAGATGGTCGGCACCTGGGATCGAACCACGACGTCCGCAGTACGAAAGCCGGCGTTGTAACCGCTGGGTCACCAACCACTTCAAATACATTTCTTGTCTTATACATTTACATTGTTATTCTACTTGCATCCATTCATTCCACATGCCCAAACCATCTCAACTTGTTTACTTTTATCTTTGTAACTTCCATACCTAATTTTTTCCTAATATTACTTACTTATTTGAAAAAAAAAATTACATCAACTTACATAAAATAAGACTACACCCACAATAAATAATGATTCTCATCCTTTCCATATCCCACAGAGTCTTTCCACATATTTATTTATTTATCAACGGCAAATTGCCTTTTAAAAGAATATTACAAAAATGAAATACAATAAAAAATGCACACATATGACATTCATACAACATAATTAAAAATGCTATACACGCAGATAATTGGCAAATGGATGACTGACGATGATTGTAAGATAAATATGAAGCTTTATTACGACAATCACCCAGTAAACACAGCCAAAAGAACAGATTTCAATAAATGATATCCAAGAAGAAAATAATTTATAATACATTCTTCTTTTTTTGTCTATGTTTGCGTTTCACAGCCTTTCATTATTGATGGTATATCTATCTCCAAATCTTAAGTGCCACTTGTCAAAATATGTCAAACTGAGTATGAAGTTTTTTACATTCATAATATTTAGTTAAAATTGGATACCTATTTAAAAGGATGACAAATAAAGTTCTGGCACTTTATACGGTTGTCCGTAGCAATAACTAAACTGCCTCATAATAGAGAATCATAATAGTGTCCTGTTTTGTATCCATTGCTAGAGTTATGTTAGTTTACCACCAGATAGTACGCATATATCACCACTATATTTAGCTCAAAAACACCAAATTTTTGACATGGGACACTTCAGATCTGGGTATAAGATATCGTAATATATTCTAAATAGGTGGTTAAATAGAAATACCTCTCTGCTGAATGACCAGTTCATCTGGAGACGGAGTGGGACTCAGATACGTGGAGGAGGTAGGTGTGTTGTTATTGTTGTGTCCATTCAAAAAGGGGTGGCGATGCGTGTCTGCGAATCCATTCATCAATCCTATGCGAGTGTTCATATTGACGGGAGTCAGTGGCTCTGGAGAAACTCTCAAGAGTCCGATGCGGACTGGAATCTCAGCAAGAGCTGCACGGGTGTTACGCCTGCCTGGGGCTTCTTCTGTTTCCATCTTATCATTTGCTGGAAAAAGGATGGTTATGAGCATTATTGTTATTGAGTTGGTAACAATTAGTTAAATAGAAGATTGCCACAAATCTGGGTAGCGCATAACATTTTTTTTACACAAAAATACATCATTTCTTTTTATTGTAAAACAACCGGATACTTGGTTGTGCTACTTCCATTGTTTGACATAGTTGGAGCCATAACCTCTAACTTTACTTTTAACTTTTTGATGGGAGTGATAGATCAGTGTTTTTGTGTTAAAAACCTTTAACAAATGCGGCCAAAATAAGTTTTGGTGGTTCAAAGACATTCTTGATTTAATTTGCCCATTCTACTGTATGGGTGTGAGTCCTGGCACCTGACCAAAACCCATGCACAAATAGTATCTGCGTTTGAAACCAAATGCCACAGAAGAACTTTGGGTATAAGGTGGTTCTACCAATTTACGAACGATGCTATACTCCATCACAGCCAGCAGAATGCCCATCATTTTTACCATAACAGAGAGGAGATGGACTTGAGTTGAGGATGCCGAATGATAATTGGCTAAGGAGAGTGCTGTTCTTCCTCCCATCAGGGCTCAGAAGAAGTGACCCTCTCATACTGTGTTTCAATCATTTGAAGCAAAGCTGAGTGATATGGACATGGTGTGAGAGGAGGGCATAAAGTGCAATGGAGAGCTATTTTGTCTCCTTATGCCTCTAAGAGCTTTAAGATTACGGACAATCATAATTCAAAGGGAGTTTTTCAATCTAATCATAGTAGCCAATAAGCGTATGATTATATCAACACATACTTAGGTAATTCTACAAATTAATTTTATTCTTTACTATAAAGACAAATGCACATTACATAATTGGACAATATATTATGAAATCGTTCATAATCTTTTAGTACTTCGTTCAGGAACTTTCCTAAAACTTCCTTTGAGCTAGATAAAAATTTATCAGACTTTGTCTAATACATAACATTCATCCTGAACAATGTATTTTTTTATGATACAATTCCATATAATGCACTCCGTTTGCTAAATATTTCCTACTTACTGTACTATAATGATTAGGTTTCGTTACCTGAATTAATACTAAAATAGGTACTTATTAAACCCCTCTGTTCAAAGAATAGTTAATGAAAGTCTTGATATGGATTAAAATTTAATAAAAAACGTTAAATTTGGTACTTAAAACAAAAAAAAACGCAGTGTTTTTAACATTTGCAATAACCTCACTAACACAATTTGATTCACAACAAAATATTCATCCGGAATAAAACTAATCTGTCATAATGGAAGGGTAGGTTTGGCCCTTAAATTCTACCTGCGGATTCGAAGGTCAAACGGAAGCCAGATTTGGATAACTGTACCTTATGAAAAAAAAACACACACCCAAAATGACAAGGGCCTTTTTTACAAAAGAAATTTTAACGAAATCTTTAAATACTACCACATTTTTAAATTACAGAATAAATATCACTATCTTAATCTATGTTTTAACACCAAAATGAAGATAAAAATAAAACCTCGTGTATTAAAATAATCTTTATCAATAATGCTTGGCGGGAACCGGCATTTTGTCAACAATGCACCAACGCGGCGTATGTAAGAGCATTTTACTTTACAAAATTTATGAAAAACAACAAGTAAATATATGCGATTAATGTTTCAATTATGCACGAGATATAAAACTTACGTTCTCAATGCTTTTCAGGTGAAATATATCCCAAAAATAACCTTTAACCTGCACAAAAACACTAGCAAAATATCACTGAAGCAACATTAACTGCGCGCACAGCTGGTGAAGTTTACGAATTTTTACGTTGACCAACTTGGAAAAAAAAGAAATGCTATTGGTATCACTTTTTGTGATGTGCACAAACCGTTAGTTAGAAGAAGATGGATAGATGTTTTCATTTGAGCAAATTTCGTTATGACGCTTGTTGCTTTTTGGCGCCACATTTGCATTCTGCATGATGATTGGTCAATGGTATGAATGAATTCTTTAAAACGTACCGTTCAGCTTATAGCGTGCCATGCTCACACTTGCTACACACAACGCAGGGTAGAAAGAGATAAATAGCTTGAGCCTTACAATGTGCTATCAAAAACTCGCGGAATAATGACGTAATTTTGACGGTTTAACTGTCAAGTCGGGGCAATGTACTTTGTGGTACAAGTTTTTGTATTTTATTACTTAGCAAAATAGTACCTACCTACCTACTTCGTACTTAAAAGCTTCCTTGTACGCACTATTTTATTGTGTATGGTAGCTGGTGCATGTAGTAAGAAACTCGTTACAAGTTACATTTATTATAATTTCATGTTTATGTACCTAATAGAATCTGCGGTGTAGTGTGAAAAGTTTTTGTAGGTACTTACTTTAGGTAGGTATATTATGAAAATAAAAAAAATAGTTTTTTTGTACGTATTAAGGACAGTTTCATTATTTTTCCTTTAAGACGGCACTTTTATGCGCCCATTCTTTCATATTTATAGATCCTTTTTGTACTTCTTTCTTCATTCATTTATACACTTTCATTCTAGAGTAACTATACCTACTCTAACATTCACTGCACATTATCCTCACCTTATCAATCAGAATTTCTCCGCATATCCGCTTGCATAAAGATTTCAATTCTACAGTATTCATATCAACTTCCAGATTTTTCATCCATGTCCATTGTCCAAGTTTCAATTGCACACATCATGGATGGTATCGATTGCATTCTAATGCGTTGGGTTCCTAGGGAGCGGCCGTCTTCAGCGGCCGTACAATACGGCAGCTTTCTACGGGCACACATTACGGTGACATTTGGAAAGTCACCGTAATGTGCGACCGTATTGTTCTCTCCGTTTTTTTTTAATAACAAACGTCAATTTGAGTGTTGTGTCAGAAAGTCAGATTGTGAAAATGAACGATATTGATTTGGCGTTAGTTATTTGTTTGGAGGATGACCAGGCATCAGAGGAGGGTGAATATCGTATGGGAGAAGACAAGTTGTATAAATCTAGAAGCACAGAAGGTGCTTTTGAAATTTTAGTCCGCCGCCACCTTCAATGTCCAAATCCAAATCCAAACTCCCTTTAGACCCCACTTAGGGGCATAGGGAGGCAACAAGAGCTCTCCATTGCGCTCGATCTTGCGCAACGGTGATGACCTCCTCCCACACCATGTCCATGTCCCTCAGCTCTGCTTCGAAGGAGCGGAACACAGTGTGAGAGGGTCTTCCTCGTCTTCGGGACCCTGATGGGAGGAAGAACAGCGCTCTCCTCGGCCAACTGTCATTCGGCATCCTTAACACATGTCCCAGCCAAGCCCATCTCCTCCCCACAATGGTGGAGGTGATGGGCTCACGCTGGGTGCGCCGGCGTATAGCGTCGTTCGTGATGCGGTGGTACCATCTTACGCCCAGAATTCTCCTTAGGCACTTCATCTCAAAGGCTGAGACTTTTTGTGCCTGGGCCTTGGTCAGGTGCCAGGACTCACACCCATAAAGGAGAATGGGCAACACACACGCACCTTCAATGTAATGAAGAAAAATTTAGGCAGTACTTTCGCCTCACTCCTATGCTGTTCGACTATGTTCTTGGCCATATGAAACATCACTTGTCCCATCTGTGGAGCATTAGAACACGGTAACACGGACGATGTGTCCAAATGCTCCACAGATGGCACATGCGGGACTCCCCAGCCTGTCATTGCGAAGAACCGGTGCAATCCTTTAAGCATTCCCTTTGAGAGCATTCCCTGGACCATACGCAGATATCCACAATGCC
This sequence comes from Mystacides longicornis, assembly GCA_963576905.1. NCBI lineage: Eukaryota > Metazoa > Arthropoda > Insecta > Trichoptera > Leptoceridae > Mystacides > Mystacides longicornis. Next base: position 12,571,680 of record OY756437.1, read on the forward strand.
ACCCCCGATGCTCTTGAATGGCTCGAAAGCGTATAGATGTTGCTCTGTAGGGTGCGTGTCTCCTGTATATAGCAGATATCATACTTCTCCATCTTCTGACGTTGCCACCCGTTGGTGGCAGAAGCCATACGAAATAATAAAATTTAAAATCTCCAAATTTCATGGTGGGCGAGCTAAATAATAAGGAATTACCAACTAATACATTTTTAAGAAAGTACCTCGCTTCATTCCTTAGTTGAGAAGCTTATATTTGTTTTTCGTTAGATGGCATTGATTGAGAGAACATTGGAAAGTAAAACAATTCATTAGAAAAATATGTATTATAATTTTATAATCAATATAATAAAAAATATTTAAGTGCCTAAATATTAATAATTATTGTTGTTTCTCAGTTTTTACAGGTGTAAAATGTCCGATATTTTTTTCTGAGGTTTGAGCTCCATAGATTTATTAATAGGCCCAACATACCTGAAACACACATTTTTTATTAATTTTATAATATCTTTTTAATTTTTTTTTTTCCTGAATGCTTCATATTTTTGTTTAATTTTTTATTATTGCTTGTTAAGTTATGCCTAAACCTGATTTTTGTATAAATATTCCATTGCTTGTTTTTTTTTTAGAAATATATATTTTTCTATTATATTCTTTACTAAATCAGGCAGTGTGTAGGTATTGTAATGAAATAAATCCAGTGAATAGAACAGGACAAGATGACATAGAAGATATAAGATGCAATAGGTAGCTGGTAGAGCATTTAGAAACCTTCAGGTACTTAAAAGAATGTGTATTGATCTGCCCCACTTCCACCGATCTATTTAAGTTTGGTTATATATCATATTTTTAACATGACATTAGATGACAATAAAGACTTGTAATTAAGATTTGTATACCTACTAACCTGTTTTATTTATCATATTCCCTGATTGACGCCACCAGCCGTTCTACATTTGCGTTTTTCTGTAATCTTTATTTTTAACATTATAAATAGCTTCATGATTACGTACTTCTACGAAATCTATTAAAATTTCGTCAACTTCACTTCTCCAGATGCAGTTGGAGCCCTTTTGTGTAGCCCAACAATGAAAATAAAATGAATATCAATGAAAGCGTTCACGAATCATCTGACACTGACAAGACGGCGGCCGTTTTTGAAAATAACGACAGTTTTTTGTAACTACGGTAACGAAATAAACAACGTTCTACTGACGCCATTCTCTGATACGTCGCATTCTTAGGAAAACAACCCATTAATGCACAATTAATAATTATTGTACCTACTTTTTTGAGTCATTCAAAATTTACTGAAAAAGTACTTAAATGCAATACCTACTCACATGGGTGATGGACCAGACTGATTCGTACAGTATTTTAATCTTTTCTCGTGAGTATTTTGCACTCTATATACCTGCCTTTTGAAGGTTTTTTAATCTCCTCCTTTTATAGGTTTTGTTGTCTGGTATTTTTAGATCTTTTTTTAGCCATGACTATAGCGAATCTTATGGCTACGATTACGTACGTAAGAGGCCTTGTGGATTTTCATCTTAAAGGTAATTTAAGTATCTTCTTCTTAATTTAGGTCTTGAAGACTCTGTTATTCAAGAGGCCTTGTGGATTTTCATCTTAAAGGTAATTTAAGTATCCAGCCAAGACTTCGGAGCCTTCTGATTCCTGATGAGTATTTTTGTATCAGAGGCGCTAAAGTCGTCATATTTTTATCTTTGTTTACGAAATGAATATTATTTTATCTCATCCTATAATAATATTATGAAGGATCGTTCTTTTTTATTCAAACGCGATACGTGTAGGTACCTCTATTCCAAATTCAAATTTAGGTAAGTTCCTACCTGCCATTTTCCTCTAGGTAACATTTAATGATGTATGATTTTGTTCAGTGTCGTTGGAATGGGGGAGTAGGTACCTACCCACCTACTTACGCAGGTGTTACAAGGACGAATGTGTGAGAGTGGTGCACGACATTCTATTATTTTTAAATTAGGTACATATACATTCTTTATTTGAATTAAGTAGGCGGCAAGTTATCTACTTTGATTTCAATTACTTATCGCCTTATGCACCACTACCCTATATTTATTCAATTACTTACATACTTATTAAAGTTCTGTACTTAATAAATAAATATTGTATCCCTGCGACCCCACTTAGGGGCATCGGGAGGCAACAAGAGCTCTCCATTCAATTTTGATCAGTAACTGTCCTCATTAAGCTCTGTTTCGAAAGTAAGTACCTACGGAACGCAGCAAGATTGTGACTTATGTGATTTATTTACTGTCGGTAGGTATCTTTAATACTTACAACAATTTGTTCATCTCTTCAATAGGGTAGAAGCGATTAGGTACTTGCGTCGGGTAGAGTCGTTTGTGATGCGGTGATACCACTTATCACCATATACTATATTACTATCTCCTAGTAAATTTTACTCATTATAGGTAGATACTTACCTAATATTGTAATTATTGCTCTTCAACTGATAGTTTTATACCCCTGTTCATAGTTCCGTTTTCTCTTATCTCGACCTAACATCCATTGTTGATAGTAGGTAGTATTCATTTTATCTGCATTAAGTATATAGGAACGTCATGTGAACTAACTATTAAGCTAATCATAAAAAAAAACATTCAGAATGTGTAGCGAATCACAATATTAAGTTGGCTGACTTCTAAAGCTTTTTATAGGTATGAACGTGGCCGTAGCCAGAAAAAAAAAACAGAGGGTCTAAAGTTTAGTCGGGTTGTGGAACAGTAAAAAACTGCAGTTTCATTGTTGCTTATCGAAGGAAACTCTCTTTTTTCGTTAAAAAAAAAGGGGGGGGGTCATACTACCTTGACATCCCCCCCCATTGACCCCCCCTTTACCCCCCCCCCCTTGACCCCCCCCAGTTTGAATATTAATTGAAAATTGACACATTTTTATGTAGACGAACAGTTTAGAAATCCCAAGTCCTTTTCACACCATCAGTTGATTGCACATCCGTATTTCCTCCTGAATGTCTTTGTGGCTTACATACATATACATACATAAGTAGGTAGGTAAAATAATTAGATATTGTACTCGTAACATTAAGATTTTTTTATATCTATGGTACAATAGTGCAGATCTTGATTCAATCCTAAGCCATTTGCGTCATGTAAATTTGAATCAGAGTTTTCATCAGAAGTTTAATGGCATGACAGACATGCCGTTATGATAAAAAGGGTAATTCTTCAAATACTATACATTCTCATGATGTTTTTTTTTGTTAGAACTCATCAGATTTGATATATTATTAATATTAGTGTTTTATATTAGTACAGTTTTCTATCTATTCACGATGGCGTCGCGATGCCTCAATCAGTAGTCTTACTGCAGACAGTTGGACGCCTGGACGGCGGCGTCTGTACGCCGTATGTTCCACAGCATGTACCTACTCACATAATATAAACAATAAACCTTCTCATCTATGCCAGAATATAATATGAAACCTCTTATTAAATTCCATAGCAGAAGAGCATAATAATCATTATTAATTTATATGAGAGGGTTATTTGATGCACAGTGCCTACCTAATAAGATATTATGTATCATCAAAATGATAGGTTTTGATGGAAAATTTAAAAGTACTTAGTAACCTAGCGATTCCGTCGCCAATTTTCGTACTGGAGGTCGTGGGTTTGATACCAAGAACCGACCTTCTTCGGCTTCCGCTTTCACGACACAAGCTTTAAGGGGACGTCCATAAATCACGTGATGTTTTTTTACAACTTTTTAGACCCCCCCTCCCCCCTGGTGATATTTTAGAATACCCCCCCTTCCCCCGAAAATCACGTGTACTTTTTTAGTACAAAAAAATAAGAAAATTATGATTTTAATTTTCGTAAATTTTTTAAATTTATGAAAGTTCCACTGTTTTTCTTTAAATTCATCATAAAAAATAAATGCACGCGATTTTCTCACAACACCCCCTTCCCTCTACGTGATCTTTCGTGATATATTCCAGACCCCCCCCCCCCCTCACCCTTTTGGGATTACGTGATTAATGGACGCCCCCTAAGTATAGTTAGCTGTGAAAGAGTTATAGACAATAGAGATTCATTAAAAAGAAAATAAAGACGAGATGAATTTTAATAAGATGTCAATAAATAGGTATTTATAAGGTTTTTAGCTGAAAATTAGGAAAATACATGGTCCGAAGTAGAAGGTAGGGACCAAGCATCAGAATAGGAGAAAATATAAGGGTCAGGTACAAAAGGGTTGATCAGTTCACTTGGTTTATAAATAAATAAATAATTATTATCTTCTTTACATAGGTTTATAGTCGGCGGAACTTTTCTACCAGTCAACCGGTCCTGTCAAATCTGAGACAGGATTTCAACCACGAGTAGAAAATTTCAAGTGAAAAAACAAACAGAAAATGTCTTACCCGACTGGGAATGCAACCCGGGACCTCTTGATCTGTCGTCGGCGCCTACATATTATATACCACCAAGCTAGCGATATCGTATTTAAAGAAAAATCGGAGTAACGGTTTGTGCTCCCCCATATTTTTGGAGCTTCAGAATATACCTAGTTATCATTTCAACTGTATTGAATAAACGCTAGATCCTGCGAAGCTGCGATGATCTTCTCCCATTTCATGTCCGAACCACTTAGCTCTGCTTCGGAGGAACGGAGGATATGAGAGGGTATTCCTTGTCTTCGGAACCTTGATGGGAGGAAGAATAGTGATCTTTTCAGCCAACTGTCATTTGGCCAACTCTCAATAATGGAAGAAGTGATAAGTACCTATGTAAATCATTCAAATATAAAAAAATATTTTTTTACAATACCTAAGTAGGAAATCTTCAATTTTGTCGCTATAGAAAAGGACAGCTGCTACTAAGAGTTACCATAAGAGTGCGTAAAGAAGTGCGGCACTAACACGCTGGGCGTTGGTATTTACGAAACCTGTGAAAGCTGAAATCAAGACCAACGTGATTGCCGTCTCTCTCATTCATATTGATGCTAAAGAGACAACAATCACGATGGTCTCGTAGCAATACCCCGTATTATAAGACTACTGGTATATATTATGATCCTGACAATTAGGTAGGTATGTACAGATAATGTCATACTGTCAGTTCCAAGAAAAATGACAAAATACCTTGAGAGGAAAGATAGGATGGAAGACCAAGATTCCGATGAAAGAAGAGGTTGGCGAGTATTAAAAAGAACTATTCGTGTACCTAGCTGAAGATAGCAGAATAACAGATATATCTTACCTTAATAATTCGATTAAATTTGGTTTAAATGAGGCAATTCTTTCAACTGTATGTACAAAACGTAACATGTTTCACATGTGACTTATTTCCTACTACACAGCCATCTCTTGGATTTTATAAAAAGTCAGTTAGGTACGTGCTGGGCTAGGACGAAGTTCGACGGTGCGCGGCTGGTCAGCTAGTCGAAAATAAATGTTGGAGATGGCCAAGACCACGAAACATTGATTTAAGTGGTTTGAGGAAAGAATAGTTTAAGTGCATCTGCTCTTCATTTTTTTACCCATCACGCCGTTTCCGGTAAGCAGAGGTCCATTAGGGGTAGGCATAGGATATGACCTCCACTTTTTTCTATTCAAGCAAACTTTATCGATACAACATCTCCTATTTCTCTTGCTTCTGACCTGGCCTCGTTAAGGATGGAATCAATGTGTTCGATCTACGTCATTCTCGGTCATCGATGCCTTATTTATTACACATTTCTTTTTAACCTTATAATTCTCATTGTTGTTTGCATCCATTCTTTCCACACGCCCAAACCATCTCAAATTCAAAACTTTCATATTTGTAATAACACCAACTTCCATACCACATTCCTTCCAGTTTTTTGTTTCTATAATAAAAATTAAGATAATATTCGGACTTTCTCCTTGAAAGAGTCTGTTACCTCTGCACGAACAGACCTAATAAACTTTTTACGGCCAAATTAACATTGACAAGGTTCAAATATCAGTCAGTTATACCTACACACGGCCTAGTAAATGTGTATAAAAACTTTCATCCAAAAATATTACACTCTGTATATTCTATTACTGAGATTAAAACATCTTTCGTAACATTGCAGTGGGGCGGATAATATTTTGTACACTTTATACAGCGTGTATGAGAGATAATAACTTAAAATATTATACAACATTATGCGGTAGAAAACAATATTATCGTCATTATCATATCAAACTGCGGGTTGTCATGACAACGGCGTCCTGAACAACAAACACCGCGCAGGCGCGCCGTAGAACATTTTCAAAATACTCCCTTTAGTTTGACAGTTTGGTCTTTGAGACTCGCTTTTCGGGACGCATAGCTCCGCGCGCTCGGGAGGAAATCGCTTCAAGTTTTCTTACGTCATCTAAAAAAACTTCAATTTCTCGCTGAACAATTTGAGTTTTTAAACCGAAATCTTAATAGTGTTAATAAAAAAGTTTTAAATATTACCAACTTCTAAAAACACAAATAAAAAAAAAGAAATTACGCTTAAAAAATAAGTTAAAAAGTTTCGTTTTATGTGGAAATTTAATCTAAAAGTTGAAGTCCCTCGTCGATTAACTGTTAAAAACATCACGAAATAAACTTTATACCTCGTATTGTTTTATTGTTTTTATTATAATACGTTTATATTTAAGAACTTTATAAATTTAATTAAAAATAATTATGTATTTTAAGCTTGTTAACTTATAAACTTTGTTCCAAAGTTAATTATCTGTTAGATAAATTACTTTTAAAGGTTTTTGTTTTCCAATTTAATTTTATTATACTTAATTTAATATTTCTACGTAGGTACCTATTACGAACGTTAAATCTTTCTTTATTTTCATTCAAAGGCATTTACTTCACTATGAACAATTTTAAAATCTTCGTTGTTTATTAATTTGACCGAACTCAATTCAAATTTAGAACAATATCACAATCAAATTTGAAAAAAAAATTCGTTCTTTATTCGAAATAATTGTGATAATTATTTATGTAACTGTCATTTTATTTTGTTCTTTTAAAACAAAGTGTTCTTTTTTTAAATAATGCAACTACAAACTTAAGAAAGAAACTTTTAAAATGCGGTAGAACAAGTAGTGAAAATGTGTGTTACATAAAAAGTGTTTTTGATTTTAAAGTTTTAAGGAGTTAGGCCTACTTATGTTTGACATGAATTCCATAGAGAATCTGAGCGGTTCAGACGACGAGAGTCAAGATCAGGTAAGTCTGAGATAATTGATAGATTTTAATCTAATGTCATAATCATCAAATTGATTTAAGTAGGTATTGAGAACGCTACAAAATATTATGCTTTTGCACAAAATATCTTCTGAAATATTTTTCCATATTATGCCATAGATAATCACCTTTAAATGTTTATAGCTTATCCATTCTATACCTACTAAGAAGATTATTATAATAATAATGTTTTCGACCTGTGATATCGCTCTATATATCTCTTAAATTAGCATAATATTTACTAGGTATGTTAACAAAAAAAAAATCGTGTGTGAACCATGTTTCATGGGTCAATAGATAGATATTAAGGGAGATTCAGCCGATTAAAGTTACATGCTTTATCAAAATGTAAAAAATGCAGAAAAACGAAAATTTTGAGGACGTATGTAACTCTAGAGACGTGACCCAGCTAGGTCAGTGGGCGTAATCTTCTTATAGTAGCGGTGACCTGCGGTTGGCCTGATAGTTTTCGGCATAAAATCGTTCCAAAGGATAGGTACCCAGCATATTGTTTCAGAGTCAGTTGATATCGATTCCCGCTATAGGAGAGTTTTGAGTATTATAACATTTATAACGTTGGGTGTTTCACAATATGAATTGACAGGGCATTGAATAATCGGTCCTTAGTTTTCCCCCAGATCCTACCAAAATTTTCTGATGAAAAATATGAACGTTTAAAAGAACGATCAAGAGTTCGATTCGTCGTCGGGTCAGAATTTTTCACACGAAATTTCTACCCGGGATTGGCTTGTCTCAAATTGGAAGGATAATAATAATTGTCTCGGGCAACAAGTTCCGCCGGCTATACCGACACCTTTGTGTAGAAAAATGTTAATTTATTTTGTTGATTGTTTGAAACGGTTCAGCTTTTATTTGTGTCAATCTCACTCTGACATTATGATAAGACTTGATGAGTCTTTTTACTCTCCTTTCTCCTGACACTTTCCTAACTTATTGCCTCTGTTCGCTGTTGGTCTTAATACCTATTATGAAATAAAATTCAAAATCGACGAAAGCGGTACATAGATGAATTCGCTTGTAAATGTTACTCAATTATTGAAGTATAGTAAAAAATATGCACCTGAGAGCCAAAATGTCTCATCTCCATTTTTTGGATGATATAAAACTTACTTATATACCTACATATAAGAAATATACACCAATAATTATTATATCAGGGGCATTTTTTTGGAGTTTTAAGACAAGTTGACTCTCAGGTACAGCATTTATTTTAATTTGTGTAGCTCAAGCACAGACATGGTGAAAAAATTCATGCTCATGGCAGGTATCGAAATAGCTTCTAACAGTTTCGTAAATCGGTAGTTTGTTACTTTGTTCACTCTCAAAAACTGAAATATACACGTAATATTTATTCTAATAATTACTATACTATTATACACATAGTAAATTTAGGTTTTATTTAAGAACATCTCAACCCATAAAATTATAAGAATTTCTTCTAGGTAATTCAAAACATTCACAATATAAGTGTGCATTTATAGCAAGCGAATAAGTATAGAGCTGGAGTTAGAAATAGAGCATACTTTTTTCTATCGTTGACATTCATGGACACCATGGAGACAACAACGAGCAAGAACAAACTAATTGATGGACGATGACAGATTACGCGCGCCAGAGTTCTGGTTCTTTCTCGTTGTTTTTTCCTTGGTGTCCATATCAACGATCAAGAAAATATTACTCTATTTCCAGATCTGGCTCTATGTTCGTTTGGTGTTAAGGCGCCTTAATATGTCAAGAGATTTTCTACTTTATTTATAAACTCCGATAAGTGGAAAAAATAGCTCAGCGATAGAAAATCATGCGATCAAGCGTCGTCGAAGTAGATTAACCCATTTCGCTTGATTGTGAGCTCTGTAGATTTTGACCCGACATGTTGGATTTTACGTCAAATGACAGTTGTTTCCAGTATACAAGAACGTTTTCTGTAATAAATACACTGTATAGAAGTTTTTTCCCCATCCAATTATGTGCTCCCTTCATATTATTTTGGTCCATCGTATTTTGGTTTATCATACATATTATTAATCATAGAAAATTTAAACAAATAAAGCAAATATGCATTTCCGTAATAATTCAAGCGCTTACAACCATGATGCACAACTAAACTTTTAATAAATATGACGTTTTGAAGAAAAAAAACAAAATACTTTTTAAGGTAGGTTCAAATATTATGAAATTCAGTAGATATAATAAACATTATTATTGCCCCATACACAAGTTTCTAACTTCAAATGGGGCATATAAAATTGACTTTTTCATTTGATATATTTGTTAATGTACCTACCTATATGTTTTGTACTTGTATATATTCTATCATTAATAAAATAAAAAAAAAATAATATCGAACTAAAGGTGTGGTATGATGTAATGAAACATTTTATTTTCTGAAATAAAAATCAGCTATATTTTAATAGAAAATAAATTATTAAAAAATAAGTTAGGTAGGTACCTATTCTACATAAATAACTCGAAATCATTCAAATCTGACATAGCGCATCTTGGTTGTAACCACTTGCGTTGCCCGGCTACTATTTTCTTTGGTTACAAAATTTTGTGCAAATGTCATTTTCATACATAAAAGACGCGGATTAAATTTGTTTTTTTATAAATAAATTAAAAATTGATCGCATATCGGAAGTGATCGTGTAATCAACGTATTTTTTTTTATAAATAAAACTGTTAAACAGTAATTTATCATAAGAAATACAATGACATAATGAAGAACGATGGTGATTTATAGTGCACACTTAAAGAACTATCACAATTACATTGATTGTAAATCAATTAAGTAGGTATTAGAATTCATTTTCATAATTCCAAATACATGCAAAGTAACGCTATTTTATAAGTGTTTAAAAAATAATGAAATGAATGCTGAAATCCCATAGTGCTAAACGGCATTGAAATCGCCCTAACCTTGGTCCACTTACGAGTAAGTTTCTGCATGCTAGGAATGTGTGGCGTACTGTGGCTTTAAGCCTAGAGCTTTGTAACCCATTTGTGGCGAAGGTTGCTTTTTATAGTCGTCTAGTTATTGACCCGCCAAGACTTAGCAAGTGGCCTAATGAAATTTTATACGCAATACTGGGTCAATGTTGCATTTTTTTTGTATTATTGTGCTTTTAATCGTTAAAAAAATAATAACCTATGCATGCATGCTTAGGTGACAGCTCGCCGAAGGATATTTCATTGTAAGACTCTGAGGGATATGGAAACACTTTGGCATAAAATTCGTTATACTGATAGAATACGATGGTTAGGTTTTTTGTAAAATTTCCTCGAATTCCATTTTGAAAATTAAGTACCTACCTACCTACTTGTATTTACAAAATTCATTCATTTCATTTATTCATTTACAATATCAATAGGTTTTCATGGTATCTTTTTGAATAATATATTAAATTAAATATCCCGACCATAATAGGTAATCCTTTACGCTCGAAAGAGATAAAAAATGCATGTTTTTGCAATCGATCCAAAATAATTCGAATGGTCGCAGTTATCGGTAAAAGGTTGGTATTATTGAAATTTGACGTGACAATTAAATTATTATGTTAGTATCTATCATTTGATATCTTTATAGGTAGGTACCTACATAAAATTTACGTTTTAGTTTAATATGGAAATGTATTAAGGAGGAATTTTTAGATTTTCTGCGTGTAGTTTTAAACAATGATTTTCTTTCTTTTTTAATGGTGCATGACAAAGTCATTGAAAATATGTAACGAAAATGGCTGAAAATTAGTGTTTCCACACACTTGTAAACAACATAACCTAAAACCTCGACTCGCATTTAAAAGTGCAGCCCAATAATTATTTTAAAGTTTGACAGTGGAGTGTACCAAGATGTTGTTTATTGCTTTTTAAGTAATTCGAACTAAGCAATTATATCACCATTTCCTTAAAATAAAACTTATGAATCTCAATACAACAACATTCCTTTTTGCCAACCAATCTGTCAAAACTATCGACCAATGAAGCTTCACTTCATTTCTAAGAAATGATATAGAAGTAGGTACCTACTCCATATTGTTTGTTATACATAAAATAAATCAATGTTTGTTTCGTAAATAATGGTAGCGTTTGTAAATAATTTCGAATATAGAACAATAAAATCCGTTTCCGGTTGCGATCTTGTTCTATGGTTGATTTAAAAAAGCAAAGAAAAAAATATTTCATTCCTAGCGACAGAAAAATACTTTGTTTCCTTTATAATTCAAGTAAAAATTGTTCCAATTCACGGTTATGGAAGCGTATAACTTATGGTAATAAAAAGAAATACGATAACAGAAAGGAAAATTCGATATAGCATAGGGAGACGACGAAAGAAACATAGAAAGTTGTATTGTATTTTGCGCGTATAGGCAGCAGAGGCGATACTTCCGTTGATGATAAGAAAAAAACGCGTATTAGAGCATTTCACGTCAAACATCGTAGACAGACACGCCCTCCAATTTTATTGGTCTTCTAAATCGATTCTTAATTTGAAAATTTAAAAATTTGATTTGAAATGCCAACGAATATTATAGTATACCTACTCATTTCCGAAATGAGACGCAGTTACTGGTGAAGAATAAAAATTTAACACCAGTGGGGCTTGTACGAGTTTTATCGAAAGCTAATTGCACGCAAATAAGCGCTTATTAGCGTGCAATTAGTGTTCTAAAATCAAACGATCGAATCATTCGATCATTTTAGTATGAAAATTTTCTCTCTCTCTAACTCTTTCGATGATCGTTTCGATATTCGATCATCGAAAACTTATTCTGGGGCTACTGATGGTGAACGTTGTTTACTATATATTATCATACAGACGGCCTTTTAATAACAGCAGAGGTCGGTCAAAAGCCTATAGTACCTATAGTACATAGTTTAAATTCAGGTTAAGATTATTTTGAAAAAAGAACAAACGATACAACTGTCAAGCAGTTAATTTATTAGGTAAATTAAATAATTGAATAACAAAAACATTGCCTACTCTACTGTATACAATGACACGTAAAATTGTAAATCTAAACAATTCTCGAATCTTATAAAACCCATTTTTTGTCTACAGTACGTGTAAGAAGTTTTCAAAGATACGGACAGAAGAAATGTGTATCTTTTCAATCCCCTCGTTCAAAATGCCAAAGCTTGTGTGAAGCAAAATTTGTGTGAAGATGGGGACAAACACAATTCTATTACATAAATAATCATTGCTTAAACTTTCAAAAGGCTTAATTCTATTTAAAAATACATATGTCATGTTGCGCCAAGCGCTCCAAAACAACAGTAAAACACAGCAATAATCAGAAGAAAAAGAGAAAAGAAATAAGTACCTACAAACATAACCAAATGAATAAAAGGAATATGTTCTTTCTTTCTCTAACACCATTCTGAAGACTAGGTTTAAGTATTTTTTAAAATGATGAATACAAGTTTTAAAACAAACGAAATATATTTTTTATGAAAGTAAAAATGTGCACGCCACTGATGATTTGTCCATACTATAAAGAATACGCGTTACTGAAAAAGGAAGAATAAATAAAACATAGCTTCGTGTTGTGGAAACTCAGAAAGTAAATATGAGAATATGTTATACCCACCTTTCTCACGGTTCACTCCATTGGCGCATGAAGGTATCTTTCTCTTCTAAATATAGAATATCGTATTTGCACATAAAATATGACTTATGTGTAAATTAACTGTTCACAAAATGATATTTTAGTGTCTCTTGTATGATATACTTACTTACTACATTTTCATTGTGAACAATTCGGTGTGTGTGGTCTATTGGTAGGGATGTTTGCTAGTATTAATAATTGTATATTTTATTATTATTGTATTGTAAAAGCAACATAGTTGCGTGGAATGAAATAAATAAATAAATATCTCTTTCGATTTTATTAAAATTTGCACATAATTCAAATTTTGTGGGTTCTTAAACTTATACATTAGTCAAATTATTTCATATGATGTATTTATTATTTGCCTTGTGCTTATATGTGTGAAGGCGTACCTACCCTTTGTTACTGAGAAATGGAAGAAAACATACAAAATATCCTATCATTATTGCAGTTTTTTTTAATGAGGTGCACCAACAAAACACTGAAAGAATATTACATATTCAAAACAAAACATTACACAGATCTTAACATAAATAAATTTTATTATAACAGACGCTTTTTGAATTTTTCTTATCTTCACGCTATAAACTAATTTTGAAATGGATTGAAAAAGTTGGAAATTACCTATATGAATTGGGTCGCTTATAAAAATAAACTATGCAAACTTTATGAAATAATAAATTGTGTACCTTATATAAATGAGCACTCAAAGACAGATATGAAAGGTAATTTATAAATTTTAATCATGTTGTTAAATATGCAAAACATAAAACTCCTTTATGAATCTATAAATTTTAGAACAATTTTATTTTGTCCTGCAGTCCATCAGACTCTCAGAGGATACACAAGTTTTGAATTTTTGAAGGATACCCTCTAGAGAGATATCAATAATTTATTTTATGGTACGTGATATTCGCAATGCAGTCTGCAATGGGATATTTTATGATAACAACATAACTGCAGTACCAGATAACGTAATAATATTTTTATGTTTTATTTTTAGGTAGATCTTCAAAACTCAAACCATAAAAATTTTCATATTTTTTATACTTTTCATTTATAATTTTCATATTTTTATACGTTTGTAGGTACTCATTTATTTTGCTCAACTCCCTATAACTGAATAAGATTTTTTTTGATGAAATGAATCTGGGCGCACCCATTTCTTGAATTATCGTGTGAATGGGATACTCCTTGGAAGAGGATACAGGATGGCTTGGTTCATCACATACCTACGCTTCCATTCAACTACTATTTTGTTCAAATTCAAGCAATATGGTTTAGGTCTGTAGAACATACTTTATTCGCTTAATTTATTGATCTGATATAAACTTGGACTAGAGATCTAAGGAAGTGAGCATTTAATGCCTCTTTAGCAACTGCCTTCAAACTCTACTGTAGGTGGCTACCTAGGCTGAAACTGATACAAACGGTCCCTGTGGATGCAAGAAACTACTACCCAACGAGAGTAGGTACGGGGTGCTTTGTTGTCTAACACGCAAAGGATATCCTATACTTCTTTACTATTCTCCTTCACTTTAAAATCCACCCCCCCCCCCTTCCAAACTCACCAAGTCTTATCTTTCCAGAAGGAGTAAACCTTTCTGCCAAAAGAGAAGCATGCGTGACTAACGGAGTCTCCCTGGTACCAGGGAACCTCGGTGTTAAGTACTTCTTGCCTTACCCCTACATGCTGCGGGGATCTGTAGGGGCGGACTCTTTTTACCCTCTATGGCTATGGAAAAAACACGTGGCACCTCTGGAAGGAATATGGTAATGGATGGTAGGTAATCCTAGAATCTTCCCAGAGATGACCTGATGTGGAGGGTATTTTCAGTACCTCCAAATCAGTGTTCAAAGGAGACATTGGGTCACAATTGATGCAACCGGTAAATGAGAGTCTTATTGGGTCCTAGAATCTCCCCAGAGATGACCTGATGTGGAGGGTATTTTCAGTACTCCAAATCAGTGTTCAAAGGAGACATTGGGTCACAATTGATGCAACCGGTAAATGAGAGTCTTATTGGGTCCTATATTTCAGGGGCATCAAAAGGACTTATTGCGGAGGTCAAGCATATCGAAAAATACTATAACAAATTTCTTTGTTAATAGGTTGGTGATTTTAAATTTGATACCAATAGCTTAATTATTTCTTAAAATGAAATAGGATATATTATATACAAATTTACGTATATAATATATCCTATTTCAGTCTGTATTGTTTGCTTTGCTATTCACATTGTTGATGTCATATCAGCGTCCTATTTCGTATCTGTCGGATGCATTCGCATGTGAATCAAATGACTATTTTGATACAATTTCCCGTAGAGTTCTCTGCAAATAGACTTCTATCGAATAAAGCTGACTGCAGTGTGGCGCTCCGGCTGATTATTCCGTGAATTAATAACATCCTACAAGTTCTACCACATTTATGTGTTTTTATCCCATGTTTGTTATTACCAGAGAAACGCTACAGAATATTACGGTTTCCAATCCTTTAATACTAGATTGTTTTAAATAGGTTTTTTGGTATATTATTTGAGTAGGAATCAAAATATATTTAGTGATGACTGTAAATCATACTTTTTTTCTTCTCATTTCTGGCATTTCATCCAAAACAGGGATGGTTTAGCCATTGGATAATATGTTTACTTATCCCATTTAAAGATGGAGGAAAGGAACACGATGGTTTTATAATCAACCTTTAATTATTAAGTGTTTTGATACAAATAGACATCGGATTTTATGTAGTAATAAAATGCCAACATATTACATGCAGATGGACTAAAAAAGGCCGAAATATGCAATAAACATTCTTCACATACCGAAAATAATCGCGATGCATGGTCAAAAAAGGACTTTTTTATAAATTTTATTTCAATAAGGTACAAAACACGAAAATATTCTTAAAATTATGAATGGTATATTCATTGTGGTTGGTAGTCTAGCTGTTACGATGCCGACTTTTGTACTGTTTCATACTGGAGGGCGTGGGTTCGATCCAGGTGCCGATCATCTTCCTCTTTCACGACACAAGCTTTAAGTAGCTTACTCTGAAAGGGTCAAAGAGTGTATTATTTGTGTAAACACAGATTCATTTCTATGAAAAAATGTGGCATTATGATATCATATTGTGCCCTCTCACTAAATATTACATACAAACACAAAATCTTAAAGTCAGTTTCAGAGGTTCTTTTTTTTATACCCTGATGGAAATACATAATTAAACGATTCTTGGGTAAGTACAATTCTGCATCTATGTAGATGATTGTTTAGTAAAAAAGCTCACAACTCACTCTTAATTTCTCCTATTAAATTCCAGTCTCTTTTTTTCAGTACTTGCGTTTTTTAAATTCAAATTTATTCCTTTAAAACCCTGCCTCTTACATAATGAACACTTGAATCCGTCTAACCTCGAAACGGCGCCAAATAGGCTAATTGTATGTAAATAATTACTTACAGTCGGAATGTATGGAGCTTGTTTTGAATTTGTAATTTATCGAGAGATTCCCCATGCTTTTGCTCCGAGTTTTATTTCTTTATGGTTTTCCAATAGCCTGTGAGGTTAGAATGTTTGAGATCAAGGAGCGTGAAGCATAGGAATGTCAGTGTTTCCATGGGAATTATATAAAATACTGTTTATTTCTAAGTAGCACAGGCGAAACCATAAAACTGTACCACGATATTTCTAACGATGCTATCAAGAATCTTCTTCTTTTCTCTTTATTGATTCTATGATGGTGACCCGCTTCTTAATGGCTGCCTTCTTAAAAATTCCTATACCAATTTTTCTGATGTATATTTATGTAGGAAGCCTTCATCTTAAGGAATCTAGTATTGTCCATTCTTTATAATGCCTTAATAAATTTTCAATAGATGGCAGTGTTAGTAAAGCATAAGTGGTCATCGGGAGTATAATATGACTCCAATATACAAGACAGAGTCAAAATGATTACTCAGTCGGGTCAACCTGAAAGTTACAGACACAAAATGTGTATATGGCCAAATAAAACTTTGATTATCAGGGGGCCACTTTTGAAATTTAATTCCGATTTCAATGATGACCGTCTATAGGTACTTTAAATACCTACTAAAAGTATAACTACTTATATAAATCCATATTTATACCATTTTTTTTCGTTAGTCGATACCGGATTAAAAATAGATCTACGTGAAACTATGTTTACGCTTAAGCCACGGCTAGACTATGGGCCATGCTGGCCAAATAGAGGCTCTGGCTCATCATGGGCAAATAGTGTGACCAATGACCAATATCGCCAAATATTTGACATTGGCCGTTACTTGTTTACTTGTCGATCGAGTTCGCAAGTATTCACCAACAGTGGGTCGAAACCGTCATACAAAGCATTTTTTGTATGGATGGCGACAGGTTTTAAGGTACCAACATTGAAAAACAAAAATAATATCATGAATTGCAAACTTGTTGTTTGGTTGCGATGCGACTGTTTAGTTTATGTTTGAAAAACATCAAACTAAACTGAAATCTTAACGCCATTTTTAGCGGTCTGTTGTGTTATTGTATTATTTTCGAAGAGAATACAAAACCTACGGATTGAGTATTGAGGTCATTTTATTGATATTCAAAGATAATCATAATGCGCAAAAGGTGTGTCGTTTGTCATAAAAGTGATGAGAAAAATACCAATTGTGATGTTTATTTTTTTGACTTTGGTGATGATTTTTTTCATCACTTTTTTCAAAAATTTCAAATATTATGTATTAAAAATATGTGTACAACAAATATTATGTATTAAAACTTTTGTCAAAAGTGTTATAAATATCTAGTAGGTGTATAGATACTCTTGTGTAAATTTTTGTAAAACTGCAATAAAGCTATCATTAAATTAAATACTTTTTTTTTAACCAATGACTTATGAGAAATTTAAAATTGCTTGGGTATATAGTAGTCTGTGGGTATGACCATGACTGCCCGCTGTCAAGTACCAGAAAGGCAACATCACCATAATAAAATTTTTGTTTCAATGTTGGCTAAACAAACCTGTCAGTACTTTTTTTTCATCTATGGAGTTGCGTCTCTTATCCGTAAGGTATTATATTCTCTTTGTTCACCAATATTGGAACAAAGTGACAGCTGTCATGTCATCCATGTTGTTATTTTCATAGTGTTTTGTACATTTTTTTTAAATTCAGATAAAATGATGAATGTTGACAATGATATGGCATTAATTTCTCATCCTATTCAGTGATACATTCGGCACCTGCTTTTCTAAATATTAAATAATGAAAAACGCAAACGGCAAAGACGGTGGTGGATGCATTCTTTAAACCACTCGAGCACTAAGTATGTACACATGATTCTTGTTTTTTTTTTTATCAATATCTTTTATTTTCATTTATGTTATAGTCCAAATCAACCTGTAAGAGCTAGGTAAATATATACCTATTGCAAAACAATGCACATCAATTAGAATTGAAGGTTAGGTTTAATAAAATTATGAATGTTTTTATTGTGTAAATTTGTGAATTGGAAATTATATTAAAATTTTCCTTTTTGCCCATGGGGGATAAACTCTATTGAAATTCCCCACTCAGATATAAAGTATACAGTGAATAATTGGAGAGTGGAATGTAAAATGATGAATAAAAGCAAGAATTAATTAACGGATCGGTGATAGAAACATTGTATGGCAGTTTAGTCTCGTGCCACGTACTAGCTGTCAATGTTGGACCAATAATGTAGCCAGGTGTACAAGTATATTTGCCAAATGTTGCTACTTGCCAATGCTTGGCCAGAGCCCCTATTTGGCCATCCTGGACCAGCATGGGCCATAATGTAGCCGTAGCTTTAGCAACCAAGATCTAAATGTCATAATAACATCATAGCTCGGAATCGCGATGTAAATGCAGTGTAAGACCCTAGATCACACGGTGAACCGGCCAATGTCGATAGATCTCTCCCGTCATTTACATTTAGGAAGACCAAAAAAAAAACTGGATAATGCATAGAAACAAGATTCTGCAGATGAACGGCACAAACGGAAGCAAACATCCGGAACTGTAAAATTTACAACCCCGGGACGAAAGGAGCATACCTCAACAGTCAACAGAAGAAGAAGATTGCATAATATTAGACAGTTTTATTTTTTGTGTCAACCAAAATATAGCCGTTTCTATCCTTTACAAAAAAGGTGTATAGTAGGTATTAACGAAGAGAACCCCCAAAACTGGGTAGGTACTTTAATTGAAGTATTTTCAAGATGGAAAATTAAGCTATAAGATATACCTTGGTAGGTACTTATTAAGAAAAATAGGCAAAATAGAAAGGTTTTTTTTATCAGAGAATAGAAAAAAATACATTAAATTAAAGTTATTAGATTCATACAACGCGATTAGAAAAATGGTTGATATAGCATTTTCGTGTTTACGAATATAACCTGGAAATTATTGTGTTATTTCATGCGTGATACCACTTTTGTTTCCGGGTCTTGACCTTCACAAAATTCTAGGCCAGGCCAATAGAACCCTCAACGGAATATGTACATTCTTACATACATCCTTAAGTTTACAGGCAGGGTTTATAATAATATACCTAGTCATTTTCAAAATAATAATGTACAATAAAACTTTTTATACCTAACGCAATTAGTTAAAAGACAATATTTTGTTTCGCAAAAAAAAAATAGTATAAAAAGTGTAATGTTTATTTTTTTAACGGCTTTGTTCTTGAGAAAAGAACCCCCATAACCTTGACATATTAGAATCGATGCCATGACTCAGAGAGCTTATTGTAGGTATTCTCCCACTTTCTGCCCTTGCGTGGCTAAGAAAGGGTGGGCTGGCGGCGCATTAGCGACTCGATGACCTTCAAATGGTTTGATTTATGGGTTTTGAAACATAGACAATCAAGTCAAATCACCATTAATCTTTAGTCTAGTCTCTAATAGTCCTAAACAAAATTAATACACTGCAATATGTTTTGTATAAAGGCCCGTTGTCATTTTTTGTTCTGTTTAAGTGATTGGCTGGGACATGTGTTGAGGATGCCGAATGACAGTTGGCCGAGGAGAGCGCTGTTTTTCCTCCCATCAGGGTCTCGAAGACGTGGAAGACCCTCTCATACCGTGTTCCGTTCCTTCGAGGCAGAGCTGAGGGAAATGGACTTGGTGTGGGAGGAGGTCATAAGCATTGCGCAAGATCGAGCGCAATGGAGAGCTCTTGTTGCCTCCCTATGCTCCTAAGTGGAGTTCAAAGGGAGATTTGATTTGATTGATTAAGTGATTATTCGAGTCTAGTGCCGACTATCTTTATCATTTGCGATACTCGATTTGCTGTGAGAAAGATGTTGAAAGAGAACATTTGGCCTACTCTGGATTATCCTACTAGATACATTAAATACCTAAAAATCTAAAACTTTTAGCACCCTAGGGTGCATTTAAACCAAAAGAACATAGAGCCAGCGCTGAAAAATAGAGTAGGTAGGTACTTATATTATCTTTATTAATCCCCCATAGGCCCCTTGCGAGGTATTCGGGTTCATTAAAAATATTTTTCAATTCACATTTTAACAACAGTAGGTACATCATCAATACGGCCCCACACAAGTCAAATCCGCCGCAGATCCCCCCCCCAAACCAACCAGCAATGCAGGGGGCCTAAACCCCACTTAGGGGCATAGGGAGGCACCAAGAGCTCTCCATTGCGCTCAAAGGCGTCCGAGGCATATGGTGCCTTTTCTGACCGGTTGAGGTTTAAGGACGTGAGATGGTCACTTGTTACTACCGTTTGATATACGGATCACCATAGAAATAAAAATATTCCAATTAATGTGGGTAATTTCGAATTACATTATTTATTAAAATTAACGAATTGAACGTGCATTCTTGGTGGAATTATTTAAATAAAATAATTTAAATGAAACAATTGATTTGTTATTCCACTATATTTATTTACCTGACTAGTTTCGCAGGAACAGGTCCTGCATGGTCACAGGTGTTGTGAGTTTCTAAGTCACCTGTGACCATGCAGGACCTGTTCCTGCGAAACTAGTCAGGTAAATAAATATAGTGGAATAACAAATCAATTGTTTCATTTAAATTATTTTACATTATTTATGTTACACGTTAGCTGAGATGTCCCTTTGTTGGTCAGTTATGTTTTGAGCTCGATCGAGCTCGAAATTTTAACTGTGCTCGCATTGTTATTTACTTCAAATTTATGAAGAGTGTTTCAAGGTGAGTGCTGAAATATGTATTTTTAATTAACAGTATTTCATTTCAAAATATGCAAGAATGTAGTATACTGTTTATAAACTGATAGCCATCTAATCTTCTTTCTAATATTATCTATTTATAATTCGACTATTAATTTGGTGTTCCGTAAAAAGAACGCTAGTAGGGGAGAGCGGGGTCTAAAGTAACGCGGGTCGGAAGTAACAACGTCCATATTTTCTACCGTGTACATGTGAACATAAAATGAACCAGCTCTACCAAACCGCTACATACGTTCCCTATCCATGCAGGATCACGGCAATCGTCGTGCAGTCAGGGCGAGTGCGCTGTCATCTTTTGTGTTTTTTGACATCACAAGTATTTTTTTAGTGTTGAACTATTTTTGTGAAAACATACTCAAAAATCGTATATCTAGTCTACGTAGGTATTTATTTTTTATCAGCTTAGATGTTATTTTCGATATCTATATTTAGATTCGACTTAAACGGAGCAGTTTATAAATAATTCGGTATTAATTCTAAAAAATATGTTTGGGGTCCAAAGTAACAAAAATCACGGGGTCCAATGTAACTGTTACTTTGGACCCCAATATATTTTCTTACTACAAAAAATGGTCAATATGGTCATATGCAAATTTGCCTTTCAAGCAAAGGTTCGATGCCTGCTGCTGGCTATTACTTCAAGGTACCAGTTTTTTGTAGTACCTCTAAATTTTGGTTATCACTCAAATTTATTAGGTTTTAAATTATTTGAATTTTGGCAACTGATTTTGTGATAATTACACAACATAATATATTGGTAAACATATTTATATTACATTTGTGATTATTTATTTTAGAATGCCTAGGAATAAATCCAGAAAATCTACGTTGCTGATCAATCAGTGTACGAATTCGCCACTCTAGATCACCTTGATAATAAAATAAGCGTAAGAGGAGGGGCAATGAATGTTCATTATGTCACGTCAGTTTGGGTAGATATGCCCATGCTCGTTTCAAGTCCCTCTGATCGAAACGCTTCTGAATCATGCTCAATGCCCCTACTCATTTCAAGTCCATCTGATTAACAAGCTCATTCTTCGGCCATCTCAAAGCAAATCGATACTTCCAATAAATACGTTAGACGAATCAGGACCAAGTGGACTATAATAATTTTTGCCTGTGTTAGTTCTTGCCCAAAAGCAAGCCCTAAACTTCAAGCAAATAGTGTAAGGAAATAGAGAAAAACCGCGATCACACCCTTGAAAAACTGACTATTGAGGAAGAAAGTTTGAATAGCAAAGCTAAAAGACAAGTGTTGGAGTTTAAAACGACACAGAAACGATAAAAATTAAACAAATATAAAAATCTAAAATAAACAAGCCCAAGAGGATTCTTCAGATGATATTGAAGATGAATGGTTGTGAATAGTGTGCATCGAGTCATTCACATCATGTTGATAAGGAAAGCAATGGGTTCAATGTCATGATTGTTAATGTTAGGCCCATGAGCAATGTACCCCAGTATTATGATAATGGTTTTCATAGATTTTAAGTGTTTTTTTTTATAATCAAAATGGTTTCAAATCCTGGTATTCTATCCATTTGTACAACTGTTACTTTCGACCCCACTAGGTGTTACAACCGACCCTGCTAGCGAGGTAGGAAGTAACAGTTGAGGCATCTTTGTAAATCCTCCATAATTCTTAAATAAGTATTATTAAACACACAAAACTTATCCGGAATTATGGGCAAATGTGTAAGCTAATTCACGAAATAAAAATATGTATCATTACGCTGTTGATTTTCTCACAATGAACTCAAATGTAAAAATTGTTACTTTGGACCCCGCTCTCCCCTAATATGGGTGTCGCATTTTTTTCACGTCACAACTTTCGACACTCAATGAAATTATCGAGGAGCTGGAGGCAAATGAAGACGAGTCTTTTCCTGACTCGATTACAATTATTTTCCTGCTGGAAAATTGTAATGCTGACAACTGATGAGGACTCTGGTGATGAAAATGAAATGACCCTACACAACTTTTCTGGGTCATAACTGCGGGCCCACGCAGAAGTTGACGATGAAAATTCTTCGTCAAGTGATGATGAAGAATGCAGCGTTCCATTTGCTCATTTGGATAAGCGGCCAAGACTGGAATCAGCTAGTAAAGCGATACATTCAAATTGATCAACCAGCTGCTACCAAAGCTTACAACAATATGGGAGGCGTCGACAGATTGTTTATATCGCAAAAGTATTCAAGGTACTTCTGCCTTATTTTGCATTGTCTAGCTAGAAATTATATTATGACTTTGCACAATGCCTGGCAACTTTATAAATCAATGAGGGAGAATATGACCATCTAAAATTCCGAAGGAGTGTTCCAACGAGTTTTTTTGGAAACCTATGGTATGGTACCTATGGACGGGTCCGGTTGACTGGAAAAAATTGCCTCAGGCAATAGGTTCCGCCGGCTATATTGACACCTATGTATAGAAAAGTTTTATTATTATTAAGTGAACAACTATGATGTGCGGTATGTCATAAAACCGCTATGTTTTATTTCAAAAATTGTAAAATGTCTCTTTATCCTAAAAACTGCTTTTACCTATACAATACTGCTTCAGACTGATTAAAAGTATGGTTGTTCATAGCATTTAAATCGATTTACTATGTTACAAATACATCCTTTCAGAAACTAGTGAATTATTTTTGAAGTGTCTAAGTTCTATGAACATCCAATAAACAGTAGTACATATTACTAGCGTTCCGTATATCAAACACCATTTTCCCGCTTTTCCGTAACATATAGATTTTTTTAACAATTTTTCCTGATTGAATAATGCCTTGATTAGACTGTGTATCAAAAATCACAGTGATACTACAAAAAAAGTTATATCCGTAACAAGTGGGTTAATAAATTAGTAGTTAGTTATTTTCTCCATGGTGTGTAATATCAACCATAAAAAATTGCTCTGTTTCTGGATTCGACTGTATGTTCATTTGGTCTTAATGCACACTTATTATAACTAAAGATTCTTATTAAGATTTTTATCAAAATGAGTTAAGTGTGGAAAAGTTTTAAACGTTCTGAGGTTAACTTAAATTTTCGTTCTCGCCTCCTATTTTGTGCTTTCCGCATCTAGACATTACCCAAACTTTCTTCGAAAAATGGTCTTTACATCCTAGCTGTGGTCATCCCAAACTTTGCATATTCAATATGAAAATAACTTCGTATAATAAGGAGAAGAGCTTGAAAAACACAATGCTTTTTATTATGTAGGAGGATATCAAACACTTTTTTTTTATAATAATACCGACGATCCCAAATATCTAAAGTTTGGCCATTAAAATGGAAATCTTCGGCACATTAAAAATACTTAACACAACCGTCAACTTTGGAAAGTTTTCGTTTAAGATTTTTTTATTTCCTCTGTCAGTAGGTGTTTATGGGAACCGTGTGGAAGAAATTGTGTAAATATCGTAACGATTTCAAGAGTAACAGCATAGAAAAATCAATAATGTAAATGATTTCACTTTGGCTCAGGGTTAGAGTGGTTGTAAAACCACAGACACATTGTACACTGCCTGTCCAGAATATATGGGCCACTCTACTTCTATATTAAAATATAAAAACGACAAGTCGAGAGAATGTGATTTTTTGAAAATTATCTCACGATACTGACTAATAAGAAGTTGAGAAATTCTCCTATTAAATTATTGGCTTGCACCCATTCTTGGGTGATGCAGCCACAATGCTAAAAAATAATATACTTAATATCGAATAATATCACCAGCATGCTGCTCTTCGAAAAATGGAGTTGATTTTGGAAACCTAACCTAGGGCAAGGTTTTATGAGTTCATGTAATTTTTAAGGAACACTTTCCTCGAAATAAGAAAAAACTTTTATAAAACCTACCTACCTACTTACCTATTTTTTTTAAGTTTTTTTTATCAATGAGTTGGTAGGTATATCAGAAATGAAGGTACATTTTATTATGATGTACTTAAGCATTTATAACGATTTAGTATTACAAAGTTGAAAATAATGTGTTTGAAGGATTACTATGTTATTTCCCACTATGTTTTTGTAAAAAGAAATAATTATTGATTCTTATTATTGGAACACCTTTACTGTGCTCGCGGAGAGATAGAGTCTACCACACCGTTCAAGAATGTCAAATAAACAAGTTCGGGGGCAGCATGATGGACATTCACAGCTTGTCACCTGAAGCGATTCAATACAGGAGCTCTTACGATCTTAACCTTATATGACCTCTTCTCACACCACGAACGGAAAATGAGAGGGTCTTCCTCGTCTTCTGCACTCTGATGGGATGAAGATTAGTGCTCTCCTCAACCGACTGTCATTCGGAATCCAACACATGTCCCAGTCAAGTTCATCTCCTTCCTATAATGGTAGAAGCGATGGGCCTCCACTGAGTGGATTTTACCTAATATTTAGCCTAAAGAACAACCCTCAGTGATTCGTGAATTCGTAGGTCCTTTATTTCACATCTCAAAGATGTATGTATATATTATGATACACGAAAAATGTTTTGGCACTCAGCGGCCCAAAGATATATGTCATACGATGTGTTTTTATTTGACGTGTTTGAGTTTACCTTCCAAATGTGTAATAAGAACATCGCGTGTCTGACAGGTCATGGGTCAATGCGAGATTCGCTATCTTTACTTTTACAATATTAACATTCGCATTATAAACTTCCAAAGTATGTGAGTTATGATTGACCTTGTTTATTATGCATTCAGGTCTATTTGACCTCCAAGCAAAGTTTATTATTTCCAATTATTTCGTAGAAAAAAGACATTTTCAAAAGAAATTATAGGAAATACATGAGATTAGTATAATATTTTGAATTATGTCTTTCTAACGGTAGTCTGTAAACTTTAGTAAGCTCCTGAATATTTTAAGACTTTGTGAAGGTAAACAGCCATCTTTTGTCGGAGTTCTAGGTATCTATATACAAAGGGCATGAGTCAAGGGTGCGTAAAGTCACTCTGGTTGTTCAATTTATTTTTGAATCGCTGATTAGCGTTCAAATAGTGTTCTAATATCAAACTATCGAAATTTTCGATTATTTTGTATGGAGTTTTTTGAAACTCTTTAGATTATCGTTTTGATATTCGATCATTGAAAACTTATACTAGAGGTACCGGTCTTCAATTGATGAAATAAGGACGAATTAAATTGGGAATTTTTAGTAGGGATGGAAAGTGGGCAAAAGAAATTGAACGTAGGATAGTGGTTGGTAGAAGGTAGCAGCTTTATTATGAGAAACAACAAAGTTTCACTACAAGCTAAACAGCGATTTAGTCCATAAAGAAGGCCAGGTCAGAAGCAAAAGGAACAGGAAAGGTTGTATGTTGGTGGGGGAAGCGAAAGAAGTGATCATGGTTACAAAATATAGGAGGGCCGCTTTATCTGCCTATCCTTATTAAATGACATGGCGTGATGGAGAAAAAAGAATTTGAGGACGTTCTGCCTTCTTCCTAATGCTGAGAAGGAAATGCTTCTATTTTTTTTTCTATTTCTGACATGTGTATCTCTCAGAAGGACATTCTCTTATTGTTATTGCAATAACTGCTATTTTAAGTTATTCAGGATAATCATATAATATCTACGTACCTACCTAAAAGTGATATTTCTTGAAGCGTTTTTTATTTCCGAACCATTGCAAGACATCCTTTGATCACAATATCTCTTAAAACAAAGATTCTGATTCTTCTTAGTCCCTGTATGCCCATGTTTTTCTATGTTTAAGAATTTCCTTTTTATTTTAAAATAAAATAAATTTATGCTCATTCAAAGTGAGCACAGATACACTCTTTATGTAGCTCTTTCACAGTGAACTACCTACTTAAAGCTTGTGAAGTGAAAGAGGAAGATGGACGGCCCTTGGGATTAAACCCACAACTTGCATTACAAAAGCTGACGTCGTATAACGTTAGGCTACCAACTACTTCAAATTCCTTATAGGTATTATTCTACCCCTGATGTTTTTATTTCGCTTGAATTCTCATTTTTTATTACTCTTTCTATTTGGTAGCATTTCCCATCCATCAGATACAATTACAGTATTTCTATGCTTTCTAATACTATAATTTTATTCATCGTCAATCCAATGCAAGTTGAGTTATGCTAATAATACTGTATTCAGAATCAATCTTATACAACCTCTTCTATATCTGCTGAAGTATGAATGCAGTGTTGATTGGGAGCTATATTATAAACTCTAGATTATACATACTCGTATATTGTATTTATAAGTTAGAATGAAATAAGCCTGGAAGACATCTTCTTAGTCTTTTTATCTAATTTAGAAGCGTAGGCACTCTCATATTGAAATTAATTCTAAGAAACAAACGACAACTTAGTTTGTGTAACCTATAATATCTGTTCGCTTGTCTATAATCGAAAAGCCCTAGCTGTCATCCAAGTGGTGGCAATATTAACAGCATGTGATCGATAAAAAAACGTTGCATTTTAAAATGAATTTAGGTATTTCTGTGATATTTTTATTTAGACAAGTGGTCGACCAGTGCTTGAAATTCGACCATAACTAATTAAATTATAAGTTTGAACATTATTCAGGTTCCTGTTTTCAAAAACTGAGCGAATGCTATTACAAAAATTTTATAAAAAAACAATGACATAAAATACAAAGTTTTTTCTATGATTATCAAAGACAAACAAAATTAATCTATTCTCAATTTGACCACAGATAAACAAAAGAATATATGCACCTGTGTCAAAAACATTGAAGTGTGTGTGAGAATCAAACACATAACACTACAGTACCTACCTATAATGTTTTTTTATTGATCAAATCTATTTTTTATGCATAATTTAAACAAAAGTATTGACATTCGTCACTCCTTCTCTATATAAACTACTAGAGGTCGGCCCCAGCTTCGCACGGGTAGATAGATACTTAAAAATAATTTAGTTTTCATACAGATCCCTAACTTTTTCAAAATATTTTATAGCATACTAAATTTATAGCGTCAACAACACGTGGTAATTATGCTGTTAAAATGTAGCTTATATGACACGTTCGTAGATTTACCATAGCAGCGCCATCTATTGATTACTTACTCAACCCAGTCGAAAGGTATCGACATCTGTTAGAATCATTTGGACTTAACAGATAATTGTGACTGTCAAATAATAACAGACAAATAATTAGCAATAAATTAAAATTGCGACTATAATTTGAGATTTAAACTATCCTATCTCTCAAGTTGGATCGAACTGCACATGGTGTGCGAATTTTATTATAATCGGTTAAGTTGTTTAGGAGTCCATTGAGGACAAACATTGTGACACGAGATTTATATATATTAAGATAAGTGTTCGAAATTTTATACTCCTCCGTCCGCGCAATTTCGTTGTTCAAAGTTTTTCCTTCACTTATTATAATAATATAAAAAAAACTTTTCAAAAAGTGTCAAGAATAGTTTCAATAACATAATAATATTATAGAAATTAATATGAGTATGACAATTTTTTGATATTTTTGTTCTGTGTATTATAATTCTATAATACAGAATCTATAACGAATTGAAAGATAGATGTAATATTCAGTATACAATATGGTAAGTAAATATATTAGGTATCAATATCTACAATAGTTTTTTTTTCAATACATAATTTACGTAATGTATTAAAAATGTCATCGTATGATAGATTGTGTTTTTATTCTTTGGGTTACAGAACATATTATTATCTATTACAAGAAAAACAAAAAAATGTCTAGCGAAAACAATAAGATAAATTAGATATTGGGGGGGTATAAGTAGTATGAGGTAACTACTTTATTTAGGTAGTTTTTTAAGGAGAATTATTCTGAGGACTCGCTGAAAGTAAAAACGCGTGTTTTGGTGTAATGCGCCCTTAAATATCATATATTATTTGACGTGTTCTTAACTTAAACTTTTTCGGGAATAGTCCTGCTGTTTAGAGAGAAAAAACATGGAAGAAGAATAATATGGCAAACTCCAGCATTCGTATCTAGTCAAAAGTGACCTTAATAACCCAAGCAAACTTCCCAAGTTTTTTTTGCATTCTATCCATGTTGCAGGCAGCCAATATAATCCTGATGATAATGCATACAGCCTCAACAGAAGCGCATATCATGATTCAATACTGAATGGCAACTCAGTAATGTGGAATAGATAGCAAATATCACAGAGTAAGTAGGTACACTCAAATGGAAGCTTGATGATTAGTTTGTATATACCTACTTTTACATGTGTATAGGGGTACAGTGTTCAGTAGAAAGATAAGGGAAAGACGTTTGTGTGACATATCATTATTGTAACATAATATTACCTTGTTTACCTGTCTCTTAGCCTCAGACATGGGGTGGGACGACGTCGTTGTCTGCCAAGGAGAAGATACCTTCCAACTTTTTGATAGAATAAAATATTGTGTTTCTTTGTTTACCGCAATATCATAATGTTATTAAGTGTATTAATAGATTATTTTTCTTCGTAAAGTCAGATTACTTTGTTCAGAGAAAAAAGAGAGGGAATAGGTAGGTACATACATTCTTCCAAGAAACGTCTCCAAACCTCTGCTGTCGGCTGCCACCTTCCAGTTCCTGTACCCCAGAGACCCGCAGTCGCGTTTGACGTCCAACATTTTGGAGCGGTATAATAAACAAATAGAATTGTTTTCTAAATTTAAAAATAAATAGTTTGAAGTAGGTACCCACACGTTTATTATTTTTGGTTATTTGATTAACAATATAGTTGGACACTAAACATTTTTGAATTTGAATTATGTTTGGAACAGGTTTTTGTCTTATTTTATTTTCTTTTCATCAAACAGAAAAAAATAAAGAGAGGTGAACACGGTTTGTTTGTGTTTGAAATTGGAAATTTATTTTTATTTTTGGAAAAACAAAGTGGAAAATGTAGTTCATGGCATATAATGCTATGTATGGATAATTTGTTTTGTTGGTAAGAATTTGTCTAAATATTCATAGTATTTCATTTTTAAATTATCACATTTTCAATTACATTAGTTTTTTTGTATATTTTTTAACAGGACTAAACATAGATTAGGAGAGATTTCTTATTATTTCGGTGGAATTTTTTTATATTGAAGATTGAACATATCGGATAGAAATTGTGGGCAAGATATAAAAAAGACTGTAACGAAGAATAATTGGACAACACGACAGAAAGAATTGATATGGTATAGTTTTATCATTTTTTTGTTCTTGTTGTTTTTTTTTTGTTTTCAATAAGTTTTGTGGTAATTTAAAATTTGCTATTTTTTTAACCTACAAAAAAAATAACCAAAAAGACGGCCCTAGGTAACCCACCCCAACTGAGCTAAGCTGGATGGCTGGAGCCAATGAGGTTGGCCTAAAATCACGCTCCAACTTCTTCAACCTACTTTTTTGAAAGCTCCAGATCATCCATGTGTATATTATGTATAACAGATGTTCTGGCCAGCATAGTCTGTAAGTTAATCTTAATGAACTGGACTACGGTGACATCCTGGTGACTATAGAGCTCTGTGTTTTATCGTTTTCGAAATATTTCAGCAAATAATGTTCATAGGTCCACATTGAGTCCACATTATATTAATTGGTGAAAGATCTTTTTTTCAAAGACGTCCAGTTAGAGAGGTAATAGAAAAAAACTGCGTATTTTAACTCATAAGATTCTCGAATACAAACTTTTGAGTTTTTTTTTCATTAAACTCTGGTAGAGAACACAGATTATACCAGGCAACCAACAGAAGTGTTTCTGTGCTCAACCACAGTCAACATACCTACATACTTTTGCTTCCTTTTGTATTTTTTTTTATCATTTTTATGCCAAATATTTAAAAAAGATGTACAAACATTGACGAATCCAAGTGCTTTAAAGAAGCCTAAGGATGAGAGTTAAAATAAAAAAAAAAAAATACAGTCCACGAACAAGGAGTTCTTCTAAAGAGGGACATCAAACCCTATCATCTTAGCCAGCAAACCATTGCAAAACATTATATTTTTAAGGTATCAACACACTGGAGTTTATTTGGATAGAGTTCCTACCTAGAGCCATCTTTTTTGCGCCGCTTTGAAACCAATCAAGAAAACTTCTATATAGTTCTAGTAATACTATTGTTTTAGCATAATCACGTGCTTGACCGTATTTTTATATTGTATTGTTTGAATTTGGTTAATTCTATTATTTTATGAAAGAATCTCTTTTGCTTGGTTAATTTTTATTGCGATGTTTGTGAATTGTTGTTGATCTTTTAACCGTTATTTTTTGTGTTCTGTGTCACATTTGTTATTTGATAATCATTCTCTCATGATTTTTGTCAACCTCGATATAGACCTATGGTCTAGTGAAGCGACTAAATTTACTGTGTTTAATTATTGTGTTTCACTCATGTTTTTATATTATTTTTATATTATTTTTATATTATATTGTTAAAATATTCAAATTAATAAATATTATTATTTATCATTATTATTAAAAATCTATCATTTAGACCAATAATAAGAAAGAATAATAGAATTTAAAATTTTCATATCATAAGCAATTTTTCCTTCTAATGACAGTTACTTGGTTGTACAATGTACAATCGCCAAGTCTAACCTTTGAACATGAAGCAAAAGATAAATATATAAACGCGTGGTCATTAACAAGATGTCCGCCTGTACAGGTAATGAAATGGCGATGGAGTGGACGCGGAAAAAGTCATTAACACCCTTCCCTTCTGTCAGCGATATAATTATTTTGGGAGTGGTAGCTTAACTGAAAATGTTTGTAATAACAGTTTTAAGTAAGTAGGTAGGTACCTGACCTTTTTTGAGTATAGCGTATTTGATTAAAGTTCAGCGCTAATTACTGCTATAATTAAATAAAATACTCTAAATTGCGAAATCGTTGCGTTTAAATAACCCAATCAATATCGAAAAAGGCTATAAAGAAGTAACTTTAAACTGAATTTTAATTTTTTATGAAAAAATTCAAAATGTTGTAGTTATGTACTTCAGAAGAATTATGAGAAGAAAAAAAGAGAAGTTCATAGTGAGAATAAGGGCTGGTTGTCCCAGAACAGCGTTTTATTTTTTCCAGTAGGTAAGGGTGCGTAAGACGAGAAAACTCTCAGATTTGGACACGGTGCGCTGCAGATCTATGATATTGTTAGTTTTTATTTCATTTTCAATTGTTTAGTATGATAAAAGAATATATATAAAATCAATCGGTAGGTAATTCCGATATTCTCTCTGACTCGGTACTCAGTTGCGCCGTTCCGTTCGCGTTCGCTTTTCGAATCACGTATACACTTAACCTTTCGATTAAATTGATGCAATGTCACACGTTCGCGGCGCAAGTGAGTACGTACCTTAATGTATATTTTTATAAAAAAAAACCTTTCAAAGACTAAGCAACAGAACTGTCAACGAAAATCTCGGAAAAAACTTGATCCGGGGAAAATCCTTGTGTATTTTTTTTTGTTCACCGTTATTAGTTTTTTCGAGCGATTTACTTCGAAAAAGAATCATTCCAGACGAACGGCACAAAGCAAACAGATTCTTTCCACTGTGTATTGATTCGGAGTGAGTAATAAGTCAATCGCAAATCTATTTCAATATCAAAATCTGTTGTAATTTCCCAATTTCTCAAATTGAATGGGTTGCGAGGATTCTATTTCCGGCGATGAATGTGTTGTCATCACTGAGTGTATTCACTTCACTAATACCTACGAAATTGTTTTTAGTCGAACTGCGAAGTTATTATTCAATTGTTGTTAGTGATGATGGGTCACAAATCTTGCATCGATTCTTCGACCAACTTTTGAAGATTTTCATATGGTAATTTAAATATAACAATTTATTTGTTGTTCGGCAAATTTAATAACCTGACTAGTTTCGAAGGCACAGCAGGGTTATTCTCGTAGCGCTTGAATTGCAATATAGTTGAAAAGATATCTTAAAGGGCGGCTCGGATAAGGATCAGACCAATCAGAGAGAAAGGAGGAGTGTCATGATCGTTCCACGATTGGCTACATTGTATTGTAGACACTCCCTCTTTCTCTCTGATTGGTCCGATCCTTATCCGAGCCGCCCTTTAAGATATCTTTTCAACTAGATTGCAATTCAAGCGCTACGAGAATAACCCTACAGGTCCTGCATGGTCACAGGTTACTTAGAAACAACAACATAGTTATTGTTGGACCATGCAGGCCCTGTGCCTGCAAAACTAGTCATGTTATTAAATTTGTGCAACAAGAAATAAATTGTTTTATTTAAATTCTTCTTCTTCTTTCTGTATCGTGTCAGGTCGCCCTAACGTTGACTATCACTCTGGAGAATGCATTCCGGTCCTGTGCGGCACGAAATAGTTCCTCAGCACTCGTGATCCCCGTCCACTCACGAATATGTCGGAGCCAGGATATCTGCCGTCGGCCCACCCCTCGTCGACCCTCTATTTTCCCCTTAATAATCAAGTGCAGCAAATAGTATTATTCCCCTCTAAGTACATGCCCCAAGTAGGACACCTTCCGGACCTTGATATTAGTCAGCAACTCTCTATCAACCCTAGCCCTTTGCAGGACTCTTGTGTTGCTGACCATGTCCAAGAATGCACGATCAATTCGTTAATTTTAATAAGATTTTCAGTTTGGTGGATTCTTCTGCTTCTGCGGTTTTTATACTGTGGATTGGTTTGCATCTCCACTCATACCCTCAAATTCCAAAGGCTTCCATACTTCTCTTTCGCCGATTCACCAGGTTTCCTATCCATAAAGTTAAATGCTCCATACATAGCAGAAGCGTGGGTAGGCTCCAGATAAGATGGTGCGACACCGTCAAAAGAGTAGCGGGCCTACACTGGAAGTGTGGAAGGGAGGACATTATTCAATACTGGACACCTGTAGAAGTAGCCTGACATATAAGTATACTGACAGGAGGCTCAAAGGATCCCTTACCCCTATCAACTTCGCCATCGGGTAATATAAAGAAAGAATAAATAACATTTAAATATAATTCATCAAAATAAATTCTACGTTTTAATAAATTCCGTTGAGACTTGACATCACTAATATTAAACTTCCCTTCTATTATACCTAAACACAATCGTACGGAAAAGCACGTATATATACGCCTTTGTATCGAATATGTGTCGGAAAATACATACATATTAGTTGATACATTGCTTTCGTTCGTAAGGGATGAGTCAAAAAAACATTAACATATCATCATAGGGGCGAACAAAATATATCATTTATATACAATGCCTTTGATCAGCCAATATTTTTATAAAATAAGGTACCTACATTCATAAGTAATACAATAAGTGAAACAAATGAGCTAGTCAATTAGGATTTTTCTATATGACTACTTATTACATAATTCAATTCAATTCTCCCTTTTACACCCCACTCAGGGGCATAGGGAGGCAACAAGAGCTCTCCATTGCGCTCGATCTTGCGCAATGTTCATGACCTCCTCCCACACCATGTCAATGCCCCTCAGCTCTGCTTCGAAGGAGCGGAACACAGTGTGAGAGGGTGTATCCTGGGGGGTATGACAAAATGAGACAAATATGGACCAAGTTTTTAACACTGACAATCAAGTGACGTAACGATTTGGCCCACGCCCATTCAAGTTTACCCATTGACGAGTGATGGTCGAATGGCTTCACGCAATTGTATTCCGGACTAATGGATATCCGGCTCAACCAATAATTCAACATCATCCATTTGGGGTGAGAGATAGAAGCGCGCTTTGGGTTTTCCCCACACACTATAATTTTTTGGAGTGAAATCGTTGAATTCGGACAGATGTATTGAAAGTGAATGGGGGGGAGGGGGATTTATATTAAAGGGTGCCTCATTAGAAGTGCATTTTGTCATTTAAAAATAAAAACACATTTTTTTAAGATTTGTGATAGGTATAAAATAAAAAATAAATAATTGGTGAAATTTTAGATAGCACTTAACCGCCTAAAACGCTAAACAAAGGGCTACCTTAAAAGTTAGTGATCGTTGGTGAAAGTCACCATTAATTCGACCCAGTTTCTTCAATGTTTTCATCACTCATCGAATGGTTAAAAATTAGGTAGGTAGGTACTGTAAAACTTGGTATTACAAAATAGACTCGCTTTTAAATCTCTAATATAAATGAAAGTCGGGTTAGTGCGAACACTTATAACTCGATTTCGGCTGAACAGATTCTTCCGATGTTTGATTTATTGGATTCTTCTCCGCTCCGGATAACAGAATAACTAAAAAAAAGTTGGAAAATGGATAACAAATAATATAAAAAATAATATTTAAGATAGTATGAATGTTGGGGACATTACCGCCATCTGTTGGGGGGAATGCCTGGCAGATTGATATTTTGGTAGAAAGATTCTATATATCATCGCTTTCTCTATGTTTCCACAGATGGCAATGTGACTATCATTGAAATTAAAAAAATAAATATTGATCGCACGTTTCAAACGTACGAAAATATTTTTTGATGGTACTTTTTTCAAGCTTTTTTATAATTTGTTAACATCTATTTATTTATTTTATTTTTTATGTTTATTAAAAAAATAGTGTATGAAAAAGTGGCAATGGCGAGATTATAACCGAAGCAATATCTATCATCGAACCACATCTAGCTATAATATAAAAGAAAGTAAGGTTACTGTGACTCAAGATCGGTTGAACAAATTTTTATCGTGTTTTGTTTATTAGATTCTTTTCCGTCCCGGATAACAGAATACAATACAATACAATTCTCCCTTTTACACCCCACTCAGGGACATAGGGAGGCAACAAGAGCTCTCCATTGCGCTCGATCTTGCGCAATGTTTATGACCTCCTCCCACACCATGTCCATGTCCCTCAGCTCTGCTTCGAAGGAGCGGAACACAGTGTGAGAGGGTCTTCCTCGTCTTCGGGACCCTGATGGGAGGAAGAACAGCCCTCTCCTCGGCGAACTGTCATTCGGCATCCTTAACACATGTCCCAGCCAAGTCCATCTCCTCCCCACAATGGTAGAGGTGATGGGCTCACGCTGGGTGCGCAGAACGGTTCACAGAATAACTAGGTACTTATTAAAAAAATAAAAAAATGGATGGAAAATAGTATGAAATAATATAATACTGTATTAAAGTGAGTATGGAACGGGCTTCCTAACAACAACAGAGCCATCTGTAAAAAATCCCATAACAACACAATTTTTATTTACCTGAAACCATCGAGTTTCAAAACATTGCGCATTGGTACGCAGATTATATTGATACATTTTCTTTCATGCTTCCAAAATATTTTTTTAACATTCAAACGTATTTTAAGCATATTTTTGTATTTTTAAACCAATGAATGAAACTTTTTCTGGAGTTGTGCAATCAATTTAGATGAAAATTCAACATAGATATCTAATATAGAAATGGGACCTTTTGAAATGACTTATTCATAATATTATAACCACATAACTTTTGATTTTTTATGTAGGTATGTTAGCTATGTTATGTTACCCAGCAATATTTTATTGACTTTAAGGCGGGACGAAGTTCGATGAGTCAGCTAGTTTCTAATATGGATAGGTAGGTACTCTTTCCCGACTGATGTTTGCTGCTTCGGTTTAAGCCCACTTTTATAGGTAAGGTGTTTTCACAATAATAACGCGTTGTCCTATCGTAAAGCGAAGCATTTTTAAAAATTACAATAATTATAGGTGAAAACTATAAAATTTCAGAGTTCTTCCTTGCAGGGAAAAAAGTATCTAAATTGGTTAATCGTGTAATGGTACACTTTTTTTTTCTTTTTATCAAGCACGCCGTGTCCCGTAAGGGGTAGGCAGAGAGAACGGACCTCCACTCTTTTCTATCCAAGCACACTACTTCTTTCGCTTCTTTTAACGACATAACATTTCTCATACAACCTGTCCTATTTCTAATACTTCTTACCTGGCCTTTCTTGAGGACGGAATCGATGTGTTCGATCCACGTCATTCTTGGTCGGCCACGCTTTCTTACACCTTTCCTTTCAGCCTTGTAAATTTTCTTTGTCATTCTGTTTGCATCCATTCTTTCCAGATGCTCAAACCATCTCAACTTATTGACTTTCATATTTGTCACAACACTAACTTCCATACCACATTCTTTCCTATAGTATTCTCATTACTTTCCACATCCCACGTAATGGCACACACATTTGCATAATTTACACATGTTTTTACTAAATTGGCATCTACACAAATGGGATATTACAGTGTAATAGCTACCTATTTCCTCAGTGCTTTGTATAATCCCGGGATCGAGAGTTGAGAGTGAAATATTGAGATTTCGAGTGGCTCTGAAGCGCTCGACAAGTCAATTGTTTAATTTAATTGTTTGTGAAATTATTGGAGTGTTTGGTTTTGTCCCGAAACAATAGCTATGAAACATTCTATATACAAACAACGACTACATTAACTTGTTTACAAATAATGTGACAATAATGAAAAATAAATAAATAATGTACCTACTATAAATCTTATCACTAAAAAATCCATTTTTTGTTGTTGAGACCTATCATACGGACATAAGGTTTATTTTTTATTTTAGAAATACGGCGATTGTTGCATTGTTAAAAAAATAAACCAAAGGAGCTCGAAAGTTCGAAAGCTTTCAGACAATTTTGGCTAGGTATTTAAGGCAAGCTGAAATTTTGTATCATACTTGTCATAAAATATCTTTACTCAGAACCGTAGACCTGGTTAGAGGAAAGCCGAGCAAAATATACTATTATATTTTGCTCTTAAAAACTTTGTTGGTTAAACCCCATCAAAATGATGTATTTTTTGTTTAAAGTTTCTTTTATTTTTTTATTTTACTGGATGATGATAATACTCCATATTACTAGGATATTGATCAACAAGCAAAATTGGGACGAAAACCGCAAACAGTCAGTTCATGAATGGTTAACTGACATTCAGGCGGCCAGTAATAATAATAATATTATTAATTAATACATATTATGTAACCGAAATTTGACTAAGGGATGTTTCTTAAGTCCTATGATCGGGCCTTATATTATTTGAAATGGCTTAACATTCTTTAAAAATAAATTAGAAAAAAAGCAATAAGAAATATTACTTTTTTTTTTACCGCATTTGAAATACATAAAGTAGGTTGGTATGGGAGTGGTTTGGGCTAAAATTCCGAGCTTTCGAGAGAGTTACTTACGAATATCCGAGGAATTCTTTTCGAATAATAATGTACCGAAACGAGCCGAGTTTTATTTAGAAAGAATAAAGTTAAATTATTAGAGGCCGACTTCTTAATGGCAAGAAGGGTCTTAATTAGAAAGAGGTTTCCGACATTTTTATTTCCAAAATACAAAAAAACACCCTTCAGAAATCTTTGTATTTTAGTTGAAAAGTATACACAGAGAAGCGGTTGTATTCCTTTTTTTTTCTTGCAACATTTTTTTGTTTTTATTTTTCTCCGGATTGCTATATTTTTTTTAAACCATCCATAAAGAAATTGTTGTATTTTAATTATTTTTAAAGTAATTACCTAGATATCTATTAATACGTGAAGGAAAGACTTTGTGACCATTGTTATGAAAATTGTGCGAACGGAGGAGTATGCAAATTTGCACACTTATAGAGAAGGAGTGGTGAATGCTAGTATTTTTTATTTAATGTATGCATTAAAATTGATTTAAAAAATAAAAAAACATTACAAATACTACTGTTATGTTATGTATTTGAAACTCACACACACTTCTACAGTCTACTTCTAAGGTTTTGTCTGTGCAATACAAGACCAGATCATCGTCACTAATAATTTAAAAAAAATATATTATTAAAACACCTGATATAATTGATAAATGTCGTGCATGTGGCCAAACAGGAGAAACACTCAGACATATTTTGTCTGGGTGTTCTCTCCTGTGTGGTTCTGAGTATCTGCACAGACATAACGATGTAGCTAAAATAGTTCATCAAAAACTTGCCTTGAAATATGGTTTGCTCGATCTTGAAGTACCTTATTATAGGTACACCCCAATTTCGGTAATGCAAAACAGTAATACAAAGTTGTATTGGGATATACCAATTCAAACTGACCGAACGATTAACGCAAATCGTCCGGACATTGTATTGGTTGATCGTAGGAACGGGATAACGTATCTCGTGGATATCACTATACCGTATGACGAAAATTTGAAAAAAGCCGAGCAGGATAAGATAATTAAATATCTTGATCTTGCTCACGAAATCAAGGATATGTGGCATACACCAACCACCCACATAATACCTATAGTGATATCGACGAATGGAGTTATTCCTAAGTCTCTTAAAGACAATCTAGGGAAACTTGGCATCTGCTGTGGTCTCAGATATGCCATCCAAAAGGCAGTTCTGTTGTCCTCATGTAGGATGTTAAGAAGGTTCCTTTCTCTGTAGTTCGAAAAGAGCATTTTCTAAAGAGCATGGCGTTCGTCGAAACAAAATGTAAAATAAAAAGCGCCTCATATCGGGCGCAGAAAGCTTTTTGAAGGCGGTATATTCAAATTGAAATCGTTAATTAAGTATTCAAGTAGAACTATTTGAAACTGAAGCATCTTTATCATGTTATGAACTGGTAGGTAGTCTAGTGATTACGGTGCCGGCTTTCTTACTGTTTCGTACCGGTGGTTTTGAATTCGATCCTAGGTGGCGACCATCTTCCTCTTTCACTACACAAGCTTTAAGTACCTACTTACATTTGAAGATTCAAATAGTGAAATTGTGTTCACTTTGAACGAGCATAGATTCATTTATTAAAAAAAATATATGGAGAAAATCCTCACCTACGAGACCTAATGAGGGATCTAGAAAAAATCATCGCGAACAATAATTATTCATCGTCAGTACAATTCGTCGCAGATACAATTCAACGCAGGTAAAATTCATCGCGAACAATTAATCAATCTATATTGTAAACTGTCAAATAGTTTATGACCTAAACATAAGGTAAAGCTTCAGTTTAGTCACTCCTATAATTTAAGATGGCGACGATTTCGACATACCCTGGAGTATTACCGTGTTATCACTCGGGGAGGTGTCCAAGAAGGTATGAGGGGTTTCACCCTCCAAATTACCCTTCTTGCTGTGTTAACCTATTCAAATCGCATATAAAATAACCTCAAAATCATTAGGAGTGACTAATCTGAAGTTTTACCAAAAATAATTGCAGAGTTATATACAAAAACCCAGAACCCGGAATCGAATTGCATTCTAATAGTACTCGCGATGAATTGTACTGACAATGAATTGTTCGCGATGAATTTGAAAATGAGTAGGCAAATAAATGTAAAAAAAATATCATACAAAAAAATAATGCAAATCACCCATCAGTCACAGAACGGGCAAAAAATAATATTTTATATTCGAACCTTTAAAAAAGGGCAAACGAGTGAAGGCTTAAAAAAAAACCTTTAAAAACAAAATAGTATTTTCAGGGTACAAAAAAGGACATATTGGTTGGTTGGTGGTTGTTATAAGGGTGGAGTGACGCTTATTATTCTTAATTTACATACCGCCAACCTTGAGAGCGTCAAAGAGGGGATGTTATTTATGTAAAATGATGTTTCTCTTTATATACGTTCAAAACACCTTCATTCTATGCAAAAAAGTATTTTTATTTCAAAGAAATCTCGGCAGATCAAAGCACAAATAAATTCTAATATGATTATCAGCGTCTCGGCGTAGCGTCGCAACGCCTCGGGGGAAATTCAAAATTGAAACACCTTCAGCTGCTTTTAGATTTACTTTATAATAGCGTTACCCCAACGTTCACCATAGAACCTTTATTTTCCATTTTTTCCAAGAATTATTATCACAAAGTTGTATTTCGTTATACAGAGTCTAAGGTTTTTTCTTCAAGAATTTTTTTACTCTGGTTTCTTTTAAACTGGTTGAAAAAAGTAAAAAAATAATGTTTTTTCAAGCAGTATTTTAAGTAAACCGAATTATTTTCACTTGTGTTATTAGAATAACATAAAACCAACTACATAATGCGAACATTAAATGAATATGTGCTAGAGTTTGAGTTTTTTTCCTTTTACGCAACCATTAGGGATTTTTAAAACTTTCATATACTGCTGTACTAAGACTGGTTTAAAGTGATCACTTTATGATAACAACGTTATTTTCGTGGTAAAATACAAGAGAATCTTCCACATGTCCAATATGTGGAATAATTTCATATCCCCGGCTGAACTCGAATCCGCATAATTTCATAAATGGCACATAGGATGTTAAAGGACCAGAGCATCTAGGCGCCATCATTATGTTCATCTTCAATGATGTGATGTGATAATGTTTCCTTCTATCGTATTTATATTGGCCTTGGCCCCATATTACAATATTCCATTTAATTGAATTTGTATATGTTTATGTTTTTCTCATTGTTTTGTCTCTGGTTTTTTTTTGACCCCTTTGCACTCGTCGTCAAGTGATTTGGGATATCTCTTGTTTGTGTTTGATTTATTTTCTTTTGGGGTTTGCTTCTTGGCATCACCTAATTATTGTATTATTTTTTTAATGTATTAAAAGTGTTTGCAAAAGCAACCACTGGTTGCGTAGACAATAAATACATAGAGGAAACCTGCACACAAAACAGCACCGCCCATCGAAGGGATGCCTGAAATTAATAAAATTTCAATGGTTTTTACAAATCGGCCTTGTCAATTTGAAGAAAGATCATGATAAAGGGTATAGAAAAATAAGGTTTGTTATATATAGTCGTACCACTAGGGGCGTTATATTTTTTGGTAACAGAGTAAGTTAAAAATTGCTTTCTGAAGCCGCTTTCACTTTCACTAGAACATTGTCAATATTGTTACCGTTGAAACAAAAAAACATTACCATATAATATTTTGGAAGACTGACGTCTTTTAAGGACTGCTCCCTAGGAACCCAGTGCATAAGATTTTTACAGAACAAGATTTTATAAAATCACCTTTTCTCTAACATCTGTCTCAAGAATCCATTCGTAACACTATAGTTTCTTTTATTGATCCGTTGTGAGGTGTAAGGATTCTGATCCATTTAAAAACACTACACAAAAACACATAAGGAGCTATATACACACTGTGAAGTGTCAATTGCAAGTGTTTAGTGATTAGTATTAGGTAAAAAAGTATGGAGAGTAACTGAAAGTGGCAAGTAATCAAGTAAATGTTATAACATTAAAAGGAAAAAGCTGGTTCTTTGTATATTTAAAGAGTCGCCCCGTAGCGCGCTCCTTCTTTTCTCAGTATGCCTGCAAGTGAAGGTGGGCGCACCCTGCTTGTCTGGTGCACCTTGGTGGCAAAAAAAGAAAAGCAACAACCTTTTGACTGAACGGAGTAACTTATACTTGAGTCTTTAAGACTCAACAGGTAAATGCTATTTATGCCGTTTCTAAAGACAAGCTAAAAGTAGGTACCTTATATCTCGGAATCTTATATCTATATAAACGGAAAAATATTTTTTTTTATTAGAATGAAAAGGTAAAATTACAAAGAATCAAGATCACAAAAATGTAAATTAATTAACTTTAATACGATCTGTCAAGTAAAAATAATAAATACCCACTTCCATTTTTCGAATTAAGAATTCAAAAGAAATTTCTCAGAATTTAGATTAAGAATTTTTAATATTTTGTTATTTCTATGGGAATTAGCGGGAACGTAGAAGATCTGTCTTGTTGCTATTATTTAAATTTCATTTATCTTTCCCCAACATTCATTTTCTTTGATATAACAATAATTTCTTCAGGCGATTGGCTTGTATTCTGAGTACACTAGCTGATTACCGCCGCATTGTAAGTACCAACATTGGGTCTAGCTTTTTTGAAAATATACATCAAAAACATCCCTGACTTTTGTGATGTACGCGCCTATTTTAGCATAAAATTGCTTCCTTTTTCCTTCTCAAACGCAAAAACATATTTTTTGTTTCAAGAAAACATCTGAAAAATAATTGATATTATCAAGAGAATGAGAAAAATACGAAATATTTGAGAATGAAATAGAAAGAATTCAGAAGCATACTACTTCCACGTGTATAAAGAATATACGTAGCTTCCTATTTCCTATCAAAAAAATACTTTTTTCCTGTCTAACAAATTACTCTCTACAATAACGAGTAGAAGAGTGGCAGAGACGTATTTGTAGATGGAAATTCGTAGGTAAAATATATTATTTTTTCTTCTGTTATAAACCTACACCCGGACTCGAATGATTTTGTATGTTTGATTCGCTCCATTTTATATTATGTAAAATATTTACCAACAATGCTATCAATCCATCGTAATATGAGATGGTTGGTAGTCCAGTGGTATCAATCGTAGGCTTTCATGCGCACAGCGTATTGGAGGTCGTAGGTTCGCTTCCCGGCCGTGCCGACACAACCCTTTGATTTGTGTGAAATATAATAAAGTGTATTTGTGTTCACTTCAAAAACATTCA
Source organism: Mystacides longicornis (assembly GCA_963576905.1). Lineage (NCBI taxonomy): Eukaryota > Metazoa > Arthropoda > Insecta > Trichoptera > Leptoceridae > Mystacides > Mystacides longicornis. Next base: position 12,615,200 of record OY756437.1, read on the forward strand.
AAAATATGAAAAATAAATTTGACATTATTTTCAAGTGTTTTGAGGTTTAGGATTGATATTTTTCAAATTCGAAAAATATCAGGTAGACCTATATCTAGCTTTTAGACCAACTGACCTAATAGATATTGTCCTGTCTTAAAAAGTGTATTGAATTCGAATTGGTACAATTCTTGGTTAATTATTTTATTAATATTATATACTTAGCTCCGACTGATGCATCTGTTTTAAATTATATTTGCGAGCATTATTACAAACGCGCTAACTATCGAAGTCAAATATCCAACAATAGAAGTTTACATTGGCATTCAAGTTTACATTCGGTATTTTTATTTCCGATTAATTTTTCTCCCTACAATAAACCAGTAAGTACCAAATTTTGAGAATGACTTTTTTATGAACTTTCACCTTTTCGGATACCAAGTGGGAACACTGGTTCGGTATTTTTTTTTAAAAAAAACCTGGCAACCCTGCGTGCTAGGTAAGATCAACATTGCTAGATGCTAATTCGCCGTCACAGCTTACTCTCCTAATTTGCTTTTATATGAGCCCAGATCAGTTCTACACTCAATACATTTCAATAATAAAAGAAGTCAAAGGATTTACAATGACATAAACAGAAGTGATAAAATAGATATTCCTAGAAAGGTATCTGTCAGAAATCAAATCAATTATTTGAAAATTTCTGATTGATGGTCTCGTGAGGCTAAAGTAATAATGTTCATAGTATAATGTACCTATCCGGTTCATGTCCAATTATACGCATGACCTGTTATCTTAATTACCCAGCTAATATTCCTGGTGTCAGGAAGCGATCTCAATAGACTTCAAGTTGACAGTCCATGGGTGTAAAATCTTCTTCATTTTCCTGGTGCTTTTGTTAAACAAACAATGTATGTTTTTTACTATTTTTTTGTAGGTCGTATTGTTTGTGTACACTCAGAATAGCTTATAACATGATGACAAGTCAATTTCATCCGCATTAAAATCCATTTGAAGTTATTTTCAGTAAATTTTGTTTTGTAAGAAATTTTACAGGTGACGTTAGCGACAATATAACTATTAAATACTAGCTTTCCCGACAGACGTTGTCCTGTGTTCCTAGCTATGAGTATTGAATTCGAATTTGTATGGTGATGAATAATTAATGATCATTTGACTAATGTAATTCCGACCGATGCGTCTGTTTTAAACAATATTCCATCCGCATTCTGTCAATCGCACCAATTGACAATTTCTGTCAAAATTTACAAATTGGAATACAAATTATAAGGTAAAATGTACTAATAAGGTTGTCTACGTAGAAAGAAAAAGTAATAATGTTGAACGACTTTGATCCATTTAGGGGATCAAATTCGTTGAAATCTCCAATTGATTTAATGATTGCATCAAATAGTAAGTGTTCCATTCCATATATATTTGGAACGTTGTATTAAGGAATTTTTTTCTCCAAAATATTTTCATTTTAAATATTATCGACACAATAATATGTGTCCTTTGAAAGTCCGACTCTGTTTAAAGGTATAGACTACCTAATTCCGGGCGGTGGCCTTTTCATCAGCATTCAACCTAGAGTTTTTTATTGAGAGCTGCCCTTATAAAATAAAAGTCCATTCCCTTCAATTATAGGCACCGGGGGAGGGGGATGTGTGACAGAGAGGCCTATCTTGGAAAAAAAAAACAAGGATAATTCTTGATAATAAAATGCCTCAATAATTTTGTAAAAAGGTCGTCATTAAAAAAATCAATTGATTTTTACATTATTCATAAATTTATTTAAATTAAATAGCTATTCAGTGATAATTTATTTTACTTTTAAAATGACTGAAACGAAAGTTTTACAAGCGATAAAAATCAAGAAGTCGTTAAAAACTAATTAACTAATAACCCCATTAATTATTTACTTATTAATATTTTCTTTGAGAGAAATAAATTTTCATTCCTGTCTTTCTAAATGGTCAAAATAATTTTAAATAAATAATCTTTTTAGCTTTTTTATTTTGATTTTTTTTTATGAAATTTACTAGTTTATAGCCGTTTTGCTTTACGTTTTTGATTCCTATTGTCAGGCTTGATCGGTAGGTAATTAAACAGGTTCTAGTCTAGCTTCCCATTGCTTAACAGACCTCTATAACTGACATAAGCACAGAAAAAGAAGAATGCCACTTTCACAATTCATAAAAAGAGAGAAGAATGACACTTTTAATGTTTATTAAAAAGAAAGAAGAAAAATTATAGTTTGCCACATGAAAAAAAACTGCATGTATCATCATAATATTAATATGTTACATCTCACACTTGATTCAATTTCACTGTTCATGTTCAACCGAACCTACCTACATAATATTATGCTAGTTTTACGCTCTCTATGGTTTGAATCTTAGCTACATCCCTCTATGTGTGGAATGGTACAAATTTTAGGTGATGACTAATGATGAAGGCAGCTGTTTTACCGACCTCAAATAATATTATACGAACCTACCTACATAATTTGCAAGTTTTACTCTCTCTATGGTTTGAATCTTAGCTACATTCCCTACACCCTCTATGTGTGATAAAGGCAGCTGTTTTACCGACCTCAAATGTCACTAAAATATGTCAAACTTCAAAATGGAGGAATCATTTTCCAATTTTTTTCATTAAATCTTTATTTATTGAGAATAATAAGATTTGAATAACATTTATATGGACCTATAACAAATCAATCTCCAATAATTATTTTATTACATTTTCATACCGTAATACCAAGATTCCATTCAACGTTTACATGAGTAATTTTGTTTTCAAAAGATGGCTTACTGTCTTTTTTGAAAAATTTGTATGAAGATCCTAAAAAATAGAGTTTTTCAAATAGCTCTAAATAATATATATTAAAGTTAATACAGCAAATTTTATTTAAGAACCTTCTGCGGCATTTTGCACGGCTCTGCGCAGATTCATATCTGACGTAGCATTTGTTTTTTGTGCGTGATTCTCCGACATATGATAAAAAGCAAATATACAAACATTTCTGAATTATTATGTAGATATATTGCTCCAGAAAATGGTGTGCGTTTGACTTTTCGCTCCAGTAATAAAACGTATTCTAAGTTATGTCGGAAGGTAGTCACGGAAGTAAAGTGAGTATTACACGATACATTTACTAGAATACGGGTACAGAAAATTATAAAATTTATGGAAGTTTTCAGTTAGTATCATTGCTGCTTGGGACAGATATAACTGTGTCGAAGAAAGGGGGGAAATGACTTGTTGAAAAAAAATTGTCCAATTGGTGATCTAATTTCAGTTGTCATCCTGTGTTTATTCTCAACTAGCTTTCCCGACAGACGTTGTCCTGTGGTCCTAACTTTTCAAGTCACAGTTTAAGGGTCCAGAAGTATTCCTTTTTTACCATTTTTGAGATTATTCAGGCCCAGTCACAAGCATTGCAAACACTTGAACAATATTTTTCATGAACATTCTTATGTCAAAAATTTAAGTCATCTTTAAACATTGCCTCATTGTATGAAAAAGAATAATAGTTGTTGTAAAATCCCTTATTTTATCGTACAATGTTATGGTCATGACATCATAAGGGTAGAGGGTGGAGATACTAATCTTTTTGGCGGTCGGGTCGGTCTTGACATGGGAGAATATTTTCATGTTTCTATTACTTGCTGTAATAGAGTGTATGATGGGATTGGCACATACATTGAATTACCGTGATAAGGCGAAACACGAACCCAAAATAATAATGCGAGATCCGAACCTCGCCCCAAGGTGGGTTCTATTATTCCTGCGGTTGAGTGAAGGCTCCACGTGGGTACACAACCCCGCAACCCCGACCGTTCCCTCGTGTGTAATATTATATGAAAAAAAAACTCATGTTTTGCAGGCACATTTTCATTCTATTTTGATAGTCACAAGAGCACTCCACTGTGCTCGATCCTGCGCTAGTTGTAATAAGGTATCTCCTTCGACACCATATTCAAATCCCTCGGCTATATCTCGAAGGAACGTAACACGGTATGAGTCTTTCTCTTCTTCGAATCCTTGAAGGAAGGATGGACAGCGCTTTGCTCGGCCACCTGACACTCTTTGACTCTCTCACAGTAAGCTACGTAAAGCTTGTGTCGTGAAAAAGGAAGATGGTGGGCACCTGGAATCAAACCCACGACCTCCGTACGAAACAATACGAAAGCCGGCGTCGTAACCGCTAGGCTACCAGTCTTTTAATTTCCAGCTATGGCCACCTCCTCTCCATCATGTTAGAAAATAAATAATGTGCTTGTTCCGAGTTCGCCGGCATGTAGAGTCGTTCGTCGTCGCATTGTAATTAATTGGAAAATTTAATAAACATAAGGGTGGGAAAATATTTGAATTTAATCAAACGGCTAATAATTATTCCTTGGGATCCCTTTCTGCCAATCTACAAATTACTTAACCGCAAGACTCATTAGCAAGCAAGTCATTCACAAAATACAGTTAAAATAAGAGGCAATAAGCAAATGTAGCAAGAACAATAATGATACATATTATATATAATCCATAGAACTGCCAGACTAACGGCATATGAGGCGAGCCACACACACATACATACATTTAGTGGTGCGTTATGTCTGTTGTTCGAAGCGGGTGGATACACACAGAACTAGAAGGCATGTGAGCAGAAATGTTCAGAACTTTAATCAAGAGTTTTAAGGTAGTGTCAAGAATTTTATTTACCTACACTTCAGCCAAAATTTATTATGCCTCGAATTGAAAATGTAAAGAAGCACAGCATGTATTTATCCAAATTGACTTATCAATGAAGTAAATTACTTCGAAAAAGCGGCCAGCGAGTCACATGGTTTCGGGTAATCCCGAAACTAAGATGTTGCATAATATTATTTTTATGAAAATCAATTCATATTTCAAGGCCTTAAAACCACCACGGTTCAGACGGAAAAGTTTGGTCAATTCCTCATTTTTTATGCCTTAATCATAATAGGTATATAATTATTCTTCCAACAGCTTTGCCCACCCACTTGATTTTTTTCTTTCTATATCTTGTGCATTCATGTTTAGGCAATATGACTACTTATATGATTTGGAAATCTGTTCCTGTTAAAAGATTTATTTCCTTAAAGTATCAAGGAAATAAATCTATTAATTTTTTTGAAATACAAAAGAATTCGTCATTTTGAAAAACATAAAGGGATGTCTTAAAGAAAACCGCACAATCATCTGGAACTTTATGGGGAAAACCGAAAGGAAAAACCTCTACTATTTCCTATATTCAAACGATTTGTGATACAGAATTTTCTATTTCTTTTAAGAGATTAGACATAACTGGGACATGTGAAAAGTATGTCGATTGACAGTTGGCCAAAGAGAACGTTGTTCTTACTCATTTTTTAGCATAGCAGAAGATCAGGAAGTAGTTTAAGAGGATTAATATGACACTGCATAGTGCATATGTCGAAAAGGGTTGGCAACGTAAAGTGATCACACTTAGTCAGTCTTAGAAGCAGCATTACAAGAACTAACTTGTTGAAAAAAATCTAATAAATTCATAGTCAGCATTCGTCTTTGATGTTCAAATTTGTTATACAGCAAAATATGATTCTTTTTTTTTTCATTACAATTTGATGACTGTGCTCTTATTACAGTGTCTGTTATCTGTTTGTAATAAAAAAATTCGATTCTCGATAAAATGCCAAAATTGAGTTCTTTACTACATTAATATACTTACTACCAACTTTTTGATGTAACCATTACAAAATAGTATGTTCGATTTTTAATGGTTCAATTTGAATTTGATTTAACAATCAAATGAATCAAATTTAATTGCCTGATGTAGAAATTGTTACTCCGGAAAGTGAATATTACGATCGACGAAAAAAGAGTTTTCTGAAATTTATTTCAGTTCGCAAATCACTCTTGATCGTCGACTTAACGGTAAGCGCGTTATTTTTACGTACGGTAAGCACGTTATTTTTACGTACGGTAAGCACGTTATTTTTACGTACGGTAAGCACGTTATTTTTACGTACGGTAAGCACGTTATTTTTACGTACGGTAAGCACGTTATTTTTACGTACGGTAAGCACGTTATTTTTACGTACGGTAAGCACGTTATTTTTACGTACGGTAAGCACGTTATTTTTACCTACGGTAAGCACGTTATTTTTTTTAGATATTCTTACTTAACTTTTGTACACGAAGAGCGTTGCGTCTATAGAGGGAGGTCTTTTTCTAATACTGGACACATAAAAGAGGAAGGCTGAAGTAAATTAATAACAAGGTTTGCCCAATAAGCTAGTATACCTATATTTATGGAAGAAAAAACGATCTTTCTAGAATAGAGGGAACGTTTTGGGTAGCAGCTAGTTCTGATATGATATTATCAAATACATTTAAAGGCTGAACATAATATATAATATTATACATTAAAATAACCATTCCTGGAAGAAGAACGATCGCGTTTAATTAATTTCTCAAGAACAAACTGTGTTTTTACCTGTTCCATGTGCTTTTTCATATGAGCTATAAATTAAAGGAACGCTAAGTAAGGACATTGTAGTGATAATTAAAAGGAAGATTTATGGCAGTGGAGTGTTGGGATTTATAAGGAGGTGTGGAAGAGGAATTGAGGGATTAAAGAGAGCACGTGGGAAATACATACAAAAAGTACTCTAAGTAAGGGGAATCTTCAAATGCTACGGTAAAAGAATTTCGTTTGATGTTGTTTGTTATAATATGTTTCTCGAAAACGATTGCGTCATCGAATTGTCTAAATAAGGAATAGTTCTCATCAAGGTTGGTTATAAGATCAAACAAACGAATGCTAATTCGCTGTACGTTTTCGTAATGATTCTAGCAAATTCTCGATGTATATTTTATTAGCACTGCACTCGTTTTCGTAATGATTCTAGCAAATTCTCGATGTATATTTTATTAGCACTGCACTCGTTTTCGTAATGATTCTAGCAAATTCTCGATGTATATTTTATTAGCACTGCACTCGTTTTCGTAATGATTCTAGCAAATTCTCGATGTATATTTTATTAGCACTGCACTCGTTTTCGTAATGATTCTAGCAAATTCTCGATGTATATTTTATTAGCACTGCACTCGTTTTCGTAATGATTCTAGCAAATTCTCGATGTATATTTTATTAGCACTGCACTCGTTTTCGAGTGATTCCACGTCCAGGTGAGATTTAGTAATGGGTCAGCTAGGGGTTTCGTCAACATCTTTCCTTTTGCCCCCTAGGTATTTATTGATGCAAAATATCGGGCTGTTTGTGCCTTCCAATTCTATAAAGTAGGCACATAAAGAAATAATTTATTTATAAAAGTCGAGTTAAGAGATATCTACTGCTTAATGTATTTAAAAAAACGAATAAGAAAAATAAGAAGTAAAAATATTAAATGTGCATAAAAAATTTATCGAGTTATAAAACAAAATGTAAAAAACATGAAACTTTGAAAATAAAGTCTGTTCAGTTCCAATTAAAATGTTCCAACTTGTTATGTATTTTTTTTACTTTGATAACTCGCCTAAGTAGATTTTCTTTTCTTTTTATTTTCACTTTAACACTAATCGACAAAACGATAATGAAAAAAAATTTGAATCATGTGGATATTTCAGTAGGTAAATTCAAAATAAAGCTGAAGTGGAGGTTTTAACAAAATTTGAGTCTTACATAATCAACAATTTGATGCAATAATTGTTCTCAATAATTTCCAACTTTTATCTCTATATTTCATTTATTATTATATTTCTACTTGTTGCATACATGAAATTTTTCAATATGTTGAACATGTTGAGAATTCTCATGATTAGGAGTTTCGGAGACAAACATTACCACCTAATGGCGAACGTTGTTAACGTAAAGTGATCACACTAAGCCAGCCTTCGAAATAACAGTAGAAGACGGTCGTAAGCCCGTAGTGGTTTGTTCCATTTAAAAATCGAACATTAGTAATGAATTGTTAGAGTCATTAGTTGTTGTTATTTTTTCTGCAATAATTGAATCAATAATTACAGTGTTTCATTTTTTTTATGTGGTAGGTAAATATTTACGAATTTGTTTTATACTGCTGTTTCGAAGGTTGGCTTAGTTTGAATACTAACATTTACAACGTTCGCCATTTAGGTGGTTAAATTCGTTGAAATATCCGAAATTCCAAATCTTGGGGCTTTAAAAAATCTCACGCCTCCTGCAGAACTCGAACCCGCACCCCTAGCCATCTCAAGCCGAGACGCTGGCGACCGATTAACCGACCCAACGTATATGAAAACTATATGGTATATTTTTTTAATTTAACGCAGAGCCATCTGTTGAAAAGCGGTGAAAAGATTTTTACCCACCAACATTATTTTTATAGGCAACTGCTTATCAGTATTCAGTAGTTGTCGCTAAGTTATTAACTATACCGATACAACAAATTACTGTATTTGGATTCAATTTTGAACAAGTTGATATAGGTATTACACTCAGTTAAGCAATAAGTTGCTCTCAGTTTTGTTTGCATTGATGCTTGCACTTGATTCAAATTTTGTGTGCGATGAGGAAATGCAATAAAGAGTTCAGCTGGAGTGGCATCCTTTTATTGAATCGGTTCATGATAATTATTTTGTTCCCGCTTCAATGAAGAGGGGGTTTCCCTTTTATCAGAATTATTTACCGTTCTTTGCAATATAATATTTTATAGCCCCTTGTACAATTTTTTTATTGACCCGCGTTTTTTTCTCTAGTTCTAGACGAGAAGATCATGTGTATTTTTATCATATTACTAGCTTTCTCGACAGACGTTGTCCTGTGTTCCTAACTATGAATATTGAATTCGAATTTGCTTAGTGGTGGATTAAAATTGCCCCGAAATATGTTTTAAAACATATATGTTTTTCATTCACATTTTTTCAATCGCACCAACTATCAAACTCATCTATCTATCAAGCTGACAGTTTCCGTTAAACACCAATTTAATTTCAAAATTGGAAAAAATATACCTAGTGTTAAAAGCACCAATAAGGTTGTAGCGGTACGCCACTGACATAGGAACGCCACTGTTCCTCACTGGTATTGTCGCACCTTATAACAAGGAGCGACAATGCGACCGGTAGGGCTTCCACTCTACAGCCGAGCAACGAGACTTCATTCTCGTGTGTGACGCCGCCTACCGCTAAACGCCTTTACTAGCCTCTCTCAGTTTAATATCTTGTATTCATTTATTCATGTGATTTATTGTAACACCATATTAATTGAGTCAATAAGTAAACTAAGTCTAGATTTTACCTCGCGTTTGTTCTATCATCTAACTAACCTATACAGGAAACAGCATCTGAGCGCCCGGCTCTGCTGTATGGTGTCAGAGCCAACCGGCTCCACCATATTCCCAGCGCGTGGAGTCAGCGCTGGAAGGGAGTAGCATCCATACTCCAGATAGCTCATCAACTCGAGAGCTACAAGGTGTACCTACTAATACTTTAAATTTTTTAATAATCGGCGCAAATTTCTTAATTTTTTTTTCATTCATAAGAACCATCTCACAAGAATACAGACAAAAAAAGAATCAGCAAAATCGGTCCAGCCGTTTACGCGTGATGCGATGACCACGCAAAATCAGTCTCCATTTTTATAATATAGAAGACTATCTTAACCGACAGATGTTATCCTATCTCTATCATGAATATTGAATTCGAATTTGTATAGTAAATAAATTACCTTTTAATCAATGTAATTCCGGCCAATGCATCCATTTTTAACCATATATTTCCCATCCGCATTCTGTCAATTGCACAAATTATCAAATAAACGACAGTGTCTCTCAAACGCAAATGATGGGAGCATAAATCTGTGGCGCTACAACCATGTGTGGATCTTGGCGTCCTCCAGAAGATTTCTGCATGCCACCCTGTCCTTCCCCATGCTCCGCCATCGTCGAGCAGTATGAGGTCTCTCTCCGTTCCGTCTAGAGATCTCAGACTGGGTTTTTCAATGCTCCAAGGTTACATAATTTAAATTGTTCTTAAATTTTCTAATATTTCGCGCAATTTCCTTAATTCTTCCTTTCATAAAAACCTTTTCCTGATAATAGCAAACACAAAAAAAAAACTTTTTTAAACAGAATCTATAATTACTACTAGAGATGAAACGGATAGCAATTTTGCCGGATACCGGATATCCGGTATTCGGCCGGATAGCATTTAAGCCGCCGGATATGCCGTCCGTTTCATCTCTAATTATTACTTACTAGCTTTCCCGACAGACGTTGTCCTGTGGTTCTAGCCCGAAGTGGCCCGTTAATATGTATATAATGTGCACTGCGCCCCCGTTAAACAATACAAAATTAATTCGATTGAATTAAACTCATAAAATAATAACATTAAACCATTTCTGAAACATCCCTATTTCATTCGTATTCAAAGCTCTGGCGGGAACAACTTGAGAAAGATGCGCTCGCGCACACACCCTACCTCGCCGAACACGAATGTGCCCGATAATATTGTTGACTTTGTATGAAATTTTTCTAAAACTATCGAAACGGTGCGGTAGAGTAAGTGGGATGGGCTACTGTAAGAGAGTATGCGAGAATGAGAGGGAACTACCCGCGATGTCGATGTCGTGGGCGCGTCCAAGTAACGTTTCCATACAAACTTAAATATTGTATTTTATATCATTTGTTATCAATTTTTTGTACTTTTTATTGGTTATTCTGTTATCCGGAGCGGAGAAGAATCCAATAAATCAAACATCAGAAGAATCTGTTGAGCCAATCTCGAGTTATAAGTGTTCGCACTAACCCGACTTTAATTTATATAGTAGATGTATATTATTTTTATACCTAAGATTGACCACCAATTTCCAAAATATCTAGGTATTTTTATTATTAACAAATTTTCACTATTCCATAACACACCATTCCTTGCTGGCTATAAAAACTCATTAACTGCAGAAAAAAAAATTAAAAAAAAAAAAACATATTTAACGTACCTACCTACATTTGTGGCGTATTCTTTATCCTCATTTCATTTAAGTTAAAAATCATATTTTGCAGACACATATACTTACATTTACGTAAAAAATGGACACATTGCGTGTGCTTGAAGCGTGACGCTTGGAAAATTTATTAAAAATATTCCAAAATGGCTAAAATAACATATTATTATATTGTATAAATATTTTATAATGTGTACCGTTAATTAATATTTTAATTACGAAATAATGACGTACATATGTTGAAATTATAAAAGGAAAACCTTACAATTTCCCAGATTATTCGGTCGTTTGTAGTTCAGAGAGACACGGACCAACATCAAGCTACGAAAATATGGTCTTTCGTTATTTAATTAAGACCAATTATTCATGGTTAGGTTTGCCAATAATTAACAAAAAAATAACTCAATACTCACATGAAGGTTCTTTATTTTTTCGAAAAAAAAAAATGTACTAGGTATGTGTGCATATTTATCAACTGTATTCCTCGGAAGTTATGTTTTGAATGGTTGTCCGAAGCGAGATAGCAATAAAAGTAAAATTGAATAATGACAAAATTTTATATACTTACCTACCTACGAAAAAGAGTACATTTGAAAACACTAATAGGTATATTTTATCAAACGATGAACATTGCAAGGTTGACGAATACTGAACAGTCAACTTTTTTTTCATTGCCTCATTAATGATTAGATGTCGCTTCTTGTACGTAATTAGTACATATAACTCAATGGTGAAGGAATAGTATCGTTAGCCATTCTTTGCAGCAGAAACAGATGTTCGCGTAGCTATGTACTTGCGGAATGGACCGTTTCTACTTTGCGAAGATGCAGCACGAGTACGGGAGCGAAGTAACAAGTCTATTGAAACGTGTAGACAAAACGAGCGAGTTGCGAGTGAACTTAACAAAGATAGAAGCGGTTTCTATTTTTTGCGAGTAGCCCCTTCTTCACTCCTTCTCCACATACGCGCAGAATACAGCAAACAAAGGTACCACTTTGTACTCTGTAGGAATTCGATGATCAAAACGATCATTTTTAAAGAGTTTCGGAAAAAAATTCCACTATTTGTACGCTAATAAACGCTTATATGCGTGAAATTAGCTTTCGATAAAACTCACACCTAGCACACTTTGTTAGTGTTGCTCCCGATGGCGAAAAAAGAAATTAAACAATACATTGAACAGAACGGAGCAACTTTTGACTTACATCATCTCACACTAATTACTAAAAGAGGAAAACACTCACTTCTGACTTGCAATTTTTATCTCCAACTCGCACCTGCAACTTTGACTTGCTATTTCGCAAAGTGGAAACGGCTCACAATTCATAGTACCTACGTCCTACATCCGTAAAATAAGGCTGGTTTGACGTGGATTTAATGCGATATTCCCTGCTTATTATAGAGTGGCGTGCTTCGATGGCGTAGAAAACCACCATTTTAATTGCTTCCATCGTACTGATACCAATATCTATAGGTCCGTACAACACCATGGGAAATAATGGGATTTTAATTGGAAATTTCCAAAGGGGTTTAGTTGTGCCGATCATGGTGTATTTTTATTAGTTTTACTGGCTTTAAAATCGCAATGAGAAAAATGTTTTTAATTCGGGCATTCACCGCAGAATCTTAAGATATAGGTATTTATTATTATATTTTTGATCTTAAAGACTTTTATGATAGAAATGGTAACAATTTTATTTATTAAATTTAATAACAAAAAATACAGGGTTACAATTTTCGACATCTTGACCCATCATCAGTTATGAAAATCGGCCTTCAAAACTGAAATTTTTTCCTTTAAGAGCTGGTATAGTATTACTTATGTGAGATCTTACCTTATCTTACCTTTAAACGTTCGCTCCCAAGGTGGAGCATGTGCTCGCTATACTAGGTCCCTCCATGCACTTCTGTCTTGTGCCAGCCGCTCCGCTTCCTCCCAGGTCAGTCCGATACTCTGCAGGTCGGCGGTGTAGGCTCGTACAATGGTTAGGCACGGTCTTCTTCACCTTCTTGTGCCGCCCGGATTGTTAAATAGGCTGGCTTAGCCTACGCTTTTTAGGGGGACAAACGGAGGAAGTGCCCGAACTAACTCAATCTGCGATTAACGATGACTGAGGTAACGAAAGGCTGTAGTGTTCTTTCTGGGACGTTGTCATTGGTTACAAAATCATACCACCTGTTTCCTTAAATTTGTCTCAGCAATCTATTTTTAACGATGAGAAGTTTTGTTTTACTGAGCCTTTGTCAAATGTCAGAACTCGCAGCAGTCGCAGCCGTATAACAAATTGAGATCTTAAGGACAGATCTACATAATAATTCAGAAATGTTTTTTTATTTGCCTTTGACAATACTTTCCGTTATGTCGGAGCATCACGCTCAAAATACAAATGCTGCGTCAGATATGAATCTGCGCAGAGCGGTGAAATTTGCTCGAGAACGTTCTAAGATACAATTGGCAACGTTAACTTTAATATATTAAGAGCTATTTAAAAAACTTTATTTTTTTAGGATCTTCATACAAATTTTCAAAAAAGACAGAAAGCCATCTTTTGGAAACAAAATTACTCGTGTAAACGTTGAATGGAATCTTGGTATTACGGTATGAAAATGTAATAAAATAATTGGAGATTGATTCGTTATACATATAAATGTTATTCAAATCTTATTATTCTCAATAAATAAAGATTTAATGCAAAATTTTGGAAATATAATTCCTCCATTTTGTAATTTGACACATTTAAAAAAATTTATGGCCGCAGTTTGTGTAAATCTGTCGTGGCCATTAGATGAGTAAGTACCTGATAAAATCATATTAAATGTTGGTAAATAATAAAGATACATGAAATTAAATTCATAATACATTTAAATATATTAATCGTAAAAATGATTTTTGAAAATTGAAATGAGTATAAAAATTCTTTAGTAGATTTGGTCGATAAAACAGAACTCTGAAAGAAAGCGAATCTGACAGGAACTAATGACGTTCCTGTTTATCAAAATCATAATGGATTTGTCAGGTATGTGTGCATGTTTATTATAGTAAAAAATATATTTGTTTTATCCACATCATAATAAATAAGAAATACTGTATAATATCCATATCTCAATTAATCACATAAAACAGATTGTTGTGGACAGAATCATCGAATATCACTTTATTTGAAGATCACTTTATTTGCTATTATAATAACAAAATTATCTAAATTCTTAATTAATAGGTATGAAGATAAATTAAAAACAATGTTAAATATATATTAATATTTTATTGCGTTAATATAACAATCTTCACATATGTTTCATGGATTATTGCTGTAGTAGTTTCTTCCGTCAACAACATATTCTCTTTACACATCTCAAACATGATCATGTAGAATAAAGAATCCTTGAAAGACCAAAACTGCAATCGTTGGATGTAGTCTGTGAAGATTGACAGGTTTTGACGCAAAAAAACCCAAAGGTATCTCAGTCACAGCACAATTTGATGACAGATAAAAGTAACCAAGGTTTGTGACACTGAAAATGAATAAATTAATCATCAGTCAATAAATATTTGCGTTTATTTTTCTTTACTAACCCCCTTTGCACTAATGGTTGAATTTAAAATCAAATCTTTTAGTTTAGCATACATCATATTGCTTATATATTTTGAAAAAGAGTATGAAAGTCTTAGCTCATTTGTTTTCAATTTGGTTACCATTTAAAAGTGATTCATGCATTCTTAAACTAAAAAATAATAAAATCCTAGCGATGGAAAGAATGTTACAGAAAATGTCAATATTTTTTTATGTTTCTGAGCCAATACTTAAAAATTACAAAGAAGGGATTATAATCTTAATAAACAATATTTGGTACCTACCGAAAAATCTATTAGAGCAGCAAACTCATATTTATGTATTTATATTTTCAAAATTGGAAGCATTATACCACTCTCTTATGTTTTTTGACATATCAATATTTATCAACAATGAGTGACAAGTGACATTGACTATGAATTCTATTGATCTATGTATAAGTAAATCTATGATTTGGTAGCGCCTATTACCTAATATTATTACCTAATTAAAATAAAGCAGCGTATTTTTCACAAATCATTCTTCCAGGATGGGTTTTCTAAGAATAATAAAATAATAATATTGCTTAACCAATTTATATATTATATTTTGTGTGTAAATGTCATCTACTTCATATTATATTTTTATGAAGGTTTGTTTTAAAGACACTATCAAAAGAAAATATGTATAGCGGAATAAAATGTCGTCTATAATTAATTAGTAATTTTGCTACGTCATAATTAATTATTAAATAAAAAAAGGTTTTAATTATTTATATGAATAAAAAACATATTTTCAATATAATCAATTTTATAATGAATTATTTCTGAACTGTATGCACTATCTCCATCTATGGTACTGCACGAGCTGTCAAATTTTTTACGCGTTTAATTGTGAGAGTGAGAGTGGTTTGTCGAAAATAGACATCAAAACTGATTCATTCCTTGGAAAAATATTTAAGTCAGTAGAGTTTGATGGATGGACTGAGATTTAAATTGATTAATATTGGATTTCAGGTATGTAACCTATAGTTTCAAAAAACATATAATTTATAACCTAAAAATAATTATCATACAGACAAACATCACCTTCACTTACTTCTTAAGTTTCACATTTTCAACCTGTGGAACATTATTCCAAATTCCTTCCAATGTTTTATTGTAAATTATAAAAAGAAATAGGCATTAAATGCAGCAAATTTAAAACATTTGTCAACACACATTATTTTTTTGTTGCAGATAAGTATCTCCTGATAGAATGAAGGAGCCAGTCATTTCATTGCAACAAATCACAGAGACCGCAGAGCAATATCTGATAATATTTTGACTAAGGGATGAATTATGAATATAAATTTGCTTGAACACAAATCAATTCCAAGTAAGTATTGAATCTTCTCAATAATAACTTATCAATATCAACATTTGTTTATGTTCTTTTTATTAAACTCATGTTATATCCATTACTTTATTTAAAAAGTGTAATCTCTTATTTGTTTTAAAATTATGCGTAAGATAATTTTGAGATACCTGTCTAACTTTAGAAAGTCCCATCCTAATATCGGTTTTATTATTATAGATAAGGACTACGCTGGGCCAGACATGAGCAGATAATGCCATCATTGCGAGCACCAAAGAGAATTATGGGTGGACATCCGGCCGAATTGGAAGACCTAGGCTGCAATGAAAGAATGAGGTCAGGAGTGATGCCGAGCAACTTTTTGACCCACGAAATCAGGACAGATGTAGAGACAAGGTTGACTCTGCGTCCAGTATTGGAAGCCAAGGCTGAATTAGGCTGTAGCGCCATCGGAAGAAGAAATATTTATAGATATTATGTTAAAATAACCAACACCAGGCCGATTAAAACGTCATTTACTTATAAACTTTTAACAATTTTTAATATTATTCTTATGAATATGAAGATTACCTATGTATATTTAATTTCCAGATTATGTGTATTAAGTAAATACTAAAAAGAGCATTCATAGATTTGTTAAAAGAACCTAGCAACATCATTAACTTACAAGTGATTGCATTGGAGGACAATTATTGTTAACTAAATTCCAAACTATTAATTTTTTTTTAATAGTTTAGATATATTATTATTTTAATTTCAGAATTATTATTATTGTAAACCTGTTTTTTTTTGTTGAAATTTAGTTGAAGTTTCTATAATCAGACCTCTTTTCCTGTAACATCGAAAAAATTCATATTATTACAGACTGATATATTTAACATTACACCGTTATTTATGGTCAATTTTAAAATGCCATTTTTTTTTAACATTTGACCAGTACCAACTGGATTATGACTTTCTTCTCTTGCTATTTCGAATGGCTGTGTGTGATGACTTCACGTTAACAACGTTCCTTATTTAGGTGGTCAAATTGAAATCCTTGAGTAATCGACAAATTCAACAATCTGCCAAGATGCTAACCACCGGGCCAACGGCCCGTTGCATTTATGCCTTCCATAATTCGTCTATGGAGCTGAGATTCCTAGGATTATATCTTATAATGAATGCAATGCCAAAATGTCTACAGAATTTTAAAATGTGTCAAAATTTTCTAGATATTTTCTCACAACAATAACATTTACATGTTTTGTATATCTCTTATTAATTGTCAACTCTTGGTATGACTTATATTAAGCACCTATGAGAGATGAGAGTTCTAATTCTCTAGAAGTACCTAAATATTTATACTCAAAATTATCATTTATTAAAAAGTTTTACCCTGTTAAGAAGTTTATCAACTGCAAAATACCTTAGTTATTTATTATAAAAGTGTGTTTCTTTACCAATTATTGTATTGATTGTTTTATTAATGTAAGTAAAATTAATTTTTGAACTCCCTTTACGCCCCACTTAGGGGCATAGGGATTTAATAAATTGGTGGTATACTTGAAATTTTTATTATTACCCTATTCCTGTGTTATATTTTTAATAAGCAATCTACGCTGATTTTTCTATTCACACGAAGGCTGGATGTGAGGTGCAGGTTCGAATCCTTGGCCACAAAATTCTTTACTATGCTCAAAATAATTAACACCCACTTCTGGTAAGAAATTTCTGGTTCCAATTCCCAGATGGATCAGAATATTTATAGGAATTTTTTATGCAATATTTTCTTGCTGGCTATACTGACAATTTTTCATGCAAAAGATTTTCAGGTACAAAATCACTGGCTCGGGTAGAGGTCTTAACACTTAAAATAATTATGTACCTACCTGTTAAATTTGATATTAACAATAAATAAAGCTTTGTAGGTACATAATTATATTTTTGCAGAAGAACAACTAAAGCATTTACAGAAATCAAGTGTTCTATCTAAATGTACTTGAAGGGGAAGGTATAGAAAATAGTTAACAATGCTATGTTTATGACTCACCTTTGCTGCCTCCACAGCAATTCTACAAATTTCTCATACTATCTAATTATATCTACCTATTTACCAATTCAAATCCTCGGACTTACAGGTAATACAAACTCAATCAGTCAATCAATTCTCCATTTTTTGACCCCTCTTAGGGACATACTTTATAGGTACCATATTTTATTAATCCATAAATCAGGTTCTGTAATTCACATTTTTCTCAACAAACTTTATCAACAATTTTATGGACGGGTAAAAAGGCTAGTAGATTTATAAATAATTTGTGAGAATTTATTGATTCAAAATTTCTGTCATCGAAAATGTATGCCTTAGTCTGGCCTCAAACCGGCATGCCTTTTCGTTCTATGATGACAAATGCCAGGATTGTGTAACACGTTTGATAATAATATACTATGTATAAGAATTTCTATTTTAGAGAACTTAATTTGTTCTCCCAATAATTGGTTAATACTGTAATGGTAAAAAATCCTACAAAAAAGAGGCGGTAGCACAACGAGCGCAAGTAAAAAATATTTAATATAGATATTTTTTTATTTCTTTCATTGCCGGCAGTGAAATAATGAGAGCGGGAAAGAGACAGTGTAATATTGATGTTTTGTGTCAATTTGCGTAGCTTGGATACCGAATACACAAGATGCCCACTTAAATAAAATGACGTATGAAATTAGTTAGTAACGTACTATATTGCATGTTCAATTGGGGGCTCTTTTTTCTAGAAAACTATTGATACGTGATACTTAATAAACTTTTAGTGATCATAGAAAAAATTACCGTTATTTATGTAAAATCGATCATGAATAGGGTAGCCTACAATAATGTGTTGCTTACATTGAGTGTATAAGAATACAACTATTTTCCGCTTTAAAGCCTTAAAAAGGCTTTTAAAAAACACTGAAACTTAAGAAATAAACAATTTTATTTCAAGAAAACTCCTTTTAATAATTGTCTACTCGTACTTCAAGCCAAGTTGTATGCTTTTGGCGTCCTATCCTATTTCAAGCGTTTCATTGTTTACAAGACGAATGCATAGGTACAAGAGTCAGCTTATCTATATGGCAATAGGTAGGTTCTACTGTACCCTGCTTGCACTGATACTTCCTCTCGAACACTTGATAAATATTTGATTCCATATGCACACAGCTTTGGAGGGAGAGTAGGTACCTACTGTTCTGTTCATGTCCTTCTCTGCATAATATTGCATAATATTTTTATCAAACGCGGAATATTTTTATCTAGAGCAGAAAATACGAGTATAATATTTGTTTAATTCCCTTATCTATATAATAATACGCGAAACAATAGCTTTTTGAGACCATTTTTACGAAAATTGCGCGGACCGAGGAGTACCTATAAATTTCTATCACTTTATATATATATAATTATATATATATATATATTTTTTTTCTTTCATCAGCCGGCATTACAGTATCAGTCTAGAGGTACGTAATTTTCGCAAAGAAAAAATTGTAATATGGCATTTAAAAAATATATAAAAGCGAAATTTCGCATTTATTCGCATAAAACATAAAATGTCTATAATAAAACACCTTTGAGTATTTTAAATATTTAATAAACAGTTAACAATTGTAGAAAACCTTTATAAAATATCAACATGTAATAAAATATACGCTTTTAATTAATACAATTTGGTTCATCGACGACTTCTACTAACTGATTTTTCATTTTCAATTATTTTCACAAGGATAAAGCGTTCGTTTTGACGAGTTACTTGATCGTTTACCTTTAAAATATAATAATTATCGATATTTCACTGAAATTTACTAAAATTAAAACATCGCATTTATGGAATATATTGACAAATTTCGCATTTATCGCATCTATTTCGTAAATACGAAATTTACGTACCCCTAAGTATCACCTATGCGCCGGCAGATGTCAACAAAATTATCAGCAAACAAAATATAATATAACACAATCAGACACTGATTAAAAACATTTCACTTAAGAACTACGCGAGGTCTCACATAAAGATCACAAACATTCAATGAAGTATGAAAAAATCTTAAACAAATACGAAAATAAAGAAAAACAATATGAAATTCGAAATCATACATAGAAAAGATGTGCCGAATGCTATTTTTTTTAAAATTATCAATAAAAAATATATTCAATCGATAAAAAAAACATTACCTACGCACTAGGGTGCTTCTTATATGGTTGAAAAAATTTTTTTTTCTACTTTTTTAGGGGTCATCCCTGTATTTTATTATATGCTATAATTTATTGCTACAGATTTTTTTTAAGAATTTTTAAACAACTTTTAGGGGTCGCTACCTCTCGAAGAAAATGTCATAAGTCGGTATAAAAAATAAAAATAAATATATTTTTTTATTTTTTTTTTATTTAAGAATTAAATCCTACAGAAATTTTAAAATAAAAAAAACGTTGATATAATAGATACATAGCATATAACATTAACTGTAAGGAAATTTTCCAATTCAGATTCCGTCTCCATACATTTTCTATATAAATTTTCAACAGCCGGTAGCAACCCCTAAACTATATCTATTTTAAAATTCTGAAAAAAATCGGAGTTCCATTTTTATATAGCAGAACTGAATGACAGGGTGACCAGTTGACATTTTCAAATTCAAATTTTAAGAAGCATCCTACTACGCACACTGTCGAACACTGGTCGATCACTATAGTGTGTATAATTCTCCAATCCAAATCCAAACTCCCTTTACGCCCCACTTAGAGGCATAAAGGAGACAACAAGAGCTCTTCATTGCGCTCAATCTTGCGCAATGTTTATGACCTCCTCCCACACCATGTCCAAATTACTCAGCTCTGCTTAAAAGGATCGGTACACAGTATGAGAGGGTCTTCCTCGTCTTCGGGACCCTGATGGGAGGAAGAACAGCGCTCTCCTCGGTCAACTGTCATTCGACATCCTTAACACATGTCCCAGCCAAGTCCATCTCCTCCACATAATGGTAGAAGTGATGGGCTCACGCTGGGTGCGCCGCGCCGGCGTATAGCGTCGTTCGTGTTGCGGTGGTACCATCTTACGCCCAGAATTCTCCTGAGGCACTTCATTTCGAAACCTGAGACTTTTTTGTGCCTGGGCTTTGGTCAGGTGCCACGACTCACACCCATACAGGCGAATGGGCACCACACACGCATCAAACAGTTTACATTTCGTCTCGACACTAAACGTATAATTCTATTAAAATTTTAATTATTAATGACTAATGTGTACTGAAATTCCTTTCTACCCGTTTCTCATTCTTATATGTAGTTTCCTTCAATCCATAGTGTATTTGTGTTCACTTTGGGTGAGCCCAGATTCATTTAAAAAAATCGGGTAACTTAAATACCATACTTAGTACATTTTACCACACTTAATACCATACTCAGATACCATTAATATTTTTAATACCATACATAGAACATTTTACCATAGTACATTTTATTCACACAGTAATATTATTCAATTTGTTATTTTTCAGAACTAACACTTTAAACAAAACATATTGGACATAGTAGAATGGTATGTACCTTCTAAAAGCTTAAAAAGCAAATGCAACTTAAAAGCTACCCCTTTGAAGCTATTTATTTTATATGCCTCCTATTTAAAGCTTTAAATAAGTAAATAGGCATTGTTCATATTGGTACAAAAAAAAAACGCCAAAAACTTACTTTTTCTTTCATAGCAGGTATATGTAGACAATTCCTACGTGTGTATAGTATGTTATACCTACTCGCTTTTACATACGAATATGTACATAGTACCTACAATGTTAGAAGGTAAGTATATTTTTCGGTATTTTGCAAAAGCTATTTTTATATTTGAATTTCGTAAAATTCTTAATTTCTTTTATAAAACTTGTTTTCGTTTTGGAGTTTTCTTTTGTAGATTCGAGGGAAGAAGTTTTTGACTCTCGTTTAGATGATTAAATTTCCTATAATACTACCTGTGTTTCAATTGTGAAAATCGTATGAGTTATGTTGTTCTATACAAATTGTATTATGAGAACACATCATTTTTTTTATAGGAAAAATAATAATTATTATTTATTTATTCACGGCTATGTGCCATTAACAATATAAATCATGTACAAAAGAAAAGCGATAAAAAACAACAAAAACCTCACAAAAATAATAATCAAAGAAACATACAATTTCATACAATAGAAAATGAAAGATTGGGTTACACAGTAGCGCTACATAATTACACTTATATATGTAGTTTGATCGACAATTAGAAACAGATGACAGATTGCAAAAAAAAAGAAGGAAATCCCATGCAAACAAAATAAAAATATAATAGAAAAAAAGAAATGGACCCATCATGCTAATTTTACTTTGAGTAGTTCTCTGAACCGCTGATAGCTAACATTAAATATATCGACGTCTTCCAAGTGCGCATTCCCCTGGCGGTGCAGCCTGTGTTGAACTGCATTACCCAGGTACACAGAAGGAGTATTATCACATAAAAAGGTATCCGTACACCTAGTGCGTCTAGCGGGAACTCTAATGGCAGGTCAGGGCTGGTATAGTGAGAGTTTAATATTCTGAACAAAAAAATTAAATCGAAAAATATTCTTCTGCTTTGCAAACAGTTTAGATTTGATATTGTTCTTAGGTACAAATAATCCACATCCTCCCTTCTCAGACCCAGCTTAAAATTTAGAAATCGCAAGAATCTGTTTTGGACTCTCTCTATAGCAAGAACATGTACTTGAAAAACCGGGGACATATGAGTTCAAATTATTAAACTCCATCGTTATGTTGTATTCATCCATGGTGCGGAGGATCTTGGAGTATAACTCACCCATATTATTATGTATGAAATTAGCAAATTTTTTTCTGGGTAGATACTTTGCATTACATATTCAGTTAAAATATATTTTAAATGCTTCCCCATATCACAGTTTGGTGTGAAAGTAGAACGATTTGATTACGATGACATAAAGATCCAACAATAAAAAAACATATCATTAAATTTGCAAGAATATATTTTACGCTTGAAATGAGACTTAATGAGCGAACGCACGTTCTGATTGAACCTTAAGGTGCGTATAAATGGAGAATTATTTCTTTATCGTTGATATTGACATCAGGCAACAACTCTGGAGCGCTTAATAAATAAATATACCTTTATTGATTCAAAGTACAGTGTGGCGACAGTAGTTTTGACAGTTTAAAGGGCGGACTTAGGGCAACTTAGTACGTACAGGGAATCAGATTCACGCCAAAAATTCAAATGCGTCAACAATTCAAATGCGCCAAAAATTCAAATATATTCGGTTAGCAGAGGGTAAAATGGATTCGGGGGTGTATGTGAAGTCATGAAAATAGTAGAAAGCGTGCTAACGAACCTAATTTAAATATTGGCCTACGAAAAAAATTGTATAAATAACGATATAAGTACTTTTAGATTTAAAAGTATAGACGCTCGATAAAAAACGGGAATGAATTTCATGAGTTGCCCCCCTGCATAGATAATAATATATTTAATGTAGGTATTTTTTACCCTTTTTTCCATTTATGCTTTGGTGGTTTTCATATCAAAATAATGTTCGGTTAACTTGAAAATAATATGTGTATGTACTTATGCAATTTTTACATGATTTGTATGTAGGCTTTTGTTGTTGATTTTATTTTTAAATAATTTAAGTCAGTTGTAATTTCATATGAGCCTTGTTGTTAATTGTATACCTACCCATTACATTTTAAAGCAGCTATAACATATTATGTAAGCCTACCTTCTAACAGTTTTTTTATTGTCTTATTATTTTTTATGGAAGCTTTTGCCATTTTTATCATATTAAATAGGTACCTATGTTTTTTTTGTTAAACTTGATAAACTCTATCCGAACGTTGTTTTAAAGCAAAATTTTCGTGTTCAAAATCCGAAATAGAACTTGTTATCTTAAGAGTATGTAATCAAATCTGCAAAATACAACCATTGGGATCCCATAAAAGGCTATTAAGAAGTCGAGAAGGGATACCGTTATTAAAGAATTTTCTACATGATTCCTTTTCTCTTCCTAATGGCTTAACAACGCACGGGGAAGCGTTAAACAAAAGCGAATATTATTTGTGTTGTTTTCTATCTGTTTATATAACTTTGTTAAGCAAGAACATCACTAGAATGCATCTATTAAGATGATGGAGAATCTAGCTCTTCAACTGTTTTCAATTTGAACGATGACGAAGAACTCTTTTGATCTTCTCTAATTACGATTAGGTACATAATTAACTTTTATTTGAATTGGATAATGATGATAACAAGTAAATATTATATTGTCCTAATTACTGTAATAGAATGTTCATTGATCTTGAGTTTCCAAACTGGGATAATTACAATCAATCCAATTCATACACGGTAATTCCAAACCAAATGTACCCAGATAATATAATATATTATCTTCAATACGGGGAATAATTACCAATTTGTGGAAATCACTGTGTTTGTGTGTTATGATAAGGTTACTAATGAACAAATCTCTTTGCGAACATCGGGAGAAAATAACAGCCCTCTACTATAATCCATCCTGCGAAATGTTGCTTTTCCCCAATTATGTTTGCAGTTTTATTTTCTTCTTCTTCTTTGTCAGCCGTCCCTCCACTGCTGGATGTAGGCCTCTTCTAAAGCTTTCCACCTTTTTCCAGCACATGATGAAAATATTGTTGGACATTTTTGAAAGGAAGGTGCTCAGACGGATTTGTGGACCCGTAAAAGACGGAGAAGTTTGGCGCATACGACTAATGACGAATTGCACACTATATTTCAGGCCCCTAACATCTCAACGGATATAAACTTTTTATACCTATTGAGATGGGCTAGACATGTGCAAAGAATGCCAGAATCGCGGGTTCCAAAAATAATCCTGACAGGAGATCCAGAGCTTTCCACCTTTTTCCAGCACATGATGAAAATATTGTTGGACATTTTTGAAAGGAAGGTGCTCAGACGGATTTGTGGACCCGTAAAAGACGGAGAAGTTTGGCGCATACGACTAATGACGAATTGCACACTATATTTCAGGCCCCTAACATCTCAACGGATATAAACTTTTTATACCTATTGAGATGGGCTAGACATGTGCAAAGAATGCCAGAATCGCGGGTTCCAAAAATAATCCTGACAGGAGATCCAGAGGGTAGAAGAAGGGTGGGCAGACCGAGACTGAGGTAGGAGGATGACGTGAAGAGAGACGCGGCGCAACTCTTGCAGGTGGACAATTGAAGAGGGGCAGCTGGGGAAAGGGAGCTGTGCAGGCGAATGTTACAGGCGGCCAAGGCTCGACTTGGGCTGTAGCGCCATTGAAAAAGAAGAAGATAAAAACGTCTGTACTCGAATACTTACCAACTTTCAGAACTATCGAAATGCACTTTAGTATAATCTTTACAAATTAATATCTACCTCTATATCGAATGACAATTTATGAAAGTCTAATTGTGTCTAACTTCAAATAAAATACAACAAACCAACATTTGGATTCCTCATATATTTCTGATTTTGTCAAAATTCTTTTATATATCCCGCTTTGGATACATTATTCAAGACACCAATTGCTCAACGCGTATCATCCCTAAGCATTTCTCGAAATTACCAGCGGTAGTAATTGTTAATGGTTTCCCTTAAGTATTTCTGTTCATAGCCCAATAGCTCCGCATAACCCAAAGAGCAATAGAGAGATGATGCTTAGTATCAGTTTGCGAGACAAAAAATGCAACAAATGGCTTACAGACAAAACGAAGGTGACAGATGTGGTCCAAAAAGTTGCATCACTGAAATGGAGCTGGGTTGGACCAAAAGTACCCTGGAATGAAGACCGAGAACCGGTAACAGAAACCCAGGGAGGCCACAAACGCGATGGTCCGACGACATAAGGAAAGTGACGGGACAGCAGTGATACAGGGTGGCTGCCGACAGGGAGCAATGGAAGTCGGGAAGGGAGGCCAATGTCCAATACTGGACTGAGGAGGGCTATGATGATGATTTCTGTTCATTCGACAGACTTCAGAAATGGGAACTTGATGATTTTTATCAATCGTTTATCAGTCAACTTGATCAGGTAATGAATTATTCATCTAAAGCTTCATTTAGCCGCAATGATATGTCAAAGCCAGTGAATCTGCGTAGCATAATCATTATTGTAACACCCCCATATTAAGCCGTTTGTAACCTAGAAGCTGTATCGTATTAAAGAATTTGCTTTATCATAATAACGGTAGTAAAACATAAAAAATTAAGACTCAAAGACAAGTATTATACATCTTTGATTTTTTTTTCATTTCCAGGTTTTTCGAAAATTACCTAAGCGATTTACAATTTGACAAGTCTTTTTCAGAAAAAAATCGTTATAGTTTATTTATGTTTTACTGAAAAGTCGATGACAATATCTCATTTAAATAAATAATGATAAAAAAATAATCTTAAATATTAAGTGACTTCTCTCGGATAAAAAAGATGCCAAGTATGAAAAATAAATATCTTAATGTCTAAGAAAACAGTATTTCATAGGAAAAAGGTATTAAAAAGAGGAAAGTTGGCGCAAAGGCATCGTGAATCTCAGTACAAAGCAAGCATTGTCAAACTTTTTATTGTGAGAGTGAATCAGTTCCGTAATTGTGCCTCCAGAGGGCAGTAGGTATATTGTACGCCGTATTGTTCAAATTTAAAATGCTGGTTTCTTAGAATGTTCCGCCACCTAATTATTATTTTTTTTTTATTTCTACTTCACAGGAATCTACGGGAGCTGTCGAGCTGGGTTAGGAAATTTCTATGATCGATGATCATCTGCGTCAGATTTTGTCAATTAGGCATCAATCTGGCCATTAAGGACAGATTTATTAAAACCTTCGCCATTGCCATTTTTAGTGTGCGCGCACATGCTGCTATTTCAAATTTTTCTCAGCCTACCCTTAAGTATTGCGACGGTCGGTTGTCTTTTGTGCGCAAGTGCTTTCTGTATGCAATTTTTGAAGCAAAGACTCGTCAAATTGAAGAAGCTTTGTGATAACGTCATTTTTTTTCTCATGCAAAATGCGTTTTTATAATTGTGAAATGAAACCTTTCAATGTTTCTTTATTTAAGTACCTACTAGCTTTCCCGAAAGACGTCCTATTGTCCTAACCAGAGACGGCCCGTTCATATGTGCACTGCGCCCCCAGAAACAAAAATACATAATTAATCCGATTTAGTTACTAATAGAATAATAATGTTAAAGTATTTCTAAAACATCCATATTTCATTCGTATTCAAAGCTCAGGCGGGAACAACGTGAGAATATATGCGCGCGCAAACATTCTACCTAACCTATGAAATACCGAAACGAATGTGCCCGATAATTTTGTAGACTTTGTATGAAAATTTTCTAAAACGCTAAGAATAAAAATAAAAGGGAACTACCCGCGATGGCGTTGGCGCGTCGCAGGTGATCCGTTCCATACTAACTTAAATATTAAATTTTATATCATTTCTTACCCATTTTTTTCAACTTTTTATTAGTTATTTTGTTATATGAAGCGGAAAAGAATCCAATAAATCAAACATCGGAAGAATCTGTTGTGCCGATCTCGAGTTATAAGTGTTCGCACTAACCCGACTTTCATTTATATTAGATATTTCTTAAGATAGATACATCAATTATTATTGAGACACGATGACCAATCAGTGTGAGCGATTAAAATAATATTATTTTTGTGTTATAAAACTAAAATAAAATGCAAAAAAAAAAAAACACTTGTTACGATATACGAATAAAAATAAATAATCGAACCCTTGAATTCTCTTTTAGCAAAGTCAATAAAAGAAAGGTTTGTGATCTAGGGTTATTAAAATACAAACATAATGCTTGATGAGGAAACATGACTGATAAATTTTTAGCGAGAAACTGTGAAATTTATTGATTACTGTTGTTGGGAAATACAGTTTGACCGTCACCGGCTGACGTTTCTTCAAGCGCAATGCGGCATCTCCTAATGAGATAATTTCGTTGACCGAAATGAACTTTTCACAGCGGAAATTACACACAATATTTGAACAAGTTACTCGACATTGATAGTCTCCTCTCTATGCTTGATGAGAGTTTACTTTGTGGTGGCGTTATGCGGGTAGGAAGTGTAGGAAACCCGTTTTAACTTTTAGAAATTTTTGTGTAGGGCAGACGTATTCAAAGCGCTCTAAACAGATCTTGCGGTAAAAAGCTTCTACGAATCTACCCAATACCAAAACATTCTTATAAAAATAATACTAAAATTCTTTATCCGCGTCTTTGTATCCTGAACGTAAGCACACGTTATAAATTGTCACTCCTGAACTTAAAAACTGTTGAAAATAATGATAATTAAATAAGCAAATAAGTAAATAGGTAGATACTTTAGTTTGGTATGTTTTTTCTTCGTGTTCCGGAAGGGGTAAGCATAGAGAACGGATCTCCACTCTTTTCTATCCAAGCACACTTCTTTCGCTTCTTCCACCTCTCCTATTTCTCTTACTTTGACCTGTTCTTCCATGAGGAAGGAATCAATATTTTCGATCCACGTATTTCTCGGTCGTCCACACTTTTTTACAACTTTCATTTCAGTAATTTTCATATTTTTGTCATTCTGATTGCATACATTCTTTCCGCATGCCTAAAACATCTCAACTCATGAAAATAGCTTAATAGGCGAGCACTCGGGAGCCATTGACTAAATACATATTATAAGTATTTATAGGAATTAATCAAAACGACCAAATAATGTGACCTGAATGAAAAAGAACCGACACAATTAAATATGACCACGAGAAATTCAACTATAATCTAATAATTTAAAAGGAAGTCGGGTTAGTTGAGAACACTTATAACTCGAGATCAACTGCACAGATTCTTCCGATGATTAATTTATTGGATTGTTCTCAGCTCCGGATAACATAATAACAATTAAAAAGTTGAAATATGTATAATATTCATACAGATGGCGTTGGCGTCACTGGAAATCCGTTCCATACTTACTTTGATATTACATTTTATATTATTTGCCATCCAATTTTCGTATAAATTTTAATAATTATCCTGTTATCCGGAGCGGAAAAGAATTTAATAAACCAAGCATCATAAAAATCGGTTGAGCTGATCTCGAGTTGTAAGTGTATAGATTAATCAGTAATCTAAAAATATAACTTTTTTATGTTTGATATTTTTTTTTAGGAAAATGTTGTATATCCCCGATGTAGAGAATCGACCAACTTTTGTGGTCAAAAGATTAATATTGGAATCTTTCGGGTTGCTATTTATATAATAGCCAGAATTAACGATTTGTGTAGGAGTGTATTCGAAGGGTTTGTTTCCTTTCGACTTTTGAATTTATTGGACGATTTTGCAGGACATTTAAAAGGGATTTATATTTCGTTATGTGGAATGTTTGTTTTTATTTCTCTGTCTATATGTGTTTTTTTTATTGGAAAAATAAAAGTCAAAAGTAACGCATATTCTGATAAAATATTACAGACAAAAATAATTTATGATTTATTTCATTCTCATTTGCGTCATACCGGTACATTGCGTACTAAATACTTCTAAGGAAATAATATAAAGATAGAAAATTTTATGAAATTAAAAAAATAATAACCTTCTATTTGAACATCAAAGGTAAGGTAAAAAGAAGGGAATATTATGACTAATTTACGATTCAATCATAATCACACAACTATATAGAATTGTAAGGTTATTGTTAAGCTTGTTACAAAAACTTAAACTTTTTCCGATAAGCCTTTAGGAAACTTTTTTGAAGACTTTCCCCCTTTTCTCAAAATAACCCAACACCAGAATAAAAATCGGGACCGTCTAAATTTAACACCTTATTTTTTGTACTTATTTACATTATTTGTGGGATTTGAATAATGGAATGTGCACTTATGTATGTGGATGATTTAGTCCTTTGGCTGAGTTTGAAAATGAAATGCTAGAACTTGTGTCAAATGTGTTTGAAAATTGTTCAAAGAACGCCAAATGCAATTTGTCCAGGGCTGCAGGACACATTTTGATGTATTTTCATGCAAAGATTTTTGATGAGGAATATGTAACAACTAATGACTAACAATAATTCATAACTACTGATGTTAGATTTTTAAATGGAACAAACCACTACGGGCTTACGAACGAATTCTACTGTTATTTCGAATGCTGGCTTAGTGTGATCACTTTACGTTAACAACGTTCGCCATTAGGTGGTAATGTTTAAGGATCCGAAGCTCCCAATCAAGAGAATTATCGACATGTTGAACACGTCGAGAATTCTCATGTATAGGTACAACAAGTAGATATTTAATAATAATTAATAAGATATAGAGATAAATGTTGGAAATTATTGGGAACAAGAGAGCAACCAAATTTAAATACTGCACTGCCGTCATGAATTTGGCGCCAGAATATGGATAAGTTTATCTATTTTTGTAATGTCTCATTCATATTGCCTACTGGCTTGTTGGTGCGTTTTTGATGAGATTGATTTCATACATAAAGGTAGTATTAAAAATAAACTACATATATTATTATTGCACCGAATTATTAGATATTATTCAGATCAAATTTTTTTAAGTAGGATTTCTCGGATTTAACATATTTTTAAGAAAAATTATATTAGTTTTTAAAGATTCATTTAAGTATGAAAAGAAGCTACTTAGGTTTGTTTAAAATTCCAAAGTTTTCACGTAGGTGTATTATATCGACGATGGGTTACTGAAAAGCAATCACTTTCAAAGTTTGTAGGATGTAGGTGGAATGATTTTCATATTATAAAGTTTCAAATCTTCCAGTTTGGTTATAGGAAAAGTAAAAATACTGCCTTTTTAATAAGCGAGTATATTTTGTATCATAAATTTTCAATTTTTCAATCACGACTTTACGAGAAAATCAAACATGAAACATTTTACACGCGATACAACTAAAATATTCATGGTTTATTTTCCTGTAGGCTTTTTTCACAAAGTTTTTCTATTAGAAGCGAATATTTACGACTAAAAACCTGTTTTTTTTTTTTACTTTTATTTGATACTAGTGGTCGACCAGTGCTCGAAATTCGACCATAACTAATTTACATTATAATTTTGTAAGTTTGAACATTAGACTGAACGAGTCCTATTTTACAATTTTTTTTTTCCAAAACAATAACATGGTTACGTCAAATATTGATATTCTGTACCTACCTATAAAGTTATTTCTATTATTATTAAAAAAAAAAACCATATTAATCTATTCTCAATTTGATGCAATGAGTTTGAATATCCCGCTATTTTCAGCTCCACCTTCCATTTAAATATACCGCCTTCTAAAAGCTTTCTGCGCCCATTATGAGCCGCTTTACATTTTTTTTTCTATGAAGTCGATCTCCTTTATAAGTAGCATGTGGAAGTGTGTGCGAGTATCAACTACATAACATTACAGTAGTGTTTTTAATGTTTTTTTTTTATTTGATTCAATATATTTTTATGCATAATTTTAAGAAAATATTACCATTTGCCACCCTTTCTCTTTATAAACTATAAGTGTGCGAAATTTCATACTCCTCCGTCAGCGCATTTTCCGTAAAAATAGTAACAAAGTTTTTCCTTCACGTATTAATATATAGACTTAGCAACTAGAATTTACCCCATGTGATAGAATAAGTCGCATGTTTTTACGTTAATTTCGATTCGACCCTTAAAAAATCGACAATGCGTCACCCGTAATTATTGGGATTGTGAGATATCGAGTGTATTTTCAAACAAGAGCATTCCTCATCCACGCGCGGACCGCAATCTTGGAGATGTCGTCCGGCCATTGAACAGTAATTTTCTTAGGAATATATTGTATCAACTAATGACTCTATAATTCATTAATGATTTCCGATTTTATATGCTATGAACAAGCCACTAAAAACATTCAACCGTCTTCTACGGTTATTTTGAAGGCTAGTTAAGTGTGATCACTTTACGTTAACAACGATCGCTATAAGGTGCTAATGTTCAAATCCGCGAAGCTTTTTATAAATCATGAGGATTTTCAACATGTTCAACATGTGGAAAAAGCCATGCCCCCGGCAGGATTCGAACCTGTGTCCCTAGTCGTCCCATGCAGAGACGATAGCCACTGGACCAACTGGCTCGACGTATAGGTATAAAACAAGTACCTAGATGTATTTTAATAATTAATGGAATAGCCATGCGTTGGAAGTTTTTGAAAACAACTGTAGAGCAACCAACTTTTTATAGAAAGTGACTGCTTTCATCATATTTACTACAAATTTAAATGCCGAGCTCTGGATAACAAAAAAAAATACCGTAGACTAAATCTTTGATTAATCAGTTTGCAAACTTCTCGACAAGAAGGATATTAGAAAGGATATTGAAAGCAACATCTTTCTGAAACTTTGTTGTAGTAATTCGATGATAATCTGTGAAAACCTCTACATTAATAAGTAAAACAACCACAGAGGAAATAAATTAAAATAAAATGAAATAAAGAAGAAAAGATAAATGCGAAAAAGGACCTTTCAGAAGGAAAGAAAGAAAACTTTGCAAAATAAATTCATTCATCCTCATTATGTATAAAGTTTCCTCAGAAAGTTCACACGCAGTAATTAAGATTGAAATAATTTCAGAATAATTTTTTGAGTTTGTTATTTTCGCTGTATTTTCTTTTCTTGAATAATGCAAATGATATTAATTACTTAAGTATATAATTAATTTTATTTTTTGAAAGAATAATAAAATTAGTTTTATAATGCGACTGAGAAAAAAAAACGTCAAAGAAAAGCATTGTTATTAAAATTTGACTCATGTGCGGTTTTTATATTAAGTATACCTATTTATTTTTAAATAACAGAAGTTCACGAAGCGTTTAGTTGGTTAATATGCACTTCGTGCTTTAGATAGTTTTAATGAGACATTTGGTCTATTGATGAGCTTACAAAGAGTATATTTGTAGAGTTTTTATACTACACTAGCTATCCCGACAGACGTTGTCGTGTGGACCTTTTGGTCCTAACCAGAGGCGGCCCGTTCATTGTGAACTGCGCCTCCAGAAACAAAAATAAACTAATTAAATAATAACATTAAAATATTATCTAACTATTAAACGTCCATATTTTTTTATTCGTATTCAAAGCGCAGACTGGATCAACTCGAGAATATAATGCGCGCAATTTGGTTGACTTTGTATGAAATTTTTTTAAAAAGCACGAAACGGTGGAGTAAGAGAAATGGGCTACTGTAAGAGTGGCAATTACGTATGCGAGAATGAGAGGGTGCAGGTGCAGAAGACAATAATTTTGTTGTTAGATTTTTTCAAAGATGGCGTCGTAAGTAATTCGTCCCATACTAACTTTAATATTCTATTTTGTATTATTTCTTATCCATTTTTTCAACTTTTTATTAGTTATTCTGTTATCCGGAGTGGAGAAGAATCCAATAAATCACACATCGGAAGAATCTGTGGAGCTAATCTCGATTTATAAGTGTTCGCACTAACCCGACTTTAATTTATATTAGAGATATATCAAGATCAAGTCTCTCCTAATTTCAACCCAATAAGGCTGACCCCAATGTGCATAGGGAGGCATCAAGATGTCTCCAATGCGCTCGATCTTGCTCGGCTTCGATGACCCCCTACCAATGAATTAGAAGTCAAAATGATCTACCAATATTTATATAACATTTTTTTATTATAATAATATGTAATTTTAAACGGCTTTTGAAGAGGCAGAAAACAATTCTGGAATTATAATTCTGAACAACCCTGCCTTTTCCACAAGATGACTCTGAAGAATAAACAAAAGTGATAATTAATTTCGTAACGTACCTTGTATAAAAATATAATAAATTCATTTATTATTTTGCTGCTGGAATTCATGGAGTAACTCAATTATTTTGTTTTCTGATAGGTTGATACTGTAGATAAAACACGTTATCGTTAATAAATTTATAATTAAACAAACAATTGTTATCAATAATACTGAGTATTGATTTTTTAATGTTTGTTTGAAAATTAAACCTGATGGCGATGAATAATATTTTTTATTAAAATATAAAAGTTTCACAATATCAAAGGGATTTAAAAGGAATATCAGAAAACTCGAATTTAAACACTAGAAATCAACTGATTGAAGTTACAAATTAATAATTATTGTTTCAATTTAATCATTTAAAAATAATCATTAGGTAATGGTGAATGCGATTATTAACCCTAAACATGATAGAACCCCTTTGGAAAATACGGCTTAAGTGGAACAATAAGATAAACAATTTGATGTTTACCTAGCTGCTGTTTTAACCCAACCCTCAAAAAAGCGCATTTTGTTTTTTTACGATATCAAAACGCTTGCCGAACGCCTTCTTCATTTTTCTGCTTCCTGCTCGACTGTTTATCGCTGCCTTTAAGCGATTCGAGCAAAATACTTATATAATACAAAATACTATAATAAAAGTACTTATTAAATTACGCCAGATTTTCGCCCTGGCAGAAACAACTTCGCAATATTGTTTTTTAATTTGTTTTTGTTAAAAGACCGTCAAAACTTTTGTAAGCCTTGTGTTTGTTATAATATTTTCTGGAAATTCGACAAAAGGTGAGAAACTCAAAACAATCATAAAACTCCAGGAAATGAATATGGTCCAGAGTCTTCACACCCATCAGCCTAAACTGGTAATGCAGATGAGGAAGTATGACGATTTTGAAGAGATGGAATGCAGCTAAGTGACATCCGACGTAATTTTAATTGGCACCGATGATTTCTGATATTTACCGTTATTAAACAAAGATTTCTGAAGGATTTTGAATGAAATTGATTTATAATATTTTACGTCATCGGGATTTGGCTATTGACAAAAAAACTATCGAGTTTCCTTTCAAAAAAACCTATTTTCATTGGCTGCCACTTTCATTGGATTTTTCTTCATAATCATGACTGTGTCTGATTGACCTCTATTTCGATTTATTACAACATAACTACAATACTTACCTTTAAACGAAAATATGAAAAATCATCCAAGCGAGTTTATGAACAGAGAAAATGATCGAGGAATGTTTATTTTATCTTTTGGAAATAAAAAAAAAATTTTTTTCGAAATATCCCTGTCGAAAAAAGGAAGTCTAATTGCTTAAAAAAACAAAGAAGCTTATAATAGTAGTTTGTATTCCCAAATAGTTTGTTTTATTCGGGACGTGACTGGACCCTTTAGAGAACAAAGTTCTTCTAAAGTGCCCATTCTCTAAGGATATTTGGACAGATTGGGGTATTCTACTAATCCCTAAATAATGAGAAAACAATAAGTGTCTAATAGCATTAGTTCTACTTTCTGATTCATGCAGACTACTCACGTCATTACCTTCTCATTATACATAATGGACCCTTTGTTTTTGCTATTATTTTACATTAATATAACAAACCTACATCAGAAGAAATAGACTCAAACAGAAATACTCATTATAAATAATTATAAAATTTCTAGGTTGTTCATTTGTCACATCCTCTCTGACGTCGGCTACCACTATGGCGTAGACTTCTATGTTCTGGGTTATGTGGAAGAGTACCTACTATCAGTAGGTATGTGGATTCCCTTTCGTTGCCTGATATAAATCAGCCACCAAAACTGCCGTTCATCCACATCTTGCTACCATCAATTTTCATCTTTACTATAAGGTGACGTATTTTGTGTTTCTAAGTACATTTGCCCTAGTATGTGTACATTTTTCGATTGATTAGAAGATCAAAAAACATTATTATTAAAATAATAATATCATCACTGCCTTGCATATGGTTTCGTACCGAACAAAACTACACTTACTAACTTTATAAAGATAATAGCTTTCCCGACAGACGTTGTCCTGTAGTCCTAACCATATGTGCACTGCGCCCCCAGAAACAAAAATGCATAGTTAGTGCGATTGAAAATAATAACAATATTTCTAAAACATCCATATTTCATTCGTATTCAAAGCTCAGGTGGGAACAACGTGCGAATATATGCGCGCACGCCTATGAAGTACCGACACGAAAGTGGCCGATAATTTTGTTGACTTTGTATGAAAATTGTCTAAAACGCTCGCAACGGTGCGGTAGAGTAATACATTGGGTTCCTAGGGAGCGGTGCGTCGTCGTCTGACAAGACGGCAGACTTTCAAAATTATATGACAATGTTTTTCGTTACTACGGAAACAATATTGACAATGTTCTCAATTGACACATTCACCGCTGTTTATAGTAGCGGCGTATCTGTAGGAAAACAACCCATTAAGTGAAATGAGCTACTGTAAGAGCGGCAATCACGCATGCGAGAATGAGAGGGAACTACCTGCGATGGCGTTGGCGCGTCACAGGTAATCCGTTCCATACTAACTTCAATATTATATTTTATATCATTTCTAATTAATATTATACAATCAATATTATACTGGTGTTTACCGTGTAGTCATTCATAATGAGAATATAAAACACTTGTTTTAAAATAAACAAATGATTACATTTCAGAGACGGGTTTGGTTCTGTAAGAACATTATTTTCGATCCGATTTTAAAAAATATACAGTATCCAACCCATTCTAAATCTCAAGATATTATTGCTAACATGTGTGGCTTATTGAACAAGAAGGATGTATAGTTTTAATGTGTAATAAGTTACAGATTTTTCAGCTAAGCCTTGTAACTATAAAATTGACATAATGAGGAAACATGCAGGTAATTCAATATCTACTACGATTTTTTTTGTCTTTGAAGAAAATGACACAGTAGGTACATAAGTCGAATCACAATTGACTTTCAAAGATGTTTTATCAAAATGTTAATTCACGCGTAAGTACTTGAATGAGTTGGAGGTGTTAATTAATCCGTAACTAATTACAACATCACAATATTTCCTCTTTGACATTAACAAACAACTTTAGTTTAAAATCTCACGTAGCCAACAAAATGTTTGAATGAAGTCCTCCAAGTCCCACAGTGGAATAACTCATTATATCATTGTGTCCTTTTGTATTCCCCAAGGAGCCCCCGAGTAGATAATGAAACTTTCAAGTATTAATGTCAAACTGGATGTGGGTTGAAATGCCTCCTCCTTTCGCCTACATCTCTCATGTTTCTTATTGTAACCATTGTTTAAGTATTTTTAGATAGGTACTTTATTATGACTTCATTTTATATTTTAAAAAACACTCAACAATTTGAATGTTTTATTTTATTTTTCAACAAGTGACGCACTTCGTGACGTTTGACTTGGTATTTAGAGAAAACTTTATAACTTCGAGTGAATGTTAATTTATTATTATACGTATCGGCAAACTTCTTAGAACAAAACATTAACTCTAAAACGTAAAAAACAAATGCAACAAACTGTTTAATTTGTTAAAACTATGAAAGATTTTATGTTTTTACACTAAATTAATATTTATATTAAATTATTCTGCCTGCCAGTGAACCCGCACAAACCGTTCCTTTGTCACAATTTTAACCAACTGTGCTAAGAAGTGTGCCGCTAACTATACCTACTTTATGGTTACTATGGAAACCGTTGTCGAGTAGAAGGTCAAAATTCACTAAAAACTGATGGCCTGCGCAACGCTCATATGCATAGTTTTTTGTTTTCCTGACTCTCTTTGAGCACGTTTTCGTAACGTAATCGTCTTAAAACGCTCGTTAAACGATTCGTTTTATATTCGCTTGTTTGAAAATGAACGATAAGTGGTCTTATTGCACTCGTTCTATGCGTGTCGATGGACCTCCGTAACGATATATAACGCGTGTGAAGAACCTTTTGGTTATATTAGATAGTTAGTTTCATATTAGAAAATACCGCCTGTGGGTCTTGGCTATTCATTGAGTGAAACTCACTTTTTCTATCTTAGAAAGTATGAAATCCTTATTAAAATACGTATGCTATAAAAGATTATACCCCAATTCCCTATCAGACCCGCTAAAATTAAGCATCAACTAAAATTTTAAATTTCGCTGGCACTTCCATGTGATTTCAACCAATCCAAGCGATATTCCTTAAGAAATCGATAATCGTGATTTCATACGAATGATTTTTCATGATAAAATTATCATCATGGCCGCCAAAGTCCCTTTTTCTCAAACAAATTCATCTTGACCAAGAAATATAACCACTATTAACGTAACTTTTATGATGAAAATAAGAGCAAAATATTTTTACTGAAAATAATAACTTATTTTTGTTTTCAAGCGAGAGGTATCTGAGAAAAAATTTGACACGAGTAGTTCTGACATAAATGCGGTTCCTCTAAAATTTTAGTGCCGCTTAAATTTATCGAATCTTTAGAGGAATTACGCAAATTTAAGTGGAATAGTCAGTTAAAACTAAGTCGTTTCATATATTTTTGTCTGATTCTAAGATTTAGCGGATCTGATAGAGATTTGGGGTAGGTACCATCTAAAATAATAGAATGATTTTCACTTTATTACTTGACTCGAAAAAATATCCAAGCAGTTTTGTGATAGCAAAATATAAATTTTAATATAATAAATTGTTATTCTTTAAAAAAAGTTATTCTTTTCTCCGTATTATTAAAAATGTAATTGAATAAAGAACATAAACGGAGGTAGGTAAATAGAAATAATAGCTTTTTTTATTCATATTTACGAGTGTTTAGATGTTGTTAAAAAAAAGTAATTTGACAAAAAGATAATAACACATAAAATATAATTAATTTGTCGAGAAAACGGACGGTTTGAAATTCGTAATAAAAAGCTTTCATGAACATTGCGAATTATTTTCAACATCTAACATAAAATTTTCAGGCAAATTTGTCTCATTAGTTTTTTTTATACTTACACAAATGTTTTTATTTTCCTGTCAGGACCGTACTAGGTGAAATTTATGAGAATAATTGGCAAAAATTTACCTTGTATAAGTCTGTTTGACTTTTGACTACAATTTAGAAATAAGTAATAGAAAAGTAATTATTTGATATGATTTGTCAGTAAAAGAAAACAATGTTTTCTTAAATATCAATGCAAATTCGTACGAATTTGACGTCATGTATTTTGTCATACCAAATGTCAAGCGTTCGTTTAAATTGTATGTAGATAATATGTTAGGAATTTCGCTCAGAGACAGAAGGAGAAATGAGTGGATCAGAGAAGTGACAAGGGTCACTAATATGTCCAGAGAGTTACGGAGCTGAAGTGGTCATGGGCTGGGCATGTGGCAAGAATGAGAGATGGCAGATGGACCAAAATAATTTTACAGTGGCGTCCATGGTGGGGAAGGAGAAGCAGGGGCAGGCCAATGATGAAATGTAGTGACGACATCGTGGCTTGCGCTAGTTTTGGCTGGATGAGAAGGGCACAGACGAGAGAGAGATGGCGACATTTGGGGGAGGCCTATGTTAAAAAATGGACGCGAGAAGGCTAAAGAAGAATATTGCTTTATATTGAGAGAGAAGGAGTGGCGATGCTAATATTTTTTTTTAAATTATGCATAAAAATAGATCAAATCAATAAAAAAACATTACAAACACTACTGTAATATTATGTCCTATAACTTACACACACTTTGATGTATTTGAAATTCGTACAGACGCATATATTATTTTATTTATCTGTGGTCATATTGAGAAAAGTACAAAATCGTCTGTCTTTAGTAATAATAATAGAAAAAAAATGTACATCAACATTTTAAATTTAACTTATCCATGTCATTGTTTTTGAAAGAAAATTTTGATTATTGTCTTTGACAATGGGACTTTAATAATGTTCAAACTTATAATTTAAGTAAATTATCGTCCAATTTCGAGCACTGGTCGACCACTAGTTATATTTAATTGTTGTAATGTATATTGTATTCTATTATAATTTTTGAACTTAAAAAAATAGTGTGAAGGATGACAAAAGTGTTATCGTATCCAATTAGGTTGATACCATTTTCATAATAATATAATAAAAAAAATGCTTATGTTATATTTTCTTATTTGAAAAATCGGTAAGATTTAGGTACTTTTGGGTCCTTACGTATTCTTAAAAAAAATAGAGATATGTGTATAATGTCCTGTTTTTAAAAACATTCAAATTGTCATACAGTTTAATATAGATTGTGAAATATGAGACACAGTTCGGTTTAAAGGTTGTGAAACATTTATTCGAACGGGTGTCAAAAAACCTTGTAATAAATTCATATGGGACAGGTAGCAAAGCTTTTATAACTTCATCCCTGAATTATCCCGTAATTTATTCCAGACCTGGTAGCTACCCAAAGCGTTTCCAAGGAAAATACAATTTGTAGTTTAGATTTTTATTTTTTTTTAATATTTCACCTAAATGATTAGTGTCGTGTTTTTTTCACAGTTTACTCAATAAATTTTTAATGTTTTTTAAATCAAACAATAAGTTTTCATTTTTTTTGCAATAAAAAGTATGTAAGTTTCAAGGTGAAATAATGGTTGTGGTATAAAAATAGCTGAATCATCAACATCCAAAAAGGAAACATCTGGTGTGACACTTGTCTGGAATGTGCTGCTGTATGGCTGCGAAACTTGGACAATCAGCCAGAGCGATTTGAGACATCTGATGGCGTTTGAGATGTGGTGCTAAATACGCATGGCGCGGATCCACTTGACAGATCATATCAGCAATTAGGTTTGCCCAACAAAGTTCCAATTGGATAGGCCACAACCTCAGGCACCCGAGCCTGCTCATTACCATCGTCTAGGACATGATAGAAGGCGCCAACAACAGAGGTCGCCCTAGGAAGAGCTACATAGAGCAGGTGATCAGCGACATGCGATGTAGCGGCTATCAGGATATGAAGAGGATGGCGTGTGACAGAGATGATTGGAGAGAGGGAATTAAATGCTTGGGACAGACCAATCTTTGGATTGAAACCCAAAAGAAGAAGAAAATTAGCCGTTGATTTTTTAAGAGAAATAAATAAGTTAGCTTTACTTCTGATACCGTATTCTTCTTTTTTTCTTCATTTCAATTTTTTCTTTTCAGTTCAAAACTTACCTATAACCTTACTCTTTAAATAAGTATTTAAATAGTTTCTAATTTAAATATTCTGATCCAGGTTCAAATTTTGTTAACCTTTGCATAAAGCACTGTTACAAATAACGTTTACATCAAATTTATTCTCTTTCCCACAGACTTTATAATAAAATATCACACGAGAGATGTGTACTGCAATGCTAAGCAAACATTCCTCAAAACAAGGTTGGGAAAATGCAAATATTTTCTCTTATTCTACGAATAATTTTATCTCAGGGTTTTTTTATTTTATCACGTTTATTCACCTTCACGTTTCATGCTGTTTGGTTTGACTCTGACCCTTTCATTTTTCTCTAAATATTAACCACGAATTTTTATTTTTTATAATTAATTAGGCATTCCACCCATAGAGGGTGATTTGTGTAACGAATTTTTATTATGTTCAAATTACTAGAGGTCATTATATGATGGACTTCGTCGCGCTACTTTAGTATCTTTCTAATTCAATATGCAAATGATCGAACACAAAAATGATGAGAATTGAAAAACAATTTTTTACCATTGTTAATTGCAAGCTTTGTCAAAAAGTCATAATTGCCAGGGTGGTTGTATGTCACTGAGCCAGGCACTCAACAAAAAATTAACAACTAAATGACGTGATAATTAGTATTTTTAACAAAAGAACTCACGCACCACTACAAAGATGTGGGTACATGTGACCCTCGTATATCGCTGGCTATGAGTAGGCGTCGTTAGTCGATCAGTCAGTCAGCGTTCCTGAATATTCTTCTATTATCGTGCTATTGAGGTTGCATACACAAAGGAGTTGTAAAATATCTCATTGACTCGATCATACTCATACCTATCATAACCACCGCGTACCTACTATGGAAATTTGTAACGTTGCATGATACGTGACATGCAACGTTACCAAATTCGTTGCGAACATGCGTACACATCTGAACCAAGATAAGGTTACCGCGCGTGGCGCAGGTGAGTACACAGCTTAATAGTTTTTATTCAAAATCTGTCGAAAGTCGGGTCAGTGCGAACACTTATAACTAGATATCGGCTAAACAGATTCTTATGACGCATGGTTTATATGATGTTCTCCGCTCCGGATAACAGAATAACTAATAAAAAAATCGAAAAATGGATAGCAAATATTATAAAATAAAATGTTTAAGTTAGTATCGATCAAATTTCCATTCAAAAACAATTCTATAAAAATACAATTTTTGTTAACCTGAAAAAAATTGTCATTAAAAATATTAGCACGCAGATTCGGATGGATTTTTTTTCAAGCTTTTTTCCAATTAACAATGAAACGCATTTTCTATAAATCAAAAAGCGAATGAATCTAATTTTGAAATCAAATTGTCATTTGAAACAAACTGTCAGTTGTTTGATAGTTCGACAGAATTTGGAT
This sequence comes from Mystacides longicornis, assembly GCA_963576905.1. Classification (NCBI taxonomy): domain Eukaryota; kingdom Metazoa; phylum Arthropoda; class Insecta; order Trichoptera; family Leptoceridae; genus Mystacides; species Mystacides longicornis. Next base: position 12,657,474 of record OY756437.1, read on the forward strand.
GGAACATATGTGGTTTAAAACAGTTGCATCGGTCGGGATGACATTGTGAAAGCTAGTTTATTATGTTATTTTTTTCCGACCCGAACCACGATTATCAACTCATTTTCGGGAGGTATCTTGTATGTATGTAGTTATTAATTAATTATTTGTAACAGTTTTTTTTATATTAATTTGTATATTATTATTTTTTTAAAAGACTGCTTTATAATATCGGTTTTGTCTCTTATGATACATCACGATGTAATATAATCACGAGAGACCCTCGAACTATAGAGTAAGGAACTTTCTTAACACCCTGCATGAGACAACTGCCTTTTAAATAGCATATCTGAGATCACTACAGCTGCAAACTTTCTCTAGACTTCATTCGTAGCAGGTACCTATTATGTGGATGGTTGGTGTATTCCACATATCGTGAGCAAGATCAAGATATTTAATTAGGTATCTTATTTTTCTCGACTTTTTTTAAACTTTCGTCATACGGTATAGTGATATCCACGAGATACGTTATCCCGTTCCTACGATCAACCAATACAATGTCCGGACGATTTGTTTTAATCATTCGGTCAGTTTTTATTGAAATATCCCAATATAATTTGATTTTATGGTTTTTCATTACGAAATTGTGGTGCACCTGTAATAAGGTACTTCGAGCAAAACATATTTCAAGGCAAGATTTTGATGAACTATTTTTGCCACATCGTTATATCGGAATATGCTTGCATTTTATAATTTTTTAGGAGTTTACCAGTTTGTGTAGTGTGTTTGATTTGTTTTTTTTTAACATGTAATAGGCGTTTTTCGCCGTATATTGTATTAAATAAATAAATGTATGTGGAAATAATCAGAACCACACAAGAGAGGACAGACTGACAAAATATGTCTGAGTGTCTCTTTTATCTGGCCACATGCTCATATCAATATTATAATAATAAAATTAAAGTTTAAATTGTCAAAATCAATAACAAGGCTATAGATTTGAAAAAGTAAATATCGTCGTTAAATTTTTTTAGAAGAATCTTCTTCTGACAAACAGTAGCCCTAGTATAAGATTTCGATGATCGAATATCGAAACGATCATCGAAAGAGTTTCGAAAATTCTCCATACAAAAATGATCGAACGATTCGATCGTTTGATTTTAGAACACTATTTGCACGCTTATAAGCGCTTATTAGCGTGCAATAAGCTTTTGACAAAACTAGTACTAGACACACAGATCGAAAAAAAAAGAATTAGCGAAATTAACCGTGACTAAGAAAAAAAGCTACAAAAATAAAGATTCATTTTATCTGTTATAGGTAAATTCGTATTTTAGGAAAGCAATCGGACTATGATATATTTTCATCGGAACATTTTCTACAAATTATAGACGATATATTATTTCCTACCTTCTAGCAAGAGGAAAAATAGGAGACAATAAACCCTAATGAGCGAGGATAAAAGAATGATAAAACTGCGGGTAGTTTGTTTCCATTGAATGAATGATGATGTTATTAGGGTAATATTTCACCATCGTATCAGGGCCGCTCCAGGGAACCTCTTCCAATAACACCATGCTATAATTTCACCATAGGATGGGAAAAATGCATTATTTATTAGATTGACAACCAAATTAAAAAAAAAATTCTTCCTAAAAATGTAGGCTACCATTTGAATCTCATATTATTTCAGTTGTTATTTTAATATGAATCTACGTTGACGCATTAAGTAAAATAAAAAAAGATGTTCGGAAAGTACATAATATTATGTATATTCTGCGGGACGCCGTGCAAAAACTCTAGATTTAAAATTTTTAATAAAATTTAATTTTTATAGATTTTTCGGTTGAAAGTCAGTCAGTAAAACAGTAGGAATCCCAAATTCACGTAACGTAGATAAGACTCAAATCTTAAGGTTGAAATTATTCTCTATAGTAAAAAAAAAACAAAAAAGAGTATGGAACAAAACGTTTTTTATTCATTATTATAGGCAATCCATCCTAAAAGGGAGCTTTAAGTAGGTACCTTTAATTATTTTTGAAGTATTTTTTTTCGAATTTAGCTAAGCATCGAAGTTGAATGAAGTGTAATATGCTTTAGACACGCAAAGTTTTATCCATGAGAGTAGCAGACTATATTCTACATCATTCTTTTTTTATCGTAATTGTAATTTATATTATTCTTTTTCATTGTCTATGGCATTTATAATATACTATGTAAGCCTTTTCATTTAGAAATGAAAAGCTAGTCCATACAGTATAGAACATCAATGCGATAGAAATCATATTTGTATTAAATATTCGAAACCAAAGCAACGATATAATGACTGATATTCTCAAATTCACGTTCCAACTCAACGCAAGAAGCGCTTGCTTAGAACTTAATCGGTTGCCAGTAGTTACGTAACTAATGTATTGGATAAAACATTTTCAGAATACCGAAATGTCAAAAGTCTCAATACAAATTGGTTACGACGCAACTCAATCGTCAGTTTTTCATTTCAGAATAGCCGTCATTAAGTTAATCGCACATGAGGTTTGTAAAATTCATTATAAGTTCGGATAAAACCAAGTCTATGTATCGTTCTTAAGCTTATTTCACACTAATGTATAGTAATGTTTTCCACGAAGCATTCAAGAACACGATAGTATACTCACATTTCAAACACATATTATTAGAGCTTCTAATGTTCTCAGAAACCTCAGACGGCTTTGACCCGATAACCCTGTCGCACATTCTGAAACATAAGAACATAGAAGGTTTATGTTTAAATTAATTACCATCATAAAATGTCTGGAATTTAACTACCTACTCAGTAATATTCTAAGTTTATATTTCAGTATTATTAAATCTGATACCGAATTATTATCTTCAGATTAGCGTATTAAGTTTTATGTAGAATGATGAGCCGTCGTATGTTGGTTATGTACTAGCACCAATCAACCCATTTCTGTTCCCATCAAACAGTCTCAATATAGTGTGGGATTTATAGTGGTTGGTAGAGTGATTGTGCGCAGGTTTTGGATTAGCGGAAGGTTTTATTGAAGAAATAACATTTTATAAAGTATGGAGAAGATATGTGTACCTACAAATGCGCGGACGCTATGTGGCGTGCCGCGAGGCGGATGATGCGTGCTGACTCTATATGAAGATTTGTTGATGACTGATAGCTGTACGACTTTGTATGATGTAGCAGGCTGCTACCGGGTGTCGACATCATGAAGAAACGCTATTGGTGGATGATGTCGTCATACGAATCATGGCCGCTATATAGTATACAAAACACTACCTTCTGTGCGATTGGGAAGCTGATCTTGATCTTGAAGATTGTCTTGGAACTTGTTTTAATACTTTATTTAGCCCCAGCATTATTATCTACTATTTGTCACCGAGAAAATAAAATTTGAATTCGTCAGCCAATAGTAAAAACGATTGAAGTGCATTCAACTGAAACAATAATTATAAAATTGAACAATGTCTATAAAAGGTATAACGCGTTTTCCAATATAAAATAAACAAAAGATAAATTATTTAAAGATAATATTGCAATTTGTTCGAACGATACCTACAACAAACCTGACAATTAGTATTAGTAAATTTGATTTTGATGAAGATATTCCGTATATTCAATACTTAATACGGCTAAACTAATACGGCTGGGATCATTGTTCAATTGTACAAAACATGCTGAAAACTCATTCATATATACATCAAAGTGGCAAAAAATAATAAAAAAAAACTATATTTCTGTCGTTTTTTGGAGCTATAAAAATAGATCCCATAATTAAACAAGTAAAAAATAATTGGATTGCAAATAAGAAAAAAGATAGACAAAACCATTTTGCTACATCGAACAATCCATAAAATTAAGCAACTATAGAACTATTCATTGTACCTACTTGATTAACTTCGATGTAAAGACCCTTACAGCGGTGTCGGAATCCCCTCTTGGCTTTATAATGCGAGTCAAAAGGAGTCCCTAATTTCTGTAATATTCGGGTGGTGGAGGGTCTTATTCAATGCACTTGATTTTGGAATGAGTTTTTTTTTATATATGTACATTTGTGTAGATGCACATTAGCCCATATTTAAGTAAAAAAAGCACCTAAATAATTATATTAAAAAGTTTTGGATTCCTCAAAACCGAGACGGATATCGAAGATTTGGTTTCAGTCGGAGACTAATTTTAAGTTGAAATTTATGCTTGAAAGCAATTAGGATTTAACAACAAACTTTTGTCCTAAAATATCGTTGACAACTCAGTTACGGTTGAGTTCTGATGATCATAAAGTTAAAACATAGGGCTTGTAAAGCATACCCACATTAGATAGGTATGTTGAAAAAAAAATATATTTATATTTTTTTGTAATTATGATTGAAGGATTTGACAGTAAAAAATTGGATCAGACACCGTAATAATATGATGAGTAATTCCATGGAGTAAAAATAAAAATATATCAGAGGAAATAAAAACGTTACTTGGTATTATTATTAACGTACCTAACTAATTTATTAACAGCGGTAAAATATTGATATTGCGATTAATGCTCGTATCAAAACGAATGTTTATGCAGGAAGAGGTCGATAAATAATAATGGTACGGAGCTACGTAGTCGTTGTGGATATAGGGGCTGATGGCCTTCCAAAGCAAACAGCGGTACCTACCTGCAGAGGATGTGCGAGGTTATCCAATTGGGGTGCGCCGAGTCGATTTAAACAGCCGCTGTCATAATTTCCGTCTATTTTATTTGCACAAGCATAATATAAACCCAGTCGGAAAATTCTGTCTTCATAGGAATATTCTTACTCAATCAACGTCTTATATTTATAAAAGACTAGCTTTCCCGACAGACGTTGTCCTGTGGTTCTAGCCCAAAGTGGCCCGTTCATAATATGTACATAATGTGCACTGCGCCCCCGTTAAACAATACAAAATTAATTCGATTAGATAAGCTAATAAAATAATAACATTAAACTATATTTCTGAAACATATTCAAAGCTCTGGCGCACACACCCTACCTTGCCTATTACCAACGAATGTGCCCGGGCTAGTGTAAGAGCGTATGCGAGAATGAGAGGGAACTACCCGCGATGGCGTGGGCGCGTCCCAGGTAACCGTTTCATACAAACTTAAATATTGTATTTTACATCATTTTTTATCCATTTTTTTACTTATTATTAGTTATTCTGTTATCCGGATCGGAGAAGAATCCAATAAATCAAACATCAGAAGAATCTGTTGAGCCGATCTCGAGTTATAAGTGTTCGCACTAACCCGACTTTAATTTATATAGTAGATTTTAGTCGTACGCTGTGTCTCGTTAAAACTCGAGATCGGATGAATCGATTTGGCTAATTTAGATTTAGAAATATTTGTATAATCTCGAAGTATTTTTCAACGGTTAGAAAATGTGGAAAATGCGAGGAAAATAGAAAAAGAACAAATTTTCCTTACAAAGTCTTTCTGACTGTCAGATGTCATAACTACTTGTGCCATTTTTTCTCAGATATCTGTCTTAAACACAACAATCATAACAAAATTATTTACCTATTATTATCAGAAAAAAAATTTTTTGCTCTTGTTTTCATAATAAACGATACGTGAATAGTGGTTATATTTTTTTATTAAGATAGATTTGATAGAGAAAACGGAAATTTGGCGTCCATGATGATAATAATTTTGACATGGTGAAATAATTAGTTTGAAATCACTTCAGCTATGTACTCGTACACTTGTACAGTGTTCACGTCGATCGATTTCTTAAGCAATATTGCTCAAATCGGTTGTAATCGCATGGCATTACCCGCGAACTTTAAAATTTTAGTTGATGCTAATTTTTGGCGGATCTGATAGAGAATTGGGGTATATGACTCTTTCACAGTAAGCCACTTAATGCTCGTGTCGTGAAAGAGGAATAGAGTCAGCACCACGGATCGAACCCACAATCTCCAAACAGTGCCATTATTTTCGGCGGAAATTAATGCCTCGGCAATTTCTACGAGCAAAGCAGTTCCATCAAACTCAGACAGTAGTTGTGCAAACCCAAAACCACGAACGTTTCTTAAGATGGATTTCGAATTATTTTGTTTTATTTTTTTTTTGTTTCTGAGTAAAATGAATATTTTTATGATACATTCTGATTGAGCGTGCAATCAACATAACAATAAAAGTTATTTATAAAACTCATGAAAAATTTTAATATTTTTTTTCTATTTGAATTGGTATAACGTGTTTTTTTATTGTTAAAAATATCCACAGAATATGAATGAATTTTTCAATTGTCTACATTTGTGTACGTATCGTTTAAGAACCTTCTTTGTGTAAGCGAAGCTAGGGGAATATTAGTGAAAAAAATATTCCCCTTTCTTCAAAAACTTAAGAGGCAAACAAAAATTTATGAATTTGCAAATTTTTTTATTTAAAGGATACTTAGTTCTGCTCTGCTTAAAGCCTCAATGTTGAAATAAAACATGAAATGAAATTTAAAAATATATCATTAAAAATACCGTCGAGTTTTTATAAAGTGCCTACACATTATTATAGGTAGCATAGAAAAATATGATCACTTTCGCAAGCATACGTATTTATGGGACATTTGAAATATATTCCTGCAAACTATTTTATACTTTTTGAGATTTATTGCCGGAAAAAACCCACCATGTCCAAACACATAATACCTACATGAAAAAACGCGTGTGAATATATTTCAGAATAGCTAAGCTTTACTTTTAAAATACGAAAAACGTTACAGCGAAGTTAAAAGAAAAAAAAAACGAAATTGTCAAAATGGTTCGATTTGAAATACATAAAATAATAATATTTTTTTGAGGTTAATTTTTTTAATGATATTATCCTGTATCATACCCAATTTTTCGAGGAATGATTTAAAATGATTTAATGCAGGTATCCTACCAATACCAAAATTTAAGTTTTTGCTCGAGGAATTTGTGAATGAATTTCAAAGATAAATCAAATGAATTCCATTATCAAATATACGTCATCTTTGATTGATTTCGTCCTTAAAGTGTATTTTGATTACCTACTCCTGCAATGTTGTTGATTGTACCTAAAAAGCCATGTGTTTGATTCCTATTGAAAAGAAATAATACTGGAGAAATAATGTGCTCCTGCGCATGGTTCCAACAAGTACCACGTGACTGCTGTTAAACTCATACAAACTGTGACGTTTGTCGGTAATGGCGGCGTGTGACATTCGATTTTTTATTTTCAATATTTTAGCGTTAACACAGAAGAATTTTAGGTTTTAATTATATTATTAGTTGAAGGAAGTACCTACCTATGAGCTTTTTTGTATTATATTGTGCTTGTGGATGAGAGTCGAATGAATTATTTTTAATAATTTATCTTCAGTCACGTGACTGTTGAATAAAGGAACCGATTTTCGGTTCTGCGCATCCAAAAAAGTTATCTAATAATATTTGTACTCAGTGGGTAATACCTGTTATTGGAGCACTGGAGATTCTATGTTTTTGTTTCATGATTTTTTGTTGTTGTGTCTATAATTATTAATACATGAATAAAATTAATAGCTTTTAAGGGATGTCATAACTATTTTTTGAACAATCAAACAATGCCGAAAGCGAGTAAAGAATTATCTCACAACTAATGACTCTAAAATTTCATTAGGTACGGATGTTCGATTTTTGAATGGAACAAACCACCACGGGCTTACGACCGTCTTCTACTGTTGTTTCGAAGGCTGACTTTGTGTGATCACTTTACGTTAACAACGTTCGCCATTAGGTGGTAATGTTTGAATCTCCGATACATCTAATCATGAGAATTCTCGACATGTTCAACACGTCGAAAAATCTCATGTATGCAACAAACAAATATATATTTAATAATAATTAATGAAATATAGAGATGAAAGTTGGAAATTATTGTTTTTGCGACTAGTCAAATACAATAATATGTAGGTACAAAATTGACAATATGGACGAGTCATGTGCACTGGACCCCTATATTCTGTAGCAAGTGTAGGGTAGTCACTTGAAAAAAGTGACTATTAGGCGATACATTTTGTATGAAAAACGTCTATACGTATCGAATGCGAGAATCGCATATTATAGAAGTTTTTCATACAAAATGTATCGCATAATAGTCACTTTTTTTCAAGTGACTACCCTACACTTGCTACAGAATAGGGGTTCAGAACCCCTGTTTGTACTGTAAACGTTTTACCAAATTGTTATGTGGTGGGTTGATTTGGGATATTTGAATTCATATATTAATCTACATACTTAGGTATGTAGGTACTTATACGAATTCGATTGATTATTTAGTGGGTGTGTTGTATAATATTTGATATGAAGAGGAAACCTTATGTATATAAGAGGTACCTACCTTTCAGTAGCGTGCCGAAATTAGGATTGCTCTGAAATTTGAGTAAGAAAACCAATTTGACACATCATGCATTTAAGCACAATGAAAATCGCGACATTACACCTACATTTTCTTACATTGATAGCCTCTATAATATGGATATTATTTTTAAATTTTAATTAATTTTAACAAACTTACATAATATAGTCATTGAATAAATAATTGACCATTTCATATATATCTATAATACAAAAGAAAGTCGGGTTAGCGCGAATTGACGCTTATAACTCGAGGTCGGATGAACAGATTTTTATCATTTTTGGTTTAATGGATGCTCCACTCCGGATAACAGGAAAAATTGAAAAAAAAATGAATGGATATAAAATATAATATTAAATTTAGCATGGAACGAATTCCGATACAACAACGCCATGTGTGAAAAATTCTATAGAACACACAATTTTTATTTACCTGTCAACCATTGACATTAAAAATATTGGCACGCAGATATTTGATGGATTGTTTTTTCAAGCTTTTTTCTTATTCGTTAACATTGAAGCGCATTCTTTTTAATAAATTAAAACGTTGTAAGAGAATGAATTTAATTTTGAAATCGAATTGTCTTTTGACAGAAACTGTCAGTTGTTTAATAGTTCGTGCGATTGAAAGAATTCGTATGGAAAATATGTAGTTTTAAACAGATGCATCGGTCGGAAATACATCGGGTAAAAGTTATTCTTATCATTCTTAAGACCACAGCGCAGACGAATGGTTATAACCGCGGCCTTTCATTCAATTAATTGTTCCGAGATCTTTCAAAATTATTTTTAGTATTACTTTTTACTCCTATAATACCCCCTATTCCAATTCAAATTAAGTACGCACTAAACTAAAATAAGAACTTTCCAATTTTAATTAGCCGGATTGGTATTCGAGAAATTTTAGAACGTTCCAATTTGTTCTTAATTAGACTATAGTTTGAAATTAGTTCATTTTGGTATTCGAATTTCGTATTTAAGTCAATTTATAGTGCGTTTACCTGTCAAAACGTTCCTAATCTTAGTTCACACCTAATTGTATGCGTCCAAAAAGATATCTGATGATATTTTTATGATAAACGTTTTTTTTTAACCAAATAATTATAAAACAAGTTTATTTTTATTAAAAATATTAAGCATTTCCCCCGAATTTATTATAATTAATACAAATAATAGCATCAAAAATTATTATCATTGAACACCAATGCAATCAAACAGTCGTCTTCGTTACACTTCGGGTTGGTTCGGCAGTTTCCGGCGACTATGTTACTTGGAACTTGCTTGGAACATGGAGCTCGTTTGAATTTGTCTTCTCCGATTGGCTGTCCGCTTGTCAGCATCAACCAATAAGGCGCATGCTCGATCCATAGACAATTTTAATTCAAAAAAATATTTATGGTGAACTAATATTGGTTTTTAGAACACGGCATAATTCCGAATACGAATTTTAGTTCGAGTGAACTTAATTCTAAATCATTTGGAACGTTCTTATAATAAGAACGTTCCAATATAGGTTAGTAATAACTACTATATGGTTGAGTCTTTAATATTTGATCTTGAGTGCGATCTCAATGAAATGTACAAATGACTAAAAGGATATACAAATCTGAAAGAATGGGTGCAAGCAGGCGAGGCCGACCTCGAATTACATGGTCCGACCATATCGGTGCCGTCTTAGAGGAGGGCCAAGTCAGGAGCAAAAGGAATAGAAGAGCATGTATACGGATGTTATGCGTTTGGAGGAAGCGAAAGAGGTTTGTTTGGATAGGAAAGAATGGACGTCTGTACTCTCTGCCTACCCCCTTCGGGGTGACGCTGTCAACTGGCTAAGAAACTAACAACTGAACTTTTAACCACCAGGCCAAACAATGTCATGTCTTATGCATAAAAAATAAGTACCTACTTTACTATGAAAATTATACTATGTTATAATTTTAGTTCACTATTTTCATTTGTTTTATTTGATTGAATTTTAAAGCGCCATTGACATCATATGCAATTAATATGTAGTATGAAACCCAAGTATTACGGGAAACTCTTCGTGACCGTCAATTTGCACAACAAACCTGTTATGCTAAATATCTCCGCACGCCACTGTTAGGTATAAACATAGCGAGTGTACGGCCGTGTGGACACGACTCCGATAGGTAAAGATATTATTAACGTCGTTGTACATTCGAGTCACGTAGGCGCGCTTCATGGGGGACGTGATGTGATAAAGGTGCTCTACTGCCGATGCCGGTGCGGCGCTCCAGTTCTACGAAGCAAACCGACGCTGGGTATTATGCTGATGGGGAGGCTTTCAGGCTGCTGTACCCTAGTCCGTGTTGACTAGACAAACACGCCCGCTTCAGTTATTTAACTTAATTATTATTTTCATTCCACTCTGTCACTATAAGGATAATAGTCTCAATTAACAATATTAATTATTTTACAAATTCAATTCTTACATATAGGTATTTATTTATAACTAGCTTTCCCGACAGACGTTGTCCTGTGGTTCTAGCCCGAAGTGGCCCGTTAATATGTACATGATGTGCACTGCGCCCCCGTTAAACAATACAAAATTAATTCGATTGAGATAAGCTAATAAAATAATAACATTAAACTATATCTGAAACATCCCTATTTCATTCGTATTCAAAGCTCAGCGGGAACAACGTGAGAATATAATATGCGCGCGCACACATTCTACCTCACCTATGTAGTAGGTACCGACATTAATGTGCCCGATAATTTTGTTGACTTTGCGGTGGAGTAAGTGAGATGGACTACTGTAAGAGCGGCAATCAGGTATGTGAGAATGAGAGGGAACTACCCGCGATGGCGTAAACGCGTCGCAGGTGATCTGTTCCATACTTAAATATTGTATTTTATATCACTTCTTACCCATTTTTTCAACTTTTTATTAGTTATTCTGTTATCCGGGGTGGAGAAGAATCCAATAAATCAAACATTGAAAGAATCTGTTAAGCGGATCTCGAGTTATAAGTGTTCGCACTAACCCGAATTTCATTAATATTAGAGATTAGCAAATTTCCGTCAAATCGGATACTCATATTCCGCGGTAGACAAAAAAAAAACACTTGGCTCAAGTCCTTTAAACTGACGGCACAAAATTAAATGTTATTACATGAGACAAGGTAGTGTTAAAATTGCTTCACTCATATCTCACATTGAATTTTCCTGTGGGTTTTCTTAAAATTTTCTTAAAATTACCATACTTCCCTCTAGAGAGCGATCAGATATTAAAACCTACTAAACGTTGAAAAAAAATTGAAAAAGTCAAAAGTTTTTTTCATAGGGGTCTCAGCCTGAGGTGATATTGCGAACCTCATGTTCCTACATACAGTTGCAAAACATCAGAAGTTGTTCGTTTCACTTATTTGTTAGCGGATTGGATACAATTTCAAACAAAAATAAAATATGCCGATAATTTATAAGCACATTATGTTTTTAAAATCTTATACCGTAATTTTTGGCTTTAGTTTACATGTATAACGAGTTGATAAAATTATAGTATAGAAACAGTTAAAGAAGGGAAAACAGTCGGGTGACTGAAACGGAACGAATGGGTATGTAATTCTAAAAACAGATTGCAAGATATCTGAAACGAAAATAACACTTGGCTAAGAAGAAGATATAAAATATGCTAGTCACATACAAGTAAAGTGAACCAAAAATGTTCAAAAAGTTGTCGAACAAAACCATGGTTACCAAAAAAGGTAAAAACTTTCGAAAATTAAGGGTTAGGGAAAAGTTCCTAACCCTGGAATAATTCTATGTGTTTAGCTAAAACTCATATTTTATGAAAATCTTTGTTTTTTAAAATAAGGTATTGAGTGATTGGTAGCATTGCCGACTTTCCTACTATTTCGTACTGGAGGTAGAGAGTTCAATTCCAAGTGCTGACATATTCCTCTTTCACGACACAAGCTTTCAGTAGTTTACTGTGAAAGAGTCAGAGAGTGTATTTGTTTTCACTTAAAGTGAGCGGAGATTCATTTTTATTAAAAATCAAACACATTTTCAAAGGAAAGTAACCCTTTATTTTGGTTAGGTATTATTTCAAACACGATTATGAAAATGACAAAAGCTGACCTCAGCGGTTTGCCCAGATATAAAGTAGAAATGATACCAAGAAGATTATGTGTAAAATTCAAAGTACTTAATTGGGAAAATCTAGTCTCTAACGGATTAAAGCAATATAATCCTTTACGATAATTGCTTAGTTCGTCTGTAACTTAGGTATACGCCGGTGAGATTATCTCCTAGCTTATCCCCTATTAAAGAGTGCCGACTCACGTTTAGAATTCCGTCACCCGTTTGTAGCGCCATGTCAAAATAATGTGTAAAAAAAGTTTGTAGTATACATAAATGCAGTAGAGATAAGAGCTCTATGAAAAATACGTCGAAAAGCTCTGTGGAATATGGTAATGAATGATTATTATTTTTAATTAGTATGGAATCTGTTAATTTTCATCCTACAATTCAAATTGTCTACTTTCTGGTATGGGAGTTAGTATTGTCAGAAACATAGATGAAAGTTTTTAAGTTGAGATGGTTTGGGCATATTGAAATGATGGATGGGAGCAGAGTAAAAAAATATGTATAAGGCTCTAAGGAAAGACGTGAGAAATAAAAAAAGTAAAAGGTTATTGGAGAACTGGAGATTCTGTGTTTTTGTTTGTTTGTGTTGTTCAGTGTTCTGTTGCTGTCTCTTATAAATAAATAATAATACTAGTCCTGAAAAATGGTCACAAGAATCTAGACATAATTAGATCGTTGTACACCATCAAAACCAATAGGCAATAAAGATGAGACATTAACAAAAATGGATATATTCATATTCTGGTGCCAAATACATGACAACAGTCGCATGTTTTAAATTTGTTTGCTCTCTTGTTCTCAATAAGTTCCTACTTTTATCTCTATATCTCATTAATAATTATTTAATAACTACTTATTGTACCTATACATGGGATTTTTTGACATGTCGAGAATTCTCATGATTGGGAGGTTCGGAGACTTAAACATTACCAACTAATGGCAAACGTTATTAATGTAAAGTGATCACACTAAACCAGCCTTCGATGTAACACTAAAGGATGGTCGTACGCCCGTAGTGATTTTTGGTCCATTTAAAAATCGAACATAATTAATGAATTGTTAGAGTCATTAGTTGTTGCATATTCGTTATGTTCGACATCTTTCATACTAAGCAAATTTGTGTCATACAAGAGGAAATTGTCTACTGCTGGGCTCAAACATTCTGTCAAAAGCCAGTGATGTAGTAGGTACATGTTCAGTTTTTTTTTTAATTCCCAAAGTCATGTGAATATTCATAGTAGATAAATCATTGAAAGATTTACCTTCTTTTCTCGTAAAATAATATGGCGCATGTGCTTATTTAAGGGTACGAGTAGTTACTTAAATAAAATGCAGGTATGTAAATTGTTGTTACAAACATGATTTTTTAATACAGTATTATTTTCTTTGTTTCAGGTACGTACCTACGGATTGAAATCTTGGTTCGCTTTAACTGGCACTAACTCAAAGCTCTTCTTAAGACCATAGATAGAAAACAAGCCTTTATTCGCCGGATTCCACACGAGTGCTATTTTACGTCTACTAAATAACTTAACAAAGGTAAGCTTATTTTTATTAATACCTTAGAACACTAAGACGTCGTATCCGCAAGCCACACATACATACATCTGATGCGATGCGTTATTTCTGTTGTTTGATGCGGGCGAATACACACAGGATAGGTACTCCGTTAGCAGAAGAGTGAACTTATGCAGAAAACTTGAATAATTAAGACATATTAATCTACAATCAATTCTAACCATACTTGAATTTTGGCTACCTACGCCTCGAATTGAAAAACAAAAGACGCAACATGTATTTATTTCAATTTAGAACCAATAAAGTGAGTTACGTATTAATGCATTATATAGTTTACTCTAGTTTGATTGAGCTACCGTTGCGACGAAGTCACATGTTAATGAATTATGTACCTCAATTACATATACTCATCACTGACATCGACACCGAGCAAGTAACAACGAACAAGAATTAAAACCAAGAACTAATAATGGGTAATGACTGATCACGCAATACGTATGTCAGAGTTCTAGTACCTACTTGACGCTGTTGTTTTCCCGGTGTCAATATCTACGATAAAGAAATAATGATCCATCTCCAGGTCTGGCTTTATGTTCGTTTAGTGTACATGCACCCTTAGACATAAGCATCTAACAACCAGTAACATTATTTACCCAGTGCTGAACTCAATTTTATTTGTATTAATCCTTTCCTTTAATGTGACTAGAAAAATGTAAATAAACAAATTAGCTGTTATTTTTTTCTTATTTATAGGTAACTTATGTATGTAGTTACGTATTTCACTTCACGCAATATTTAGAGAAAAAGGCGGCCAATAGTTACGTAGGTACCTACTATGGAAGTTGGATACGTTGCATGCAACGTGACATTGGTTACGTTACCGCGCGTCAGGTCTGTACAGACCCTAACGGAGTACCTATCTAACCCTTTAAGTTGAAACAATTATGTTATTCTGGATTAATAGTTGAAAATTTGCGGCTTCCACTCAAGAAGAATATTGTTATTATTTATGCAAAACTGCGATGCAATCCTTTACTTAAAAACATCCTGGGGCTATATTCAAGATCCTGCGAAGTTTACCATGAGAATATTTTTAGATAATGAATGGAGTCGATCGCCCCACCAGTTTCCAACTTTCTTGTTTAAAGGATATTTATTATTAAAGACTCGCCTTATTGTTCGGACAAAGTTTTCGCGCTACACTTTTCAAGATATTGACACTTTTTAAGTTCCAAGCGAATGGGAATATTAACACTTGTTCCGTCTTGGTTATTAAGTTCTGATTATTTCTTACTTATCAAATGCAGTTTATTAAGTTTTCTTCTTATTAGATACCTGCCTAAGAAAACTTAGTACTCGATATTTTAAAACTTTAAATACCTTACCTAGCAGTCTTCGTCCTTACTGCTGAGGGTCGCGGCCATCATGAATCCTTTCAAGACCATTGCTCTCCAAGATGTTCTGGCCATTGCCAGATGTACGGCTCTATGAAGTATCGTCACGTGGATGTTTCGTTTTATTCGGTCCATTCCTGGCCTCAGTCGTTATAAGCTTTTCAAGACTCTCCTCTATGAGGGCACCCCTCAATTTCGTTATTTTTCAATATGTCTACCTGTTGATTCGGTATTCTTCGGCTGTAAATTTGACAGAAACAGTTGATTATTAGCGAAAAACTAAGGAATAAAGTTCTGCCGACTGTACTTATGCATTTCTTTCGACAAGTGTATAGTTATTTTTTTATATCAAGATGAAAGCGCTTGAGTGTAAGCAGATATATTTTAAAAAGTTATTCGACGACTTTATAATAATCTCTTATTTCAATCATATTATTGTGAATTAAATTAGTTACGTAGATACTTATTCATCTTCCAGTTACATTACCGTTACTTAAACAAAGTTATAAACTTAAATAGTTCTTACTTAATATATTGTATTGTCATACTGAGGGAAGGTACCTACTGATTTAAATTCGAATCTCGATATGACATGAATGTGTAGGTTGTTTAGTAATGAAGATCCTTCCAATGTGATAATAGAATCAGCGTAGTAGGATAGTGTGGCGAAATTATTTCATTTGATTAGGTACTGAGAACTTCGAGGGTTTGTGAACATTACCTGGAACATATAATTTCCCACCCTTACTATTGGATGCTAAGTATATCACCCGTTTTCACAGTTTCACAACCTCAGATTATAAAAACGCGTTTCTTTGATATATCTAATAATTATTTGTTTTTTTTTTCAATATTTTCAGTCAGTCGTGGGGTTGTCGGCTAAGAATAGCACCTCTGCTCTTTTTGCTGATTTTTCGAGCATCCTGTAAGAGGCAGGAAATCGAAAAATCTAAAACCTATGACCATTTCATCACAATTTATACATAATTTAATACAATTAATAAGTAGGTACATTTATTTCTTTGTTAAATAGTCAATAAAATAAAAGGATTGGGGCGCAAGGGAAATTTTCCTGCTTGTCAGATGGTCAAATCCAGCTCTCGAATGTAGTTTATTGCTCTGTCTGTCAGTATGGCGAAGTCCGAGAGACTACCCTCATATGTCCTGTTGCACTACGACACTATGTGACTGATAGTCTGCCTATCAGCTCAATAAGGCAGAAAAGGCACAATGAGCCTCGGACGCCTTCGAGCGCAATGGAGAGCTCTTGATGCCTCGCTATGCTCCTGAGTGGGACTTGGGGCCCCCGCATTGTGGGTTGGTACGGAGGGATCCGCGGCGGGCTTGATTTGTGTGGGGCCGGCTTTTCGGATCGAGCTAGGGGGGTCGATTGCGTGCGAGTCTGGTTAGCTGCGGATTGGTCTTCTCCGGGCTGGCTTGCGTTGTGCGGGGAGCCATAAAGGGTGATAATTGTATGTGTGTATTTTCAGTCAGTCAAAAGTTGTACCATCCTAGCGAAGAGTCCAATATTTTGATTATGTCATTTAAGAAGACCTTTACCAAGTTAGCAGAGCATGAAAATAATAATAAAGATTGTTTTCGTTTTTAGTATTT
The DNA here is from genome assembly GCA_963576905.1 of Mystacides longicornis. Classification (NCBI taxonomy): domain Eukaryota; kingdom Metazoa; phylum Arthropoda; class Insecta; order Trichoptera; family Leptoceridae; genus Mystacides; species Mystacides longicornis. The sequence continues at coordinate 12,674,475 of OY756437.1, forward strand.
AATGAAATAAATAAATACATTATATCAGAAATCTTATATCGGAGTAGTTTTCGTACTGGAGGGCGTATGTTCGATCCCAGGTGCCGACTATCTTCCAATTTGGGAATGTATGGGATAAAAAGGCGAGACTGGACTTATTTACTATCAAAAATGCATCTCCGGGAACCTGCAAGGCTTAAAATGTTATGAAACTCTGCAATTTGCGCAAGATACTACATATTATGAAACTTCGTGGCGTTCACATGCTACAAGCTGGGAACGAACGTGGATAAAGTAAGTTATTTAAGACGTATTCAAATTTGAAAAAAGGGTAGGTATAGAATATTGATGTAATAATTGGCACTAAACGTAAAATATCTCTTGAAAGACATAAACCAATATCAAAGAAATATTCATCAACTATGATATTTTCCATCTTGTTTTATTCGCTGCCACTATACGAATCCTTTTTATGTCCAGCACCGAGAGACCCTTCTGAGTTTTATGTCCTTCCTTCTCATAAAATATCCTTCTCACTTTATTTACACCTCGATTTTCTCATAAAACTGCTGGTTTTTTGCTCGAAAACTTGAACCGTTTGAAACAGACCGTATTTTTATTTTGAGTTGTTTGTTGTTTTCGGTTTTACGCATTCCTGAATCTCCGCCCGTTATTAAATATTTAATTCTTTCCAAGGCTGCAAGTAGATTCTTTTAGGTAAAAACAGAAAGACTTATTTAAAAGTCATTTTAATAAAAAAAAATAGGTACGCATAAACTTTTTTTCTATAACTTCTCATATGTATTGGTTGTGGGTTCTTATGTTTTCTCTACTATCTGGAAAGTCGACCAAAATCAATATTAAAGCAAGAGTATTTAAGTAACACATATATCTCGGCGTTTATTTGTTCATATATACAAATCATATTTTACAATTTGTATAATATATTACCGGTTTTTTTACATAAATTTTGACACACTGGACATTTTACACATCGAGCAAGAGTTTTTTTTTTTATGCGAACTATGTTTGCAAAAATATACAAAGTTAGAATGTGTCAGTCCTATCCTGATATATGGTATTATAATCAAGAGCCGATACATCAATGAAGAAGCAGTGGCGTACCGAGGGGGGGGGCGGAGGGGCGGACCGCCCCGGGCGCCTCTTTGGAAAGGGCGGCAAAATCTGCTTATGCTATGTTATACACGACCAGGAGCCTTATTCCCGTAATCAATCGCATTTAAAAATCACTAAACGATAAGATTAAGACATGATCGCAATAAGGTCGCCCTTGAATTTTACGTTTGTAAGATAGTTACGGGAATGCCGATTACATAGAATTTCATACTAATATTTCAAACATAACGAATTTTTAAGATATTATCTTGTTTTGTAAACACCAATCCGCCATTTTAATATTGTCAATCAAGATAGGAGCGTATTAAGACCGCTACGAGAATAACCCTACAGATTGATAAACTGAGAATTTATATTTTGAGCAAAAATAACATTTAATTTCGGATTAAGGTCTTAAAAAAACATTTGCGGTGAATCCGCAGGTAGAAAAATCTGCTGTAAGTACTTAAAATAAATAGGTATGCAAACTTTTTTTATTTTGATATATTTTTATTAATTTTCGTGTTTTTTTATATGGGGGGGGGGGGGGTTCTCCCAATTATATAAGGGAAGGGCGCCACATTATATTGGGGGGGGGGGGAGTGGGCGTCAAATTATATTAGGGGGGGCGCCAAATTTTAATTCCGCCCCGGGCGCCGAAAACCCACGGTACGCCACTGTGAAGAAGAGTCTCGTTTGCACAACCGAGATGAATATCTCTGTCTCATTGCTGGAAGAATACCGTGGGACAGAGTAATGAACTCCGATATTAGGCGATCCTGTGATGTTCAGGATATCGTGCGATAGGGTGGACCTAGAAGACGTTTCTTGGAGAGACCACGTAGAGAGAGCAGATATTGAAATGATTACAAAAATAGCAGCAAATTTTTACCAACAGGCAGACCTCCCAAAAAGTGGAGAGATAGCTGGACATCGCTTCCCAGGAAAATGATGATCCGAGAGAAGACAGGATACACTCCTAACAGAAAAAGAGGCTACATAACTAAAATCATTCTTTCTTTTATTCCTAACTAGCTGACCCGCAGTATGATCACTTTACGTTTACAACGTTCGCTGGTAATGTTTAAGTCTCCGAAACTCCTAATCATGAAAATTCTCGACATGTTCAACATGTCGAAAAATCCCATGTATACCTACAACAAGCAGATATTCAATAATAATTAATGAAATATAGAGATAAATGTTGAAAATTATTGAGAACAAGAGAGCAACCAAATTTTAAGACTGCGACTGCTGTCATGTATTTGGCGCCAGGATATGAATATATCCAATATATCCAGGGGTCCAAGCAGGACCGTCTAAGGAACCCCAAAAACGATTTTGATTTTCTATGGACCCCTTAATAATTTTAGAGTCCCCTAATGATTCAAAGGGACCACATTGAGAACCACTAAGTGACAAAATTTTTCGACATAATTTACCCATGCCAATGGAGTAGCTATGGGGGTCCAAAAGCTAGCCCCTAAGGTCGTCAGCTTAAGCCCGATGGACTTTCACCTTTGGAAGTTTTAATTAAGAGCTATTTTATAAAATAAATACCGGGATTCGAACCTACGATCTCCAATACGCGAAAGCCGCCGAATGGATACCGATGGACTAACAACCACCAAAAAATTATAGTTTTAAGAGTGTATAGCAATTTTTTTTCTTTATTTCAATGAATAATTTATTTCATTAAAATATCTTATCAAATAATGTATTTAGGCTTACCACAAATAATTTTAAAACTGGCTTTTACCACCCATATAACAAGGCTGCATGTTAATGAAAAAATGTTAAATATTGATACTTGCACAAGTTATGAGAGCGTTTTAGCATGATCCCCTTGTTCCTGCCAAATGAAATTTGCAGGGATGATTCTCCATGAACAGTAGAAGTTTTGAAGATAGTTTGTAGTAAAAAATATTCTGTGAATTTTTTTGTCTAGAGCCTTTGAAAGATTTTGGAAAATTATTGCTTGTAAAAAAATTCATATCACTAATACCTTGCGTAAGGGTCACTATAGGAATATTTCCAGAAAAAAAAATCATGATCGTAATCTAAATAGTTTAGCCACAGTCACGCAGTTTAGTCAGAAATGTGATTTTTATTCAAATTTCACAAAAAGGTAAATAACTTTTGAATCACCCAATATCGCTGAACATACATGGGGATCAAATCGATAGGTATTGAGGTCTTCTACCTCCCTGCTTCAGTTTATCCACTTCCAAAGCTACACCGTGTATAATTCCTCTATAGGTGGGTAGGTAACTTATAAAAATCCAAGAGATGGCAGTGTAGTAAGAAATATGTCACATATGAAAGACGTTACGTTATTGTATATTATTATGTCGTTGAAATAACAGGATTCAATTAAAACCAAAATTTTACCGAATTATTATGGTAAGATAGTGAATCAAAATATTTTTCTCCAAATACAAATGATAGGATATTATTTCTTCATGAGAGCAACGATTTCGGTTTCAGCTTGCCTTTACAAAATAATACAAGATCACATAGAATAAAATATTTGTTTTTACGGAGGTACGATATAATGTTGCATTTAATAACACTAATGTAGAGTTTTATTATTTACTAGAGGTCCGCCCCAGCTTCGCACGGGTAGATAGATACTTAAAAATAATTTGGTTTTCATACAGATCCCTAACTTTTTCAAAATATTTTATAGCATAATATGTTAATCTGGAATAATTGCATTGCAATGTATCGTGTCACGTCACTTTACCACCGTGACTACTTTGCGCGGTATTTCTACTAAACTTGACATGACTCCCCTCAGTCCCCTCCCCGCTCCCGTACGTACTCTGCATCGGATAAGTTGAAATGATAAGAGACTATGCTTTTTTTCCAATACTCACATTTTTAAACTCGTGATAACTTTCGAATGGAATGTCCGAATTGAATAATTCAAAAAGTTATACAAACATATTGAAGCAGACTTGAATATGAACTAATTTATTTTAATAAGGAGTAATACCAAGATACCAATAAAGAGCCTTTTCTAGAGGTGACATTTTATTGATTTTTTTTAAAATAAAAAAACACTTATTGTGGCATAACTATAATAGTTAGACATATGCTGTCGCGATACTTTTTGTAAATAATGATGTCTTCTACAAAATTGTAGTACATACATTGTTTTATTCTATCATCATTAGTTTTCACAGCGTTCGCGATAAAAAGAATATTTTAGGTAAATTTTTTACACCTTGAGTTACATTATTGAAGTTTTCGTAAGTTACCCAATTTTTTTTTGGAAATTAAATATAGCCTATGTTCACCGCCGATATTGTAGCTTCCCAAAAGTGAAAGAATTTTTCAAATCGGTTCAGTAGTTTTGGAGCCTATTCGATGCAAACAAACAAAAAATCAAATCTTTCCTCTTTATATATTAGTATAGATGTAGATATCTGGATGATGTGACATGTCTAAGGGGAATACCCTCCCCGTGCTTGCTAACGCTGACTTGTGTAATAAAGACGCTTACCCAAGTCGTCAGTCTAAAGGAGGCTCCAGCCAGCCGTCCCAGAGTCCTGAGGGACTTTCCGAAATGATTTATTTCTGACGAGAAACTTTACCTGTGCCAACTGTCATAAAAGGATCTATGGCTGTGTTTGATTATTCAGAATTCTAGCTACAGTCAATTTTTTTAAACGGATTTTCGGACGCTCTTGTTTCTGATTTCCAAAAAAAGAAAGCCGAAAGCTTGCTTTTATGAAAATAAGCTTACTTTTTTATATAAAATACGTTTGATCATTGCATAAAACATTTCATTCCATTTTTTTTATAAATTTTAACCTATAATTTATTTTGACATTTTAAGATTCTGTTATGAATTGGAGGCATCAAAATACAAGAAGTTAAATACCTACTTGTTTTATATTTTTCAATGGACAGTAAATTTTTATCGCACTCTACATTGACGAAAAATTCGTTCGCCAAATTCAAATAGTCTACGAAGGCAGTTTTTTTGGATGCTTTCTATGATAATTCATTGCTATATGTTGGATTTTTAAATGGTAAATTGTGAGATTTACCAAAAATGTGTCATTAAATTTTGCATTTTTTCCAATGTCGTATGTAAGTTGTGGATAGTAGGTATAAATCAATGATTTTGACCCAAAGAATACATTTTTTTAATGAATCTGTGCTCACTCGAAGTGAACACAAATACACTTTTGACAACTTTCACACTAACCAAAGGGTTGTATCGTGAAAGCGGAAATGGTCAACACGGCCGGGATTCGAACCTACGACCTCCAATACGTTGCGCGCATGAAAGCCGGCGATTCATACCACTGGACTACCAAACATTTCCCAAGAGATACTGCAATGTGTAACGAAGCTCAACAATATGCCAACATCATTTTATTTGACTTTAAAGGATTCTCAGTAGAGAACAATACTTGAACTCCGCTATTGTCTTCACCTCTAATCACCAACAAATGAAAAGCGATTTTCTTACACGAGCTTTTGTTTTCGCTTTCTGATATTCATTTGTCTCTTAGCTTCTTATTTTCTTTACGTTTCGATACGACTTTTGCGATATGTTACGTGTCTCTGAGTTTTCTCATGTTCTTGAACAAATATTGATATCACGTCCTCTTCTACATGTTTTCTTTTTCTTTATTTTTTTTTGTTATACAAATCCTACTGCAGATGTTTTTTGAGAAAGCTCGAACTAAAACAACGTGTACAATAGTACTTAGCACTCTTTCTTTTTATTGTAAGAAAGGAAAATACGAAAAACAAGACAGAATGTGACACCTTTGAACTGTTTGTTCAATAGGTATGTAGGTACACTTTTATCTCATTACTAGCTTTCTTAACAAACGTTATACAGTGTTGGAAGTTTGTCAAGAAAGTTTTATGTTATAGATTATCCAATGAATCTATTTCAAACATCAACCAACAATTTGTCAAACGTCAATCTCTAATATAAAAGAAAGTCGGGTTAGTGCGAACTCGAGATCGACTGAACAGACTTTTATCATTTTTTGCTAATGGGATTCTTCTCCGCTCCGGATAACAGGATGACTATGAAAACATCTAAAAATTGATGTAAAATAGTATGAAACGCAATATTAAAGTTAGTATGGAACGGACTTCATAACAACAACGCCATATGTGAAGAATCCAATAACACATTTTTTATTATTTATCTGACAACCATTGAGTTTCAAAACATTGGTACACATATTATTGATAAAATTTCTTTCAAGCTTTCAGAAATATTTTTTAACATTCAAACATATTATTTTAGGCGCATTTTTATATTTTGTAACCAATGAATGAATCTTTTTAAGTTGATTTAGTTGTGCAATTATTTTAGTATCATCTGACTTGTAAAAAAAATTGTATTATCAGACTTATAAAAATTCAATATAAAATATCTAATACCTATATAAAATGGGTGAGTTTTGGTGCTTTTGAAATGACATAATATTATAACCACGTGACTTTTTTCACGATGTATGTTAACTATACCCAGCAATATTTCATTGGCTTTGAAGCGGGACGAAGTTCGATGGGTCAGCTAGTTAAAACATAAAAGTAATAAAGTTTATATTGTCAATATTACCAAGAAGGTTGTTCAATAGGTATGTACACTTTTAACTCATTACTAGCTTTGGTCCTTGCTTTGGCGCAGTCCTATAGTACCTATAATTATTATATATAACTAGCTTTCCCGACAGACATTGTCCTGTGGACCCTTTGGTCCTAACCCGAGGCGGCCCATTCATTGTGCACTGCGCCTCTAGAAACAAAAATAAACTAATTAAATAATAACATTAAAATATTAATTCTAAAATTCAGACGGGATAAACGCGAGAATATAATTATATGCGCGCAATTTGGTTGACTTTGTATGAAAAATGTCTAAAACGTCCGAAACGGTGGAGTAAGTGAAATGGGCTTAACTGTAAGAGTGGCAATTACGTATGAGAGGGTGCAGGTGCAGAGGACAATAATTTTGTTGTTAGATTTTTTCAAAGATGGCGTCGCGTGAAATTCGTTCCAAACTAACTTTATTATTATATTTTGTATTATTTCTTATCCATTTTTCAACTTTTTATTAGTTATTCTGTTATCCGGAGTGGAGAAGAATCCAACAAATCACAGATCGGAAGAATCTGTTGAGCCAATCTCGAGTTATAAGTCGATGCCCCAGTTCCATACTATTACAACTCCGAATGAGTACATTCCGAGTAATCGGCTGTCAAAGTTTTGACACTTTTTTAAAAGCCGATAAAAGTACTAAAATAAACGGCTTCTTTAAATATTTTTATGTAGTAGTGTAGCAAATACATCCTAAAATAATATTTTAATGAAACAAACTCATTTTAAAATTGTTAAAGGTATCTTTTTGCCACATTTTTGAGTTGTAATGTTATGAACCCAGAATCTTTACACAATGGGACCATCTGTTAGTATTACATTCAGAAATAGGATATTATGATTCCGGAACGATTCAACAAATGCACCCCGCGGCGCTATTACAACTCTGAATGACGCGCAGACCCTATTATTTTATGCATATTTATTTTTACAGTTTTGTAATTTATATCAATTAAGTGAATATCTTAATACCTATCAATGATATTTATTTAAAAAAATGTACTTTTAGCCATACTAACAATGAACTATCTCGTACATAACTGGCACCTGTTGGCTAGATTCACATTACTGTAGATATAAAATAAGCATGTATATTTACTTAAGTTTATTATAAAAATAATACCTAACCCTAAGAGAACTGTACCTCCTACACTTCTGACATCGTTCAAAAATCAAAGCTTGTGGCACCAAGAGGGAGAAGGTTACCAGAGATCAAACTCAACACCTTCAGTATGTAACTCGGCGTAATAACTACTACTACCCTTATATAGAAAGCAAATAAAAGCTTTGAGGTTAAGCAATTGTATTTAATAGAAGGCCATACTTGTCAAAAATCTTTTTTCATAAATGCTGGTCGCACTTTTGAAAAGTATTGGTATCTTATCATCAACATTTTTTCATTACGTTTCTACACCAAGGTTTCAAAGGAAGCATTTTTTCCAGTCAACTGGTCCCGTCCAATGTGAGACAGGCCAACTCCGGTTATAAATTTCAAGTAAAAAGTCTGACCCGACTGGGAATCGTACCTGGGACCTCGTGATCTGAATTCTGAATTCCACGGTGTAACTAGGCTACCGAGGTCGGTCAACCTCATAATACACACCCTAAATTATTATTTCTTCAAAGTCAAGTTTTTCCATTTTCATGAATCATGATAAGGGACTTCAAAGTATGTTATCCCAAAAAATGAGGTAATATAATAGTTAAAAGAAAACAGATTTACAAGGTAAAATTTTATTTGAATAAGAATGGTGAAATAATTTGTTAGCTCATTGTTATAGTCTGTTAGTTTCAAAATATTATTATCTATACAATACCATATTATGAGTAATAGAATACATCATATTATTATAATTAAACTTAATACGAATGTACTTACTTACTTGTACAATAAAAAATAATAAGAAAAAAAAACTAAATTTGACGAACATCTGAAATGTTTTCTTTTGTCAAAAACACTAAATAGTGATAAAATTGAGCTAAAATAAATTGAAATTAGAATGCCTACTTATTAACGGGGTAAATTATTAAAGTTTACAGTGTTGCTGTCCTCCAGTCTCCTTTCTCTCTCTCAAAACGGTTAGTAAAACATTCGTTGCATCTTCATTTCAAGCTGTTTATGCTTCTTAGATTGAAGTGGTGTTTTGATAGCACAGAATCTTGGTCACTAATTTTCCTACCGATGTATTGAGGAATGTTGGCTCCTACCTCAAAGCCGATAAATAATTTTTATTATATTATTATTAATACACTGAAGAATGAAATCCCTTTGCGTCATAATGGCACCAATATTCCAGTTTTGGAATATCGATGAACGATCATCTACTGAAGTATTTAGGGTGTGTACAGTAATCTGCATTTTCTGGAAACACAGAGCCTTAACATTGTGGAAAGAGACTGCTTTCTTCGCTGATCTAATTACATATCTCTTAAACTTCTAAACGGACATTGTTTTCTTTTCTTGTTGGTGTGGCCGTAGTCGGATGATTTATGATGTTTTGTTGTTATTTAACTGTTCAGCCATACTCCCACTTCCAGCAGATGAAAAAGCTTTTACTCTCTCTGATAATCTGCAAGTATGAACAGAAACATTTAAAAAATGAATTTAATATGTATAACGTTTCTTCCATCTCGAAGATCAAAGAACTCTATTGCCGAATATTATTATCTTTAAACTAAAATTATTTTCTATATTATGCAAAATTCAAAAGAGTGCTCATCAATAATTTTTACTTGAATTCTTTGTATCAATTTCCACTGATAAAAATATTGTTCATGCAGCCCTTATCTTTTTCATCAATCACAAAAATTCATCAATATTATATTATATCGATATTCATAAATTGTTTTTTGAACAAAACCACAAGTGAATTCATAAAACTTGGATAAATGAATGAAGGTAAACATACTTACAACTTTTTTTCCTTTTATTGACCTTCATCCTGTTCATAGTGTTCTTGGCCAGTCTCAAGTTCAGGATTTACAACTTTGTTTATGTTCTTAAATGTTCGCCCTTATATCTTTTCATGATCTGATGGACTCATCACATTTTGCTAAAATAAATTAAAGTATTTTTTAAGTCACAGAGAATGATCAAATTGTCATTTGAATGTAGTTTTACACAAAAATGAACATTATGAATAATCACAATGAACTATGTAATGTCAAATTATACAAGAATATTATTACTTACATTAACATAAATAAATAACACTTTTGTGAACTGCTAACTGCAACATAATAACCTTCATGTCTTTAGGGTAAACCAAAGCATTATTTTTTTTCATTTAAATGTTTTTAAAACATAGAATTTACCCGCGTACGCATACTCAATTTGCCGCGCAACAGAGAGTTGTAATATGCGCCGTTGCAAAACTCGCTCACATTCCAGTTTCATACTATCCTATTTCGGAATAGGATAATGTAGAACTGAGAGCGGGACATTTTTTTTTCAATTCCATAATATTACATTTCGTTTTTAAGGAAACTTATTGATTTTTTCAAAATTCTTTTTTATGAATGTCAAAGATATGACTTATCTTCATTGATTTTTGCAAAAATCTCATTTTTGAAAAATTTGGACTTGTAATAGTATGGAACTGGAAGATCGAAGTGTTCGCACTAACCCGACTTTCATTTATATTAATATCTTGAAATTTGTATTGAAATATTAATAAACTATTCAATTTTAGGTTTTCTCGACATGAAAGTCAAGTTCTCAAACCTTTAAGGATTTGAACAAAGCATACAAACATTCTGGGTTAATGGAAAAATAACAAATAATGACTCAAAAAATTATTCATTACTGATGTTCGATTTTTGAATGGAACAAACCACCACGGGCTTACGACCGTCTTTTATTTAAATACTTAAATTATTTATAGTTTTATCCAAACAGTTATTTGAACAAAAAAATAATAATATTGAGAGAACAATTTTCGATTTGGTACGAACAAAAAATGCGTAGATTTCGTTTGTTTTTTTTAAGAGTCGCAAAAAATAAATGGGAGTTGGTTGGATACGGTCATTTAATATTCATTCCTGCTTTTTTGAATATTAAATGTCTGTTGTTTGTGTCGGTAGGGAATATTTTATTCACGCGGTTTCTTTTCCCTCCACCCCTCCTCCAACTTTTTGAACATCTAGATTTATATTATTGTGTTATATTGACAGTTCGGAAGCTTAAAAGTATTTGCTCATTACACCGTACCAAGTGCTACGAACCTATCAGGCAAAAAAATAAATATGCTATGAGTATTCCGTCACCTATTAATACATGTTCTTCTTTGTCAGCCGTCCTTCCACTGAATGTGCCTCTTCCAAAGTTTTTCCACCAATTTCTGTCCTGTGCAGTTTTTTGCCAGTTTTTCCTCGCGACAGGAACCACAATGACATAATCCACCCATCTCTTTTGCGGTCTTCCAATTATTGGTCTTTTATTTTCATATGGGCGCAATTTTGTAATTCTGGGTGCCCATCTTTCATTCCCCTGTCTCACCACATGTCCTACCCATTGCCATTTCTGTCTTGTCACACGGTCAACTATGTCTGCGTCTTTTGTTCGTCGTCTTATCTCTTCGTTTCTTTTTTTGTCTCTAAGACTAACTTACTCCTAACATCTGTCGCTCCATAGCTCTTTGTGCTTATCTTAATTTATGTATTGTGTTGGCTGTGAGTGACATTGTTTCCATTCCATATGTCATAACCGGGAGGATGCACGTTTCGAAGACTTTCCTTTTCAGGTTCAATGGGATATCCTTGTCTTTAAAGTCTTTAAAGATATGATCCAGTTTGCCGAAGGCTCCTCAGCCCAATCCGATTCTTCTAGGTATTTATACAGTTTGGTTTTATTTCCCCAATTTAATTTTATGTCCCAAATATATATATTCTTCAACTGTCTTGTTGCTTATTTTCAAGTTACTTTTGTGTGGACATTAAGTCCTAAAATTTTAGTTTTAGAGATATTCATTTCTAGACCTACTTTTAGGAAATTGTCATGCAGTTCTTTTATCATATCATTTAATTCTTCCAGCTAATGAGAACAATATCACCTGCGAAATGAAGGTGACTTAGGTCCTAAGTCACCTTCGTTTCGCAAAAGACTATAATCGTCGATAGGGGCCTGAGCCAAGTGTAATAAATGACCACCAACGGTCGGTATTTCCATAGTTACAACGTTCAAACAACAGCTTTTTACGTTGTTACCATGGTAACATCTATCGACCGATACCGTTAGCGGTCATTTTATTACACCAAGTCTTGGTTTAGGCCCCTGTGACACGGTCAGTGCACGGCACGTTACGTAGCCAAGAAGTAGGCGTGCCAGTGAGGATAAAACGCTTATGATGATGCTTGTAAACCTATTTTACTCAATAAAACTAACGAATTGAACTTGCATTTATAAATAAATGGTAAAATAACATCCTTTTTAAGATTGCTATTGGATAGGGATCGTGATCAAATTGTAAAGTAAGGTTCGTGAATGTCTGATTAAGATTGACTGGTGAAACTTTAAGTTGAGTAATTTTATACCATTAGCATGTCGTAATCTTAGCATAAGAAAATTGGCTATATTCCTCTTTACTTGTTGATAAATGACTTTTTTTGGGTTGGCTGGAAGAGATCTTGCGGGATAAGTCCGCCCTTTGATTCTCATGAATGAATTGTATCACGGCTACATTTTTAGTAACAATAAAGCATTATTTATTTATTTAAATGACCATAACATATTACTTTATACAGGGTTACAGGAAAAGTTGTACGGAATATTAAAGGACGTTATTATTTAAGTCATTTCTGATGGATTTGATTCATATGGTGTCCGAAACTTAACCGTTATGGAGATATTGAACTTTAAAGATTTTGAAAAAAAATCCTTTCTTTTTTGCCTTTTTATCGATTTCTTCGGATTAGAGGTCCTTGGGTCCATCGTACTAAAAATATTTGAAATTGATTTTTCATATTTTACTTCTTTTTTTTGAGTGGTTGCTCATTGAAATATTAACATTAGATTTCTGGCACCTATTTTGAAAGTTTCGCCAGTAGGTAAATGTAGAAATTAAAATACAATATTACGTGGTTTTGAATCGGTAAAATTAAACCATCGTGCCTTAAATTTATTAAGTAGGTACCATTATATTAATATTTTCTCAGATTTCATACCTTAACTTTGTTAACTTTGTGTTTGGTTAACCCATAAATTCCTGATGAAGCAAGATTTCACTGTTGTAGGAATTATTATTTCAAACTGAAAACTCAACAAGTTTCTCTGCCTCTACCCTTTTATATAATGAATGTGCGTCGGAACCTTTGTCTGGAGCCACCCCTAAGAGTCGTGGTTGAATGAAGAAGAAGTAATGACGACAAGGGGACAGCCGTAGTGCTTTCATATCAGTTGGAATGGATGAATTGCACAATTTCTGTTGCTAAATAATAATAATATCATTTCATACAAATTCATTATTGCCAAAGAGTAATAATTCCAGGCAAACTTTCGTGACAAAACATTATAAACAATTCGTGGCAATTGTTATTTTTTGAGCTAAATGATATTTTTTTTTACGAATTTGAGAAACATTGCCCTTATAATCTCATTAAAAATGCGTGGCACATTTCATGTAGTTTATCACATATAAAAAATAATCACCGCTATAAATAATTATTGACGCTTATCTTTGAACTGTAATATAGAGCTACTAATAATAACAACTTTTCGTTCAATTTTTCTTTGCCAAACGGTGATTCTAGGCACAATTTATTTTTATTACTATAACAAACAATTCGTGTCAATGATTTTTTATTTATATATATTTGAATTTCGGCTAAATGAAATTTTGTGTCGAAGGTAGGTACATACCGCTAGACCGCAATTTCAAAAGGTGCGTACCTAGCTGTCATATTCTTTTGTAAGATGCAAAAAAAAATCAACGCTGTTATTGCCACTTAATCTTGAGCTACGGATCACAATCAAACACATTCCTACCGTCCAATCGTGTACATATTATACAATTCACTTTCCCATTTTTTAAGTGTTATTGTATATAGTCCTTAATATACCTACTTTATAAGAAATTTAGGGTAACTCTTAAAAATCCCTTTTCCAATAATCCGTACAGTTTTTTGTTATGGCTTTTACATGAGAAGTTTTTTTTGGTATCTCTCATTCATCAATTCATCAATGTAAACATACAGTCATTTACTAAACATAACAAAACTACAATAACAATAAAATGATAAGTGGACCAACAAAGCTCATATTAGTGACCCTTCAAAGAGCATCTATTCAGCTCACCAACAATTCAATTTATTTCTGCTATCTTTTGCTTATCACATTGATCAAACTTTATTTTGTTTTTCATTGAGATATTGTCACTGCTCTCAATGAACGATCCCAAAATCAATGACGCATTAATTGACCATCCAGGGGTCAACAACTAAAATTATTTAAAATAACGTAGTTATATGTTTAATCTATTGTGTTTATCTTAGTTAAAATTTTGGAAAAAACAAAAGCTGCATCACCCGATAACGGGCGCTAGCTTAAAAAAAAAAAAAAAAAAAAAAATAAAAAAAAAAAAATAATAATTAAAAATTGAGAAATTGGGTAAATATGGGTTGGTTGGAAGAGATCCTTCGGTCCGACCTTTGACTCTGTTTTATTTGTAAACCAGCTTTCCCGAGAGACGTTGTCCTGTAGTCCTTACTATGAATACCTATTGATTTCGAATTTCAATCAATAATCTGCGTACCAATGTTTTGAAACTCAATGGTTTGGTTTTGTTCATAATGTTTGCCCGTTATTGCGGTTCAATTAAAATTGCCTAAAATTGCGGCTAAGCGCAGTTAAATACGTCCACATACACCACTTCATCATAAAGTACAGTTCGTCTCTCGAACATTTATTATGTACAGTTCAGTAATTTATCATTCCAAATACTAACTACTCCTCATCAGGCGCGGACTAGCGATGTTATATTCTTTAAAATAGAGAGAGTATATTTTTTTTGTAAAATTACATTGGAGGAACTATGGGGCAGTTTTTCACGACTCTGCGACAAAACAGCACGCCTTGGTTCCTGAGTCAATTCCGGTAAAACGGAACTCGTGGCAAACAACGCCTGCCTGATAAACAGTTACCGATAATGTGCATCAGTCAATCTCCTGGTTTGAAAAATTCAAGTACCTGATGGGAGCAACCATTACCGCATTATTGGTAAACTAAATGGCGTCTTTAACAACATGACCAAGGTAAGGAATGTGTCGACGTTTCGTGTCAAGACGAAATGTAAACTATTCGATGCGTGTGTGTTGCCTATTCTTCTGCATGGGTCCTGATGGTAGGTACCTGATCAAAACTGAGGCACAAAAAGTCTCCGCCTTTAAAACGAAGTACCTTAGAAGAATTTTGGACATGAAATGGTTATCATGTGTGAAGATTGGTATGTACCTACTTCATTTTGATTTTGAGGTCATAATATCATTATAGGATATTATGGTAATCTTCTCTTCTTAAAAATCAAAAAAATTACATGCAATATATTTTTTGTTTTTAATTTTTACAGTTTTTTAGGCTTGTCCGCATCTGTTCATAGATGTTTCTTAAAGATCGTTCATTCTTTATAATATTATCATAATAATGTCTGGAGTAAGGATAGCTACAAAATAATCATCTTTATTATCAAAACTTACTTATCCAATCATGTAAAGTGCAGTTTAAGTCTTTGCTCCTCAAGTAACGATTACTAATAATTTTTTACCCATCACGCCGTGTCCCGTAAGGGGTAGGCAGAGAGAACGGACCTCCACTCTTTTCTATCCAAGCATACGTCTTTCGCTTCTTCCACCGACATAACATTTCTCATACACCCTCTCCTATTTATCTTACTTACCTGGCCTTGCTTGAGGACGGAATCGATTTGTTCGATCCACGTCATTCTCGGTCGGCCACGCTTTCTTACACCTTTCCTTACAGCCTTGTGTGACAGGCTATTTGCCAATTAATGCATTTAAGACCAGATATCAAAGTTTGCTGAAGGCCTTTCTTGCCTAAAGGCCAAACATACAGGGCTCCATACGCATAATACCATATCTATCTAAGAGGGCACTACAGAATTTCACATTCACCGACTGACTGTTCAACTAACGGCGCCCACCCGAAGCGAGCGCTACCCGCCTCCCGCATATACTCACATTATGTAGTTGAGGGTGAGTTCGGTTGATGGAATTACACACACCCTCACGCGTCAGTGAGGCACCTACAGCCTTTTGTGGATGGAACCTCCCTGGTAACGAGAGAATGTAAGGTGTATACATTACACAACTACACACGAACTTTAGGTACCAACAGCCATCATTTACGCGTCGAATCGAAATTAGAGGTATTTTAAATGATAGTGGATTAATTGTTATGATTTCTTATTATAATTTCATTTTACTAATTTATTTTTTAGATAAGTATCTGTATACATACTTTGTTGTTACAGTTATGTTCATGTCGTTGGCAATGTTGAAGTTTTTACTGGTTATGCTATTGATCTGTTTTTATGCTATTGATTTATAATATTATGCATTGTTGTAACCTCTTAAAAAAGTAAAAATAAAATAAAAAAACAAAAACGTCCCATGGATACGAGTAGCTCCTTGTAGATATTACTTGTTTTGTTGCATTATTATTTGATTCATCATGAAATTTGAAACATTTCTTACAAAAGAATCATCACAAAATCCAATTTACATCAGAGGCAATAATAATTCTGATATCTCTTTAACAACAGGTATATAACTCATTAAAATGGCTTTTAGTGATAAGAAAACTGTGCACATTTTACATAGAATTCTCATTTGTTTTGTTTTCGCCGTTCTCATTTGTGAATAAATCCAAATAAATAGAGCTGTAAAATGTTCAGTTGTAAATTTAAATTAGATACAAGGATTAGTTGGTTATGCAAGTTGTGTCTGGTGATAAAAGTAAAGTAGTTTAGCTAGAAGCGAGTCTGAAACTATTCCATATAACGTACGCCAGCTACTTAAAATATTTCGATCCACTCTCTTGTAACTCTATCTTAACTAAGTATCAAGTATAGAGACTGGTCACTTTATTTGGATCATGTTTGATTTCTATATAAAATTAGTAACATACCACTCACTCCAATGTGCATTGACGGATATCGTCTTGTCACTACATGAAATTGACTATTTGACCGTTACTTCTCGATGGAATATAAAGCATTATCATTCAATCAGTCGATATATTATTATTATTATTATTATTATAGAGCGTTAAAGGCCACGAACATTTTATTATAGTGTGTTTATCGGGTAAAGGATTCGGTTCTTTCGAAACTATCCCGTCGATCTTTAGATCACATACAGCTCTTACGGGTCAATGTGAGTAATATATAATATGTATGAGCCGCAATGATCTGTTTGAGCAGATGACCGGTTGTATTTTTGTTGAGCCGATGACACGTAGTATTCATTTAAGCGGACGACACTTGTGTTCTGTATGTACATAAATTTAATTTAATAGAATGATTATTTTTCTACTCACTCATACGCAGAGATCCATGTTTTAAATACATTGTGTTTACTGCTGGAAAGTGTCGCAAAATTGACCCAAGGGATCCGGATCACTGATAAGGCTCACTGCTGACCCGGGCGGTTCGGGTCGCTACAAAGTAACCTGTTAAGGTGGAATTGCTAAACGACGGCTGTAACCATTCCAGCCGCACGGCTCGTGCCGGTATCATATAAATACTGCTTCGTAAATACATGCAACTCATTCCTTTGACGCAGCTGGCTGCCCGGCATGCCCACCTGGAGTCGCTACAGTCGTCGCTTAGGAATTCCACCTTTACCCTTGATTAATGTACCTACTTATATGTTTGCCCATCAGACAAACACCAAATGACATCACCCTTTAATGGTTAATTATGATAATTTTCCAACAAAAAGAAGATGTTGAGAAGTAAGTGAGAGAAGATATATATATGTACTATAAATCTATAATAATAAAGGAAAGTGCCTGACTGACTGACTGATTGACTGACTGATTGATTGACTGACTGATTGACTGACTGACTCATCAACGCACAGCCCAAACGGCTAATCGTAGAGAAGTGAAATTTGGAAATCTGGTAGGTCTCAATACAAAACCTTCCACTAAGAAAGGATTTTTGGAAATTCCACCCCTAAGGGGGTGAAAAATAGGGTTGAATGTTTTTCAAAGTATGCGAATATCTCGGAAACTAGACATGGTACGAACTTGAGATTTGGCATATGAATTCTTCTATAGAAATGAGTGTTAGCGTATTTGGCAATTTTTCCAAAATTTGACTAAAAGGGACGAAAAAGGGCACATATAAAAAGGGATGATTTTTAAGTGCCTCCTAAAAAGTTTAAAACTGGTTTTATCGAAATTTCAAAAAAATGATTTCTTCAGAAAGAGTCAAATTATACTATTTCGTTTTCAAAAGATATCATTAATTAGAGGGTAGGGGGTGAGGGGCACTTTTCCAACGTGTATGTGTGTGTATCCGTCCCCTCTTTGTAACTTTTGATTCGCTTGATGCACAGATCCTAAAATTTCAGAAACTATTGAATATTTTAAGCATACAAAATTTGTATACTCAGAATTTTGAATTTTTTTTTCAGTCAGGGGTTATCAACCTTTGAATTTTATTTAATTTTTCCATATATCTCGAAAACCATAAAATCTAGAACCCTAAAATTGTGTATGTATATAGAAAAATACAATATCTAAAATATAATTTAATGAAAAAGTTCCAGAATTTCTCAAACTTTTTTTATAAAGAAAAATATTTTTTTTATGACAAATTTACGAGTTTCAGTGCCTATATTTCAGAATTTTATAAAAATATCGAAAAACGCCGAAACGCTACAACTAGATAATTTATTTTTCTATAAAAAATACATACATCATAGCAGTACATCTCAAACTTTTCTTAACAATTTTTGTAAAAATTTAATTTATTGACGACATCGTTTCATACAATAAACATACATACACCGCGAGGTGGTCCGGTGCAGCGTGTATGAATAATAATATATACGTAGGTAGGTATACCCAACCCAACCTACTTTCTCCAATACACGTGACGAAACTATTGCGTAATCTATAATAATAATATAGTTTTGAACTAGCCGACCCGTCAAACTTCGTCCCGCCTTGGAATATAAATAATATGTTCGAGATTTTATGCATAACTTTAAGTTGATTTCAGTTTAAAGTTATTTAACACAGACGACGACGTGGTCCTTATATTATTGAACTTGAATTAGTATAATGATACAATTCATTATTACCTTTTTAACTACTGTAACCGCTGCATCTGTTATAAAACATATCATTTTATTATTTACTATCAGCATTCCGTGAATCGTATCATTCATCAAACAACTGATTCCTGTCAAACGCCTGATTTAATTTCAAAATTAGAAAAAATCTAATAATAATATGGAATTTTATTTTTATTCGTGCAACTTTTTTCTTTCATAAGACCCTTCAGACAAAAGCAAACACGACAAAAAATGGGCGATATAAGTTCAGCTATTCTCATAGGGTAAGAAACACGTAGAATGCCGATTCTGACTAGCGCCAACCGGCGCAAAGAATGTTACTATGCATTTGAATGGGGAAACCCACAGAAAAAGCAGGAACCCGCTTTCCGACATGCCCATTTAAATGCATGGAAACCATAGACAACAATCTTTGAGCTGGTCGGCGCGGATCGTAATCGGCTTTCAACGTGTTCTTACCCATACGATGACCGCGCAAATTAGCGTTCCATTTTTATATATGTAAGAGATCCACGAAATTCACTTTCCGTGAATTCAGACAAACACTTTAGTACCTACTTCAATATATTTTTCGTACCATGCATCCTGTACAGCGATTCTGAATTGTTTTTTTTTACGATCGACATTAAAATCATTATGTAGGTACCTACCTATTTTAGTAATTTATTATCTCTACTAAAATAATTTACGGTAAGTTCACGAAAAGAATCTGGATTGTATTGCAATTCTTTATGTCTTGATCTGTCAAAATATTTGAAGCCATTTCATAAAAACACTAGCAAAAAAAAAAAAACTATGTGAGTAATCTTGCTTTGAATTTATTGCGTAAACCATGAATAGCAAGTTGATATAATATTATGTTGAAAAAAGGTAAATAGTATTATGAAGTCAATAGGTAAATTATTTTATATCAAATGTAGTAAAAGTGCAAAATATTAAATTTTAAAATTATCTACAAAATCCTCACATCATTTTAGGATAGATCGTAAATAATTGTTTTGAAAACACTGGAAAGTCAATGACCATATCATTTCGTCACTGTATAGTGCGAAAAAATTAACTGTCCACTGGAACATATAAAAAATAGAGACGAAAGGGATAGCAGTTAGCCGGATATTATGACCTCCTCACACACCATTTCCAGATCCCTCAGCTCTGCTTCGAAGGAGCAGAACACGAGGAAGACCCTCTCGGTATGAGAAGATCTTCTTTGTCTTCGGAACCCTTGCGGGAGGAAGAAAAGCGCTCCCCTTAAAATATCGGTGTTTTTATTTTCAAAAATTTATACAATTCGTAGAATGCTAAAGAAGTCCTTACTAGAGCCCGGCCAGTGCGTAAATTACCATGGGTACAACGCATGAATTACGCTTACGTAGGCGGTATAAACAAATCGGACTGACTCCGTTGCCGGAACGTTATTGTTCCAAAAATCGCGGAAACTATCTGCATCTTCAGCCAGGATGATATATGACGAAACGTCGTTTTATTAAACTTCCCTTACTTACGAAGACCAGCAAAGCTGCTGTTTTCCTCTATATAGTCTAATAGTCTATATAACGAAATATTATATAGAATTACTCTCCATAATTTACCTTATGCTTGATAATCAATTTTCTAAGTTGTAGAATTTATTTTGTGATTATAAGGTGTATTTCTTAAGTGATACTTTAATAAACAAATCAATGAGTTATCCAAACATGTCTCTTTTTACTATCCGGTATCCGGCAGGATATTATTTACGCCGCCGGATAGACCGGATATCGGATAGTTGCCGATATCCGTTTCATTTAATAAAAAATATAAACAGTGGACAGTTAATTTTCTTCCTACTCTACATTGTCGAAAATTCGTTTAAAGTCGAACGCCAATTACTTATACCATTAGAATACTGAGGTTGACCACCTCACTTCCTTTAAACTCAACCGGTTAGAAAAGGCACAATGAGCCTCGGACGACTTCGAGCGCAATGGAGAGTTCTTTATGCCTAACCTATTCTCCTGAGTGGGTCCAAGGCCTCTCGTATTATGGGGTGGTTTGGGGGGAACCGCCACGGGCTTGATTTGTGTGCGGCTGGCTTTTTGGCAATCGGGCTAGGGTTTGGCTTTGTGCGGATCGGGTTTGCTGCGCTTTAGTTTCCTCCGGGCTGGCTTGCGGTGAGCGGGGGGGCTTAAAAGGGAGAATATTACGTTATTATAAAAATGGAGACCTACTTTACGTGGTCATCGCATCACGCCTGGAGGCCAAGTCGAAATCTTAACGACAGCTCCAACGTTAACAATTTGTTGTTATTTCCATAGAGATAACGTAAAAACTGTTGTTCAACGTGCGTTAAACAATGCTGTTCCAAATTCCGAGTCAAAAAAATAATTCTGTCAGTTATTCAAAATTAACGTTAAACGTTACCTCAAAATTTTTGGAAGTATTATGACGCTGCTATTATATTGAAGACGAAACGCATTTTTTTTTGTTTGGAAACCATTTTCAATTTGGTAAACGTTAACGTTCGGAACGTTAACAGTTTTCACGTTTAACGTTATTTATTTCGACCTGAACGGCTGGACCGATATCGTTTATTCTTTTTATGTCGTGTTTGCTCAGGATAAGATATTTATGAACTAAATTTCGAACCTACGACCAGACAAACAACAACTAATCAAAGATATAAATTGATATGTTAAAAAAAACGTCTGTAGCTTGAAAAATGCCCAAAGCAGATAGAAATAAGTGTTTTAAAGATCACTAATTTCATTGCTTTTCGAGACCTGAATATTTTTTTATTCATATCCAGCAATATAAAAATTGATTTCAAATAACGTCATTTGATGGCATAAAAGTTATTCGAGTTATTTTTTGGGATTCTCATAGAACAATGTCAGTCAAGTTAGCGAAATTTTTAAGTTCGCGGGCTGATTCTATTTGTATAAGAAGCACATATTTTTTAAATACAGATTAATAACGACAAATATAAATAAAAATATAGTAATTTAATGGAAATTTTAGAATATATATATAAAAAAAAATTTTGAGGATGTTTCTTATTATTATTAATTTTGATGCGAATATAATTAATTCTGCATTGTTTAGGAAGAGAAAGCAAATAAATACAGTAACACGTGAGCGAAGCCACGGGTAACTAGCTAGTATACTATAAGTACATTTAGATATATACATAAACAAATCATTTGAGGATGTATACACAGTCAATTTTATTTAAAAAAAAAAATTTTTTAATCGAGTGGTCACAATAATATAGGCCTTAACTGTTAGATGTAGTGGAAAATGGATATGAGGGAAGATTATAGGGAGCAGGTAGGTATATGAAAACAGGAATATGGCTGGATAAAGAGGTCTTTGTTCTGCGGCATACAGCAGCTTGCTTGAAAGAAGCGCCTTAAGGTTAAACCTCGAAATGAACAACACACATATTATTATCTGCTCTTTCAGAGACACCTGCCGTGGGGATGTTAAGACAATGCGCCCTGCGCTTCACTTTATTGAAATATTCTGTGTTTCAATAGTTTTCTTATATGTTACAAAATATACAAAAAAATAAATTAGGCCTTGTTTGAGTCAATGTGAGCCATCAGGAAGGAATATTCTATTTCTGGTTCGTTTGGTGCAAACGCACACTTAGAAACTGAAAATTTCAGCACAGTATAAAAGATATAAAACCATTCTTGCTCATTGTTGTGTGCTAGGTGTCAATGTTACTGGTCAAAAAGGAATAGTTTATTTCTGACTATATTAGCTTTATGCAAACGCACACTTAGAAACTGAAGATTTCAGACATAATATTTGTACCTATGTGACCGTTTAAAATGTTGAAACTAGAGTTTAAAAATTTAATTATTAGGCTATGATACAATAAAATAACCCCAATAAAAATAAAACATCGGCATGAAGTTGTTTTATGTTTAAATTTTTTGATTAACCTTGTTATTTTATTTCTATAAGTAAGAGGGGCTTGAAATATTGTGTCAATGAGAAATATCCAGGTGTTCGGACTTAAACTTTACCACAAAACACCGACTAACAACTTCTTTGAGTTTCTTTGAAGACATAACTAATCCGTATTCTTAAGGAGATACTTATTACTGTCTGAAATGAAATCCTCTTATAACAACTTATACCAATGCTATTTCTTTCTTTATCTGCCTGCTTTTTGCAATTTTATTCAAATGAGGTAAGCTTATAATATGCGAGTTTAAATTATTATTTTTTTCAAGAATTTTAATAATACGTTAAAGATATATTAAAAATAAAAATCTACCCAATTCAACACTAGATACATAGTTTACAAAAATAAATGCCATCGCACAAAATAAATGTTAATGTATTTTCGGCATCCAGCAAAAAAAAAAGCGACAAACACGTTACGATCTAGCTTGTGCTACATCTTAAAGAAAAAATAACAACTAATGACTCTAACAATTCATTACTAATGTTCGATTTTTAAATGGAACAAACCACTACGGGCTTACGACTGTCTTCTACTGTTATTTTGAAGGCTGGCTTAGTGTGATCACTTTACGTTAACAACGTTCGCCATTAGGTGGTGTTTGTCTCCGAAACTCCTAATCATGAGAATTCTCAGCATGTTCAACATGTCGAAAAATCTCATGTATGCAACAAGTAGAAATTTAATAATAAATGAAATATAGAGATAAAAGTTGGAAATTATTGAGAACAAGAGAGCAACCAAATTTAAAGACTGCGACTGCTGTCATGTATTTGGTGCCAGGATATGACTATATCCATTTTTGTTACTGTCTCATCTTGGGTTTGTTGGTGCACAACGTTCCAATTATGTGCTAATAAGCTACATCTTCTATATTATAAAAATGGAGACCGATTTTGCGTGGTCATCACATCACGCCTAAACGGCTATACCGATTTCGCTAATTCTTTTTATGTCAGTTGTTTTTATGTAAGTTTCTTATGAAAGGAAAAAATGGAGAAAGTTGCGTGGAAAATTAGAAAATTGAAGAAAAGTCTAAGTAGGTAACCTTCTTAGAGCTTTTGACAATATAAAAACTTTTCTTTTTTTTTTAATTTTAATTGGCGTTTTACATCTGTCAAAATGTTGATAGTTGGTGCGATTACCAGAATAAGTTTTGTGGATAAAAATAATTTAAAACAGATGCATTGGTCGGAATTATATTGGTTAAATAGGAAATTAAAGTATCATTGTAAATTCAAATTCGAAATATTCATATTAAAATACTAAATAAAATATCAGATACTAGCTTTCCCGACAGACAGTGTCGGGAAAGCTAGTATCTGATAAATCTTTTGAGAATATTTTTGCCATTCTGTTTTCACGACTACTTATTCTTTTTACACGATCCTCGACTTCACTATGTTCTATCCTTATTTCTTTGTTCTTCAGCGAGGTCCAGTTATTTGTGGTAAAAAATGAGCAACTGAATCAATAATCATAGTTATTTTACAAAAATGTAACTGTTTTGAAAAAAGAAATAAATGTTATTTTATTAAATAAATAAATTAAAATCAACACACTTCACCGAAGGAATACTGGAGGCGGTTTTTAATAGAACGACATTACAATATTATAAAGGAATTTCCACGAATTTTTATATTAAAAATACCTCGCAGATTAAATCATTATTTTGATGAATTATTTTTCCACGTCGAAGTCACGAGTTTTAAAAAGTCTCAGATTATTAAAATATTTTGAACTAGCTTAAGTACCCGTGGCTTGCACAGGAGTCGTGGATTTATGACCATGATACTTCAATTAATACCTGTGAAGTTAAGTTTGATCAGGGCAACTATGTGTAGGTCAAAATATAAAATCGGCGCGGAAATTTTGGATGCGCTCCTGGATGCCCAGGTATTCAAGCAAGGTGGCAGACTGGCCCTCACACTCTTCAGCTTATTCTTGGAATATGTGATGCATAAATCATACCACGAAAATACAAAGACTAATATTTATTTCCAAAGTAGCCAAATCGTCGGATATGCTTATAACCTCAATATAGTAAGAAGATCCCTGATAGCCTTAAGAGGACTTTGACGCCTTGGAAATAGCAACAAAGAAGTTGGGACATATAGAAATCAACCGAAGAATAGAACAGGAAATCTGCCTATGCTCAAGTCAATAAGTGTCCATAGGAAAACAAAGATCAACCTCTATAAAACTATTATAACAGTTATGACATATGGGTACGAAGAACGGGCAATGATTTTGGAGCCCATAAAAGATAGAGAATCCTGGAGAATACGGTTTAACCATGAGCATTACAATCTCTGATTATGCTAGCTTGGGCAAGTTCAGAAGGGCAAGGCATATTGTTGGTTAATTTCATTTGTTTTTAAATAAAACTGTTAATTCCACTTATATTACCACAAAGCGGTCGGTAGTCCAGTCGTATCAATCGCCAGCATTCATGCGCACAGCATATTGGAGGTCATAGATTCGATTCCCAGACGTCCAACCATTTCCGCGCTCACGACACAACCCTTTGGTTAGTGTGAAAGATTTCAAAAAGTGTATTTGTGTTCACTTCGAGTGAAGACAGATTCGTTAAAAAAAAATATATAAGTAAATTGGGCAAGGCATGTTCAGAGAATGCCATCTTAATGGGTATCTATAAGAATCCAAGGACATAGCAAGCTGGAGGAGACAGGAATAAGTTAAACCAAAATAAAACAATATAAACATTTTGTAAAAAAATGTTTTATGAAACTTTAAGCTAATGTGTGGAGTTGAAAAAAATAATAACAATTAAAAAAATGGTGAAAATTTACAATGTTTATACTCAAAGATTAATTATTTTCATCTGCACTCAGGTAGCAGAAATACCCAGAAGAATCGGACTTGGTTGGGCAGCCTTCGGAAAGCTCAATCATATAATGAGAAATAAGGATATCCCCATTAATTTAAAAAGAAAAGTCTATGAAGCGTGCATCCTGCCTGTGATGACATATGGTCTAGAAACAATGTCCCTGACCATGAATACTATCCACAAAATGAAATGCGCGCAACGATCCATGGAGCGACAAATGTTGGGCATAAGTCTGCGTGATAGAGTTACAAACATGGAAATCAGACGCCGAACAAAAGTCGCCGATATTATGGATCGGATTGCAAAATTGAAGTGGCAATGGGCAGGACACGTAGCCAGACAGCCAATCTCGAGATGGACTCCCAGTCTTAAAGTGGAGACCGTGGGAAAGCAAAAGGGGAGTCGGTCGGCCACAAAAGAGATGGGCCGACGATATTGTTGCGGTCGCCGGTAAAAAATGGGTTGAAGTGGCTCAGAATAGAGAGAAGTGGAGACAGATGGAAGAGGCCTACATCCAGCAGTGGAGGGAAGGCTAGGAAGAAGAAGAAGATCTGCACTGTTCATATTTAGATGGTGACACAAAATATAAGCTAAAAAAGAAATTCATAAATATGAACAACTGAAGAATATTACTATCATTATAATATTATGATTATGTTAAGGTCATTAACGTTGCCCAAGATCGAGCATAATGGAGAGCTCTTGTTGCCTCCCTATGCCCCTAAGTGGGATCTTAAGGGAGTTTGGATTGGATTGGATTATGATGTTAAAAAAATATGACATTTTTCTTTTTTTAATTATAACATAGGTAGGTATATGATAGCATGTGATCTATTTACAAAATGATATTATTTTTAAAGAAATTAACAAAATCCATATCCTTCAAAGCAACAATTTTCTTAGAAGCTATTAGAAGTACTTATGTTATATTTAAATGTCAGATACACTATTGAGTTTACAATACTTCAACAGTGACGATGCATAAAATGCAAAAAATAAACGCAGTATAATAATATTCCAAATCATTCTTAGAATAAGTGCACTTATTTTATCCACTTTTTAACTTAAAATCAAAAAGACAAACAAAATACAATAAGACAACAGCCCCTGCAGACAAATTCAAATTGGCGTTCCACTACAAACGAAGATTTCATTAAATTTATATAAAAATATAAAAAGTGGACAGTTAATTTTCTTCCTACTCTACAATGTTGAAGAATTTGTTTGTAGTCGATCACCAAATGCAATTTCTTTTAATTTTACAATGTAAAATGCAGGACTGTGAAATACTATAGCTAATTATATGTAATTACATGTTGAAAAGATTTAAAGAAGAAGCGTACAGTGTGTGCTGTTTATAGATTATGTATTAATATAAGAATTCAGTAATATTGATTAAGTAAAATAGAAACATTTTCTTTAAATGGATGAATATTCAGTTGATATTTAAATCAGTGATTCAAAAAGGAGCTGTTGGGATTAACACGCCAGTTCTCTTCTTGTGCCGTAACGGTTCTCCACGACCTTGGCAAGCACTTCTTGAACTTACATTGCGTATCCAAGATATTTGCCTTCGACCATTCAACTTTTTCATCGCCAACAGTTGAAGGACTCATATTTATCCCGATGCACAATGATACATAAATACTGTAACAAAATATGATTAGATTAAAATAAACACAGAGCAACACATTTTTTTTTATTGGGTTTTGAAGACTTGTAAATATTTAACGAATCAATGGAATAATAAATAAGACAGTGACAGATTTTCCACTTTATAAATTGATATTTGTTAAATTTTGTGGATGAAAACAATAAATGGTATTATAGTGGGCTTCTTTGATATATGACAAAACCCTTCTAAATGAATATGTTTTAACCTAACAGAGCGTATCACTCGGGGAGGTGTCAAGAAACCCCCCTTAAAAATTATGCTCACACCTTAACCTAACTTATTCAAATCGTAGTGTTATCATTCGAGGATGTTATCAAATCCTTTAATCCATCCAAATTGACTTACCAACGACAATGACCAGCAATATCTTCATTTTTAAAACAAAAATACTAATTTGAGAATCAAAAAAGAGATTCAGTGATTCATATGAAATAAAATTACCATTACCTTTATCTTAAATCTTCAGGAGAGCTACAATTGGCCTTTTTCCATTTCACAAAAAATTCATCGTTTGTATTGCTATTTTCAAACTACAAATCGTATGTATAATATGTCATTGCTAAATATACTTGATTTGTCATAATTGGTAAACACTCAAGATCCTGTAAACAATGATAATAAAACATTAGTTTTAAAAACACAATTTATAAACCACCATAACTGTGTTATTATTAATTACCAGTGTGGGTTTTTCTTTTGAACATTAATTTTAATAACTCTTATTGCATTTTTTTGACAGAAGGGATGCGATGCTCGCTATCCATGGCATCTTTTTTTTTTCTTCTTTTTGGCATATCACTACTAATGTTCCTGCCATAATCACAAATATTCAATCAGTAAAATGTTGGTAAATGTATTTTCCAAACTTGTTTGATATATTTCGAATACCTATATTAAAATAATCCGAAAGATCATTAAAAAGTAGGTGTTTAGTTATTTGTATTTCATTATGTACACGAAATATAAAAATAGGATTTAAAAAACAGAATCATTACGTTTGCGTTTTTTTGCTATGGCCTCAATTATTGTCTGTGATTGTCATCGCCAAACGTCAAACTTTTTATAGACGTCAAAAAATAGTAAAACAATATACTTACTTATTCCTTTTTCAAAATTTAATTAATGTATAATGTTTCCTGTTTTTTTATTAGGTAGGTACTTAAACAAATACATGACTTTCTTTTTGCTTGAATCTACCCATATTTGTTTCTATTTCTATCAAAGATTTATTTTATAACTATTTACTTTGCAAACATTGTTCTCACAAGAACAACTATTATGCCTTTAGGAAAAATGTTCAATATGAGGTTATACTCAGTCATTTCACTTTCATAAGGATATCAACTGTGGTGTTTCATGAAATGATAAATCTCCTTTAAAATAAATGACATTCCCCTCTTAAACATTCATACACAATCATAAAAAAATGTATTTTGATGTTATTTATCTATTTTAGGTTGAATTATGAGGACCACAAATGCCACCTTAAAGATTATTTTCTAAGGCCAGGATATTATTATCGTCCAAGCCTTGAAGTTTTCATTCTGGTTTCAACGGAGCCCACAGATATCATTCTACCATTAAAGCGTTGATCTTCTGAGAATTATTCTACTTATCAACAGAATGATAAAGCTATTCCTGCTTAGGAAGAATTGATTTATTACTTATAGGTATATTATCTTCTAATTATTATAAATATGAAATTTTGTTGTTATTTTCATGCGTTACTACATCACGCTGAAACTACTCAATCATACTCTTTGTACTTAGTTAACTACTTCAATGCATTTCAATATTAATACCTACCTACATATTCATGCAGACCTTATTATTACATTCCACAGGTTTTTTTTAAAACGGCAACCCTAAATTTTCACAATATGGAGGTATATGATGACATTTCATAAGTAAAATAAGCTAAATTGTTTTACTTTGTTTCAATGTTTTTACTTCTATAGTGGAAATTTTTTTGAAATAAATAGAAAGTTTAAGCATTGTAGATTAAAACAAAACCGTACATGAGTAGTGACGGTGCAACTAAATGAGATTTAAATACAGTTTCAAGATACCTGATTCTGACAAAATGGCGGGATGAAAATCTTAATTTGTATGGGAGATTTATGAAAAAATCTAATATTTTTATCGATAAATAACATTTTCCAAATATTTATAGCCTTAAACGTCCACTGGTATTATGACTCGCTATAGAGGGTATTACTTTACTTCTGGTATCCCTAGTTTAGCCGTCTATAAAGGACGTTACATACGAACGGACTCCTTTATTTATATTGATGATAATAAGATTTGAATAACATTTATATGTATAACAAATCAATCTCCAATTATTTTATTACATTTTCATACAGTAATACCAAGATTCCATTCTACGTTTACATGAGTAATTTTGTTTCCAAAAGATGGCTTACTGTCTTTTTTGAAAAATTTGTATGAAGATCTTAAAAAAATAAAGTTTTTTTAATAGCGCTAAATATATTAAAGTTAATATATCAAAGAGTATTTAAGAACGCTCTACGGAATTTTGCGCGGCTTTTCGCATATTAATATCTGACCTTAACGTCTGTTTTCTACGATTGATGCGCATTCAAAAATATAAATAAATAAATAAACGGACTAAAATATTATGTAGATATTGATTTCATTGTGATCTTATTCATTTAAATACTTCAAAAAAATCTCTGTTATAAAAAGAGTGTTGATTTTGGCTACTTATAGATGTATTATATACCTACTATAACTTTAATTAATGTACCTACATGATATTACATAATGTAAATTATGTGGAAGATGGAATGATATTATATATCGTATCATAATAATGTTGTATTTTTTCTAGGATGAATGATTTGTTACAAACCTTGGAAGGTCGTCAAGAAAGGCTTCCAATCAAACCTCTTACTGGCCGCTGTCTTTGAAGAATACTTCTTTTAACACGATGATTAAGTATACGACACCCTATGAATATTTTTTTTAACGAATTGAAGGTAATTATGCTAAAGTGGTTTTGAGTTTATTTACATACTAATTTAGATACAATATTATACCGTTGTTGAGTGTGATTAATTGGAATACAAATATTATGTGGATAAAACAAATGTTTTATTAAACTGATTAAAATCCCGAAGACATTAATTTAAAGATTCTCAATTATTGTCAACAATTTTATTTCTTTCTCTCAACAATTCTGTCAAGTTCACTGTACCTTATGATCTAATTTATCACTGTTACCGGCCAGTTTGTCTATGGAATGTTCATACCAATTTCAACGATGATTTTAAGATTTATATTTTTCAACAATGATTTTAAGATTTAAACATTATTTATATTTCAGGAATATAAAATGATTCAACAATTGTTGCTAAATTATTTAATACTTATCTACATTAGAATATAATTTTCTCAGGTACCTACATAATTACTTATCTATTACATTGTCTACGACAGTTTGAAAAAAAACTGTGGCCATAAATTTGCTAAAATGTGTCAGATTTCAAAATGGAGGATTATTTTGCAAATTTTTTCATTAAATCTTTGTTTATTGAGAATAATAAGATTTGAATAACATTTATATGTATAACAAATCAATCTCCAATTATTTTATTACATTTTCATACCGTAATACCAAGATTCCATTCAACGTTTACATGAGTAATTTTGTTTCCAAAAGATGGCATCTGTCTTTTTTGAAAACGTAGTATGAAGATCCTAAAAAAATAAGAGTTTTTTAAATAGCTTTAAATATATCAAAGCTTATGTAGTTAAATATATTTAAGAACGCTCTCTGGAATTTTGCGCGGCTTTTCGCATATTAATATCTGACCTTTACGTTTGTTTTCTATGATTGATGCTCGTACAAAAATATAAATAAACGGACTAAAATATTATGTAGATATTTTTAGTGTGTGATCAAAAAATGATGATATTATTAATTAGTTTCTCGCAATAGGTATTTTTTTTTTGTTTAATCTGTTTATTACTTGTTCCTCGAGTGATTTTTTAGTCAACTGGCCCCATCCAATCTAAGAACTCAAGGTAAATTCTAGATAAAAAAAAAAATCACTGGGAAATACGTGATGAAAAATAAAATAATTTACTTGATTTCATTGCTTTTTAAGTTTAAAAAAATTAGCGTAAATAGGTATGGTAAAAACGACGTATAGTCCAAATATTAGCATATGCTTACGATATAGACATTATTGCAAGATCAGAATCATCCCTGCGAGAGGCATTGGAGTCATCGGCCAAAAGAGTGGGACTCCGAGTCAATAAAGCAAAAACAAAGTACATGCCAGTCACAATAAATATAACTAATTACACTTTTGAAACAGTTGAAGAGTTCACATATCTTGGCTCTGTTGTCACTAATGATAATGATATGAGTGCGGCAATTGGGAGAATATTTTTTTCAGCTAACCGTAGCTATTTCGGTCTCACTGGACAGGTAAAGTCACGCCTTATATCCAAAAAGACTAAAGACATTAATTAGACCAGTCTTAAAATATGCCTCAGAGACCTGGACACTGACTAAGCACGATGAAAACAGACTGGACGCATTTGAAAGGAAAATATACGGCCCTACAAATGATGGTCAAACTTGGCGCAGAAGATACAACACGGAGCTCTATGATCTCCCCAGTATAGCGTAGTCAAGTTCTGGCTGGGTCATTTGCACCGTATGGAGGATCTGGAGCTCCCAAAAAGAGTGTTGTTTAATAACCCAATTGGTAGAAGAAGCGTCGGAAGACCAACGCTAAGGTGGCTGGATGGCGTTATCGCAGACTGTCGGGCTCTGGGGCAACATAACTGGACGGTGGCAGCCAGTGATAGATCAGGTTGCAGAAGCTTTTTGGAGGCAGCTAAGACCTACCACGGGTTGTAACACCGAAAATGATGATGATGATGTTGAAAAACGACGTACCAATTGAATAATGATGTACATGATATCTCTATAATATATAAAAATGGAGCCCTGTGGGCCTAGACAAAATACAGTTGGCGATCGACTACAAACTTGTTTACTTGTTCCAGTCGACAGATAATTTTTTCGCACTATACATTGGCGAAATCTTCGTTTGTAGTCGAACGCCAGTTTGAATTTGTCTATGGGGGCTGTTTTGCTTAGTATCATGCGAGAACGGCTGGAGCCAACTTCGCTTATCATTTTTTATGTGTTTTTTATTAAGGTTCTTATGAAAGAAAAAAGTAAAAAAGTTGATCCGTACGTTAGAAAATCTAACAAAACTTTATTCAGGTAACCCTTGAGAGCTTTTGATAAGTTATATAAACTTTTCTGTTTTTTTTTTTAATTTAAATTTTCTGTTTTTTTTTTTTAATTTAAATTTTCTGTTTGATTTTACTGTCTGTTGTTTGATAGTTGGTGCGATTGACAGTATGTGTCCTGCAAACATCGTTGGAATTATATTGATTGAAAAGGTAATAAATTTTTCACGATACAAATTCGAATAAAATATTCATAGTTCGAACAGGACAACTTCTGTCGGGGAAGGTAGTGAAAATAGATTTTGTAGGATCTAACCAAAAGAGACATGACATCTGAGTAGGGCAGGTGGGATAATGATCGCTGAAGCGTGAAATCATAAATTATTCAACCTTTTCCCGGTTTGTGGTCACAAATCCAGAGACTACTTCCTGCAATAGGTAATATTGTATCCTAGGCCCAACAAATTTAACAGTTGAGATCATGAAAACATAGTTTTATGTGAATCTAATTTAATGTGAATGGGAGGGGGTGTGCCGATCAGATCTTCGCTCTGCGGATGATTACGGAGAAACTTTTGAGTAAACATCAGAAGTTTTTCTGTGCATTCGTAGATTTGAAAAAGGCATATGCTAGGGTAAACTATGGGAGGTTCCATCAATTTATGGAGTGAACAACCGGTTGATTCGTGGCATTGCTTCGCTATATTCGGAAAGTACTGCGTGTGTGAAGGTGAACAGTCACCTTTCACCGGAGTTCTATCTTACGAAAGGTGTGAAGCAAGGGTGCGTCATGTCACCCTGGTTGTTCAATTTGTTGTGTTGGGACAAATATGAAAGTCAATAAGTTGAGAAGATTTGGGCATGTGAAAAGAATGAATGCAAACAAAATGACAATCAAAATTTATAAAGCTGAAAGGAAAGGTGTGAGAAAGCGCGGTCTACCGAGACTGACTTGGTTCGAACACATCGATTCCGTCCTCAAGGAAGACCAGGTCAGAAGTTAGAAAAATTGGAGAGGTTGTATGAGAAATGGTATGTCGGTATAGAAGAAGCGAAAGAAGTGTGCTTGGATAGAATATATTGGATGTCCGTTCTCCTTGCCTGCCCCTTACGGGACGGCGGCCCACCCCAAATAGATCCCCTTTTCCTCCCCTTAATTATCGAGTGAAAAAAATAGTATTTGAGTCTCTAAGTTCATGACCCAAGTAGGACACCTTCAGGACCTTGATATATGTCAGCAACTCTCTATCAACCCTAGACCTTTGCAGGAATTTTGTGTTGCTGACCATGCCTGTCCATTGTGTGCAAAACATTCTCCGGTGTACCCATACTCCACAAACACGTCCAATGGTCGTGATACTTACATTGAGAGTCCAAGATTCAACTCCTTGTAAGAGAACAGACCATGCTTACGTAGTACTTGACCAATCCCTGACGGAGTTTCAAAACTTTCAAATTAAGATTGCCATCACAGAAAACTGGTCTCATTTTGGTTAATGTCATACGAACTGCCTCTATTCTGTACTTTATTTCTGTTTCTGGGTCGAGGTTTTCTGTCAGGATACTCCCGAGGTATTTAAACTTCTTCACTCTCTCTATATCAGCGCCGTTCAATGTAAGACAATTTGCTTCTGTGTGTTCTTCACGCCCAAACACCACTATCTTTGTATTGGTGTTACCTACTCATTTTTTTATCTACTAACTACTAGCTTTCCCGACAAACGTTGTCCTGTAGTCCTTACTATGAATATTGATCTTGAATTTGTAATTTATACCTACAAAAATATGTTAGAAAAATCATTTCTAAATGCTTGAAAGAAATTCTATCAAAAATCTGCGAGCCAATGTTTTGAAACTAAATGGTTATCAAGTAAATAAAAATGGTGCTGTTATGGAATTTTTCACAGATGGCGTATTTGTCAGTAAATCCGTTCCATACTAACTTTAATATTATATTATATCATTTCTTGTCTAATGGGCGAACTGTGCGAT
Source organism: Mystacides longicornis (assembly GCA_963576905.1). Taxonomy (NCBI): domain Eukaryota; kingdom Metazoa; phylum Arthropoda; class Insecta; order Trichoptera; family Leptoceridae; genus Mystacides; species Mystacides longicornis. The sequence continues at coordinate 12,709,242 of OY756437.1, forward strand.
CTGGAGTACGCGGACGACCTAGCGTTGATCAGTACGACAGTGGAGGAATTACAGCGCAGTGTTTCAAGACTCTGCGACGAAACAGCACGCCTCGGCCTTCGAGTCAATGCCAGTAAGACGGAGCTCATGGCGAGAAGAATCCAATAAACCAAGCATCATAAAAATCTGTTCAGCCGGTATCGAGTTATAAGTGTACGCACTAACCTGACTTTCTTTTATATTACAGAATAAAAGAAAATTGGTTTTAAAATGAGATAAAATTCACTAAATGATGAACATGCATTTCTTGACGGACTTTATTTGAAAATAATGTTCAAATAAATGAATGTATAACACAGTTTTATAGTTCTCTGATGTGACCATGTAGGACGTGTCCCTACAAAACTAGCCAGGATAATAAAAATTGTAAAAGAGTTATACATTCTTTTATTTGAACATTATTTTAAAATGAGAATCAAAAAACTCTTCAGAAATAAAGGGAAAAATACAGCTATAAAAACAGCAATTCACAATAAATATATTTTAATGTCTAGTTGAATTCGTATGAAAAATTATATATCGATTAAAACTATTAATTACACACAAGTTTGGAAGATTTCGTTACTTCGCATACAAATATCCCGCTTCCAAGAATAGGGGGTAATAACTTAAACTGATGTATAAAGGAGGAATTTGTATAGTTTGTTATGTGTTTAGTTACTCTAGAGGAGAAGTTTCTGATCAAAGATGTAATTATTAACTCTCTTATCGTTATGAGATTACTTTACTTACGGCAATATCTAAAGTTTGAGAACAACGCTAATATTACATACATAGATACTTTGAGTTTATACTGTCACTAGCTGACCTAACGAACTTCGTCCCGCCCTTAAGTCAAAATACTATTGCTGGGTAACAGAACATAGCTAACATAAATGACTACTCATCGTGAAAAATTCAGAACCTTATACGGTTCCAATTCCAATCCAATCAGGTATTTCAAAAGCACCAAAACTCGTCCATTTATATATTAGATATCTATATTGAATTTCTGACTTATAAAAAAGTTTTAACAGACTTTTTTTATAAGTCAGATAGCCATCTTCGGAAACACAGGGAAAAAATTGATGTATATAGAATCTTTCTACCAAAATATAAATCTTCCAGACATCTGCCTATTTCCCCAATAGATGGCGGTGAGAGTACTGGTGCAATCCGTTCCATACTAACTTTAATATAATATTTTATATCATTTATTTTCCATTTATTCAACTTTTTATTAGTTATTATGAGTATACAAATTTTGTAGGCTTAAAGTATTCAATATTTTCTGAAGTTTTAGGATCTGTGCATCAAGCGAATCAAAAGTTATAAAGAGGGGACGGACACATACACACACACACGTTGGAAAAGTGCTCCTCACCCCCTCCCCTCTAATTAATGATATCTTTTGAAAACAAAATAGTATAATTTGACTCTTTCTGTAAAAATCATTTTTTTGAAAATTCGATAAAACCAGGTTTAAACTTTTTAGGAGCCACTTAAAAATCATCCCTTTTTATATGTGCCCTTTTTCGTCCCTTTTAGTGAAAATTTGGAAAAACTCTCCAAGAAAACTACTACTCATTTCTATAGGAGAATTCATATGCCAAATCTCAAGTTCGTACCATGTCTAGTTTCCGAGATATTCGCATACTTTGAAAAACATTCAACCCTATTTTTCACCCCCTTAGGGGTGGAATTTCCAAAAATCCTTTCTTAATGGAAGGTTTTGTATTAAAACCTACCTGCTTTCCAAATTTCACTTCTCTACGATTAGCCGTTTGGGCTGTGCGTTGATGAGTGAGTACCTATGTCAGTCAGTCAGTCAGGCACTTTCCTTTATATTAATAGATTCTGTTATCCGGAACGGAGGAGAATCCAATAAATCAAACATCGGAAGAATCTGTTCAGCCGATGTCGAGTTAAAAGTGTTCGCACTAACCCGACTTTCATTAAATGAAAATTTTATATTAATATATAAATTATAAATATAAATTGCAAAAATATAAATTTCAAAAAAAAGCAAAAATATAAATTTTATATTAGAGTGTTCATACTTTTTATCGAAATAACCAAGATAATATCTTTAATCGATGATACATAATTATATACAAATTATTGAATGACAATAATTTATAAAGAATAACACTGGTGAACATTATTTGATGGTCAATAGACTAGATATAATTACCTGATAATAGGTATATATATTATGTACCTATATAATAATACGTGAAGGAAAAACTTTGTGACCATTTTTACAAAAATTGCACTCACGGAGGAGTATGAAATTTCGCACACTTACCCCGTTAGCACACCTCCGCTGCGGATTAGCCGAAGCGACGACGGTCACATCTGTCAGTTTCTGCGCGCCACTATACCTAATGGATAAAACCAATAAAAACACATTACGGATAGATACTACTGTAATGTTATGTGCTTACACACACTCAGAGGTATTTGAAATTGATACAGATGGATATATTATTCTTTTGTTTATCTGTAGTCAAATTGATATTAGATTAATATTGTTTGTCTTTAATATTAATAGAAAAAAACTTTGTACATATGAACATTTCAAATTTGAAGGATCCTTGTCATTGTTTTGAAAGAAAATAATTGTGAAATAGCGCTCGCTCAGTCTTTGACAATGGAACCTTAGTAATGTCCAAACTTATAATTTAAATTAGTTATGGTGGAATTTCGAGTGCTGCTCGACCACTAGTTAAAGCATAAACACCACGAGGCACAAACGTGGACACCAATGTAGCGCTATAAGTATAGGTAAGGGTGTGTGAGTTCTGTTGTTTGATATGGGCGGATTCACACAGTAGTTGTCATGTGAACTTAATGCAAGAATTTTGAATGAAGATTTCGTTATCTTTTTAATTTATTCTCACTAGATATGTTTGTGTATACAACAACTTACTAGGAGCTATACGGATCATTAAGGCCTCAAATTTATAAAAATTTACGTATCAATAAAGGAATTACCGAATTACCCATTACCGCATCATTGCTGACTTTCATTGTGCAATCATAAAAACGATCGACAAAATACCGAATCCCGTTGTTGAAGATTTAAAAGTGTATGATTGAAGAATTCTTCCAAGCGGTTGAGGGTTGGGGTATTATGAATTGCAAACGCGCATTGCTTACTTGAATTACAAGCAGAAGAACAAACTGTTCCTAGTGGGGCAGTAAATTATTTCTTGTTTTATATTGTTAATGTAAAATAAATGAAATCACTATCTAAATTTTTCGTTTCTATCCTTTCGCATTTTGTATTACTTTTTTACCAAACGATAAATGTGTTATAATAATATCTACACGAACATTGAGCATTCCACTTCGTAGGTATCGCTACGGAAAAGATGTATATAAAGAGAGGTTTTGGCATTTTGCCTCAACTCCTTTCGCCCCGAACATATAACAGAAAGTTCAACGCTGTTTCACCCAACTTTTGACAACGAACTCTGATAAAATAATATATTTTTACTTCCTCTGCAGAACCTGCGATCATATTTCACCTACATACAAATTGGACTTATTTTATTCGAGCTATTCTATAAAAGTTATGCAAAGTAATTTATCTACTCACACGTACATACCTACACACTGTACAGGTAAGCCTTTATTGGTAAATTTTGTGGTAGAATTGAGAAAATTGGAAGCAGAAGTAGATCGCCCAATTGCATTTAGACAGACCAAAGTAAGGTTGCTTGTGCAAATAATGAATATGACTGTGTTTCGGGAGAGATGTTGTGGTTGCAACTCTTGCAATGATCCTTAATGCGATTCGGTATACAAAGTTGGAAATATTTGACCCTTCTTGTACGACAACATATTGAGTCCAAGCCTATGTATGATTCGAAATATCCAAATTGCCATCTAGTTGCACAACCATGAAATCAGAATAAGTGCAAAACTTACAAACGCTTTAGACTTTTTCTTCCAGTTAGAAAATTGGTGCCTATGATTCAATCTGAAACAGGTTTCCATAAAAAAAATGCTTTGAAAATAGGAACTCTCCCGGGATATGAACCTGAGAACTCGTGTTCAGAAATCTGTATTAGAGCAATTAAGCTACCGCAGTTGATACTTAAACTTTAAGCGACGTTTCCAGTTTCCAACCTTCTGCAATAAAAATACCTTCCTTCTTTTCTCCAAGCTTAATTTTCGATATCTTACTGAGAATAATTAAAAAAAAATTCTCAGCAAAGATTCGCTTTATATTTATTTTATTTATTTATTTTATTAATTTTATAAAGTTATATAAAAATCTATAATAATAAAGGAAAGTGCCTGACTGACTGACTGACTGACTGACTCATCAACGCACAGCCCAAACGGCTAATCGTAGAGAAGTGAAATTTGGAAATCAGGTAGGCCTCAATAGAAAACCTTCCACTAAGAAAGGATTTTTGGAAATTCCACCCCTAAGGGGGTGAAAAATAGGGTTGAATGTTTTTCAAAGTATGCGAATATCTCGGAAACTAAACATGGTACGAACTTGAGATTTGGCATATGAATTTTTCTATAGAAATGAGTGTTAGCATATTCGGCAATTTTTCCAAAATTTAACTAAAAGGGACGAAAAAGGGCACATATAAAAAGGGATGATTTTTAAGTGCCTCCTAAAAAGTTTAAAACTGGTTTTATCGAAATTTCAAAAAAATGATTTCTTCAGAAAGAGTCAAATTATACTATTTCGTTTTCAAAAGATATCATTAATTAGAGGGGAGGGGGTGAGGGGTACTTTTCCAACGTGTATGTGTGTGTATCCGTCCCCTCTTTATAACTTTTGATTCGCTTGATGCACAGATCCTAAAATTTCAGAAAATATTGAATACTTTAAGCATACAAAATTTGTATACTTAGAATTTTGAAATTTTTTTTCAATCAGGGGTTATCAACCTTTGAATTTTTATTCAATTTTTCCATATATCTCAAAAACCATAAAATCTAGAACCCTAAAATTGTGTATGTATATAGAAAAATACAATATCTAAAATATAATTTAATGAAGAAGTTCCAGGATTTCTCAAACTTTTTTTATAAAGAAACATATTTTTTTTATGACAAATTTACGAGTTTCAGTGCCTATATTTCAGAATTTTATAAAAATATCGAAAAACGCCGAAACGCTACAACTAGATAATTTATTTTTCTATAAAAAATACGTACATCATAGTAGTACATCTCAAACTTTTCTTAACAATTTTTGTAAAAATTTGACCGACTCAGGCCATCGACAGTTGGATCTCATTCGGCGAGCCGAGCCGGTGCGGTGCCGCGGTGTATGGCTAAGAACACGTAGAAAGCCGATTCCGACCCGCGCCGACCAGCGCAAAGAATGTTACTATGCATTTGAATGGGGATACCCACAGAAAAAGCAGGAACCCGCTTTCCGGCATGCTCATTTAAATGCATTGAAACCATAGGCAACAATCTATGAGCCGGTCGGCGCGGGTCGGAATCCGCTTTCTACGTGTTTCTACCCAATGAATATATACGCAGGTAGGTACCTACCCAACCCAATCTACTTTCTCCAATACACGTGTCGAAACTATTGCGTAATCTATAATATTTATATAGTTTTGAACTAGCCGACCCGTCAAACTTCGTCCCGTCTTGGAATATAAATAATATGTTCGAGATTTTATGTATAAATTTAAGTTGATTTCAGTTTAAAGTTATTTAACACAGACGACGACGTGGTCCTTATATTATTGAATTTGAATTAGTATAATGATACATTCATTAATACCTTTTTAACTAGGTACTGTAACCGATGCATCTGTTATAAAACATATCATTATATTATTTTCTATCAGCATTCCGTGAATCGTATCATTTATCAAACAACTGATTCCTGTTAAACGCCTGATTTAATTTCAAAAATAGAAAAAATGTATAAAGAAGTTTTATTTTTATTCCGTGCATTTTTTTCTTTCATAAGACCCTTCAGACAAAAGCAAACACGACAAAAAAATGGGCGATATAAGTTCAGCTGTTCTCATAGGGTAAGAAACACGTAGAATGCCGATTCTGACTAGCGCCAACCGGCGCAAAGAATGTTACTATGTTTGAATGGGGAAACCCACAGAAAAAGCAGGAACCCGCTTTCCGACATGCCCATTTAAATGCATGGAAACCATAGACAACAATCTTTGAGCTGGTCGGCGCGGATCGTAATCAGCTTTCAACGGGTTCTTACCCATACGATGACCGCGCAAATTAGCGTTCCATTTTTATATAAGAGATAATACACTTTCCGTGAATTCAGAGAAACACTTTACGTACCTACCTACTTCAATATATTTTTCGTGCCATGCATCCTGTACAGCGATTCTGAATTGTTTTTTTTTTACGATCGACATTAAAATCATTATGTAGGTACCTACCTATTTTAGTAATTTATTATCTCTACTAAAATAATTTACGGTAAGTTCACGAAAAGAATCTGGATTGTATTGCAATTCTTTATGTCTTGATCTGTCAAAATATTTGAAGCCATTTCATAAAAACACTAGCAAAAAAAAAAACTATGTGAGTAATTTTGCTTTGAATTTATTGCGTAAACCATGAATAGCAAGTTGATATAATAATATGTTGAAAAAAGGTATGAAGTCAATAGGTAAATTATTTTATATCAAATGTAGTCAATGTGAAAAATATTAAATTTAAAATTATCTACAAATACCTCACATCATTTTAGGATAGATCGTAAATAATTGTTTTGAAAACACTGGCAAGTCAATGACCACATCATTTCGTCACTGTATAGTGCGAAAAAATTAACTGTCCACTGGAACGTATAAAAAATAGAGACGAAAGGGATAGCAGTTAGCCGGATATTATGACCTCCTCACACACCATTTCCAGATCCCTCAGCTCTGCTTCGAAGGAGCAGAACACGAAGAAGGCCCTCTCGGTATGAGAAGATCTTCTTTGTCTTCGGAACCCTTGCGGTAGGAAGAAAAGCGCTCCCCTTAAAATATCGGTGTTTTTATTTTCAAAAATTTATAAAATTCGCAGAATGCTAAAGAAGTCCTTACTAGAGCCCGGCCAGTTCGTAAATTACCATGGGTACAACGCATGAATTACGCTTACGTAGGCTGTATATACCAATTGGACTGACTCCGTTGCCGGAACGTTATTGTTCCAAAAATCGCGGAAACTATCTGCATCTTCAGCCAGGATGATATATGACGAAACGTTGTTTTATTAAACTTCCCTTACTTATGAAGACCAGCAAAACTGCTGTTTTCCTCTATATAGTCTAATAGTCTATATAACGAAATATTATATAGATTTACTCTCCATAATTTACCTTATGCTTGATAATCAATTTTCTAAGTTGTAGAATTTATTTTGTGATTATAAGGTGTATTTCTTAAGTGATACTTTAATAAACAAATCAATGAGTTATCCAAACATGCCTCTTTTTACTATCCGGTATCCGGCAGAATATTATTTACGCCGCCGGATAGACCGGATATCGGATAGTTGCCGATATCCGTTTCATCTAATAAAAAATATAAACAGTGGACAGTTAATTTTCTTCCTACTCTACATTGTCGAAAATTCGTTTATAGTCGAACGCCAATTACTTATAGGTACCATTAGAATACTGAGGTTGACCACCTCACTTCCTTAAACCTCAACCGGTTAGAAAAGGCACAATGAGCCTCGGACGACTTCGAGCGCAATGGAGAGTTCTTTATGCCTAACCTATTCTCCTGAGTGGGTCCAAGGCCTCCCGTATTATGGGGTGGTTTGGGGGGAACCGCCACGGGCTTGATTTGTGTGCGGCTGGCTTTTTGGCAATCGGGCTAGGGTTTGGCTTTGTGCGGATCGGGTTTGCTGCGGTTTAGTTTCCCCCGGGCTGGCTTGCGGTGAGCGGGGGGCTTAAAAGGGAGAATATTACGTTATTATAAAAATGGAGACCTACTTTACGTGGTCATCGCATCACGCCTGGAGGCCAAGTCGAAATATTAACGACAGCTCCAACGTTAACAATTTGTTGTTATTTCCATAGAGATAACGTAAAAACTGTTGTTCAACGTTGTTGTTCCAAATTCCGAGTCTAAAAAATAATTCTGTCAGTTATTCAAAATTAACGTTAAACGTTACATCAAAATCTTTGGAAGTATTACGACGCTGCTATTATATTGAAGACGAAACGCATTTTTTTTTTGTTTGGAAACCATTTTCAATTTGGTAAACGTTAACGTTCGGAACGTTAACAGTTTTCACGTTTAACGTTATTTATTGCGACCTGAACGGCTGGACCGATATCGTTTATTCTTTTTATGTCGTGTTTGCTCAGGATAAGATATTTATGAACTAAATTTCGAACCTACGACCAGACAAACAACAACAAATCAACGTGAAAGATATAAATTGAAACGTTAAAAAAACGTCTGTAGCTTGAATAATGCCCAAAGCAGATAGAAATAAGTGTTTTAAAGATCACTAATTTCATTGCTTTTCGAGACCTGAATATTTTTTATTCATATCCAGCAATATAAAAATTGATTTCAAATAACGTCATTTGATGGAATAAAAGTTATTCGAGTTATTTTTTGGGATTCTCATACAACAATGTCAGTCAAGTTAGCGAAATTTTCAAGTTCGCGGGCTGATTCTATTTGTATAAGAAGCACATATTTTTTAAATACAGATTAATAACGACAAATATAAATAAAAATATAGTAATTTAATAGAAATTTTAGAATATATATTATTTAAAAAAAGAAATGTTGATGATGTTTCTTATTATTATTAATTTTGATGCGAATGTAATTAATTCTGCAAGGAAAGCGAATACAGGATTTAGGAAGAGAAAGCAAATACAGTAACACGTGAGCGAAGCCACGGGTAACTAGCTAGTCTTTTTATATATCTTATAACAATTATAAGATAATAATAACAATTATATGACGTATGAAAACCGCTTTTTCGTTCACAAACTCATACAACTAAACGCAGTTTTTTGGAAACCAATTAATGGGCATTTAATTGGTAATTTTCATTCTTCTTATTAGACTTTTTTGGTACACTCATGGACAAAGTCCCATTTTTCTTCACACTTTCGATCTTGAACTCTCCGTACCTAGTTAATCAAAATTAAATTCATACAAATTTTGAAACCTTTTGTATGAAAAAAATAATATTTCATGCATTGTATTTCATAACAGAAAGAAATATTTATTGGATGTTTACTTACAGCTATATCAATATTTTTATCGTCAAGTCATAACGTTTATTCGCTTCGAAACAACGTTACAGTCTGCGAAAAATGTCTTCTCTCCATCGGAAATATTGGTCGATAGACCTTTGGCCTCAAGCCAACAATTGGGAGTAGCTGGCAAACGAAAATAGCTACTCGTAGAAACATTACAAAATATGTTGAAACACCTCGTATTGGGTGAAAACCTCAGCCCACCTACAGATTTCATTCGATTGTATTGATTTTATTACGTAGGTATATTGACGTTATGCAACCTAAAAATTTAATATATGAATAAATTATTTTTTACGTGAGAGAAAAATGTTTTGAGGGCACTTTGTAATCAAATGACTTAATAGGTTTTCTCAAATTATTGGTCTTGGTCATTTTTTAATGAAAAAATATGAGAAATAATAACATTTCGAGTGTAGAAACTGTTCAATAATAAATGAGAACAAAATAATCGTGTCGGGTTATAAAATGTTTTAATTTTTTTAAATAATGAAACAACACAACTTCATCACCATGAAGAGCGTATATAATAATAATAATTCTAAAACACTCAGACATATTTTGTCTGGGTGTTCTCTCCTGTGTGGTTCTGAGTATCTGCACAGACATAACGATGTGGCTAAAATAGTTCATCAAAAACTTGCCTTGAAATATGGTTTACTCGATTTTGAAGTACCTTATTATAGGTACACCCCAATTTCGGTAATGAAAAACAATAATACAAAGTTATATTGGGATATACCAATACAGACTGACCGAACGATTAACGCAAATCGTCCGGACATTGTATTGGTTGATCGTAGGAACGGGATAACCTATCTCGTGGATATCACTGTACCGTATGACGAAAATTTGAAAAAAGCCGAGCAAGACAAGATAATTAAATATCTTGACCTTGCTCACGAAATCAAGGATATGTGGCATACACCAGCAACACACATAATACCTATAGTGATATCGACGAATGGAGTTATTCCTAAGTCTCTTAAAGACAATCTAGGGAAACTTGGCATCTGTTGTGGTCTCAGATATGCCATCCAAAAGGCAGTTCTGTTGTCCTCATGTAGGATGTTAAGAAGGTTCCTTTCTCTGTAGTTCGAAGATCTCTCATGATTACATTACATCGTGATGTATCATGAGAGATAATACCGATATTTTTATATTTAGTATATAGCATTGTATTTAATTTTAATTTATTTTTATTAATTTTTTTTTACAATGATGTATAATTCATATGATATATTGTGATTTAATGAATAAATGATTTGAAATAATTCTAAAATAAAACAAAACCCTTACAATGAAAAACGAATTAAAATTTAGAACAATGACTGTTATTCTGAAATGAAAAACAGACGATTGAGTTGCATCGTATCCAATTTTTATTGAGACTTTTGACATTTCTCTATTCTGAAAATGTTTTCATTTTTCCTTATTCATTTATTTAACAATTATTTTATAAGTACAAACATCTTTAATCAGCTACAAAAATGTTGCCCAAATAGGCCAAGCCTGTGCTAGGGCAAACTTGATTGTTTTATCCAATACATTAGATGCGTAACTACTGGAAACCGATTAAGTTCTAAGGAAGAGCTTCTGGAACGTGAATTTGAGAATACCTGCCTTTAACTAATAATAATTAAATAGGTACATTAACATTTATCTAATTGAGTAGGCACCCACTTATTACATGAATTAAATAAAAACTCAATTAAATTTGGCTAATAATTTATTGCACTATGTAATAATTATTGTTGATTCGGATGCGGGATGAAGTTCGACAGGTCACAAGTTTATAATAAAAACAAATCCTCTGTAGTTGCGTAACTTCAACGTAACGTCCAAGAGATGGCGGTGTAGTAGGAAATAAATCACATATAAAACATGTTACGTTATTGTATATTATGTTGTTGAGAAGAGATTCCATTTAAACCAAATTTTTCCATATTATTATGGTAAGATAAACTAGCAGACGTTTGTAAAGGGGACCTAATTAAAGAAAGAACAATGCTTACTTCGTTTCTCGATTCATTTCATTTGTTAGATTTAGTAAGACTCCCACTATTTCATTAACACAGTTCTCTCCCTCCATCTTCGACTTGACGTACTCGCTTGAGATGTATTTGGTTACATAAATCCCAGACGGCAATATAATGAGAAGTGTTCAGACATTATTTCAAACACCTTCAAGATATAAATACAATGAACTGATTCGTTACAGGTAGTCTTGGAGAAGGTATAATGAAAACCGTTATGCCTACACTTTCAAACATTACATTGTCCTGTGTTCCTAACTATGAATATTGAATTCGAATTTGGATAATGATAAACTTATTACCTTTTAAACAATGTAATTTATATCGAAGCATCTGTTTCAAACCATATATTATTTTCCATCGACATTCTGTCTATCGAACCAACTATCAAACAACTGACAGTTACTGTCAAACTTTAATTTAATTTCAAATTTGGAATAAAAATTATATTGTGTAAATTACTAAAAAGGTTACCTACTTAGAGTTTTCTTTGATTTTCTAATTATCCACGCAATTTTCTTACTATTTTTCTTCCCCTAAGAACCTTCTCCTGACAAAAGCAAACACGCCAAAAAAAAAGAATTAGCGAAATCCGAAATCTGAAAAAAGGTCTCCATTTTTATACCTAATATAGATTTATCTTGTTTACCCTGTCCTCTTTCAAATGTAAAATCTTTTTCAGCTTTATGTACCTACCTACATATTAGTATATTATATGATTCTTGATTTATTTGATTCAGTACTTACTTCTTAAGTACAATTAAGTAGCTTTGTACTTTTCGAAAACAACTTATTTATTTCAATAGGTAATTTATATTTACTGCCAACAAGTTTACATATTCTTTATCAAAGGAAGCACGAGTACCTACCTATGTCTGTCTATCAATATCTATCTATCAATATCAATCTTCCTCACGGGGAATTAAGTAAAATGTTAAACTTCACGAAGTTTTAAACTTTATGACTTTTTAATAATCTAGAATCCCTTAACTATCACTTGAAAATAACTGATATTAAAGTTCCTTACAAAACTAAAATGGATACAGAATCTGTATTATAAGAACAGTCATATAACAATGACTAATTGAATGACCGACTAACGCTTCCTATCCAGCAATTCCCCGCGTACATACACCATATTACATATAATAGATATGTTAGATATGTTTTTTATGGGTTTAATTTAAATGCTCAGAAGTTGATTGTACCTACCTATGTACAATAGCTACGTGGAAAATACCTGTCATTGGAGCACTGGAGATTCTATGTTTTTGTTTCATGATTGTTTTGTTCTGTTGGGTGTCTCTTTTAAAATAAGTAAATACAGGTGTCGCGTTAGTTAGTTTGTGTCAATCGACAGCTACAGCTATTAGTGACTGAAAACCACCCTGGTAACGAGAGAATTTTAAGCATGCTAGGTATGTAGGTAGGTATATAAAATTTACGCTCCGATGGTAGAAAATAGAAAAGTGAACTTACATAGGAAATTAGAATTAAGGGTTCTATAGGGACAATCAAACCTCACCAGATTTGTGTAGCCAAGAACTTTAGTAATTTGTAGGAACCTAACCTTTAAGTTGTAGGAACCTACAACTTAAGAAATTTTAATTGCGTCACATGATTACCGATGACCCCTAGTAAGAGAAAGTACCTAAATATGATAATGTTTTTTATTCCAGGCTTTATAAGATCTCAAGGATAGCTAGCTCAATGCTGTCAAGGATTTGCTGTTTTTTATTAGCTTCGTCCATTGTTAGAAATAAGCTATTGTGACTATAAAGGTACATTACTGAATCCAAAGTGACCTTTTTTAGTCTGGAATTTTATATTCTCCTAGATAAAAACCAATTATTGGGAATAGCCGACAACACACTCTACAAAATAGGAGAGAAAAGAACACCCTGTAATACAAACCCACATTAGTGGGGTTATTTATTGTTACCAATGTATACGAGGGTAGGTTTGATCGAGGGTAGCAGTAAATCCTTTTACTAGAATGTACAATGTTTTATTTTATTTTATTGAAGGATTTTAAGATGATCTTCTCTCTTCAGATATGAATATTGTTGTGGCTTTTGGAGTTTATTTCCAGAATTAAGAGTAAAATACTATATCTTGGATATCTCTGAAACGCTCATCTACAGTCTTCAAGTCCGTCCACTCTCTGATGTTCCTCAGCTTCAAAACCTGTCATCTCCCACCACTTCGTCCACCCTCAAATTCTCCTTTAGTTATCAGATGAAGCAACATGTAAACATGCCGAATCACTCGAAAACGAGTGCAGGGCTTAAAAAAAACATGTGCTTATATGTGTCCTTTGACTCCTTTCAGTACATGCACTTATATGTGTCCTTTGACTCCTTTCAGTACATGAACTTATATGTGTCCTTTGACTCCTTTCAGTACATGAACTTATATGTGTCCATTGACTCCTTTCAGTACATTTACTTATATGTGTCCATTGACTCCTTTCAGTACATTTACTTATATGTGTACTTTGACTCCTTTCAGTACATCCTCCCAGAAGGAAAAATTCCGTAGTTTAATATTAGTCAGCAAAATATACCTTTGAATTCTAGCTCTACGAATGCTATTTTTTTATTTAAGGCACTGAAATACTTGTCCTATGAGTGGGCTCACAAAAGTTACATGTCATTGTGCATTTTCGCATTAGGTATCTAAAGTTAGGATTTGAGTTGAACAAAATGCAGTGAAAAACTAAAAAAAAAAAAAAAAAAAAAAAATGCGATTCTTCGTGCAAAATAAGATCATGGTACCGACAGCCATAGAGTTCTAACGTTTCAGTAATTATTAAGGATGACAAAAAGGGCTTAATTAGAGATACCATACTCACTTGTTTACAGACGTTTCCCAAAGTATCCAATCCAAACTTCCTTTACACCCCACATAGGAGCATAAGGAGGCAACAAGGGTTCTCCATCGCTCACGATCTTGCGCAATGTTTGTGACCTCCTCCCACACCATGTCCAGATCGCTCAGCTCTGCTTCAAATGAGGGGAACACGGTATGAGAGAGTCTTCCTCATTTTCGAGACCCTGACGGGAGGAAGAACAGCGCTCTCCTCGGCCAACTTTCATTCGACGTCCTTAACACATGTCCCAGCCAAGTCGATCTCCTCTCCATAATGCTAGAAGTGATGGCCTACGCTGGGTGCGCTGGCGAATACCATCGTTCGTGATGCGGTGGTAGATACCATCGTATACCCAAGATTCTTCTGAGGCACTTCGCAAAGTATACTTTAAACTGTATAGTATACTTGAACTATAGTTCTGTCGATTATTTTTTGATGGCGTATGAAAGTTCCAAGTTGGCGATAAAAATTGCTATTGCCTTAATTGTCTTTACGTCATGTTTTGTGAAGATCTCAGTCCAAAAAAAACGAGGAGACTAGAAATAAATGAAGAAATAATACTTATTATTCTTTCACTTGATATGTGATGTCAGGTTCCTGCGAAGTCGACAATCATTCTAGAATCGGCTTCTCGATCCTGAGCCGTGGTCTGAAAATGCAGCATCCGAAAATGATCAGTCCCGTCTTAGGATGAAAATTGACATTGTATTATTATTTGCTCGCATAATTTTAGATACTTAATTTTATCTCGATCAGAAAGGAGATGAAGTTTAGAAAATAAATCCTTACGGGACGCCACGGATGAAGGGTTGGGATGAATGACGGAAAATTCTAGAAGATAAGGTAATGTTTATGTATAATAGACTTTACTGGCAATTATAATAATGGAATATCTTAATATATAAATTTATACTGTCCGTATGTACCTACATTGTACATGACTGAACGAATTTTATGACATGTGTGTGTGTAATTATTTTGATTCGAAAATGGTTTAGATTCACAAATTTGATACTTAATGAAGTTTTTACCATACAATCTTTAGAAAAAACATATATTTCTTAAAAACAATAGGTATCCTAAAAAAATATAAAAAAAAAAACAAAAAAAATAAGTAAAATAATAATAATATAAACAAAACCATTTTTCCGTAACCTTGATTTGAATTATTGCAGTTTTTCAAACATTGTGGCGTGTTCCTTAGAACTATAATATATTATGTAAGACCTACGTGGAACAATTTTTACGCATAGCAACCCAATCTAAGTATGATTATGACATCGTTATTAAGATTATAATTGGATCGGTATTCTGATTGAAATGCAGAATAACCGCCCTGTTCTTTTGTATTCTATTTTTTGTCTAATTTACGAATACGAGTATATAACAAATGAACTTATCATTTTATTAATAAAAGAAGAGTCCAGATACACGGTGACTGGTGACTTCTAGTATTTTTAGGAATCCGAACCAATACAAAAAATCAAACAAAATTCCATGTGTGTAACATGAAGCCATATCAGATAATATAATTATTAT
This sequence comes from Mystacides longicornis, assembly GCA_963576905.1. Lineage (NCBI taxonomy): Eukaryota > Metazoa > Arthropoda > Insecta > Trichoptera > Leptoceridae > Mystacides > Mystacides longicornis. The sequence continues at coordinate 12,724,960 of OY756437.1, forward strand.
ATACCTACGTAAATAAATATCTTCCAATCATTTTTATCGTAATCCAATATTCCGTTCGATAATAATAATAATATTATTAGGTATATAAATTAAATATCAGCGTATTTTCTCGAATCTGAAAAAAATAAATTCTCCAATTTCTCAATCCAACAGCGATATTATATTTCTCATACCTTCTATCTACATAATTATTATCTCAGTCTTGTGATATTATTAATATTATTATCCATTCTGAATATTTTCATTACCTACTATATAAATTATTCATTCTCAAGATGAAGGTATATCGCGAAGAAATAAAGCCTCTTTATACATCAACATTATTATTTAGATTTTAAACTTGTATAAACAAAGATTAAGAACGATACCTTCTATCGAAATTTCTCTTTGACAGTTAGGTTAGATTAATTATTGATAATTTTTCTAAAGAGCCGTCGACACATAAACGATACACGTATCCATATCATTTGCTCGAATAACAGTTGTCTGTCGCGTTACAAAATATAAAAAATAATAACGAAGGTAAATAATATTATTTTATATAGAAGACTTACTTGTGATTCAGAGGTCCCGAGTTCGGTTCCCGGTATCAGATTGGAGGGGAACGTCTGAATGGAACTTATTGCCTCAGCAAATGTGTAACTCGGCAGATCAACTGGTGTGTTATTGATGTTTTCGGCGGTAACTTTGTGAAATCCCATTTTTTTTTTTTTTTTTTTTTTTTTTTTTTTTTTTTATTTTAAAGATACAACAGCTTTTACAGAATATCAGAGAAACAAAAAACAATTTGAGATTTACAGCGCCAATAATAGTATCTTAACATATTTTCAAAAACACAGCATCATTATTAATAAAACAAAACATGAGGTATGGGGGAGGGGAACGGGGAAAGGAAGGAAAGGAGAAGGGAACATTGCATGGAACATAGAATGGGTAGCCGTGCCACGATCTAGTACACTGCAGTAGGTAAGGTATACAGACAGACTCACCACAGGGCAATTAATACAACACCTCACAGCGCTCACTTTAGTTACAATATTGTGACAATATTTTTTTGGTTTGGGTTCAAAACCCTACAACTGCAATAGATTTTTTTTAAATTTGTTTATGGATGTATTGAATGGGTCAAGGCTCGGCTTATTTTGGCAGTTCTTGTTATAAGTGGTACAAACTCTATTTATGAAGCTGTTGTGATGATAATTAGTTCTCGACTGTTCCAAGTAGAATAGAACCGAGTTTCGACCCACTCTAGTTGGACAGTGGAAGGGAAGTTCCCCAAGTAAATATGGACTATCGATACTGTTATTTAAGAGTCTGTATAAATAGCAGAGGTCGATCACTGCTCTCCGCTTCTCCAGGGAGTTCATCTTGTGACAGTTTCTGGCTTGGTCGTAGCTTTCAAAGTGAAGTCTTTTGCGGAAGTTAAGTTGTTTGATATATTTGTTTTGAACCCGCTCGATAGCATTTATATGGGTGATGTAACAGGGGTTCCATATTGTCGATCCGAATTCAAGGACGCTTCTTACGATAGAATTAAATAGGATTGTTAATGAGTTAGGGTCTCTAAACTGTTTTGTATTACGGCTAATGAATCCTAGAGATCTAAAAGCCCGAGAGCTCATGTACTCAATGTGCCTCGTGTAACTAAGTTTTTCATCCAGTATCACGCCAAGATCCTTAATCTCACTAGTGGATTTAAGTACTGTTCCGTCAATTTGATAATTGTACATAATATTTTTTTGTTTTCTACTATAACTAATACTACTGCACTTGTCACCATTGATAAAAAGCTGGTTCTGTTGACAGTATAATTGCAAACCGCTTAAATCCTCCTGCAGCTTCTCGCAATCTGAAATATTTCTTATATCTCTATAAATTTTTGCATCATCGGCAAATAAAAGCATATTAGAATGTCTGAGGCATTTATCCATGTCATTAATATAAATCAAGAACAGTAAAGGTCCCAGATGCGATCCTTGCGGAACACCAGAATAAATAGGTTGGTAATCCGACACGTGGCCATGCAAGACCACTGCCTGAAATCTATCGCAGACGTATGACTCAAACCATCTCAAAAGATTTCCTGTTATACCCATCATTTTAACTTTGTTGATCAGTATTTTGTGGTTAATCTTGTCGAAAGCTTTAGCCAGATCGGTGTAAATCGCGTCTACCTGACAATTTTTATGAATCGATTGAGTAATTGAGTGTGTGAATTCCAGCAAGTTCGAATCTACGGACCTTTTAGCGCGAAAACCATGTTGATTTTTAGTTATGTGGGGATTAATTAGAGGATTTATTTGGTCAATTATTATTTTTTCAAAAATTTTGCTTATAATTGGTAGCTTAGAGATTGGCCTGTAGTTGGATACTTCTGCACGATCACCACTCTTATAGATGGGCGATATTAAGGTTTTCTTCCACTGTTTGGGGAAACATCCATCTGATAATGATTTATTGTATATAAGAGATAATGGTACGTGTAGCACTGGTGAACAATTTTTAATGAATATACCGGGTATTGAGTCTGAACCCATTCCCTTTGTGATATCGATAGAATCTAAGTACTTTTTAACCAGTGCGCTGTCTATTTCTACACCATTCAACTGTATTGTATCGCAACTAGACGCAGTGTTACATGCAATATGCTGAACACCACCATCACGAACGTGGACGGACGCGAAAAAGTCATTGAAAGAATTGCAAATACTTTTAGGTTCATTAAATTGTTGACCGTTGTAGCTTACAGCCCCAGGAATATCACCCCCACCCTTCTTTAATTTGATGAAAGAAAATAGACTTTTTGGATTTATCCTTAAGTTACTCTCTATACATGCAATATATCTACTATGACATGAATTTTGCAATTTTTTTTGTCTAGCGCGCAATAGTGAGAAAGTTTGGTAGTCTAACGGGTTATTATATTTTTTCCATTTTTTATGGTATGATGCTTTCTCTTTGATGACATTTATTAGTTTTGACGAAAACCAATGAGGATACGAACGGCCCGGTTTCAGTCTTTTGACTGGAACATTTTTATTAATAATGTTGAGTAGTATATCGTAGAATCTTGCAACGCACTCGTCTGTATTGAGGTTTGCAAACTCGTGGCACCAGTCAATTACCGAAAGGTCATTACGTATTTTAACATAATCGGCTTTGTTATACATAACGACATCTCTAGAGTTGGATTTAATGCATTTAAATGTATTTATGGAGATGTTAACCGTGACAGACAGGGGTTTGTGATGATCATCGGGTGGAACCAATGGCGAGTCGGATGGCTTAACTTCGCACAACTCATTCGACAGTACAAGATCGAGTATTCTATTAGAGATGTTGTGTACGTAACTATATTGTCGCATTCCGGACAGGGACATAAAATCAATAAATCGTACGTTGGCCGATCCAGTTGTGTGCTCACCGACTATGGGTGTCAAGCTGGAATCTAAAGTCCACTTTATGTGTGGAAGGTTGTAATCACCCAAGATGACATAGGTGTCATCAGGGTGTTTAGTGTAAATTTCATCTATCTCATCAAAGTGTGAAGAGAGGCCTGAAGTGTGATCACTACCGGGGGCAATGTATACACAACAGATGTGAATGTTGTCGTGTGAATTTTTGGGTATAGATATCCACAGATCCTCCGCAGAGGATGACCACAATCTTTGTTGTTTAGGATTTAGGTTTGACTTGACCGCAATGAGGACACCTCCACCCATCCCAGAATCGTCATTAAACCTGTCTCTTCTGAAGACAGTATATCTCTGATCAAACATTTCTGATGAGGAAAAGTTACAATTTAGCCATGTTTCCGTAAGACAGATGATATCATAACAATTTTGCATGCAATTTAAGAGTATTTCATTTGTTTTCGTTCGGAGTCCTCTAACATTTTGTAAATATATTTCTACTTTATCTGGGCCTGTAGTTTGTAGAGTCGATGCGCAACAATATAAAAAGTGTCATAGCTAAATCAATGCAATGACCATTTGGAGAGATATCGCTAGTCAGTACAATGAGTTGAAAATAAATGTGGGATAAAACAATATCATTCAATATAAATTTTAATAATAAATTGGTTATAAGAAATTTGAACGAATGGTCTATGAGTTTGGTAACACCACCGCAGCTGCAAGCGAAGCGGTACACTATTGTACTGTGAGCGGTTGTGTGTAAGTAAGTTTGTGCGGTGTAGTGATGCCCGTCCGCGCTAGTGTTAGTATGCAAGTGCATTCCAAACAACACCAATTAACACCAATTAGGGGTCGGGAACTGTAGGTTTGAGATCTTGCTGGGACGAAGTAATCACAGGCTATGCACCTGTATTTCAGCGGGAGTGCAGAAGGTGAGGACCCAAGGAAGGGAGGGACGGTAATACATAGAGAGGGTAAGGAGAGGGGACTTATAATAACAAAATATGACAAATCATAAGAAGTAGTACATGAACTCACAAACACATCTTCTATGTTATGGTTGCCAAATCTTTCTCGCCAGATATGAAGATCTTGTGCGTTCCTTCGTCTTTTCTTAAAAAAATTTTGCCATTTCTTGTCCACGCAAATTTGTATTGCTTCTCTTTTGCAATCTGGCGGGTTTGATAGAACAGCCTTTTATTTTTAAGTGTTAGGTGTTCACTAATGATAATTGCCGTAGATGTTCCCTCAATTCCGATGTCTCTAGTCGAGATTGTCTTTTTTTTGGCTCTTATTGTTGCCAGAAATGCATCCCTTGACATTCTACGGAGAAACTTGACTACTATTGGTACTTATAATAAAAAACTTTTATTATTTTAAATAAAACACTGTTTATTTCACTTAATTCTTTATTGGCAGAGGCCTTTCGGTTATACAACCATCTTCAGTGCCACAAATACTATAACTTATAGTATTTGTGGCACTGAAGATGGTTGTATAACCGAAAGGCCTCTGCCAATAAAGAATTAAGTGAAATAAACAGTGTTTTATTTAAAATAATAAAAGTTTTTTACTATAAGTACAACTGGTGTTTATTTCTGATAAAAGATGCACGATAAAGATGTTTAGCCAGAGGCCTTGAATAGGACGTAGAAGCACGGGTATAAGTCCCGGACAAAATAGTTCGAAGACAGTCAGAAATTTGAGGCAGAAATGCTGCGCGAGTGATAAATAATTATTTTGGAACTATTGATTGAACGCCAATAATTCTGGACATAAGAAGAAAACTGAAGTAAGTAGGTAAATATGAATTTCCTAAAATTTTTACGAAGTAGACATAATATTATGAGGAGAATTAAAATGCCCGAATGACAACATCGTGGACTTTTCCGATTGGTGGTTTATGTCGTCATTTTTTCGCTTGCTCAACTAGCAGCGTCTGCATGAACCGCTGTTCGGGTATTAGAAACTACCGCAATACAATTCGCAAGGGGGGTGATAGATGACAAAAATGCAGCTATTCAACGAAAATGGTCCAACTCAAAATTATTATTTGGAAATATGGATATTAAAAGAACTTACAAAACTATTTTTTATTCTATGTGATTTTGACTTCGTTCGGTGTAAGAAGGAATGACAAAATGGAGACATTTTTAACTTCAGGTATGGAAAAACTCTGTGAATATTATCTATATAAAAAAATTATAAAGCGATAGTTAAAGTTAAAAAGTTCAAAACATAATACAAAAAACTTTCATATCTTAAATTAATTTCAAATTTTATTTTTTTATCAACATCCTTTTGTAATATTTTAAAAAAAAACTAACAGACAACAATTATTTATGATAAAAATATAACAAACATATATATAGTCGTTTGGTTAAAAGGCGCATCAAAGTCAAAATAATAAAATCATTTTAAAATCCCTCAGCCAATTCTTGGCGTCGGTCGTCAGCAAATTCGAATTCTCCATCGAGCCAGGAAACATTTTATGTACTGGACAACCATGCACAATATGCTGTGTCGTCTGTGTGTCGCTCCCACACTCACATCGGGGACTGTCGACGTAACCCCATCTATGGTGTTCGGCCGCACTTTTTCCACAGTCCGTTCTTATACGGTTTAGCACCGTCCACGATCTTCTATCTTATGTTACCTAATTGCATACAAATAAAAATATAAAGGCATTGAAACTAATGCTCTAACAAAAAAAATAAGCGATTTGAACACATTACATTCTTGTTGGAATTTTGCTGAGCTTTGTCTCCTAGATGCCATGGTCGTTCGCAAAGGAAATAAAGGTTTGTCCACGAAGGTCACTATAAAAAACAAGCTATAAAAAAATATCGAAAAACAAAAGAACCAACTGTTATGAGAATATGCAACAACTAATGACTCTAACAATTCATTACTGATGTTCGATTTTTAAATGGAACTAATCACCACCGGCTTACGACCGTCTTCTATTGTTATTTCGAAGGATGGCTTAGTGCGATCACTTTACGTTAACAACGTTCGCCATTAGGTGGTAATGTTTAAGTCTCCGAAACTCCTAATCATGAGAATTCTCAACATGTCGAAAAATTTCAGGAACTGTTATGATGCTATCATTACATTAATTTATTGATGTTCGATTTTCAAATTATATTTTGAGTTATGTCATTTTCTCCTTAACGGGCGCTCTTTTTATAAATTAATTAAATTTATCGGTTTCAATGTTGTAGGTATTCGGCATTTCATCACAGCCAGCGGCAATTCGTCTCGGGTCATTTGGAAACATTTCAGCGTGGAATTAGCAATCAACTCCGATACAATTCCAATGCTTCAGAGACCCAGTGTAACCCTGACACGAATTTTAAGTAATTCTAATAAAAAATATCCACAAGCGGAACTTAAGTACATTCTATCGCCAATTCCCGTGTTGTTTAAACAGCTATATGAATATTTTAGCCGACAATTTGATACTTGCTAAAAAATGGCTTCACAGGCTTAAATTTCTAATATAAATACAATAGAACTACCATAATAATAGAGGACAGCAAAAAAAACGCAAACGTAATGATCCTGTTTTTTAATCCTATTTTTACATTTCGTGTACAGAATGTAATACAAATAAACAAACACCTACTTTTTTAATAATCTTTCGGATTATTTTAATATATTCGAAATATTTCAACAAGTTTGGAAAAGACATTATTTATTAATTGAATATTTGTGATTATGGCAGGGGTGATATGCCAAAAAGAAGAAGCTATTGACATCTACGCGCCAAATAGCGCATCACAACTGTAAAAAAAATATACAGTACAAGTTATTGTTATTACAATCCTAGATAATATAATAATTATTACAATCATAGATGGATTATAATGTTTAAAAGAAAAATCCGCACGAACTGGTAAGTAAAATTACATGGGATAATAAATTATTATATAAATTGTGTTTTCAAAACTAATGTTTTATTATCATTGTTTACAGAATCTTGAGTGTTTACCAATTATGACAAATCAAGGATATTTTGCACTGCAAATTATGAATTTGTGAAATGGAAAAAGGGTAATACCTCTCCTAAAGATTTAAAGGTAATTTTATTTTATACAAGCATGTTATGGAGTGATTTGATTAACATTTGAAGCATTTGATGAACCAATTTTCAATAAAAATCAAATATAAACTTTGCATATTTTCTCATACAATCTCTTGATTCTCAATTTGGTGTTTTTGTTTAAAAATTGAAGATATTGCTGGCCATTGTCATTTGGTTATTCTATTTGGATAAATTAAAGGATTTGATAACATCTTCGAATAATAACACTACAATTTGAATAGGTTAATTTAAGATTGAAACATAGTTTTTAAGGGGGATTTCTGGACACCTCCTCGAGTGTTAACACTACACTTCGTTAGGTTAAAACATATTCATTTAGGAGGTTTTTTGTCAAATATCAAAAGAAGCCCGCAAACTTAATAATAATTACCATTTCTTTGTTTTCATACACAAAATTTAACAAATATTAATTTAAAAAGTGAGAATTCTGTCACTGTATTTTTTATAATTCCATTATTTCATTAAATATTTACCAGTCTTCAAAACCCAACAAAAAATATGTGGTGCTCATGGATTCTGTGTTTATTTTAATTGAATAATATTTTGTTACAGTGCATCGGGATCAATATGAGTCCTTCAACTGTTGCCGATGAAAATGTTGGATGGTCAAAGAGGTCCCGGTCGAAGGCAAATATCTTAGATGCCCAACATGAGAGATTGGACTGGACTAAGAACAGCGGGGGTGTTGAAGTAGTGGTTGCCAACGTTGTGAGACTCGATACGACACAAACAGAAGACAGGCCAGCAGCTCTTCTTTCAACAGGATAGACAATATAATAATTAGATAGACTATTATAAACAGCACACCCTGTACGCTAAATATTTTATTCGTTAAATCTTTTCAATATGTGTAATTGCACATAATTAGCTATAGTATTTCACAATCCTGCATGTTACATTGTAAATATGTTCAAAGAACAAGGCTTTATTTTTATAGATATAATAATATAATATATCACATTGTCCCTGAAAAACTTCCATATAAGATGTACTGAACCAAAATTTGTTGTAACGAAGTCGATCTCAGTAAAGCGAACTTTTTTGTTTAAAAGTTTTAAAATCGATAGGCAATAAAATTTCTTCAGTTTGTCCTTGGCATTGGTGAGTTTGAAAGTGTTTGCCGAACATAATATTTCCTTCCTTCCTTCAAATTTGTTTTTGTTCTCACCTAATTAATAGTAGCAATTATATTTTATTTGACATCAGTAGGTATAATATGGCGACACAAAAAATTAAAAATTAAATTTTATAAGTGAAATTAAGAGTTTTATTTAAAAACCAACCAACCAAATAAAATCAAGCAACGATATGCCTTACCCAATTTAGCATATTCATAGATCCTGGGAGCTTTGTAAACATTGTAATGCTCATGGTTAAACCATACTCTCCAGGATTCTCTATCGTTCATGGGCTCCAAAATCTTACGAAGCATTCTTCTCTCAAATGTGTCCAGCATTTCCATGGATTTCGCAGTCATTGCTCATGCTTCCTATCCATATGTCATAACTGTTCTTATAATAGTTTTGCAGAGAGTGATCTTTGTTTTTCTATGGACACTTCTTGACTGCAGTAGAGTAGAGAAGAATGCTTTGTTTTTTGTTGCTATCCTTCGCTTGATTTCTATATTATGTCCCAATTCCTTTGCTGTTATTTCCAAGGAGTCAAAGACTTCTCTTATGGCTATCAGGAATCTTCCTACTATGTTGAGGTCATAAGCATATCTGACGATTTGGCTACTTTGGAAATAAATATTAGGATTTGTACTGTTGTGGTATGTGAGGGCCAGTCAGTCACCTTGCTTGAGTCCCTGGCCATCTAGGAGCTCATCTGTGAGTTCCGCGCCGATTTTACATTTATGTCCTACACATAGTTGCCCTAATCAAACAAAACTTCACAGGTATAAATTATTGAAGTATCGTGGTCATAATGCACGGTTCCTGGGCAACGCACGGGTACTTAAGCTAGTTGAGAAATAAACAAGAAAATCGCTAATTCTTTTATTTAAAAACTACGATCAGTGGAAAAAATAGCTCAACTATAGAAAATATTACGATCAAGCTGTCATCTAGATAGGTAGTTTAACGCATATCGCTTGATTGCGAGCTGATCTCTATAGATTTTGACCCGCCATATTGGATTTAACGTCAACTGATTGTTGTTTCGAGTATACAAGAACGCTTTTTGTAATAAATACTCTGTATTATCCCCGTCCAAGTATGTGCTCCCTTCATATTTTGGTGCATTGTATTTTAGTTTATCATTTTAGTAATAGAAAATGTAATCAAATGAACCAAATAAATGCATTCTCGTAATCATTCGAGATCTTACAACTACGATGTACCAACTAAATTTATAACAAATATAATGACGTTTTGAAGAAAATAATTCAAAGAATACTTTTCATGTAGGTACAAATATTAAAATTGAAGTGATCAAACATGAATCAGTTCATTTTGGCTGAAACATAAAGTTTTGTATCATTTAATAAGGACTTATTTGATATAAAATAAAAATTAAAAAATAAGGTTAGGTACCTTGCATCAATAATTCGAAATCATTCAAATCTGACATAGCGCATATTGATTGTAAACACTCGCGTTGCCCGGCAACTATTTTGTTTGTTTACAACATTTTGTGTGAAATGCCATCTTTATACATATCAAAAGCGGATCAAATATTTTTTTTTATAATTAAAGTAAAAACTGATCAGCAGTTAGGCCTGCCGCGCACTGGCAACTTGTTTAAAGCAACTATTAAGTTGCTTTGAAGAAGTTCGTAGAAAACAACCGCAACTAAAAAGTTGCCCGTGTGCGGGGCTGCATTCAATATCTTGTGTTTCATTGGAAGCAACTAAATAGTTGCTGTTAACAAGTTGCCAGTGCGCGGCAGCTCTTATACGTAATCTAAGGATTAACATTTTTTTATAAACAAGACGGTAAGTAACCGGTAGCCACCAAGTGATTTATAAAACGGACTAAAAACAGATTAAATTTCAATATGAGCTTTTCAAAAAAAAAAAAAAATTTCAACGCTCTTGTACCTATATCCCTTTTGTTTTTATTATTAGAAATACAATATTCATGGATTTTTTCTTTCGTTTATTTTACGATTTTGAAAAGGGTGACATTACATAAAATGTAAGTATAGGCATGATGATGATTTCGACCTCCGTTTATGTTTCATAAAAAAATAATAAAAGGTCTGATATTTTAAGGATTGTGAATTAAAATTTACAATTATCCCGGTCTTTGACATCAAAAAACCAATTAATTTTGGCTTCTGTTGGCACAGCTCTATATCCCAATTTATTTTTCATTATATTTTGTCAAAATATTAATAATTTATCGTAAAAATCTACTTTATAATTCAAAGTAAAGCAAAACAGAATTAAATTTGTAGAATTTTTTTAACCGTAACAAACATGTTGAAAATGGCGTAGTGGATATTAAAAATTCTTTTCAAAAAGTTACTCAAAAAAATTCACGGTCTCATTGTAGATGTTTACGTGAAAAATTCACATTTTTTGTTGTAACGCAGGAAATATCAATCAAAATGCCAGTTCGTAAATGAAACGTTTATTATTCAAATATCAAAATTGCGCGTTACAAAAGCCTGCCAACAAAGAACGTATTTATTTGTCAATCAAATTTATTTACAACAACAAATCACGTTTTTTTTTTATTTTACACGCATTTATGTATGCATGTTTTTTTTTTACCAAAATATAATATTATATGCGGGTACCCGGCTTGTGATCCGAAATATGTCAAATCTTATATATAAAAATGGAGAGCTATTTTCCGTGGTCATCGTATCACGCCTAAGCGGCTGGACTGATTTTGCTAATTCTTTTTCAGGAGAAGGTTCATATTTTATATGGAAAAATTAGGAAAGTTGAGTGGAAAATTAGAAAATTAAAAAATACTATACGTGCGCAACCTTATTAGTACTTTGTCCACATAATTTTAATTCCAATTTTGAAATTTTGACAGAAACTGTCAATTGTTTGATAGTCGGTGCGATTGACAGAATGCGGATGGAATATACATGGTTTACGTTGGTCAAATGATAATTAATTAATCACCAAACAAATTCGAATTCAATATTCATACTTATATAGGAACACAGGACAACGTCTGTCGGGAAAGCTAGTAAATATATAAAAATTAACACTTTTCTATACAATTATTGTCGCAGTATAGCTGGCGAAATAGGTAGGTGCTTTGCCTAAGGCAATTTTTAACCTTCCATCGATGGTGCTACAATCCATCGTGGTTCTTAGCCTCCTCAAGCAGTCGTCGCCATTTCGTCCTTTCGGCCGCCATGCGATGCCCGTTTCTTATTCCCATTATGCCAATCCCTACTCACGCAATCAAACCATCACAACCTCGGTCTGCCGATATTCCTTCTTCCAGTCGGGCTGTCGAGTTTCTTTAGTGTAAGTACAGTGTTAGTTCATTCTTTTTTCGTCTCCCAGCCACGTTTGCTGATGTTAATGTCGTCATATTATTATAATAACAGTTTATCATTATATCATATCCGATTCGCCATCTTCCGCCTTCATCAATTTTTAACCTATCCCGTCCAATCTGAGACAAGTCAAAGCTAGGTAGGAATCTTTTGATTTGAAGTCAATTCCTATACCACTAGGCTATCAAAATCGAAACGATCGAACGCAATAACCAAAAAATGATATTAGGTATTAAGACTTATTGACGAAATTAAAAATCAGTCTATTTAGGTTGACAGTCTTTTTAACATTTAGGATCAAAATAAAAGAAACCTGATGCTCAAAATTTACAAAAATATTTTTTCATTGTTCTAGTGGCAGTGTTGCCACCTTTATAAAATTATCACTGACCCTGTTACAAACTTTAAAAAAGGTCATTCCAATAATTTGGTATAAAAACAAGTAGGTAATAACTAACGACTCTAACAATTCATTACCGAAGTTCGATTTTTAAATGGAACAAACCACTAGGTCCGGGTTTACGACCGTCTTCTATAGTTATTTCGAAGGATGGCTTAGTGTGATCACTTTACGTCTTATTTTGCTGACAGTTGTAAAATAATAGCAGGCTCTTGAGTTCCTCATAAGTTGAAACAATTATTATCTTGAGATATTATTTTTGAGTTTATTTAAGCTCTAAAAAGCTTTTTTCTAGAATAATACTGCGCATTATCTATAAAACAAACACTAATTAAAATACCCACTTGTTACGCTCAAGTAATTTCTAAAATCAATTCGAAAGCATGTCTAATTTAAACAATGACTTAAGCTCAAAAGGTTTCTTTGAATATTAATTAATTATTGGCGTTGTATTGTTAATAGTATTATTATTTCTCCTCTTATTATATAATTAACTTAATGAAAAAAAAAACCTTCTGAAATTCGACCTTTTGCTTTGTTTCGATCGTAAAAAACGTTTTTAAGGATTTTATGAAAATAAAAAGCTAAGAGCTATTGATATTTTATGGAAAGCTCTTTGTCAAACGAGAATTTAGGCGTAGAAAATTCGAGGAAATAAAGCGAAAAAATAAAAATGTTTGAACCTACCTATTATTATTTTCTTGACTGAATTAATGAGATCAAATGAGCTGGAATCCAATCGAAATGACTGCCATTCACTGGATACTCCGGTTACGCGACTTCCAGAGCCGATGTCCATGGACTGTCAAAGTGTCTCATTGGTTTATAATTATTATTATTTTGTAGGTTCCTACTTGTATTTTATTATAATATTATGAGCTGTTTTGTTCAACAAACTAAGGCTATGCGCATACATTTTCATACTGATTAGGTTTTGAAGGTCTGCTGCAATAGTTCTGCAGTGTGCGGAGAATATTTAATTTGCTGGAAAAAAATCAACGCGATTTGAGTAGATATATCCAAAACAGTTCAAAGTTTTTATGCCACTTCTTCTCCCTGGTCTTATTCTCCCATGAGTTTGGGTTTCGCCTTCCTTCTTTCGTATCATTCCATCTTCTCATATTGATATTTATTTATTTATTTATTTATTTTATTTTGACACTTCTACGCAACTTCATGTTGCTTTTACAGTATATAATAATATTATAAACTATATTATGGTACATAATAATATACACTTTCAACTTCAACTTAACTTATCCTTACATTTTATATTCGTGTGGTTTTAAATCAAAATAGAGATGACCAAAACATACTAATAATACACCTGCAAACTTAAATACATGATATTATAAAACCCATTTTACTTTCATTCTATCTGACATTTCAAAATTCACGCTTACATACCACCACACACACACATCCTCACTCGCTGCATTCACACATACACCATTCGTAATATAGCATGTCACTCAGTGTTGGTGACATCCGAACTACAGCGCCACTACGGCCAGTTTCAACAACACAAACTATACAGGGAGTTCGGTCACTCGATACTTATCAAATAACATTTTCTTAAAACGATTTAGCGGTGTTGCAAAAATATCGATATCGCCTAATCGGTTCCCCTCCCTTAGCATTCTTTGCATAGGTACATTATAAGCATAGTTTGTTGTAGCAAGATCCGTGCTGAAGGTACACCTACCCCTGGTTGTTCTTTTTGGTATGTGTAAATTCACCATTTGTAAAATTTGAGGAGAGTCTATAAAACCGTTTATCAGTTTATATAGGAATACCATATCAGATATGGATCTTCGTACCGAGAGAGTCTGCAGTCCATACATATTTCGAATTTCTGGGTAATTGATTTCGTTTAAGGGAATTCCTAGTCTATAATTAATGAATCTCAGCAACTTGTTCTGTACTCTTTCAATATTGCGCACATGAACATCGTAATAAGGAGACCATAATACCGAATTATACTCCAAGATTGGTCTTACTAAACTAGTGAACAGTAATACAAATGTATCCACACCACGGAATTCTTTGCCTATACGCAATATATATCCTAATGTTTTTAAGGCTTTTCCAACGATCTCCGCGATATGTGGCACAAATGTAACCCCGACATCAAACAATATTCCCAGATCCCTTATTGTCATCTGTGATTCCAGAGGTGTACCATCAATTGTGTATTGGTATATGACAGGCTTTTTAATCTTATAAAAGCGCATTACCTGACATTTATCTATGTTCAGATTAAGATGATTACACCTACACCATTCAAACAATGAATTTATGCTGTTCTGCAGAGCAATGGAATCCTCTGTAGTTCTGATCGACTTATAGATCTTAAGATCATCGGCAAATAACACAAAGTGCACATTCTCCAAACTACCGAGAAGATCGTTTACAAAAACATTGAACAGTATGGGCCCGAGATGTGAACCCTGCGGTACCCCACTCTTTGCTATGAATTCTGATGACACAACGTTGGAAGCCTTCACCATAAGACCCCTTCCCGAGAGATAACTGGCGAGCCACTCAAAGAGAGACCCTTCAACACCCAAAGACCGAAGCCTGGCCAATAATAACCCATGTGGGACACGGTCAAAGGCCTTAGAAAAATCCGTATAGATACAATCCATTTGACACCTACTGGAGAGAGCATTCATGATTTCTGAGTGGAACGACAATAAATTTGTCAAGGTTGATCTATTACGCATGAAACCATGTTGTTCATTCGATATGACATTCAAAACATCAACCTTGATTTTATTTAAAAGTATATTTTCAAATAGTTTAGGTATACACGATTGAATACAAATTGGGCGATAATCCGCGACGTTTGACTTATCTCCTTTTTTGAATATTGGGACTATGTAACTAGTCTTCCACAATGTTGGAAAGACTCCTGCTTGGATAGAGATATTGAATATTTTCAGAAATACTTCACACAAAACTGTCGAACAGTTTTTGACAAACAGAGGGGGCAATTGATCTGGACCCGCTGATTTACTTACATCTAATAAATTCAAGCCCTGTTCTATGTCGTCTTTGGCAAACACTATCCGCGGTATGTGAATTCTGTCAGTTGATGGTAGTACAGGTATTTGTTCCTCTATCAGAGCCTCGTCGTATATGGATTCGAAAAACTCCCTAAACAGTTCCGCCACATCTTTCGGATCATCAGCACATTTATGTTTAAAGTACATAATTTTAGGATAGTCATTTTGGTTATCTTTTAGTGATTTGGTAAGTTTATAAAGATTTATAGTAGATTTTGGCAGTTGTCTTTCTATGTTTTTATAAAATTCGGCTTTAAGAGAATTGCCCAATGCTTGGCACCTTTTTCTAAGACTAGAAAACGCTTCATAATCCTTCACATTATTCGAAATTTTATATTGAAGATGTAGTCTTTTTTTGGCCATTACCATTTCTATCAATTCGCGCGAAAACCATCTTGGGTATTTTTTATTTGCAACACACTTGAGAGGTACGAAATTATGGATTGCTTCTGCCAATATGTTATATAGTTGGGAGATATGTATGGATTTGGCGCGACTTCATTATTGTACCTTAACTTTGTAATAATTCGTTTTAAATCTAATAAATAAAAAAAAAAAAAAAAAAAAAAAAAAAAAAATAATATTGTTTATATCATTGTTTTCATCTACAAATGACCAATCCACGCCGGAAAGATATTGTTCTATCAAGTCGTAATCCCCTAATTTAAAGTCACGCGTAGGGTTTTTAGTCAAAATCTCGTTTTCACAATCAATTTTGAGATCAAGTTCAAGAGGAGGATGATGATCATCAACCGACATAATCGCATCCACGGATTTCACTACATTAAAATTTTCCATATCAGTAAAAACTAAATCCAATACTCTATCATGTTTGTTGCTAATATAATTATGCTGACCCAGTCCAAGAAACGATGCCATATTAATCACCTCGGCGGCACAATCGCCACTCTCAGATCCATTCATCTCAGAACCATTCACACTCCATTTCACATGAGGCAAATTGTAGTCCCCTGCCATCAATATTTTTGCATCAGGATATTTAAATCGAATATTCTCCAGCGTTTCGCAATGTGATCTATAGACATCCACTCCTGAATTTGGCGGAATATATACGCATCCTACAATCAAATGGTTTGTTGGAAAGTTGATTTTAACAAATATTTGTTCCAAATCATTTTTAGGACATTTAACTATACACGACTTGTATTTATTTGTGACACATATCATCACTCCGCCACCCCGAGATTTACCACATTTTTTAAAATTTCTATCTTTTCTGTAAACACAATACCTATCAAACCCAAGTTCTCCATCATTCACACCTCCATTCAGCCAAGTTTCAGTAAAGATGACAATATCATAAGAAATTAAGGATACATTTACATACAGATCTGAAAGTTTCGTATTTAGTCCCCTGACGTTTTGGTAGTACGCTCTTGCACCGATTCTGCTGCAAACTTTTTTGGTTTTTTCGTGATCTTGGGAACTCCATTAAAGAACTTCACTGTGAGATTATCTTCTCCCTCTGCTCGTCGTTCATCCACTTCGTTCCACAAGCTCCTCATTTGTTCTCTTTGTGCGAAGGTTAAATCAGCCTTGACACGTAAGCCATCTTTCAGCAGTCGATTGTTCTGTATTATTAACTTCGCGTCATTTGCATTGCTAAGTGATACTTTAATGGGTCTTGTTTTATTTGCCACCTCTTTACCAAGTCTAAAAACATTTATATTTTCAGTATTGACGGCATCAAATGCAGAAATTATACTAATTACTTCATTGTAGTCATCCTTCAGTTTTTGTTCTTGCTTTTTCGAAATGCTCTCTGGGACATTCATAAGTAGAATATTCTTAGCTCTATCACGCCTTTCTTCCATTTCATTAACTGCATTCAAAATATAGTTTTCCTTTTCCATTTTCTGTTCACCCTGACTCGTAGGTCTATCTTTTAATATCTGGAGTTCACCTTCCATTTTTCCGGTCCGGACACCGAGCTGAGATATAGCTTTGGTTAGCCCCGCCGTCATAGGCAACAGTTTTGTGGTTAAATCCTTGACTGCTTTGACGGATGAACTGTTTGCTTCCATTACAGTGAGTTGAATGACGTTCAGGATACTAGAAGCCTCGGTAATAAGCTGCACAACAGATGGGTCGATTATTTTAGTAGCCATTTTGCATTGAACCATACACCCTGTATTCAGCTGAACGCCACAGTATGTAATTATTATGCGTGTGGTTGTATGTCACAACAATTGATACAATCGCCTTACCCCAATCTGCTGGTGACAATATTTCCGAAGAGATTTTTGAAGAGATTCTATTTGTAAACAGAGAAGATTTCAATTGAATTTTGTCTTCCACAATAATATTAAACTTTCAATTTAAACTTTAGTATTCAAATATGATAAAAATTAGCACTTTCACTATAGTATTTTAATATTCAAATACGGAGCGCAAAACAAATGTCAACTTCGTACCATAGACAAAAATTACATTATATCAACCAACTCTCAGTCCTCAATATTTACGCCTCTTCCTCAGGTTATCATCTACTCCTTCATTTAATCCCTCGATGACGAGGATCGCGACCGCAATGAATTCTCACACTTTAATTGTCCTAGTTGTGTTCCTCGCATAATCTTGTGGCTTTTTACTCACATCCCCGTACCACCATTGACGTTTTCTCATCTGCTCATATTTTTCTCTTGGATTAATCTCAAATCTTTGTATCGAATTCTTCAGACTTCCCCACCATTCAACGGATCAAGGTTTTATCAAAGTAGGAACTTACGATTCCATTTTAAGCTCTGCCGGTCTAGAAAAATTCAAATTGGCGTTCGACTACAAAGGAAGATTTCCTCAATGAAGAGTGCGAAAAAATGAACTGTACATTGGAACGAATAAACAATTATTTAAACCAAACAATGACACTTATACATATTCAAAAAATATAAAAGGTGGAGAGTTAATTTTTTTCCTACTCTACATTATCGAAGATTAGAAAGGAATGTGGAGTGGATGTTAGCGTAGTGACTAGAATGAAAGTGAATAAATTAAGGTGGTTTGGGTATCTAGAGAGAATGAACGAGGAGAGAATGACTTAAAGGATATATTAATCTGAAAGAATGGGTGCACGCAGACGAGGCCGACCTCGAATGACATGGTCCGACCATATCGGTTCAGTTTAGAGGAGGGTCAAGTCAGGAGCAAAAGGAATAGAAGAGCATGTATGCGGAATGTTATGCGTTTGGTAGAAGCGAAAGAGGTTTGTTTTGATAAGAAAGAATGGAAATCCGTACTATCTGCATACCCCCTTCGGGAAACGGCGTGATGAGTAAAATTGTCGAAGAATTCGTTTGTAGTCGATCGCCAAATGTAATTTGTCTAGGCCTACTATTAGCAGATTTTTGTGCTATAACGCACGCTTCTTCGTAGTCTACTAATCGTGTCATAGCTATATCACTTATAAAATTAAGGGTCAGTTTCGATAATATCTTGCAGTCTGCACACTACCACAAAATTATGACTTTGGAGAACAGACGGACTGTTACTGACATGTGCTACTTATTTAAACTTGTTAACGTGTTGGTTGACTCCAGCGATCTTCTCGGGGATATATGTTTTCGATGTCCTGTGAGATCATTACGATCTCAAGCCACATTTGAGATGCCAAGATGCGGAACTAATTATGCACAGAACTCATTCTTAAACCGTTCTACGGGCACTTACAATTCATTTTTTAACAATATAGACCTGAATAACTCTTCTCTTACGGTTTTCAGGCAAAACGTGAGAACACACTTGACGTCAGAGCAATGACTTCTTTATCTTCCTGCTTTATTCCATGTCCCTTATTCCTATCCCACACTCTTTTCCTTCTTCCCATTACTCCCACCTGAGCCTGCATATATTGTTACATTAGTTTTTCTTTTTCCTATTTTATGTTGTTTGTCTTACTTTTAACCCGCTCGCTGTTAATGTCTACGTATATACTTTACTGGTGTTCTTATTGTCCATACTATTTGTGTAATTGTTTGTTATAAAATCACTGTTTGTATATTTGTTTAATAAAATAAATAAATAAAATGTGGCATTCTCGCAAAAAATATGCAAAGATTGCAATTTTTAGTTTTTTTATTGCTTTTTTCAGTTTTCAGTCAATCTGAGACAGAGCGGCTTAATTTGAATAATAATAATATAGTTTTTATTCATAAAAAAAAAACAGAACAATACGGACATTTCAGTGGAAACATACTCAAACAACAATAAAAAAAATAGAAAGATTCAAAAAAGCAATGTCAAAAATACATAGGTAAATAAAAAAAAAATATTGCCTTTTAAAAAATTCCTAAAATAATTCTTGACTTTTATGATGGAGTTAATTTAGGATTGCAGTGTCCGTTAATATTCTAAAATTTCAAGATAGGTACATTATTAAATAGTTGGTCCAACTTGGAATGTTTCCAAAATTTCAATCCTTTGTGAACATTCTCTTCAACCTTTTGGTATACAGGGTGACTGGTAATTCAATACATTCCTTGTAAGGGGTTATATTAGAGAAAATTTGCAACAATTTTGTTCCCATTAACCAGGGGTAAAATACCAGTGGTTTTCGAGTTATTTAACTGTTTAGAGTTTTTTTTCAATTTTCACCTTTTGACATGAAAATCAAAATTGTGAACAAAGTACTTCATTTAGGAAAGTAAAAATAATAGTTAAAGAATAAAAGAATGGTTGAAGTAAAAAATCAAGAAGAAAATTCCAAAATCCTCATAAATATGACGTTTTTAAATCACAAGTCAGTTTTTTTCCAGTTTTAATTTCGATTTTTCTAAGACAGTTACTCCAAAAATTTATAATATACTTGGCGTAAAAACTACAGGAAAAACTTCCCCAATTAATAAGCTTTGCGAAAAGTTAAAAATGTTTACCAATTCACTACAGTTTTGGAAAATAATCAATATTATACGATCAGATGGTGCTATAAAGCCGTAGGCGTTTTCATACAAAAGACTTTACTTCAACATGAATAAAATTCAAAGCTGCGCTTCGTTATGATTATCTATGTACACTAGGTAGTCCAGCATTAGTATGGCGAAGTTGAACTGAATCCGCGCCTTATAATCGTTTAATAAGATTTATTTTCCGAAACTGTGGTAAAATAGAATACATTCAAACGCTTTCTGAAAGCTTATTAATTGGGGAAGTTTTTCTTGTATTTTGTACATCAAGTGTTTTATACTTTTTTGGAGTAAGTCCGTTAGACAAATCGAAATAAAAAATAAAAAAACTACGAATTGTGATTTTAAATGTTGTATTTCCGAGGTTTTTAAGATTTTCTTCTTGATTTTTTACATCACCTTTCCTTTATTCTTCAGCTATTGGAAAAGCATATTATTTTTACTTTCCTAAATGGAGTACTTTGTTCACAATTTTGATTTTCATGTCAAAAGGTGAAAATTGAAAAAAACTCTAAAAAGTTAAATAACTCGAAATCCACTGGTATTTTACCCCTGGTTAATGGGAACAAAATTGTTGCAAATTTTCTCTAGCTCCTCTACCTTCTCTAGCTCTAAACTCCTTACAATTCTCAAAACCATTTAGCTTCTAATGGACATCTCCAAAAATGACCTGAATGATAACAGACATTTTTAAAGCCTTCTCTTGGAGAAGGATATATTAAAATATATTAAAATATTGTTATATTTTAAAATCTCGTTAAGACTCAAAGAGGAGATATTTGTAAATTCATTACGAAGAAAAACCAAATGACGCGCACCGTTAATAATAGGTAATTATTCTTCATTGACGTTTATTGCCATATATATTAACATGCGCTTTTTGAATGTTGGCATGTACCTATTATTATTATTTATTTCGTTTGATATATAAGGGGTAGAAAAATTAAGTGCAGGGTCAAGTTTTCTATTAAGTAGTTTTTTTTCAAGTTTTCTTTGTTGCTATACATGGTTCATTCTCATATTTGCGATAAACAGCCACTTTAGCTAATACCATTTGACCTTTAGTGCGATTTAACAATAATCCGTAAGGCATTCTATTTTTTATCGTTCTTAATGAGTTGAGGTTGTAATCCGAGCATGCATACTCTTGTGTGCTGATCACGCTCAAGTATAATGTGATGAGCGGATTCATGAAACGGATTATGAGTAGTTGGCTGCCACTCAAAGGATTCTGCTAAGTACACTGGAGGCGAGCTCAAGCGGTTAAGGGTTTAAGAGTGTCGGTTGCATTATGATCCATTACTCATCAATATGGAAATTTTTTAAATAGCGTAAAACCCTTAATTAAAAGAATACTAAAATCCACCAGGTACCTACCCGTCATGAAATTTCTCAGAAAATTTTCATTAATGAATTCGCGTACATAAACCTAGTTCTAGTTTTTTGGTCGAGTAGCGAGTAATTTATTAGCATAACTTGTCTTGGTCAGCTATCATTCGACATCCTTAACACATGTCCCAGTTAAAATGGTAAATGTGTATGGCGTTAAGGTTAAGGCAGGGAATACATATTATTATAGTGAATAAATAGTGTCCTATAAGTCGGGCATACATTTTGTTGGGGTGTGACGCGCAGTGGTTAAAGTGAAACTGGTGAAATAATATTGAAAAATTAAAATAGTGGTTACATGTGCAGTTATGATCCGACTATAGCCTGGTGGTCCTAGAGCTCACTTTTTGGTTACTTGGGACCTCAATTTGATAGTGGTGCTCTTGCTCACTGGATTCTCCGATTTCTGCGATATCTCAGGAACAGTTTTTGCACCCCTTAACTCCTTTCTGACCTCACTCTGTAATTTACTTGTACTAGGATCCTACCACTATATGCCCACGCCTCTCTACCAGCCTGTTTTCTAGCCTCATGGAGAACTCCGTCACAAGGAAAGATGTACCCTTAAGTTTTTACGGCCCTTTAGCACCTCTAAGCGAGCCTCCGGATTGGCGAATTCGACAACAATCGGTTTTTCTTTTCCTAGAGTTTCCTTCCCAGCCGATGCGTGTATCTGACCCTGTGCGAAGTGATCCCCACTTCCCTCTTAAGAAACTCCTCTATTACAAAGTTCAACCTCTTGCTGTAAGCCATGAATCAGGAGAGAAGAGCCTCTCTCTTTAGTTTCCAGACGTCCACTTCTGACTTCCATCTCGGTCATTCGGTTTTCCAGAGCTGTTAACTTGGCTTTCGTGATGGCTTGAAAACTTTTGAACTGTTCTTGGAGTTCGATGACTTGTTCACTTTTCTGAAGACATTCCAATATTTCGTAAAAAGTCTTCAAATCCTCATCTATTGACTTCCTTAATTTGAATTGCCACATTGTAAAGAAGAAGAAGAAGACTTCCTTAATTCAATTAACTCGCAATTTGACATAATTAAGTGATTTACGGCAAAGTTTTGTAAATATTAGCTTCCGCGAAAAATATTATCAACGCGCCATTACTGACCATAGACAAAACACCAATTAGATTATGTAAGGAAACAAGCCTATTGCGTAACTCATCTAAACGTGTGAGGACACTGAGTACCTACTCTTACCTACGTAGTCTCCATTCACTATGGAAGAACTTGTGCTTCCCATTAGTTCCCTTTAAAATTCTTCCCCTGGTCTGGACGGTCTCTCTTTCGCTATGTTTCGTCACTTTCCACAGAAGTTCATGCCGGTAATCCTCAAATTCTACAATTCATGTTTGTCCAATGGGAAAATCCCAGAATTCTGGCAGGACCAACTGATAATCCTGATAAAAAAAAAACATGGAAGACTGACTACTTCGGGCTCTTCATACAGATCTATCGCGCTGTCCTCTTGTAATAAATATGAGACAGTAACAAAAATGGATATAGTCATATCCTGGCGCCAAATTAATGACAGCAGTCGCAGTCTTTAAATTTGGTTGCTCTCTTGTTCTCAATAATTTCCAACTTTTTTTCTCTATGTTTCATTAATTATTAAATTTCTACTTGTTTCATACATGAGATTTTTCGACATGTTGAACATGTTGAGAATTCTCATGATTAAGAGTTTCGGAGACAAACATTACCACCTAATGGCGAACGTTGTTAACGTAAAGTGATCACACTAAGCCAGCCTTCGAAATAACAGTAGAAGACGGTCGTAAGCCCGTAGTGGTTTGTTCCATTTAAAAATCGAACATAAGTCATGAATTATTAGAGTCATTAGTTGTTATTTTTTCTTTTAATATTGATTGATGGCTCTCCTGGAACTATTTCGAAGGAAATTACATTCTTAGGAATGACCCTCGATAGCTAGCTGTCCTGGAGACACCACGTAGAACATTGTATCAATATGTGAAAAAAAAACACATATTATCCAATCAGAGCGGTGACTAGGGTTTGGTGGGGATCTCACCCTTCCACTGTGAAGACTCTCTATAGCAGAAAGCTACCGTAGCCACCTAGACTACGGTGGCTTTCTGCTTGACCCCCCTCCGAAATATCTACAGATGAAACTAGATAGGGTTCAGTTCAAATGTTTACGTATAATCCTGGGTGCTATGAAGTCGTCTCCAACAAATGTTACAAGTTGAGTGTAATCAAATTCCTATCGCTAGTCGAAGACAACTGCTGGCGGATAATTTTCTGATCAAAAGACTTGAATTAGCTAATCACCCGCTCCTGCTGTCGCATTCGGCGTTGAGCTCTCTCTCTCTCTCGCAGACTCATTTCAAAGACGTATCAACTTTGCCATTATTGTGTAGAAGCCTGGTACGCCTCTCTGATGGGGTCGTTTCTCAGGTGTCTCCCCGTTTGCCTTTGTAAGATACATAAGATGAGAAATAATATATAATATAAGGAACGGGTTTCCTGCGACGCGCCAATGCCATCTATGAAAAAATCTAAAATAACTAATGATTGTTTATACAGCACCTGTTGACGCTGGTTCTTTGAATTTGTGGACTCTACATAGGTTTTGAGGAATCTCTGGTAGACTGAGAAAGATTGGTGAGTTTAATTGGCGTGCTTCGGCTCTCTCTCCACTTGAATAGAGTGGGATACGCCTTAATATTTTGGTGTGGGATCACAAAGAGGAAGGAAAGTATGAATGGACCCTTGATTCTCCAATTCTCCTCACACTAGTTTGAAGTACCTATACAATTATTGTTTTAGTTAAATTAATTTTATTTTTAATTAGGCACAAGCTCGTGTTTATATGGGTGCGGATTATTTATTTTATTTTATTTAATGAGGTTTGTAACAGAATTGAAATTTATTTATTTATTACTTACTTTTCGTATGGCTTTTCCGGAAATAATCTTGACCCGTAGAGGGTTGCGTCCCGTCCTCTTCTACAGTCTTGGCTCCAGCGCCATCAGCCAGTCCACTGCTTCTGGAGTAGCCTCGTGGATGTTTTGGAGGCTTCCTGTGAACTTTTTGAGCTGGCAGTCTTGCACAATGTGTCTTACTGTCTGCACATATTAAATTGATGATTATGCGGCGAGTTATTCACAGGAACTGAATATTGCTCCAATATTGTTGCCAAGGGTAATAAAAGGATTGGAAGAATAAACAGGTAGGTAGTTATGACTTGACGGAACTTAAGGAAGGTTCAAACCAAGCCACATAAAGGCGCATCCAGCACCTGTTGGTACTTCCCTCTCATTCTCGCATACGTAATTGCCGCTCTTACAGTGGCCCATCCTAATTACTGCACAAGTTCGAGCGTTTTAGAAAATTTTCATACAAAGTCAACAAAATTATCGGGCACATTCAAAATAAATGTGCACACCCAGCATCGGTACTTCATGGGCGAGGTAGAATGTGTGCGGCGATGTGCACATTATGCACATATGAACGGGCCGCCTCTGGTTAGGACCACAGGACAACTTCTGTCGGGAAAGCTAGTACAGAGATAAAAGAGTTACCGTAATATTACCCAGTTGTTCACAATTAATTTCTTATAAAAACGTCTAACAAGACAAGTTGAAATATTATTTTCTAAAATATAACCCAAAAATTATCCAAGCATTTGACAAATGTGACAGAGAAATTTATCTGCGAAATGTGACAGAGAAATTTATCTGCGAAATAATTTCCGTTTTCCGTTAATTGAGTTAAAATTTGACGCAAAACTCACAGTAGATCCTCTTTTTGCGGAAGTTAGCTAGGAATCATAATTACAATTTGATAACACATAGAGGCGCCTAATTGTGTTACAGTCCATTACTCCCCTTAGGTGCCCTGGTACCTACTTTCGACTACCTCTCCCAATATTCTAGGAATATTATTAACTTGAACTTTGTTGCTGGATGAAACGGCAATTTTGTTTAATTGAAAAGTTTCCGGAACAAAAACTATTTTACCTTAGACCTACCATCAAAACAAAGTAAACTAAGAAATACATAACTAAAATGTTCTCATATTGTCTTATTGTGAATATTGGGTTTTATTTCCGATCTAAAAAAAGTTAAACATAGCGATAAACCCCGAGCTCAATTCCTGATTGGATCAATTTAACTCGGTCTCTGAAACGATATTTTCAATATCGCCTTGGAATCTTGTTTGCACCTGTTGTGAATCTCCGTGGTGTTACATGACGCTTATAGCGAAAAGTGACAGAAAGCGTGTAAGAAAACATGTCTTTGCAATAGACTATTTGGAGATAGTTGTGGTCGTTGGTAGACCTGTGATGTCAGTCGACAGCTTTCGTACGCACAGAGTATTGAAGGCTAATTATAGAATAAATCTTTTCTATAACATAATATTTTTCTATCTATCTATCTTAACTCTCTTTAAGATAGGAATCAAAATTGTATCTTATCAAATTATTAAAAACCTAGATATGTACAGGTAAATAAATAATAGACTGAGTGTTCAAAAAGCTTGCCACATTTATTCATGAGTGTATTGATGTGCTCAAAATACTGGGTAATAACAACCGAGGTTTATATAAGCTAACCTTACTGATATAGAATAATGTTTGTAATGAAAACACGATTAATTGAGTTAATAGAGCAGAAATGGAACTAGAGGGTAGTGCATATTGCAGTGTGGAGTAAGAAAAGGTTTATACCTGAAAATGATTAATGACATGATATGTCTGTGACTGTTTCAGGCAGTCAGGAGCAAACAGGTATCACAGTATCTCATTGTTTGTGGGGTGCAAATATAAAATTGGTAGGTATTTCCAAATTACTAGATTATTTTATTTACTTTTTAACAAATCAACACTTCAGAGCCCACGCTCGAAAAATCCTACGAGGGCCCGCGCCAACGGGGAAACCTTCAGACTTTCTCAATCAACATGACCAGTCGCATGCGACTGGTCATGCTGATCGCAAGAGACTGCGGCGCTACCAAAATCGTAATAAAATAGGAAAGGCCCACAGCCCACATCTACAGAAAATTCGCAAATTACACTCTTTTACGAGACAGCAGCCCAAGAATTGTCACCTAATGATTTATATTATTAGACTCAATAAAACTTTTGATTACTTACCTTAGCGACCCTGGGGTTGCCGGCTAGGAATAGCACCTCTGTTCTTTTTGCTGGTTTTTCGAGTACCCTGTAAGAGGCAGGATATCGAAAAATCAGATCGGGACCGTGAGGTTGACCACCTCACGTCCTTAATCCTCAACTGGTCAGAAAAGGCACGATGAGCCTCAGACGCCTTCTAGCGCAATAGAGAGCTCTTGATGCCTCCCTATGCTACTAAGTGGGGCTTAGGCCTCCCGCACTGTGGGTTAGTTTGGGGGGAAGGGGATGCGCGTCGGGCTTGATTTGTGTGGGCTGGCTTTTCGGTTTGATTGCTATGATCGCGCTGGGGGGTCGGTTTCGTGCGGATCTATATAGTAGCTGCGGATTGGTCTCCTCCGGGATTGCTTGCGTTGAGTGCGGGGGACCTTAACGGGAGTATGTATGTACCTTAGCGTTATTAAAATCCTTTCCTCAGCAGACACGCACTCTCTCATTATTATATTTTTATGAATATCTGGAGTTAACAACGGCTTCAAATTAGAAAGACTTTTTTGACATTCTATAAAAATGAAGAAACTTATTATCTCTACAGTTCTCTAGGAGCGACAAATACCCTACAGTAAACAGTTTCTACAGTTTCTTTGGATGTATAGGTGCACCCAAAATCTTCTTTTTTTTCGATTACTCCTTTTAAAAATTAAGAAAAGAACATTATCTTCATCGCTAGAATCACTGGACATTTATGAACGAGCGTGTATTCTCAAGGGTTACAACAAATGAATGATCAATGTAGTCATAGTTTGGGTAGCGTCGTGTGCGGAACCTAGCTTGATAGAGTAGCATACGCGTCGACGACCAATGGTTTGCGTCTCAGTCGCGTAGCTTGTGAGTATCTTCGTGGGTGAATGGTGAATGAACCGTCCGCGGGAAAATCTTTTTTACGACTGTTAAGAACTGTTGAAACTTTACACACCCTTTGCACCCGCTGCCTTGGAGAATCCCCGATGGTTAACGAAATAACACTTAAAAATAATTTAACTATTTCAAATTAAAATGGTATAATCAACAAAATGTGAAGGGTATGGTAAAGCCCAGGGTCCTACATTAAAATGAATTTTAGTAATTTAAAAAAAAACTGGCCTGATCGGGGAAACCCGAGGTGCGGGCTCTCAAGTATAAAATAAATAATGAGTAGGTACCATACGACCATAGATCCACAGCTAAAAATGAGCATTCTTTCTTTATGGTTGATATGGACAGGGACACTAAGCAGGCAACAATGACCAATGGGCGATGACAGATTCACGCTAGAGTATTCCTCGTAGTTGTTTGCTTGGTGACAATATCAAGGATCAAGAAATAATTATTATTAGTGGTCGACCAGTGCTCGAAATTCGACCATAACTGATTTAGATTACCTATACCTAAATTTGAACATTATTAAGATTCCTTTGTCAAAAACTGAGCGTGCGCTATTTCACAATTTTCTTGCAATAATGACATGGATACGTCAAATTTGAAATGTTGATATCTACAAAGTTTTTTCTATGGTTATTTAATACAAAAAATATTAATATACTAGCTTATACCCGTCATGCTTTAAGTTTTTGATTCCGATTGTCAGGCTTGATCGGTAGGTAATTAAACAGGTTCTAGTCTAGCTTCCCATTGCTTAGCAGACCTCTATAACTGACATAAGCACAGAAAAAGAAGAATGACACTTTTACAATTTTTGTTTTACCGACCTCATAATATTATACGAACCTACCGACATAATTTGCAAGTTTTCATAGAGAGAGAGCTCTATGGTTTGAATCTTAGCTACATTCCCTACACCCTCTAATGTGTGATAATTAATTAGGCATTCCACCCATAGAGGGTGATAAAAGCAGCTGTCAAACTTCAAAATGGAGGAATCATTTTGCAATTTTTTTCATTAAATCTTTATTTATTGAGAATAATAAGATTTGAATAACATTTATATGTATTACAAATCAATCTAAAATTATTTTATTACATTTTCATACCGTAATACCAAGATTCCATTCAACATTTACATGAGTAATTTTGTTTCCAAAAGATGGCTTACTGTCTTTTTGAGAAATTTGTATGAAGATCCTAAAAAAATAGAGTTTTTTTAAATAGCTCTAAATATATTAAAGTTAATGCAGCAAATTGTATTTAAGAACCTTCTCAAGCAGTTTGAACGGCTCTGCGCAGATTCATATCTGACTTAGCATTTTTATTTTGAGCGTGATGCTCCCATATACGATAGAAAGCAGACAAACATTTCTGAATTATTATGTAGATTCTCTATTATTTGTAACTCCACAAATAAACAATAGATCTGCGTCAAATAATTTCAAATACATCGAAGTGTGTGTGAGTATCAAATACATAACTAACAAACATTACAGTAGTGTGCGTAATGTTTTTTTTTTATTTAATCTATTTTTATGCCACTCCTTCTCCACGCAAACTATAAGTGTGCCAAATTTCATACTCCTCCGTCCGCGCAATTTTCGTAAAAATGATCACAAAGATTTTCCCTCACGTTTTAATATATAGATTATATTTTTCTATCTCTGGTTCTATATGTTCGTTTGGTATAAACACACCTTTAGATGAATAATATCATGTGTTTAAGTTTAATATTAAACATTATGTAGGTTCATAATTGTGAAGTTTCTCATTCGTAAATCCCATTAAGTAAGATAAAGTAAGAATAATAATGATTTTCTTTCCCACAGCGTCCTCGTCAGCAGTCGCTCGGAGGCGTTCTGAGGCGGGAAGGAAACTGGAAATGTCTGCTGCTGAGCGCTCTCCTTGCTGGATGTCTGGCGGCGGCGGCTTGGTGCCGGCTGGCTCAAGTTCAAAGAGTCTTCATCAACTTTTCTGTGTGAGTATTTTATAACTGTATTTCAGAAAGCAACCCCTATTATTCAAAACCACAAAATAAACACTGTAAAGTAAAAAAATTGTAAATTTTTGGTGGAACATAGCGCATTTTTTGCGCTGAGTTACCATGAGTTCGATGAGTTACCATCTCAGCCCGAAGAAGGAAGCTTGCTTCCGAAAACCAGTTCGCTGTTAATTAATTAATAATATAAGTGGGAAAATCTAAAAATCTTTTATTAAAGTATAATAAAAAGCATTGAATCATAATTTTTACTGTGCACTAGAAGCGGTATTTGGAACAAAATATGTCAACATTTTATGACATATTTTGGTTATTGAGGAAATCGATAGAAAGAAGGGGAAAAATTGACTGCGTCAAAAACTCACCACTGATAGATTTAATTCAAGCTATTATTAAATCAAAGTGGTTAAGTAGAAGCCTAGCCTAGCGGTTTTGATGCCGACTTTCGTACTGGAGGTCGTGGTTTGATCCCAGGTGCCCCGAACATCTTCCTCTTTCACCACACAATGGCATGCAAGCTTTAAGTAGCTAACTGTGAAAGAGTCTTTTTTTTACTTTGAGTGAGCATAGTTTCATGTTTGTACATAAAAAAACATCATTAATACTATACAATAATAATCGAGTGACCTTTTTGCGAAAATAATAAGGAACAGCTATGAATAGAGTATTAAACGTTTCCACGTACGAGTTTGAGACTGTAGAAGACAGGAGTGAAAAAACATGAAAGAGGACTACGTTCAGGAGTTGACGGTTCCACGATTAGAAGAGAAATAATGTTAATTCGAACCATTCTTTTCTCTTTCCACCTTGCTTTTCTATGTACTGTATTATTATGATAGGTGGGATTGCAAAATAATAACAAACCTTAAATAGGTATTTGTAATTTCTTGAGACTTTCTCTAACTTAATAAAAATATCATAGAAAAAAAATGTTTGAAAATGCAAGAATCTGTTAGTTGTAAAGCAAAAACCGCTGCATACTAAACACATGGGTAACTTAAACGGTTCTGTTTATAGACTCATTTTATGGGCAGATACCGCTTCTAGTGCGTTGTACATAATATATAATTCAAGACATAATATTTTTATTTATTTATACGGCACTATGTGCCTTTATCATGGTTTATCATGGTATTCTTGGTCTTTATTTAACTTTTTCACTTCCTGGCACCTTCCTAACTTAAGGCCTGTTAGGGGCTGCTCTTCTCGTCCTCAGGTTGTTGTATTTTTTTTTGATACTCGACCCCATGGGTGACTCGCAGGTAGTGGGCTAGGGGATCCCCCCTAGATTGATTAAAGTAGTCAAATAATGTTACTTTTATTTTAAATCACTTCGTGTTATCATAAAGGTTCCAACCTCTGTAGCCTCTGTAGCGTGGACGGCCTGTCTCAGATTGGACGGGACCGGTTGACAATAAGTTCCGCCTGCCATACTGTACACTTTTGTATGGAAAGGGGAAAATTTATTCATTTATTTATATTCTTTACGTGTATTCTACCCAGAACACTCTTTAAAGATGGTTTCTAAGTTGGATTATGCAATTGTTTTTTGACAATTTAAAAAATCTAATAAAATTTCCAACAATTGCTTGCTCAATTCAAATGACTATTTATTATTATCAATACAACATATATTCGAGGAAAGAATAAAAATAAATTTCGAATATTAAACCTACCACTAGCTAACAACAGATATTTCACATTCTAGAATATTGATTGACGATGTGTTGCTCCCTTAACAAACCATGTACATATAGGGGGTAGGTACCTCGTATCCAAGGCAATGGGGAATTATTGGTCGCTATCTATATTTCACATAATTTTGTATTTATATGCGGTGCGACGATACAGGTATGTCAACATAACACTACATTATTATGTACACATCCAGCTCCCTCTTTTAGCCTAAGGGATGCGAAATACATCCCTTCTTACAGTAGGTTAGTTTAAAAAATAAAAGTATCTATCATTATTGTTTGAGTATTGGATATTTTATCGGCTCTTTTCAAACGGTAAATCGTAGATTTGAAATTTGAAAAAATAATACTAGTTTAAGTTTTATAGAAATTCATACGTTAAACTATGTAGTGCCGAAAAAAGTTTTAATGTTCGTGTTTAAACTAGAGATGAAACGGATATCCGGGAACTATCCGGTATCCGGCCTATCCGGCGGCTTAAATGCTATCCGGCCAAATACCGGATAACTAGCACCTATCCGGCCGGATAGCGGATAGTAAAAAAGTATAATTTTGGATAACAAATACACAAGAAAAATGTCAAAATAACTTAGAAAACATACTGCAATAAGGGTAAATACCTACTTATTTCTTTATATACCTAGAGGTAGCAAGCGGCTTCGCTTGTCTCCGTAAATAAGGAAAGTTTAATGAAATTACGTTTCGTCATATACCTATCATCCTGCTGAAAGATGCAGATAGATTCCGCGATTTTTGGAACAATAACTCTCCGGCAACGTAGTCAGTCCAATTGGTATACACCGCGCTGCCTACGTAAGCGTGATTCATGAGTTGTACCTACGGTAATTCACGCACTGTCCGGGCTCTACTAAAGAATTTTTCAGTATTCAGCGAGTTTTATTAATTTTGAAAAAAAAAACACTGATATTTTAAGGAGAGCGATGTTCTTCCTCCCATCAGGGCCCCGAAGACGAGAAAGGCCCTTTCATACCGAGAGAGTCTTCCTGTGTTCCACTCCTTCGAAAAAGAGCTGAGGAATCTGGACATGGTGTGTCATAAACATTGCGCGAGATTAAGCGTAATGGAGAGGTATTGTTGCCTCTCTGTGCCCCTAAGTACAGCATAAAGGGAGTGTTGATTGGATTTGATATTAAGAGAGCCGTAAACCTAAACAGATTGGGAGCCTCTGCACTATTCTATCCTGGCTACGACCTTGGTTATGAGGGCAAAAGTTAAAAATCTAATAGGAAAAAATATTATAATACCATACTATAATCCAGACTATCTAATGCGTTTGATGGTTTTTTCGACAATGTTCCCAATAACCCCATATGGATGCACCAACCAACCAGAAACATACGCCGGATATCCGGCGGCCAGTTATCCGGTATTCGGCTGCTTAGTTGGCCGAATATCCGGTATCCGGCAAATTTGCTATCCGTTTCATCACTAGTTTAAACCCCTTCGTCAAACTTCTCTGAAATCGTTGCTGGATGTATATTTTAAATATAAAAATAAATCTTTGCTCACTCAAAGTGAACATTGACATTCTTCTTTCACACTACTTATATAGAAAATACTTTTTTTTTACCCATCACGTCATTTCCCGAAGGGGGTTAATATTTGTTTTATAATAAGTATTAATTAATTGCCTAAATAAAATTAAATGTTTTAACATGGATTTTGGGGAGGAGAGATATTGATCCTATGGAGGGGGTGTCTTTTAAAACGTTACTATGAACTACCGGGGCGGGAAGGGTTCGAACAAAGGTATTTATTTGACTTTCCAGTCAAAATAATAGACCCACGCAAGTGGAAGAAGGACCAATTTTATGGGGATGGGCTCAACAATCTCAAAAATGCGTTTCATAATACTTTGTCGACCCGTGAATCCTCCAAGTCTTTTTTTATACCAATTTGGCACTTTTTAGCAAAAGTTTTGAGTACCTATAAATATTTTTTTTTCATTTTAAATTACACTTTTAGGTAGTTTATATGTGCCTCTGTTATCGTACGAAATAACATGTGTTTTTTTTAAATTGAATCTGTGCTCACTCAAAGTGAACACAAATACACTCCTTGACTCTTTCACAGTAAGCTACTGAAAGCTTGTGTCGTGAAAGAGGAAGATGGTCGGCACCTGGGATCGAACCACGACGTCCGCAGTACGAAAGCCGGCGTTGTAACCGCTGGGTCACCAACCACTTCATGTGTTCCTATTTTAAAATCTACAATTGTAATTCTTTTGTTTATTCGGACTATACTCTCATCCCTATTTTATAGTACAGTTCATTGAGATTTTTCTGTACTAAATTGCAACAGTAAGTATAAAGCGGATTACAAATTTATATATAAAGATAATATGAGTTAGTATTTACATCGACATTGTTTCGAAATCTAAGCTTTGAATCATAGAATGTTTTAAACGTTTTAATACCAACGCTTTCGACAAATCCCACAAAGCGTTAAGATGTTGGAGAGAATTATGTTTGTAAAAATGACGTTTCGTTTCAGTAGATAAAGCTTTGTGAACGCTTTACATTTTCATATAATTTATTCTCATTGGATCTAAATATTATAATGTATTCTGTTGTGTATTTCCATAAAACTTAATATTCAGAATCGAAACGGTTCTATTGAAAAAAGCTTTCGTCGTAAAAAAATGTGTGCATTTGCGATTTAAACGAAAAAAAAAGTCACGTTTGTATATAAAAAATAAAATGACAATTACTTTCAAGGTTAGAGGTCTTAAACAAAAACAATGTTATGCATAAAAATTCCTAATTTCGTAGTGTACCTAATACCAATGTTGAAATGAAAAAATAAAAAATGTTTGAATGTATTCGATTAAAATAATAATTGGAGTTATTGTTATCATATTTACAGAAAGAAAAGAATAACAAAATAAAATTAAATCTGTTTTTTTCTTTGAGAATACAGAAATAATTTTGTTTTTTTTTTTTTTCGAAAAATTGCAAGACAAAAAATAATACGCATATGATTTGATACTCCCTCTTCTTTACGTTGAGTATAAATTTTCCAACTGTCGATTTGTTGAAGAGAAATTATTTCTCGAGACAGATCAGCAGTATCAAGCCAAGATAAGTGAGATTTGTATGGCCAGGTCTACATTTTAAACGGGGTTTCATACTTTGACGACAAAAAACACCAACTTAGAGGCTTGGCAGCATATATGTTCCGTATATGGATTTACTCAGGATTCGGAGGAGAACATTTAGCCCGTGCAGGCTGCGTTGTCACAAGCACCTATAATCTCGGCTCCAGCGCTGCAAGCCAAGCCACCGCCTCCGGTTTCCCCTCGTGGATGTCCTGGATGCTCCCCGAGAACCTTCTAGTTTGGCATTTCTCAACCAAATGCCTGACTGTCTGGACATCTCCACACTCACAATCAGGATTATCCCTCTTCCCCCACCTCCAGAGCAAGAAGTTACAGCACCCGTGTTCCGTTCTTACCCTGTTTTGCTGTACCCAAACCTTTCGTGGGAGATCTGCTCCTGGAACCTTAGATGTGGGATCTGTGATAAGATGTTTATTAGTAACATTTGTTGTGGCCCATCTTTCTTTCCATTTTGTTTCCAGGTCGAAGCTTTCTGTCTCTACCGTCCATAAAGGTTTTCGGGATTTCAGTCATTTTGAGGTGGATTGAAGATATCCCCATAAGCTGGTAATTGGGAATTGCTTTGGATTTTTGTCTTTTCCCTGGCCGTGGCATGGGCTCTCCTCAGGTCCGGTGGTGTAATGTTTGACAAAACCGGTAGCCATGGAGTCGGGGTTGACCTGACGGTGCCAGTTATAATTCTCATGGTCTTGTTCAGCTCCACGTCTATCTTACCACAGTGTGCACTCCTTCCCCACACCGGGCAGTAATATTCTGCAGTGCTATATACCAAGGCCATTGCGGATGTTCTTAATGTATTTGCCCCACTCCCCCATGAAGTGCCCGCACGCTTGCCTATAATCTTGTTCCTAGCCTTGATCTTGTTCTTGACTCCCTCCAGATGTTCTCTGTATGACAGGGTTCGGTCAATCTTTACTCCCAGGTACTTCGGGTTCTTCTCATTTGGGATCTTCTCGTTACGCATATACAAGTTCAGTTGCCTTTCAGCCTCTCTGTTGTTTAGGTGCAATGCTAGAGCTGCTGTCTTTCTTGGATTTGGTCGCAAATGCCAACTTTCCAGATATTCCTGAAAGTTTTTCAAATCCGTGTTCAATGTGTCCTCCAAATCCTCGAAAGTCCTTGCCTAAGCCACCAATGCCACGTCATCTGCGTATATAAATTTTCTGGATATGGTATTCGGGATGTCCGCTGTATAAAGGTTAAATAAAAGCGGAGACAGCACTGATCCTTGGGGTAGTCCGTTCTGGATTATTTTTGTCTTACTTGAAATACCATCCAGGTAAACCTTGATTCTCCTGTTTGAGAGTATATTTTCAAGTAATCGGATAGTTTTTGTGCATCGGAGTATTTTAGAGATCTTAAGGATCAATCCCAATCTGAGGGTGTGTCTGTGTGTGTGTGTCCCCCCCTTATAACTTTTGATTCGCTTGATACACAGATCCTAAAATTTCAAAGAAATATTGAAAACATTAAGCCTACAAAACTTGCATACTCAGAATTTTGAAATTTTCTTTCAAAAAAAAAGAAAATGTGTACGTATATAGAAAAACACAATATCTCAAATAAAATTAAATGAAAAAGTTCCAGGGTTTCTCAAACTTATTTTATAAAGAAAAATATTTTTTTTTATGACAAATTTGCGAGTTTCAATGCCTATATTTCAGAATTTTAAAAAAATATCGAAAAACGCCGAAACACATCACAACTAGATAATTAAATTTTCTTTATGTGATCCAACTATCGATGGCCTGAGTCGGTATGTATGTTCATTGTATGAAACGATGTCGTCAATAAATTAAATTTTTACAAAAAATGTTAAGAATAGTTTGAGATGTACTGCTATAATGTATTTATTTTTTATAGACATTTATACACATTTTCAGGGTACCAGCTTTTATAGTTTTCGAGATATATGAAAAAATTAAGTAAAAATTCAAAGGTTGATTACCCCTGACAGAAAGAAAATTTAAAAATTCTGAGTATACAAGTTTTGTAGGCTTAAAGTATTAAATATTTTCTGAAATTTTAGGATCTGTGCATCAAGCGAATCAAAAGATATAAGGGACGGACGGACACACACACACAGACACCCTCTCACACAGACACACACACAGCACACACACACACACATACTAAATGTTCTCTTCCGAATTCTGAGTAAATCCATATATGAAACATATATGCTGCGAAGCCTCTAAGTTGGTGTTTTATGTCGTCAAAGTTTGAAAAACCGTTTAAAATGTAGACCTGGCCATACAAATCTCACGTATCTTGGCTTGATACTGCCGATCTGTCTCGAGAAATAATTTCTCTTCAACAAATCGACAGTTGGAAAAGTAAATACATTATAGCAGTACATCTCAAACTTTTCTTAACAATTTTTGTAAGAATTTAATTTATTGACGACATCGTTTCATACAATAAACATACCGACTCAGGCCATCGACAGTTGGATCTCATGTTTACATGCAACTAGTATTAATTATATAGAACGGTTAGAACAGTAGAATACGGTAGGTCTATCTGGGTTATGATTCGGGTTTTTTTTTTTCATTTAAAGAAGGTCAAGGGACCATATTTATGTCCCTTGTGTCACCGCAACCAAATAAGATCTATTCATCTTATTGTGCGTCGTCTCCAGAGGCTTCTTGCAGAGTGACAGTGCCTTTTTCGGCTCCTGCCCTCTTCAAGAAGTCCTCCGGTTTGCAACTATTGCTTTTGCTCATGTGACCTTATGTTGACCATTAATGAAGAAGTACCCATTATATCCACCACATCAGTTTGGCACTACAAAGGTGCCATCCTCCATGGCCAGAACTAGGGAAATAAAAGTCCGTCCCTATACACTATACAGTTCCCTGCATGAAGGGTTAAAGAAAAAGTCACCCTGAGCTTGCCTGGTAGGTATCAGGGAGCCTCAGTTAGCTACTAACCTACCCGTTAGTCATGCAGCATTCGGCACTGGTCGAATGACACCTAGGATTGGGAAATTTTGGGCAGAAAGGTTTAGGTATTCCTTCCGGAATGACAGGACTAGGTGAGGTCATAGAATGCAGGAGGATAGGATTCAGGTGTAGTAAATGCCCATGTTAGACAGCCATGCAAGGCACCCCTTTGACTAGTTGACCCTAGCATCCACAGGGACCGATTTAAACCACCGTTCCACCATGGACCAACTTAAGAGTGTCTACCCAAAAATTAAATCGATTGAGAAAATACACCTTCTTGATGCTCTATTCAAAATACATACATTCATTCTCCCTTTAAGGACCCCGCACACCGCAAGCCAGCCCGGAGGAGACCAATCCGCAGCAAACCCGACCCGCACGAAACCAACCTCCTAGCTCGATCGAAGAAATCAAACCAATAAGCCGGCCCCGGACAAATCAAGCCCGCCGCGAATCACCCCAAACCAACCAGCAATGCGCCGGGCCTAAGCCCCACTCGGGAGCATAGGGAGGCATCAAGAGCTCTCCATTGCGCTTGAAGGCGCCCGAGGCTCTTTGTGCCTTTTCTGACCAGTTGAGATTTAAGGATGTGAAGTGGTCAACCTCTCAGTCCCGGTCTGATTGTTCGATTTCCTGCCTCTTACAGGATGCTCGAAAAATCAGCAGAAAGAGCAGAGGAGCTATTCTTCGCCGGCAACCCAACGACAAAATACACTCAGATAAAATTGTATAGAAATGTCGATTCTTTTTAATGATTTCACACCACGGCAATCGCCGGCAACCTCACGGCAAAATACACTCAGATAAAATTGTATAGAAATGTCGATTCTTTTTAATGATTTCACACCACGGCAATCGCCGGCAACCTCACGGCAAAATACACTCAGATAAAATTGTATAGAAATGTCGATTCTTTTTAATGATTTCACACCACGGCAATCGCCGGCAACCTCACGGCAAAATACACTCAGATAAAATTGTATAGAAATGTCGATTCTTTTTAATGATTTCACACCACGGCAATCGCCGGCAACCTCACGGCAAAATACACTCAGATAAAATTGTATAGAAATGTCGATTCTTTTTAATGATTTCACACCACGGCAATCGCCGGCAACCTCACGGCAAAATACACTCAGATAAAATTGTGTAGAAATGTCGATGCTTTTTAACGATTTCACAATTCGATGGCATACTTAAGTACTAAGTATTTGTCGTTTTTCAAATTTACAGAGGATTAAACATAATGATATTGTAAAGTATTTTTAGAAATCTTTCTATTGTAAATACGTAGCTCTTGTCTGGAATAAGAATTACATACAAAGAAATCATTTTTTCAGAAAATGCGAAAAGTTAATACGTCCATGATTGAATTTACCTCCAGGGACTCTATCTCTCTTATCTTTATTTTATATTGAATTTGAAATTCATTTCATTTTCTTTTCTTTTTTCCCCTCCGTCTTTTCCCATTAAATAACGTCCCATTTTACGTCCAAATTTCTGTTAATGGACAAATGACGGCCGTTCCTCCATTTCCCGGAATATAGTTTTAGGTAGTGCACGTAGCCTTCGCTGTGAGAGACACCGGATATTAGTTCTACTTCCGTTTGACCCAAACACTCTATTGTATTGGCATTATTCTCGAAATACACAAAATCATTTTCCCGAAGGGTTTTTTTGTATTTTATTTAGTTATCGTTATTTCTATCTGGTTGCCGATGGCGAAGGAATCGTTATATCTCACATAACGCCACGGCTACACTATGGGCCATGCTGGCCAAATTACGGCCACACTACTTGCCCAGCATGGGCCACCAATGAGAAATTGAATACCAATATTTGACATTGGCCATTACTTGTATACTTGTGGATCGAGTTGGCAAATATCGCCAATACTGGTCCAAAGTTGACAGCTTCCATGTTGTTATTTTCACAGCATTATGTACATTATTTTTGAAGTTGAGAAAAAATAAATAGATTAATTCGTTCACAGCGGAGAAAAGTCATACGAATGCATAAAAAGTTTACCATGTTATCAGGATACATGCGAATTCCTAGGGGAGAAAAGCCATATGAATGCAAAGTTTCCAATAAAAAGTTTACCATATCAGGATATTCATTTAATTTTGCATTCATATGCATTACATATTTTTTGTTATTATTTACAATATTCTTTACATTTATTTATTAAGTGAAGTGGTTGGTGACCCAGCGGTTACAGCGCCGGTTTTCGTACTGTTTGGTGCGGACGTCGTGGTTCGATCCCAGTGCCGACCATCTTCCTCTTTCACGACACAAGCTTTAAGTAGCTTACTGTGAAAGAGTCAAGAAGTGTATTTGTGTTCACTTTGAGTGAGCACAGATTCATTTAAAAAAAAAAAATTTTCTTCTTTTATGTTATAGTCCAAACTGTAAAGAGCTAGGTAAATAAATATTGGTAAACAAATTTTACTAAACATCAATTGACATTACTACAATAATATAGAGTCAGTTGCAATATTTTCAATCCTTTCAGGATCTGAATCGTCTCCTAGATCTACCCCATCGCTCAACATCCTGGACATCGCGGGTTCTTCTAACATCGGAGTTCCTAACTCCATCCCGGAGTGTCGTTCCTGCAATGGGGTGAAGAAATTATCTATTGTACGTAGGAGGCTTTTCGTCCTTGTTGTATCTTGACTCTATACCATAATATACCAAGATTTAAGTTTTTTTTTTTTTTTTTAGAAAAATGAATCTGTGCTCACTCAAAGTGAACACAAATACACTCCTTGACTCTTTCACAGTAAGCTACCGAAAGCTTGTGTCGTGAAAGAGGAAGATGGTCGGCACCTGGGATCGAACCACGGCGTCCGCAGTACAGTTATATGTGTAATTATGTCAATAATAATTATTGAACATTATATAATTGGGTCTAAGTTTATTTAAGCTTAGAGTAGGTAGGTACTTGAGTTCAATTAAGTTTGTAGGTATCTGCCAAGTGATGTTTACCCAAAGGTATAAAATATCTACCTCAACTGGGTTTTTAATTAAGCTTGCAAACATAATATATTTATCTTCTCCATATTAATTGAGAATCTTGGTAGATATATTATTAGAGTATACGGTATGGGTACATTTACAGGTTTTACCCATACTTCAGGAACAAACATCGAATACTTAGAAATAAACGTAGGTACAGATAACGTACCTTCTCTAATTTTCAGTGTTTCAAGTGTTTGATTTGAAACTCATCCATTTTAATTAATCTTAAGTAATGTCGATGAATAATAAATATCAAATGAGTTACACGTTCAATAAAGAATATAATAATATGAGATTTTTTACTGTTAAGAAGTACTGTACTGTAGTTACCTATTATTGGGCTTACAACTGAAAAAAAATTGTAGATATTTGTGTTTAAGCCGTGTGCCTTAAGGGGAAAAAAGGGAGAACATACCTCCACATTCCAGACGCCCTTTTTCCTTATTCTTCTTCTTCGTCCTTGATTAGGCCTGTTGCTCCTGCTATATGTTTACCTTTTGGGACTATCTCTCCAGCGTTTAGGTGATGGTCCTGGAGGTCTGCTTCCTAGTAGTACCTATGTTGTCTTTGGCGATTACAGCGGCTCTTGTGTCTTCCATATTTGAAACGTGAT
The DNA here is from genome assembly GCA_963576905.1 of Mystacides longicornis. Taxonomy (NCBI): domain Eukaryota; kingdom Metazoa; phylum Arthropoda; class Insecta; order Trichoptera; family Leptoceridae; genus Mystacides; species Mystacides longicornis. The sequence continues at coordinate 12,766,169 of OY756437.1, forward strand.
CGATCCAAAATCGTCTCCTCTGTCTTCCCCACCTTACAAAATCCTAGACTTCGCAAATTCATCGAATGTCCATGTTTCTAACTCTATTTTTTTTCGGGATATTTCTGAGAATAATCATCTGCTTGTTCTACTGGCAAAACATTTCTCAAACAACCTCTCCTATTCTTTTTTTTACCTGGTTTTTCTGGAGAAGGGATGTATAATCCACCTGAATTTTTGGTCAAATGCACGTATTCTCATAACTTTCCTTTCAGGCGTATGAATTCTTTGTGTAATCTTATTTCCATTCGTTGTTTCTACATGCCGAAAACATCTCAACTCGTTTACTTTCATTCCACATTACTTCCCATTTCCTCAGATTCTTTCCATATACTTTCCTTTTCTGCCTTTCTCATACATCCATCATTGATGGAATTATCATTTGACATGATAAAGATATATTCAAAATATTTTTAAAAACATTACTATGATAAATGCTTCAATACACTAATCAACTTTACAGAGCCGATTTCCCTAAATAATAAAAAAAAAAGCTGCTAACCTAGGGTAGCCCAGAACTCATTTATTTATTTATTTATGTATTTATTACAATTATAAACGGCAATAGCCTTTGAAACAAATACAACAATGTAAAAATACAGAAATGGCATGCAAACATGGCGTGTCAAACATCGTTAAAAAAACAAATCAGTTGATGCAACAACAAAAATATATAAAATCAAATAAGACAAAAAAGGTCACTGTGCCAAATATAGAATCTAGCAAAATTTTACAGAATTCAAGCAGTAAAATAGACAAGTGTAAATAAAAGAATGCAGCTTTTAAATTTGAAAAAGGTAGTACACATAGGAACAATTATTGATTAAATTTTATTAAGACGGTCAAACAGGAACAGATAAAAGCAATAAAAGGTCAATGTGTTAAACATCTATAGAAAAAGATAGTTGAAGCTGAATAATTTGATTAAATTTAATTAAGTAGGTTAAACAGGAACAGATAAAAGCATAGTACCTATATTATAACAGCCTTTTCGTGTAAAACATACGTATCTTTGCATAAAAATTCATAATTTTACGATTAAAATGAATTTATCCTTGGAATTATTATAGAAACTTTAAAATGATATCGACTATTGGAGCTTTTTATTATCTGCTTTAGAACAACATTTTCAGTATTAATCGGTACTTTAAAGGGGACCCACTAAAGTTACGGACCTCAAATTTTACGTGCTTGTGTAGGAGCATAAGACCAACCCGTATACCAAATTTTATGAAAATCGAAGAAATTTTATTTTCTTTTTTAGCCCTTTTTCTAACAACTGAAATTTTCTTTGGATACTTTAAGAGGGTTCCCCCCAACATTTTACTGACTCATCTACATCGAGGGGCTAGCCGTTCTACCAAATTTCAATCAAATCGGATAAGAATTACTTTGAGTTATGGGTACGCACACATTTTTGGCGTACGCGGACATAAAACATTTTTTTTTTTGCATTTTTGGAATCTACACCCTCGAAAACGTCGAGAAAATTAATTTCAGCGAAATCTATTTTTTTTTTGAAATCCGATCACAAGACTCATGTATATTCCATATACTATGAGTAAAATATTCCATATACTATGAGTAAAATATTCCATATACTATGAGTAAAATATTCCAAATACTATGAGTAATAATTATACCAAATAGTCAAATCAAAAAAATCCAGCAATGGAACAAAATATTTTAATTCACGTTGTTCTTTTAACGTTTAAAATGTGGACGTCAACTAACAAGAAATCGAAAATGATTTAAACAAAAATAGAAATGTCTGGAGGACATTTTTTATGTCTCTATACTTTTTTACAACTCAAAGTTGTCAGTATTTTTAATACTGTGACATTCCCTGAAATATTATGACGTATAAAAAATTGACAATGTAGATATACCTTTTATTCGAAACAAACTCCGATAAATGATTTCTTCGCAGACTTAGCAAATCTAAATGTGGAATCCCACTTTATAAAATATATCTAAGTTATTTATAGGTTCCCTTTTAACTTAGGGTAGTAAGAGGGATGTTGTGTTTGTGTACGAAGCGTGTTTGTGTGCGTCAAGGGGTGAAAACATCAAAGCTACCTTTAAAAATAGAATAGGTACAATGTAATTTAGAATTGAGTTGTAGAAAATAATGGCATATAATAATAATACTAGCAGACTCAGCGGACTTCGTTCTTTCAAACACTGTCGGAATATCGGAGACTTTTTAATCAAAACATAATCTTATTTTCAAAAAATAAATATGTAGGGATTTTCAATACATCACTACTTCTATAGTATGACACTTCATTCTGTATGTAGATTTCTCTAACAGGATAAAGAAACATAGATTCACATCTTTTTTATCTCCGAGAAAGCAAGATTGCCCTAACTAAGACAGATTGTGTGGAATCAGTTTTAAGGAATAGGTGTCATAATATATCCGTTTTACCTTCAAACAAAAATCCTTCACATACAAAAGAAACAAATTTGAAAAAGGAACAATCTATTAAATCAAATAACTGTGAATCTCAACCATTCACGCATATAACTTATCATACAGAGAAAGATTGTACCAAGACTGCTTCACAAAAAACATTTCAGTATAACTCCGAAAAATAAGATTACATACTTCTATGGCATCTTTAAGTTGTTCATCTGAACCAAACATGTAACCGTAACTTATAAACATGATACATGCTCGTAGATACCGACACACAGACTTTGTAGCTAGTAATCACTTTTTTTTTTTTTTTTTTTTAAGCCTTCACTCGTTTGCGAGTGTTTTAGGCAGGGTAAGGTAAACAATATTTAAAAGCAAACTCAGTCAGCTAAATTACTCTATCGTTAATTTTCAGGAACTTTAAAATTTCAATATAGTTTTTAATCGAATTTGTCGCGATAATTGATTTGATACATAATGGAAATGTATTGAATTCATTCTTTAGATATATTAAAAACTCCACTCGATTCATTGAAGGACAGCTAAAAAATATATGGTCGAGAGTCTCGTCGTCCTGCCCACAGCTACACACCGGGGAAGGCAGGACTCCGATTTTCGCCAAGTGCGACGCTGTTATGCAGTGTCCGATACGCAATCGTGACACCAATGATATGCATAGTTTTGATAGTTTTACCGTCTCAAACCACGGCACATGAGGGATATTGGACTGAACCGATTTATAAAAAGAGCCAGTTTCCGAATTTTGCCAATGAAGAAACCATTCTTGTTTTAGTTGGGGCTTTAAATCAATTATCAAATCACTGACAACAGGCAAGGGTATGTGAGTGTGAACCCCACACGAGCAACCGCTTCTGGCAAGCTGATCTGCCCGCTCGTTTCCAGAAATGCCAATGTGGGAAGGTATCCAACATAACTGAACTCTTAAATTTTGCTGGGAAGCTTTAAGGAGGAGGCTTCTGATTTCACACATCATATTGTCCCCGGGGCCAGAAGGTATCGTTTCAAGAGCTTTAAGAACACTCTGTGAATCAGAAAAAATAACCGAGTTTGGGATTTCTCGGCTGAGTATTTCTCTTAGGGCTTCTATAATTGCAATACTTTCTGCAGTGAAAACGGTGGAGAAACTATTAAGTTGGTATTTCATTTCAACTCCAAGGGACGGAATCACCAGTGCAGATCCACACCCGTTGGAATCTTTAGACCCATCTGTGTAAATGTAAACACAGTCAGGCCAAGTTTCATTAGCTTTGACAAGAAAATTTTGATTGTTGGCGTTACTATTACAATTTGAGAGAGATTTATGGAGACCAAAATTCAATTCGATTTGTGGAGAAAAAACCAATGCCTCAAACGGAGCCAAGAACATTGGTAAATTCATTTTCGGAATGATGGTGTAATGTTGCCGAATAATCTGCAAACATTCCACAAGCAAAGGGACACGTCTGCGATAAGTAGCATTTTTAAGTAAATCATTGAACTTTTCCGCTGTTGTGGTGAGAGGGTGTGAGAAAATATCCAGTCTTTTTAAAAGGAATCTGAAACAGAGGAGTTTTCTTCGTAAATGCAGTGGCATTTGCCCTGTTTCCACTTGAAGAGATCCTACCGGGGAAGACCTCATGGCCCCAAGTACCATACGTAAGCATTGTGACTGTACTCGTTCAAGTTTCAATTGTAGATATTTGGGCAATGGTTCAAGTAGGAAACTTCCATAATCTAGGTGGGATCTAACTAATGCCAAGTACATTATTTTGAGTGTCACCGGGTGTGCACCCCACCAGACTCTTGACACTGAACGCATAATGTTGATGCTTTTTTGACATTTAGCGATTGTATATTCAATATGTGAATTCCATGAAAGCTTCCTGTGAATTACCATACCCAAGAACTTGACGGAATCCTTGGTCGGGATTCTCACTTCGTTACTCTCTATGTTTACCGAAGGAATTTTATGTTTATTTGAGAATACCAAAACCTGGCTTTTTGCGGGTGAAAGTTCGAGACTGTTAGTCTTCAACCAATTATTAATATTCCCGAGTGCAGTTTCGACCACCGTGGCTGCTTTATTAATATTACTGTTCGAATTATATACCACAAAGTCGTCTGCATACTGAAGTATCTTACAGGTATCAGGGACAGATATGTGCAGGTCAATTGTGTAAAGATTAAAAAGGAGGGGACTTAAAACAGATCCCTGGGGTAAGCCCCTAAAGACTGTTCTTTGAATTGTCCCACCTGGGGTTTCTATTATGATTTCTCGCTGAGCAAGGATACGTAGTATGAGTTTAGACAATTTATCTGGAATTTTCACACCTTTTAGTTTTCTTTCCAGTATTGGCAAACTAACATTGTCGTAAGCTCCATTTATATCTATAAAACAGGCCACTGTACTTGCCTGTTCGAGTCTTGCCATTTGAACGTCCGAAACCAATATATTTATATTATCTATGCATGAACGACCCTTTCTAAATCCAAACTGTGTCTGAGGGATTAAATTTTTATTTTCTGTAAACCATTCAATGCGAAACTTTATCATATGCTCCAAGATTTTGAGCATACAAGATGACATAGCAATTGGGCGATATGATGACCCCATGGAAGGGTCTTTTCCTGATTTAAGGATAGGAATGACTACCTGCTTTTTCCATGCCTTGGGAATCTTATTTGTATTCAAAATTCTATTATACAGATAAAGCAATCTTAATTGAAATGATTGTGGACAATTTTTTAACATTGAATATGATACTGAGTCCATACCAGGAGATGAATCCTGTGTACGTCCCATAGCAGCTGTCAGCTCATCCAGACTAAAATCCTTACACAACCACAAATTGTGATCTGATCTGCACTCAGTGTTCACAAACATTTCATCCTCGCAAGGAGCGTAAGGAGGAGCGAGTTTGTCAGCGAAATCCTCGATCCACTTATCGTAATTCTGAGGCGAGGGCTGAGATGCAGTTCCTCCCTTGAATTGTCTTATAGTTTTCCAGATTTGGCTGGTTGGTGTGTCAGGGGATAAAGAGCTGCAAAAACTTCTCCATCCCTGTCGTTTTTTCCGTTGAAACGTTCTTTTGGCTAAGGCCTGGCATCTTTTAGCTTCAATAAAGTTCTCCTCCGAGGTATCATTTCTATAATTTCGAAGTGCCTGTCGTCTACCGTTAACAACTTCATTGCATTGAGTATCCCACCAGGGGGGAGGAATTTTACGTTTTCTTTGGTTTCGCATTTTGGGGATAGAAATTTCCGCCGCGTGAATAATACACTTCGTGATACCACCCTCCAATTCATCAATATCATCGAAATCCTTATCACAAACATTTTGAAATGCTGTCTTATATGAATCCCAGTTTGCCGCTTTTGTATTGTATTTTTTCCGGGGTGTTTTCAAATTATTTGATGGATGTGTAATACCAGATGAAAGAACTATAGGGAAGTGGTCACTAGAGTGAGGGTCTGTTATTATCGACCAATTTAAGCGACCCGCCAAATCAGGCGTACAAATTGTAATGTCTACTGCGTTGCTTTTTTGTGAGGGAGGAGCCAATCTCGTTGGGGATCCGTCATTCAAGATGCACAGATTGTGCTCATCCATGAATTCCAGTATAGCTTTTCCACAAGTATCAGTGGAACTGCAGCCCCAGGTCACAGAATGTGCATTGAAATCAGACAGTAATATAAATGACCTACATAATCTATTAATGATATTTGTAAAGAGACCCTTGTCAAATGTTGTCCTAGGTGCGAAGTAAATAGATGCATATGATATATTGCCAATAGTGATAGCAACAATTTGAAAACTGGGATGGCTGGGAAGGGTGACAATATCAAAAGGAATATCTTTCCTTACAAGAAGAGCAGCCCCACCCCTGCCATCTGCCCGATCGTCACGTACTACTACGTAACCCGGAATGCAGAAATCAGTGCCAGGAGGAAGCCAAGATTCAGAAATTGCTGAAACGGATATGTCAAATTCTTGTAATAGGGAAATAACTTCATTTTTGTTGGACACAATACTTCTACAGTTCCACTGCAGAATGGAAATCTTATTGTGATTGAAAGTTTGTGGGTTCATTGTTGGATAGGAAAGATTGAAGTGAAGAAATCAAATTAGCAGCGTTGTACGGTGAAGAAGTTTGTGAGGATAGTAATTCAATGAGCATCATTATCATGGAATTCATGAATTTAGCATTGTCATTATACAGGTTATTTCTCAATTTATTATGGCTCAAATCATCATTTTTTGAGGTGGGTCGGTCTGATTGCAGCGCGAACCCATTCGGAGCTGATGACCATTCTGCACCGTTTGGGAACAGAAGGTGAGAATCATACTCCGTTTGGTCGTAACCTGGGGTGCGAGTTGCCTTAGGTGTTTTATACCTAAATGTTGTTTTACGGGAGGATGTTATGTTGTTATTTTTCACGGGAGAAGAAGAAGAAGAATCTTTTTTTAGTACATCTGCATAAGATATGACATTTGAATGGAGCTTGGAAGCTTGGTAGTATGATATGTTATCTTGCGCCATTGAATTTTTAATTCTTTTTTGTCGTAAAAGTTCCGGACAAGAAAGGCTCGTGGCTCTATGTTCCCCACCGCAGTTATTACACTTCTCTTCCTCAGATGTGCATTGAATCAGTTCGTGGTCTTTTCCACATTTCGTACATTTAGGGGCTGAACGACATGCCGTTTTGGTGTGTCCAAACTTCGTACATTTGAAGCACTGTACAGTTGGGTAAAAATAAGTCTCAACAGCAAAGGAGTTATAAAACAAATATACATTTTTAGGAAGCGACTGACCCTCAAATGTTAGCACCATGGTTTGAGACGGTTTCCAAACTGGTGGAACCACCGACTTATCTTTATAGCTCAAGCGTCTTATTTTTATTATTTTCCCCGTGTTTGGGTTGGACTGATTTAAACATGAGATAATTTCCTCATCGGGAATTTCGACGGAAATACCTCTCACGAGACCCATTCTACTAACGTTAAATGTCGGGATGTACGCCTTGTATTGAGAATTTGATTTTATGAAAATATTTTTAATGAACGAGTTTGCTGCTTCATAATGGTTGAACTCCAATGCAAGTTTGTATCGGCCTTCCGATTTCAAAGAACCGTTTATTACATTCTTTATATTATTTCTAACGATGAACCTTCCCAGCTCCATGGGGTGTACAGGTTTGCTATGAGAACTCTGTACGAACACTAAAAAGGGACCGGTAGATGTTTTCGAATAAAAATTTGTAGGAATTGGAGGGCCTGTGGGTTTATTCACATCCGGTGTTTTGGGAGTCTGAACATTTGAAGACGAAGTATCTGAGAGAATTTGACTTGCCGACAAATCTGTAGACATGCCGTCATCTCCTACTCTTCTTCGCTTCATATCTTTAACAGGGGTAGGGGGAAATATAGGGGGGTCTGGTGGATCGGGGGGTAGACGAATTTCTAGGGGGGAAGGATCCATATTTGAGAAATCACACTATCTACAATTAAATGTGCTTTTTCAGCGTACAAAATAAATTGTTATAGAAAATAAAGTGATAAAAACTCACTTTTACGTGTCTACAAAAAATGCAAAAAACAAAAAAAAAACAAAAAAAGAAGAAATACTTATTTATATGGGTTGCGGCGTCGTGTATTTATTACCACACGGGCCGCAAAATAATAATACGGCAACAATAAAAATAATAAAGAAAAAAAATATTTCTGCTTACCAGCGAATGAAAACAAATTTAAGTATAATATATTTACAAATTAACTTACCCAATTTGATGAGAAAAAAAAAGAAAAAAAAAGAGTGAAAAAAGAAAACATAAACTTTCACCTGCGAAGTGTACAAAATTAAATAATAATTATTTATATAAATGATACTGTGGTAATCATCGATTCAAAAAAACTCAACAAAACACACGTCCGTACAGCAGCGTTCCCCGCACATCCTCCCTAGTAATCACTTAATCCAAAAAATACAGCGAATATAAAATCTACCGCCGACTTCAGATTTTATCGATTAGGAAAAGATTTCGATTCAGTAGAAGAACGAAGGGAGGCATATGGTTGATACTGAACGAGTGGAAACTGACGATGAATACGACACAAAAAAAAATGTTATAAAAATTAGTCCAGCTGTTTTAAAAAAGATCTGTCTCATACATACGGTCAGGAGAATAATACAATAATTTTAAAAAAGAAAAACTTTGTATGTTCTACTTTTTATTTTGAATATATAAGGTTAAAACGTTTTCGGACTACCGTCCATCATCAGTAACCTAAACTATACTAAACTAAAAACTAAGAGGATAGGTTGCTTTCTATGTTTCGAGGAGGAGGGGGATTGGGCGGGGGTGCTATTAACAGTTTAACTAGTGGGGATGTTACGGGCGGGATTTGAATATTCAGGAGGTTATTATTATTGTTATTATGTATGTGCATTGTCTCTAAAATATCTAAATGTTTATAAATAAAAATAACTTTGCAGTATTACATACTGCAAAGTTATTTTTATTTATAAACATTTATAATGTCTAAGTATTACAAAGTTGAAAATAATGTGTTTGAAGAATTAAAATATCTAATTTTCTACCTTTATCACTTATATTTAAAATCTTAAAACTACTTAAATCAAATCGGTGTCCGTGATCTCTTGCGTGGTCTGCCATGTCCGAATTCATTGAAAAGTTTTTTATTGCTTTTAAGTGTTCATCCGCTCTTACTTTAATCTTTCTTCCAGATTGTCCAATGTAGAAGGCATCACAGTCATGTAATGACTCGAACTCTTTTCCTATGGAAGATCTGATCTTCTAATATTTCTTATCCGTACTCTGTTCATGTTCAAGAGCAATGCCAACTATTCAGCACATTGTTCTTGTTTTTGCGATACGGCGCAGATTCTTTTTCATATAATTGACTCTAGCTTCAATGGCGTAGATATTTTTGGCTTTGAGCTAGTGTCAGGTTTTTTTATCATTATTCAATTAAGCGTTTCGACAAAACATGATGTATTTTTTGTGTTCTCACTTGAGTTTATAAAAGGCAATCAACACTTCCTAGATAATATGATACAATATGATACGGCTCTTTTTAAAAACATGTTTTTTTAATTAGTTCTAAGAATCACGGTAACAATGAAAAAGTTATACGATAAAAATATGATTCAAAGGAAAATAATTTACCGTCACAAAATTCAAAGAATCAGAATGTAATTTTATTTTTTTAATCGTCTGATGCTTTGCGAAGTTTATTATTTTCTGAAAGATACCGTCAAAGATTCGTACAATATTATGCATATTATTAATTTTGAAGAATTGTATAATGTACCATGTACTGCTAACTAGTTCCAGTCGATTGGGGTAACATGTACCTATACATACAATATCCATGCTTCTTCCAGCCACTTGCCGTTTCTCAACCAGATTCTGTTGTTACTTTTATACTTTTAGTAGGTATATCATATTCATACTCTTTTAAAGATACACTATGGTTCTTACAGAATCAAGAATATGGAAAAGTTTTTTTTTTTTTTTTTATTGAACTTTATGAATTCTAAATCACTCATTAATGAGTAGAGAGCTTATAATAAAAAAAAACTTTATGCATTTTCTGATTTTTCGAGCATCCTGTAAGAGGCAGGAAATCGAAAAATCAGATCGGGACCGTGAGGTTGACCACTTCACGTCCTTAAATCTCAACTGGTCAGAAAAGGCACAATGAGCCTCGGACGCCTTCAAGCGCAATGGAGAGTTCTTGATGCCTCCCTATGCTCCCGAGTGGGGCTTAGGCCCCCGCATTGCTGGTTGATTTGGGGGTAATTCGCGGCGGCCTTGATTTGTCCGGGGCCGGCTTTTTGGTTTGATTGCTTCGACGAGCTAGGAGGTCGGTTTCGTGCGGGTCGGGTTTGCTGCGGATTGGTCTCCACCGGGCTGGCTTGCGGTGTGCGAGGTGCCTTAAAGGGAGAATGTATGTATGTATTTTCTTATTTCTGTTTATATTGTCATTTGTTTTAAAATAAATTCTGTTCTAGCTTTAAAGTTTCAATTATATAAAAACGTAGGTATGACTCTCTAATACTAGTGCCAATGAGAACAAAGGTAAGTACCCGTACATGATCAATATTGACACGGGATTTATAAAAAGGGATTATATGTAGCTCTGCTTGTAAATGAATTCCCACAGTCATCTAAATTTGCAAGACTCAAAAAGAGGTGAATGAGATTTTTTCAGTATTAGCCTTATGCGCAATTTACCCCCATTGACCATTATCATTGTTAATTTTAAAACCGTTTTATAAAAGGTACAGATTTTTTTATATCTTTTATTCAAAGTTAACTTCACTGGAAGTAAATAAAAATGGAAAACTTTTTATTAAGAAAGTTTTGCGAAATATTTCGGTATATTATTTAATAATTCATTTCGGGACAGATTGAAATTATAATAGATGGCGAAAATGTCCCCTGAATTCGAAATTTGTTTTATGAATTCAGATACGCAAAAATGGCTAGAGTTAGAAAATGTTGTATAAATTTAATTTCCAATTCAACTATACCAATAACTCCATAATATTCTATAATATACTAACATAAATTTGACTAGTCTAACCCTGACCTTGTTCGTGTGAAATGGCCTTGTTTAAATGCTCTCATTGCAATACTTTTTATTATATATGTACCTAACTATGTAGCTTTCCCGACAGACGTTCTCCTGTGGTCCTAACCAGAGGCGGCCCGTTCATAATATCTGCATAATGTGCACTGCGCCTCCAGAAACAAAAATAAACAACATTAAATTAATATGTATTTCTAAAACGTCCATATTTCATTCGTATTATAAGCTCAGGCAGGAACAACGCGAGAATATAATAATATGCGCACAATTTTGTTGACTTTGTATGAAAATGATCTAAAACGTCCGAAACGGTGCACGTGCAGTAGACAATAATTTTGTTCTCAGATTTTTTCATAGATGGCGTCGTAGGACATCCATTCCATTCAAACTTTCATATTATATTTTATATTATATCTTATCCATTTTTCAACTTTTTATCAGTTATTCTGTTATCCGGAGCGGAGAAAAATTTAAAAAAATCAAACATCGAAAGAATCTGTTGAGCTGATCTCGAGTTATAAGTGTTCGCACTAGCCCGACTTTCATTTATATTATAGATGTACTTTTTCACACTCTGACATGCTACTAAAGGGACCCTTTACATCCTTTTAGTACTGCACAATAATATTAATTAATTTGACCATATTCTCCACTGTACCATAATTTCCAAAAATTTTGATTGATATGCATTTTTTTTTGATTTTGTTAGGTTTTCTTGTATACTGTGTGTTCATAACTTCCTATAGTTTTATATGATTGTTATTCATAATGCCAAAGCCAAAAAATGAATAAAATATGAATTGACTACATATTTATTTCTAACCGAATTATGTGGTACCTACCTACTTGGCATTATTTGGTAATCACAGCTTAGCAATTGAGTGCAAATATAAATAAATAAATACTTTATTGGATAAATAAAAACATTACCCAATTGGCGGGCTTGGTAATTTATTTCAACCAACCAATGTCTTATACGTTAAAATTTCAGATCAAATCAAAAAAATGAATGACTAACGTGTTTCATTTCGTAGAATAGTGTTGTAAGTATGCCTATGGTGACTTTCACCAACGGTTCCTAAATTTTAGGTAGCTCGCTTAGCGTAGTATAGCGTTTTATATGGTGTGGAGAACGCTACGAGATACCTACCTAAAAGTTACGAATCGTTGGTGAAAGTCACCACTATTGTATTTGTTTTTATTTAGGGAAAATAAAATAAAATATTTTGCAGATAAATTGTGAATGGTAGGAAAAAAAAGGTTTTTTTTTTTTTCGGTAAAATCGAACCACTAAGCCCCACAATACTTATAGTAATTACGATGTATAAAAAATAGCAAAAATCTTACCATCTCTTTTTTTATTTCAAATGTCTTTTTAGGGTTTTTCTTTCAAAAAAAGTCACATGCGTAAGCTAAAGGAATCTCTGAATTCTATCAACTTGTACGAACGTATAATGTTTCTTTGTATGAACCATGCGTTTAAAACCATCGATATACTGTAACTATAAATACTAAAATTCTTTTTAATAACGATAAATATTATGTCAAACTTCAGTCATATATATGCATTGGATTGGATGCAACGGGCCATAGATCGATAGTTAGTAAGTAACTCAACTGAGTAAGTAACTCAGTTGAGTTACTTACTAACTTACTTATTCTAAAATAAAACATCGATCTTATGCTATGCAAATACTACTTAAGTTCTATTTATTTAACTCTGTATGTAAATATAATATTAACCGATGAATAAGTAGTAATCCTCATAATTGGAAAGCAAGTTCTTAGACCGTGAAATTCTAGACATTGTTCATATTACATAATATGACAAACTTTCAGGAAATATTTTTCATACTTTTAGTACTTATTCGTCTCTAAGTTGATATTTGCTATGAGAGCCGTCCCTTTAAATAATATAATAATAATAATAATAATTAGGACAATTTATCACGCGCCGTTTCGTGATAATAAATTATCACATCAAGGGCGCTTTGAAAAATTATTAGGGTCTGTAACCTAAGTAGTATAAAGATCACTATAAATAGGTATATACATAAATAGATTATCTTAACAATATCAAATGGGAACTTTTTAAAAATATCCTGGGTACGATTTTGAAAATAAATGCCTTTTTAATAACTTCTTAAAAACTTCCGGGTTCTCAGCCTCTCAGATGTTGGCAGGAAGGTTATTCCACGACTTAGGACCTGAAACTGCGAACGCTCTGCTCAAACAATTTGGCTTATTTGAGAGATTTTGTTCGTCAAGTTTATAATCTGCTCTAGAAGTTAACCTTCAGGATTTCTGTCTTTTGTTAAAATTTTGTAGAGTGCATAATAATTCTGAAATGTATTCAGGAGCCATGTTGTGAAGAGCTTTGAATATTGTGAGACATATTTTGAACTCTATACGCTCTGAACACTTAAGCCAGTGAAGAGTGTATAACGAAGATGAAATATGAGAGAACCGATCCATTTGAAATATTATGCGAGCTGCAGCGTTTAAAATTGATTGTAGTCAAAGAATGATAAAGTATTACGTGTGGTCAGCGCTTCTTTACGGAGCTGAAAAGGGGGACGCTCAAGGTAAACGCGATGAACAAAACAAAAGCATTTTGAATTGAATCCATCGTAGAATTATGCAAATTCCTTGGACGGATATGATCAGAGGAAATTTTGATAGAGGATTCATAACTAATTGTTGACAAACATTTTGATCCGTATGATTGCGGGTGGAACGTATCATGGCTTCGCAACTTGAGCGTACTTGTCCAAGTGATAGCCAAGCCAACGTCGAAAGATAAAAATAAAACAAGATACCTTTGCAATGGACTAGAAGATCCATTATTTCAAAATTAAACGGAGCTTGATTTTAGTTCAACTACTCACCTTTGTCCCACATACCTAATAATTTTCAATATATTTTCCAGAGCACGTCCGTGTTAGGGTCTCGCATCCCTGGCTTTCCCTCTTCCCTTCTTGTGCCCAGAAAACATTTATTTTTTTCCCCTCGAGTTAAACGATAATGTATCCCTGTTATGGAGGAATGTAATCCCTTTATGGACATTCTATCAGGCACTAGATCAATTTATTACCCATCAAAGGGTCCCCGAGGATTGTCTTAAAACTTTTTCAGTGTTTAAACAAACTATAATAATATCACGCACGTATTCAAATAGTGAAGAAATATTCCTTATTTTATTATTAAATTTATGGTTTCTCTTTTATTGTAACATATAGTTTGCACTCTTTTATGGTTGCCATCAAGGAAGTACCTACACTCAATTTGTGCCTTCATAATGACTATTATTCTGAAATGAAAAACAGGCGATTGAGTTGCGTCGTATCCAATTTTTATTGAGACTTTTGACATTTCTGTATTCTGAAAATGTTTTATCCCGTACATTATTTGCGTAACTACTGGCAACCGATTAAGTTCTAAGCAAGAGCTTCTTGCGTTGAGTTGGAACGTGAATTTGAGAATACCAGTCAATGTCTACAAAATGATTAGGGGGGGGGGGGGGATATCATAATATTTACATATCGAAGTGCTTTTTGCGTGCAATTAGCTTTCAATAAGACTCGTACTAGCCACACAGTACCTAACCCTAGTCTTTCAGTTTGAAATTAAGCCTTAACACATATTGTCATAAGGTATCAACATTAAATCTATACTCCAGTCTCTAGACTCTAGCCAATAGATCCATAAAGTTACCTGCCGTTATCTACACATTTTCAATAATATTGCTATTCTTTTATCTCCTGTAATTTTTTCTCCTTGAATATACCATTTGTATTAAAAGATCATTTTTATAATATTGCTTCCGTTATTCCTACATATTGTCAATTAGTACCTTTTATCATAAGTCAATATCATATTGCGTCCTTCTTTTCAAAGCTGGTTCCATGTTCTTTAGAATGAATTATTTTTATTGTTTTCCTTTCTTAGCTTATAATAAGTCACATTTATATTGTAGGTTTGCCGGCTAAGAATAACATCTCTTCTCTTTTTGCTGGTTTTTCGAGCATCCTGTAAGAGGCATAAAATCGAAAAATCAGATCGGCACTGTTAGGTTGACCACCTCACGTCCTTAAACCTCAACCGGTAAGAAAAGGCACAATGAACCCTGGACGCCTTCGAGCGCAATGGAGAGCTCTTGATGCCTCCTTATGCTCCTGAGTGCACTCAGGAGCATAAGGAGGCATCAAGGCCCCCCATGGGGGCCAGGCCTCCCACATTGTGGGTTGATTTGGGGGGGATCCGAGGCGGGCTTGATTTGTGTGTGGCCGGCTTTTTGATCTGATTCCTATTATTGTAATAAAATAATAGTAGTAGCACAAAGTGAAGACTTGTTGTACTTTTACATCTATGAAAATGGACATCTACCAAGCACCCTCGGCTGAAAATATCAACAATTAAAACTACCAATCTACTGAAATATTTTTCTTTGTAACAAAGACCATTGGATAGGTTTCAATTTTATATTGCGAAATATAAGTAACTCTGTAATCGATACCGTAATTTTAGGCATTTGGACTTATCCATTGTGGACGCAATCTCTTACCTTATAATAACAAACACGAGCTACGTTGAAACATAATAATAATTTGTTTGTTATAAAACATTTTTTTCTGAAATAATCTCGTTTGAAAACAACAAGATCTCAGAATTTGAAGAATGTCTTTTTAATAATCTTTTGTATACAAAAACAATCATTGTTCCTTACGAAAATAAACAATTTTGTTTTTCAACTTTCTCTTAGGGTATTTTCTCGGAAATTTGTAAACAGATCTTTAATAAATTGATATCATCCAATTTTATATAGGTACTGCAATACCTATAACTTAGTTCACAATGAACAATTTTCAGTAGGTAAATGTTTTCAATTCTTTATGTTAACAAAAAAATTGATGTAGGTAGAATATTTTACCTTTGCCATTTTACATATAAAACATATCATCCAGTTAACTAACCAATTTAAATATAATATTTGCCTTGAACACTGACTCACTGACTGACTGACTGCCTGACTGACTGATGTCATTAACGCCGCTAGATGGCGCGCCACTCGCAACTAAAGAAAAATTTTGTACTACTAACATGCGGCTGACAGCTGACAGTAACCATACAGTAACATAATATTATTATTCCTGGTGGCTGAGCACTTTTTTAAAGGTCTTGACGTAGAGAAAAACAATTTTTCGGGTTATTTAAAAACTCACATGCGAAGTCAGTCATAAGAAAGAAATTGTACCAAATTAGGAAACTTTTACGCACAGCTGGACTTCAAAGCGAAGAAAAGCCTCACTAATGCAATGTGTGCAATAAAAAGTTTGCAGACTCAAGAATCACACGCGAACTCATAGCGGAGAAAAGACATACGAATGCAACAATTGCGATAAAAAGTTTAATCAATCAAATAATAACTCATGATAAAAGCCATTTGAATGCAAAGTTTGTTATAAAAAGTTCAAGTTTTTTTTTAATTTTCATAGAGTCCTATTACCAAATGCTAATAGCGGAGAAAAGCCATACGAATGCAATGTTTGCAATAAAAATTTTACACACAAATTATTTTTTTAAAGATTCTCATGTGAATTAATAGCGTAGAGAAGCCATACAAATGCTAAATTTGCATGAAAAAGTTTACCAAATCAAAAAACTAACGCACACACGCGATCAAATAGTTAAATACCCACACGCTAAAAGCTATTTGAAGTTGTTTTTGAGTTTTCATAAAGAGTTAAAACAACCAAGTATTTTGAAGTCTCACATGTGAATTCAGCTATGAGAAAGCAATGTTTGCAGGAAAAGACCATAGGTGGGCGCCATTAAAAAACTAGTTTAAATATATTTGTCTAAAAAAGTATAATTTTAGGTAGGTACTAAAACAAACCATAGATGTCGATAAAAATTCTATATTTTTCATAAAATTTGAAAAATTATAAAACAAGGCAAGAAAGCATTATTCTTTTTTTTTAACCTTTAATTCCACCGTTCATTTATATTATTTTAGATACGTATTTCAGCTAGATTTTAATTTCTAACAACTGATTAGGTACCTAAGTACATACTTTAAAACTAAATCCCATTTTCCCCAATATCATTTTTACCATCATTTTAGCCAGAACAATTTTTAATGTAATAGAACATGACTCTTCGATTATCCCTACCAAAAAAACTTTACCCATTTATACATTTTTAAACAATTTCTCCAACAAATTGAAGTCACGTTCGTAAATTTACCTACAAGTTACTATAAATTAAAAATTATATATTTATATAAATTAGGTAAAACCATTCAATAACCATATTTTTAACAAGTGAATTAATATGTTGATGTTAATTGATAGTTTACAATATTCATAAACACTGATTTTCGCCTCAAACATTAAACATAATTCAAAAATATTTTCGCATTGGTTCATTTGTAGATACTTAAGTCCAAACACTGCTATAAGGGTCTGTACAGACCCTTAAACTTAGATCAAACATATTCATAAAACATTTTCAATATAATTCATTAATATGTTTACTTTATGTTAAACTTGTAGTAATTAAAGAGTTGCTTATTTTCAGCGTACAAAATAGTGATGTTTTGCTTTATAACCGCAGGTCAGAATTCTACCGTGTCCCAATGGTAACATCAGTTAGGTAAGCAGATTACAATCACCCGCTAAGCGCAGCTTAAGCTTGCTCAGTAAAATGCGCTCAGCTTCCCAAAAAAACTCAAGCTTGCCAAAATGCCTCTAATATTTCCGGTCTTGTACACATTTTCCACCAGCACTTTTTTTGTATCTAGTCTTTATTCCTTAGTAACACCAACACATTTTGTAACATTCCATAAAACATCCACTTGAATTTTTAACACTGTATGTAACATCTTTTGTCCTTTTTGTCGAGTAATAATACTAAAAATCCCTATAGGATGAACCATCTTGTTTTCCTCATTATTTATTTCCTTGAAATATTGTTAGGTACCTACTTTCGTAAAGTTTTGTTGAAAATCAAATACGGTAGTAGGAAAAAGCTAATTCGAAATTTATTTTTTATACTTAACATAAACAATCTGGACTACTTTTTGTTCGTAGATGACGCATTGTATCCAATAAATGTTTCCTGCTTGTTATCACCATTAAAATCTAAAGCGATTCATCAAAAACTAAATGATTCATAATAAGAAGCAAATTAATTATTGTTTTATGGTTTAATTATTGTAGCATATTTTATTAGAGTGCCAACACTATTGGTGTGGCAACACTGTGCGATCGACGCGCAGCCGCCTTCCGCTTCCTGCTTGATTGTCGAGCAATACTGAATAAATGTGTGGTTCATAATATGACACTTCTTAAAAGAAGATTAACAAACATCGAATAATACAACAATGGAATAGTTTCATTGGCTCCATCATTCTTTTTGGATGTAATGCCATTATAAAAAAAAAACTCAACGTTAACCATTTCAGTATCAAAATACAGATTTATGTCCATTTTTTAAAGAAAATAGTTTTCATCAAACATTGTACCTAATTATTATTATCCAAAATATTAAATCATTTCAACTTATGTATGTACCGAATATCTAAATATTTTAAACTTTTATTTATACCTAGGTACTTTAAAAAGCGAAACATTTCTTAAACGCATTTTTTATTAATGTTCGGTATTCTAGAATTAAACAATTAACTTACTCATCCATAAAACAATCTAGTTTGAAAATAAGTATGAAACCACCTCTATTATTTGTTTGACCGATGATTGTTAACCTGATTACAAAAAATGTTGCATAGTATTTATTTTATTTATTCAGGTATCACCTCAACACAGGCTGTCGTCTAGTGAGGTGATGAATTCCAAATATGTTAATACTTACCAAAAATATCTATGTACCTATGTAAAAGTTGGAAAATAAATAAATAAACAAACAAACAGTCATTAACAATACATAATAAATTAAACAGGTATAATAACAATAAGTGGACCAATTAAGTATCTTTTCCTTTAATTCAAAATAGTGTTCAATTACAACTACCACTTGTTTACCTTCTCATATTTTTCTGTTATTTAAATTCCCTGCATTAAAATTTATTTTATGTATCGTTAAATATTTGTATATTTTATAATACATACTATCAATAGTTATGAATTATCTATCTTTAATGAACTTTACCACTTACGGCCGGTTTCATAAAAAAATAAGGGAGACTTTAAACTCCCTTTAAAAAATAACGGGTTTCATAACAACAAAACGACATTTAAAACCGACTTTTAGCTAAAGTACCGTTATTGATTATTATTTTTAGTAAAAGTCGACTTTAGGTAGTTCAAATTTTTACCACCGGAGTTCATAGAAAATTTCGTGACGCTTTCTCTGTCAAAAAGATAAACATTTTGTATACGGTGACACTGTGAACAAAAATGACTAAAATAGGGCGGAAAACATGGCAAAACGGGAAGAATATTATTCTTTACAGATTTCTTTTACTTATTCATAAACCATAATAATAAATTAACACAAAAAACGGCACTTTGATGCTCTATTGAGAAATGAAATTGACGGATCAACAGGAATTCCGCGAAAATATTAGTAAACAACCTATGTTTTCCATAGATTTCCATGGTAACACTACCAACTGCTACCAACTTTCAAATATTTTTTTGACATTTCAAATTTTATATTTTTTATGAAACGCGTCAGCTTAAAGGAGTCTTTAAATTTTAAAAGGAACTTTAAATAAGGTGTTCTTGTGAAGCTTTTTATGAAACCGGCTGTTATTCTGTAGGTTTAAATTACAAAATCCCCTTATATGACAGTTAAACTAAAACAACGCAAGATACTCTTCAAGTCCAAGCGGAATCTATGTTTTGAGAATGTCTTGAATGCCAACAGCCATCTGTCATTCAACAAATTAATGTTATTTTTTCAGACCAGACTCATTAACAGCTACTTGTGTCCTGCAAGATGCGGGAAATTAATTTAACCAATAACAATAAATGTGTCACAAGTGAAGTTATTTAATTTTTAAAATAAAGAACGACTTTTAGACAAAAATTTTCAAGTGGTCAGTCAAAAATTTTCAAGTGGCGATTCTCGAAAATGTTAAAAGGGCTCGATGCAGAAAAAATGTTTAAAACAATTTAAAAACAATATCACTAAAAAATTTTCAAAGATTTCTCATATTTTTTAAATCTTCAATCCACTCTCAAATGTAAGCTTTAACTTCAGTTTTTTATCATTCTACTTTAAATTATCTACCATTGCGTAGGTTACCCTTAATAACAAACAAACCAACAAAATATTAAGTATATGAATAGTTTTTTTAAAGATACAAAAATATTTTCAACCATCTTGTTATTAAGACAACAACAAAAGAATACTACGAATAAAAGAATATTCAGACATTATGAACGTGACCAAAGTTTTTCCTCAATTTAATACACCCAAGGAGTTTGTCTTTTTTACAACTTTTGCTCAAGTATCCTTTATCGACCTTTTTTATAGAAGAAACACCAAATATCATGATTTGACAAACATAACTCAAAAATAACAACCTAACTAACTCTCCCTTTTAAAACCTTCTCGGAAGCATAGGGAGGCAACAAGAGCTCTCCATTGCGCTCGATCTTGCGCAATGTTTATGACCTCCTTCAACATCATATCCAAATCCCTCAGCTGTGCTTCTAAGGAGCGAAACACAGTATGAGAGTGTCATCCTCGTCTTCTGGACACTGATAGGAGGAAGAACAGCGCTCTCCTCGGCTGAAATTTTTCCACAAGAAAAGAATAACGAAAACTCACATGTGACAATCCATTTCATATTTTTGATGTACAGAATTATCATCCTTTTTACTATTTTAATGTTTATTCTTGTAATTTTCTTACTATTTTAAAGTTTATTGTTGTAATTTTCTTACTATTTTAAAATTTATTCTTGTAATTTTCTTACTATTTTAAAAAGTTTAGTATTGTAATTTTCATTCTAATTTTATTCAAATAATCTGAATCAAGCAATATCTTTTCAATCAAAACAAAACATTTTGTCTTTCAACGTTATGCATTATTACCCTTAAAGTTTATTACTGTTTTTTCTTTCTTGAATATTATTTATTTTTATTTAGGTACTTCATAATTCTCTTAAAGTTTCCAAACGCTTTATTGAGTGCTGGTATTATTTTTAAAATAGTTTATAACACTTTATTCGTTCGAGGATAATCGATCAAAATCTTGTAATTTACCGTCTTTGTTCAATAATAGAAAAACAGCTAAGAAAATTCGGTGACAGGAAAATTGTTCGATGCACAATTATTCGAAAAACACTTGTACAAAGACACATTTTTGTCAGAAATTACCATTGTTCGAATTTTTACAACTTCATATTTTAATTTTTTTTCTCACCTCGTTTCTACGAAATCAATAAAAATAACCCTCAATCAGACAGCAACTGTTTGGATTTCAGAGATAGGTACGTTCTTCTTATTTGCACCGCCACATAGACCTCTAATGAGAAACAAGAACGTATCTCTTAAATCCAAACAGTTGATGCACAATGCAATCCTGATTCCATCCATGATGTATGGTAGTGAAACTTGGACATGGACGAAAAATCTGGAAGTTGGAATCAATGCTGTGTAAATGAGATCACTGCGTATGATATGCGGAAAGCGACTGATTGATAAGGTGAGGAATGATAATATTAGAAAGGAATGTGGAGTGGATGCTAGCGTAGTGACTAGAATGAAAGTGAATAAATTAAGGTGGTTTGGGCATGTAGAGAGAATGACAAAGGATATACAAATCTGAAAGAATGGGTGCACGCAGACGAGGCCGACCTCGAATTACATGGTTCGACCAAATCGGTGCCGTCTTAGAGGAGGGCCAAGTCAAGAGTAAAAGGAATAGAAGAGCATGTATGCGGAATGTTATGCGTTTGGAGGAAGCGAAACAGGTTTGTTTGGATAGGAAAGAATAGAAGTCCGTACTCTCTGCCAACGCCTTCGGGAAACGGCGTGATAGGTAAAAAAAAAATATACCTATCGTTAGATATTTTCCGTCATTTTACTCCGTCGTCGTTCTTAAATATTTTACCCGATCATAAATCGAATTTCTCGGGTTCTGGGGTCAACCGAGGCTTACAGAGGATCAAACTATGTACCTAGGTACTTGTCTATTTAAACTCTACTCAAATACTTCCGCCACGAAATTCCATGTTTTGGCATTTTAGTTAATATTTGATTTCACTTCAAGATAGATGTTTGAAACCCGCTTTAAAGTAAGACTATTCGCACGGGTAAGATGATTTATGACAGGTATCGGAAACTAAGGAATTAGAACTATATTATTCACAAAAGCCGTGGCAGTCTTTGATTTAACTTTAAATCATAATTAATTAATAATATAAGGTAGGAAACTAGTATTATACAGACCGAAGCACATAATTCTATACGACAGGTATTACTTACCGAACTAAACTTTCATCAAGAAACAACTCAAGACTCTAATTAAGATTGAAATTAATCCTTTTTGAAATACAGTAGGTAACTGTTCGGTGTTCATATTATAAGATATTGTTTAATTTCGTTTCGCATACCGTTTGTTTTCGACACCTGATACTTTGAACTAAAATATCTTTACCTACATTT
The DNA here is from genome assembly GCA_963576905.1 of Mystacides longicornis. NCBI lineage: Eukaryota > Metazoa > Arthropoda > Insecta > Trichoptera > Leptoceridae > Mystacides > Mystacides longicornis. The sequence continues at coordinate 12,788,886 of OY756437.1, forward strand.
TGATTTTACCAAATTCCTGATATCATACATTGAATTTATCCATCTTTACTACCCAATACCTATGTATCTACGTCCAATGTCTGTGTTTACATTATTATATCAAAATCTCTAAATATTTTTAAGAATTTATTATTATATCTGCATTGTAACATACTTGGTTAGGTACAAGATTTTTTTTCCTTATCATGGGAACACCAACTGACCGATACCGTATTGGTCTATTTTCCTAGGATCACGGCACTGCTTTAAACAGCACTGAATGTGTCATAATTGAACATAGTCTGTGTGTGTGTTACCCATAACTTTTATTAAAAATTAAAAATAAATTAAAATTACATAGAAGTAAAAACATTAAAATAAAGTAAAATAATTTAGCTTATATTACTTATGAAATTTCATCATAATCCTCCACATTGTTTCCATAGTGTCATAGCATATTTTCATACTATTTATTCATACACAATAAATTATTATTTTAAATGTCCCACAGTTTGTTTTCAATGTAGGTACCTATAGACCATTAAAGGATGACGTCATCTGACATTAGGCTGGATGCAAAATGGCGGCCATGGCGACACACACACACACCACACATGCACAAACCATAGTGATGGGATTATGTATAAACACACTCATACCAACTCTTAAACTCTTTTTTTATGTTTATGCCTCCCGGCTAATGTCAAAATCCACGTGGCCGTTAATGGTCTATTGAATTTAAATAATGTGGAAAACTTGATCCCTGCCATCTATCGACAATTCATTGAAACATTTCTGTGTGAAAACTTCTATGGCGAGATGCATAATGTACCGTAATATGGCGAGATGATGACATATTTATTTTCATTCTCGGATAGGTACACAATATGTAATATACATAACATTAGATATTTTTTTTTTTAAATATTATTGGTATCGCATTAAAAAAGGATGATGATACTGCCACATATGATATAATACATTTACTTAATTGAACTCCTTTTTCCAATTAGGTTTTGTTGAGATCTCTATTATTTGACTCCATACTCAATTATTATTTATTTATTTATTCGAAATCACATTACAAGCATCTGTGCTTACATAAGTTATACTAATAATAATTAACATTACAAAATACAAATAACAAGGAAAATGCTACCTCACTAGGTGTAAACCTGTATCGAGGATAGCTAATGCACTACAATATACAATAGAAAAAATAATCAATAACAATAACACAATAAGTAAATTAGAAATATAGCAAGTCAAATCATAAAAAAAATAGAAATAGACAAGAATATTAAATAGATTGAAACCATAATAAAAGAAGTATTCAAGATGTAAACGACAACAATAAAACAAGTAAATTAGAATTATAGCAAGTCAAATATTAAAATAATAAAAAATAGAAAATGTCAAGAATATCAAACAGATTGAAACCACAAGACAATAAATATTCAAGATGTAAACGACAATAATAAAATAAGTAAGTTAGAAATATAGCCAGTCAAATAATAAAAAAACAGATACAGTCAATAATATCAAATTGATTGAAACCATAAGAAAAGAAGTATTCAAGATGTAAACGACAACAATAAAACAAGTAAATTAGAATTATAGCAAGTCAAATATTACAATAATAAAAAATAGAAAATGTCAAGAATATCAAACAGATTGAAACCACAAGACAATAAATATTCAAGATGTAAACGACAATAATAAAATAAGTAAATTAGAAATATAGCCAGTCAAATCATAAAAAAACAGATACAGTCAATAATATCAAATTGATTGAAACCATAAGAAAAGAAGTATTCAAGATGTAAACAACAACAGCAAAACAAACAAATTAGAAATATAGCAAGACAAGTAATAAAACAACAAAAATAGAAATAGTCAAAGGATTCTATTTTAGGATTCTATTTATTTCAAGGTTGACATTAATTTATTTATTTTATGTATTTTTTTCTGTTTTGGTAAACTGATTATTTTATTAAATAAACAAAAATATTTAGTGTTTTGTGTTCCAATCCAATCCAAACTCCCTTAAGACCCCACTTAGGGGCATAGGGAGGCAACAAGAGCTCTCCATTGCGCTCGATCTTGCGCAATGTTTATGACCTCCTCCCACACCATGTCCATGTCCCTCGGCTCTGCTTCGAAGGAGCGGAACACAGTGTGAGAGGGTCTTCCTCGTCTTCGGGACCCTGATGGGAGGAAGAACAGCGCTCTCCTCGGCCAACTGTCATTCGGCATCCTTAACACATTTCCCAGCCAAGTCCATCTCCTCCCCACAATGGTGGAGGTGATGGGCTCACGCTGGGTGCGCCGGCGTATAGCGTCGTTCGTGATGCGGTGGTACCATCTTACGCTCAGAATTCTCCTTAGGCACTTCATCTCAAAGGCTGAGACTTTTTGTGCCTGGGCCTTGGTCAGGTGTTTTTGTCCTTGTCCTTGGTTTTGTGTTATATTAATTTAATATTTAGTGTTTTGTGAAAGTAAATTATATTATGATCATTATTTATGTTTACATATAAAAGGCTTATATTGAACTTTTTGCGACATAAATATTACATTCGTATAGTTTTCTCCACTATGCGTTCACTAGACCTTAGTAGCAGAAGTATTTTTTCACCTGAGCTCTCTGATTGGACGGTACGGCGGAGCGTACCATCCAATGAAATAACACGAAATAACAGCCAGCTGTCAAAATGCAACCTAATTTAAGTTATTAAGTACATAGTTTTTTCCCTTATGTTTTACTTTGTAACTTGTTTATTACAACGAGGTGTTTATCATTGAGTTTATCACTCCTTATTCCTTTTTCAAGATACAGAACCCTTGTTTATTTTTATTCACTATTTAAATAATAATATGTAAGTAATGAGATTATATTTTTTCATTTTATTCATTTCTACACAACTAAGTTGCTTTTTCATTGTATTGAAATAAAACTAAGTAGTGTGACGAGACTAACATTTTATTAAACTATTTAAATTTTATTTATATATTTATTCTTAAACTCTAACTTGGGACGCCCCTGTGTTATACGTTGTCGGGATGACTTCATCTTTTTGTTGTAATCATTGTGAAACATTGCTCTATATAAGGGGGTCGCAAATACCTATCAGGGGCAGTTCATCTTAACTCTTGGAGCAGTAAGGACCTTCCTACCAGCCAGCGGCCAGTCAGATCATTCCAGCCATCGAGGGGCGCGGACCTCTTCTCTGGGTGAACAAGTAACGAAGGAGCACTGGAGAAATTCAGCTAAATTATAAATTTTGTTTCATTTTTTTTTTTTTTCTAATTCAATTTGATTATTTCCCCAGAGACTGTTTCGATTTTTAATTTTACTAATTTAAAATAAATGATTGCTTTGTTGGGTAAATTATAACGATTTGTTTAAACATTTGATAAATAAATATATTGAATAATTTTATATTGGTTCTAAATTGATTTCTTTTTTCATTGAATAAATATATTTTATATTTTGTTTTCTGCAGAATTAAATAAAGACATTCTTTTTTGTGTAAATTAAAATGATTGTTTTAAAAGCCTTGAACATTATTTTGCTTTTTCAGTTTTCAATCTGATAAATAATAATTATAGCTTTTAAGAGCGTTACAGCTCTGACTTCAAAGTCAATTTCGGGCGGGGCATAAAAATTAGGGCGGACTCTCTCCACTACTTAACTCTCACAATATTTGTACGTATGTAAGTGTAGAGTTAGGGGTCGGAAACCAGTGGAATGCGTCGAAATATTTAAAACCTCAATGTTCTTTTGACTGCAATGTGTTTGGAATTTTTGAACAACGGTGGGTGATAGTGATGATAACGATAATACCGATAATGATGATAAACATGTATTTGGTTAAAGCGACATTATTAAATTTACGTTACATTCAGGTATACATTGCTTTTACCAGATTTTTTTAAACATGAGTTCTCAACATTAATTAATTTTTTCTTATACTCACATACTATTCATTCTAATTGCCACCATTTCAGATTATATGATTATAAAATGGGAACGAGAAAAATAAACTTTTTTAATATTTGATCAATGGCATATTAAAAAAATGAAATTACAAAATTCCTACAAAAAGAAATGTTAGGTATATCTTATGTATATATTGCATGTGTGCAGATTCATTGCCGTCGAACTCCTCCTTTAAAACTGGACGGTCAAGATTATTTGTCATTGTATCAAAAGGATGTGAAGATAATGTGTGTAAGGTTTTTTCGCATGTATTTTATTAACAAAATCTCTACATATAATAATGGAGTCCTATTTTCCGTGATCCATCTACGGTCACCAAGTCTCCCGGGAGGATAAATTGAAAAACCTGGGATCAACCATTACCACCTCTGGTGACCTCAGGACTGAGCTGTCGTACATATATCGGTATGGCAAGTGGCGCCTTTAACAACATGACCAAAATATGGAAAGCGGCTCGGCGTTTAGTATCGAGTCGAAATGTAAACTGTTTGATGTGTGTGTGTTGCCTATTCTCCTATATGGGTGTGATATGATACTTTTTGTCCCTGACCAAAGCCCAGGGACAAAAAGTATCATATCTTTTGAAATGAAGTGCCACAGGACAGTTCTGGTTGTAATATGGTACTACCGCATCACGAACGACGCTATACGCTGGCGCACCCAGTGTGAGCCAATCACCTCTACCATTGAAGGGAGGAGATGGACTTGGCTGGGACATGTATTAAGGATGCCGAATGACAGTTGGCCGAGGAGAGCGCTGTTTTTCCTCCCATCAGGGTCCCGAAGACGAGGAAGACCCTCACACTATGTTCCGCTCCTCCAAGGATTTGGACATGGTGTGGGAGGAAGTCATAAACATGGCGCAAGATCGAGCACAATGGAGGGCTCTTGGTGCCTCGCTATGCCCCTGAGTGGGGTGCAAAAGGGAGAATTGATTGATTTTCCGTGGTCATGGCATCATGCGTGAACAGCTGGACCAATTTGCTAATTTTTTTTTCTAAATAATAGGAGAAGAAAGGAGAGGAAAAAATAAGAAAGTTGTGAGAAACATCAGAAATTTTATAAAAACTTTTAGAACGGAACCTTCTTAGTGCTTTTTTTATAATATACGGCTTAAAATTGATGCATCGGTCGGAATAACATTGTTTAAAAGGTTCTTTTGGTCGTCTTTAAGTTTGACATGTTATCATAATACAAAAAAAAGGAATGGAAAGGAGTTTAATTTTGTCCAATAGAAACGTGCAACCCTGTATAACGAATACATACTAAAGTAATAAGTGTTTAATAATCTACAAACCACTAGAACATACGGGAAATACCTAATCGTAATAGTAAAAGATAAAAATTAATAAGAAGAAAAAAAGGTAATATTATGTTGATATTGCAAATGATTTTAAACAATTAGGTACATGTTATAGATAATTTCTACAGTAAAAACGTAATACAACCTAGTGAAACTAAATGATGATAGTTCAGAAGTAAAAGAATTCATTAAAAAAGTTTGAATATGCAATTATACAATGTAAATGATTGTAAACATATTATATATTTTTTATTGTTAAAAATGGCACTGTTTAGCATCAGTTAAACCCTTTGCGCCAAACATTGTTTACAATAATCTGTAATATAAAAGGAAGTCGGGTTATTGTGAACGCTTATAACTCGAGGTTGGCTGAACAGATCTTTATGATGCTTGGTTTATTAGATTCTTCTCCGCTCCGGATAACAGAATAACTAATAAAACATAAATGGGATAGAAAATAAAATATAAAATTAGTATAAAACGGATTTACTGACAAATAACGCCATCTGTAAAAAAAATCCAAAACAACACAATTTTTATTTACTTGACAACCATAGAGTGTAAAAACATTGGTACGTAGATTTTTAGTAGAATTTCTTTCAAGTTTTTAGAAAAAAAAATTTATATTCAAATATTTGAATCTCAACAATCATCTGTCAAAGGAGTAGTTTGCTTATTTACCGGCTCCGTTTTATTATTTTTTAAACTTTCTAAAATACAGTTTGAGGCTGTAGTGAATGCTATAACTGTGCACATAGGGGAACCGTACAACGATTAAATCGTGAGTTGTGTTTTATCTTGCTTTTTCAAGTACATAATTCTTAATGAAAAAACCTTTTGAATCTGTACGCACACACATACAATCGCACATAACTACTATTACGTACAAACCCTATAGCTGTATCTGACAAACATACACACCGAAGGTTGCAGACACTGTCAGCAGTTGGTTATTAAAATGAATTGCACCAAATGCAATGAGTCATTGATTCAGGAGGACACGCTCGCCTGCTCTAAATGTGCGTCGAGATTACACTTCTTCTGTGCAGGAATGTCTGAAAAATCTTTCACGAACATGTTGCAAATGAATAAGGCTAAGTGGAAATGCTCCGTCTGTAAAACCAAGCCAGTAGTAGCGGGCGACGATCTGTGGCCGAGACTCGAAAGTTATTTGAAGGAGAAACTGGATCCGATTGCCGATTTCATTAAGGGAGATCTGGCAAGTGATCTCTTGACCATCAAAGAAAAGATTTTGCAGTTTGATGAAATCAAAAATTCAATTCAATTTTTATCGGAGGAATATGACAGACTCAACAAACAGCTCAAGAAGAATGAAGAAGAGATGAAGGTAATTAAGGCGGACAACAAGCTGCTCCTGGAGAAGAATGGAGCTCTGGAACACCGACTTAACTTGATGGAACAGAGGCAAAGAAGTGCCAACATAGAGATACAACAGGTACCACAAAGGAAGGGAGAGAACCTTTTGGATATCACAAGGAGGATCGGCGAGATCATAGGCCTTCCAATTAAAAACGAAGATATACTTGCATGTCACAGGGTTCAACACCAATCAAACCTATCAAACCGCCCCAAAAATATTGTTGTTGAACTTCCCAGTGGTCGTTATCGCGATAATTTTCTGCAAGCCATCAAGAGCTACAATAAAGTCAATAAGAATGATAAATTAAACATTGGACTCATTGGTTTTGAGTCTAAGGAACCCTTTTACGTCAGCGAACATCTGTCGCCTTTTTTTAAAGCACTACATGCAAAGACTAGACAAGTATCGAAGGTGAAGAACATAAAGTATGTATGGGTGCAGAACGGACGCATACTTACAAGGAAAAATGATGCATCGCCCATAATGGAGGTCAGAGACTACGCTTCCCTGGACAAACTGTGATCACTTTTGGTACATTTTTTTTTTTTTCTTTTTATAGTTGTAATAAGTTTTTCCTTGCAATGTCTATTTTTTACCAAAATGTAAGGGGGTTGAGAACCAAGACTAATGAAGCTTGCATAGAAATTTTAAAGGGAGACTACGACATTATATGCTTAACGGAGACCTGGTTGCACGGAAGTATAGCCAGCGAAGAAATGTTCGACAATAGATACTTGGTATTTAGGAGAGATCGCTGCGACACAGTGTTTTCTGGCAGGTCAATGGGAGGGGGTGTTCTAATTGCGGTTAAAAAGAAATTCAGCGTGGTTTATAGACCATAGTGGAATACTGAGTTGGAAGATTTGTGGATTACCATCAAATCGAGCGACAAAGACTGGGCAGATGCAAATATATGTGTGGCATATCTGCCACCGGACACTGGAGCGGAGCTTTTCCAGAGGCATCTCAACAGGTGTGCTTCTGTCTGCCTAAGCTCACCTGAATCCACCAATATAATTCTTGGCGATTACAATTTACCGTCCATTAAATGGGCATCTGATGGAAACACCCATCCTCATCACACTCGTGGAAATGGGGCAAAGGCTGAACTCTTTTATGAAACGTTGATCCTGACTGATCTCAAGCAGTATAATCAGATAGTGAACATAAATTCTAGTATCTTGGATCTTGTTCTCTCTAATGCTCCAATGCAGGTGTCTTTGGCAGATGGATTGGTGAGACCAGATGGTTTTCATCCTCCACTGTTGGTTAGCATTGTAAATCTCAGTCTTACGAGGTATCTGGATTGTAATACTGAGCATAAACGTTACAATTTTAGGAGGGCTAATTATACTCTATGTAAAACTGACTTATCTAATTTCGATTGGTCGACTATTGATTCCCTGAATTGCAACGACGCCTTACAGACCTTATATAATGTTATATGGCAGGTGATCGAACATCACGTACCTAAACTAAAACCGAGAACACCCCAGTACCCTTTATGGTACAGCACTTCTCTTATCCATATGATAAGGGAAAAGGATAGGTATCATAAAAAGTTTAAAAAATACGGTAATGCCAAAGACAGGCAGACTTTTTCTCTATTGCGTACTCGGGTTAAAAAGGCCATAAGCGACTGTCACAGATCATATATTTCTTCCATAGAGAGTTCTGTTAAGCACTCGCCTAAATCATTTTGGGGCTATGTTAATTCCAAGAAGGTTTCTAATGCTATTCCTCGTGAAATGATATATCAGGGTGTCTCGGCGACAGGAGGCGATAACATTTGTAACTTGTTTTCGGACTTTTTCTCGTCTGTATTTGTTGATTCTTCAAGCTCTGCTGGTTCTGAGCTCTCTGTGGGAGGCCAATCTTTGAATAATATTTTCTTGAAAAAGACAGATCTGCTAGGAATGATGAAAAGTCTAGACGCGAACAAGGGCGCCGGTAGCGACGATATACCTAATTTGTTTGTAAAGGAATGTGCCGATGTGTTGGTAGACCCATTGTTTGCTGTCTTTCAGAAGTCTTTGTCGGAGGGAGTCTTCCCTGATTTGTGGAAGATATCAAGGGTAGTCCCAATTTATAAATCTGGTGACAAATCGGATGTGACTAATTATCGACCTATAAGCTTGCTCCCCTGTTTCGGTAAACTATTTGAAAAGGCAGTCTATCGGTATGTTTATCACCATGTGTCTCCTTTTCTCGACAGAAATCAGCACGGTTTTGTTTCAGGGAAATCGACCGGAACTTGTCTTATGGAATTTGTTAACTGTGTAAGTGAATGTGTAGATGCTAGGGTCCAGGTGGATGCAATCTACACCGACTTTAGTAAAGCCTTTGATCGAGTCGATCACTCCAAACTTATATGCAAATTACGCGATTTCGGAGTTTCTGGTGGGTTGTTGAATTGGTTTCACTCATATCTCAGTGGAAGGGTTCAGGTGGTCTCGGTGGGGGGGTTTGACTCCGATCCTGTTGTGGTTTCTTCCGGTGTTCCGCAGGGGTCTCACTTGGGTCCCCTTCTTTTTTTAATATTTATCAACAATATAGGCGCAAAACTGAGATGCGATTACCTTATGTACGCTGACGACCTCAAATTATTTACGAGAATACACAGTGTGGACGACTGCATGAGGCTACAGAATGACCTGGTAACATTGTTAGAGTGGTGTAATAACAATAATATGTTATTGAACACTAAGAAATGCTATTCAATCAGCTTCACTCGTAATAAAAAACGATTAGACTTTGCGTATAAATTGGACTCAGAAGTCATAAAGCAAGTGAAAGTTATAAAGGATTTGGGACTGATATTGGATTCTGAGCTTACATTTAGGAATCACTATGAGAGCATCACAGAAAGATCTTACAGATTGTTGGGGTTCATATTTAGGGTCACTAAGCCATTCAAGAATTCAGAAAGTATAATCGCTCTGTATTATTCCTTGATTCGTAGTATACTGGAGTATTTATCTTTCATATGGTCACCCTATTACGCCTGTCACACGGAAACCATAGAACGTGTTCAAAGGGTCTTCACAAGACTCCTCTCTTACAGAATAGGTCGAGGTGGATATATGACTTACCGGGAGCGCCTGTCCTTCTTCGGTATCGATAGGTTGTCTGATAGGCGAGATGTTGCTGAACTAGTATACCTCCATAAGCTCATCCGTGGAGATCTCGATTCGGCGGACATGCAACTGCTGAGATTCCATGCCAATAATAGATTAAGGTGCACCGACTTATTTAGATTAAAAATACACAACACCAACATAGGCTATTTCCGTCCAATTGACAGGATGATGAGATCCTATAACAACATGGCAAGGGCTTTGCCTGATCTGGACATATTTTCTAGCACGACTGGAGTGTTCAGGTCGGCAATTCGGGCTGGCATTGCTTCGCGGTCTGTCCCTGACGGTGTTACGTAGTCGCATGTAGCATGATAATAATAATATGTGCATCATTTTTTAATTAATATACCTATAAATACTAATTCAGATAAATATAATTTTTTTTTTTTTTTATGAAATATCTTCACTTTTTTTATATGCATAGTCTTTTTTATTATGTTCCCATTTCAAGATATTGTCTGCAACACAGGCACTCACTCGACTTTTGTAATGGGAAGGTACCTACGCGCCCGCGTACACCGGCTCACGGGGAGCGCCGCTCATTGTAGCAATAATATTTTTTACAATGTTATGATTTTGTTCTTGGTGCAGCGGTGCCTGCCTACTATAATTATATTTATTATTTTTACTTAATTGTGTTCCCAGATTCGCGCGCACTTCACATTGATGCACCTTATCCACTCAGTGTAGCATTCTTTTCTTTTCGTGTTTACTTTTGTTTTTATTTGTTCGAATTGTCTTGCATAACAATAATTATTGTCCTTATACAGTATATAAGCTTACTTAAATAATATTAGACTTGATAGATATATTATTCGGAGGATTATATTAATTATGTTACAGACGCCTGTTATTGGAGCATTGGGAGGTGTATGTGTTTCCTAATATGTTTATTTTGTATGTGTTTTCAATGTTCTGTTGGTGTCTTTTATAATAAATAAATAAATAAATATTTGTTTGTATAAATTACAAATTTGAAATCAATATTGATATAGTAAGGAATAAAGGACAACGTCTGCTGGGAAAACTAGTTATATAATATAAATAATTCCAACAACAAAAACATATAATACTACCTACTCGTAGTAATACTAAATGATAATAATTTAGAAGAAAAAATTAATAACAGGTATGCAATGTAAACATAATATTACCTATACCTAATTCAACAATAAAAACTTTAAAAATCACCAAACAGCGATGATAGAATTAATTGCTGAATATAAATAATAAATTAAAAAACCAATGTTTGCCGTCCTCTGTAATATACGCAATTTCGTCAAAATATTTAAAATACAAAACGTCAATTGAACTGGCGCAGATCATACGTCAACTCAGCCCTAAAGATTTTGGGCGACTGAACATTGACACAGCGAAAACCAGCGCGTTGTTTGTAATTCCCGTGCTTTTAAGTGTCATTATCGCATTCACCTTAAAGCCGATAGAATATTCCGATATATACCGTTTTTGTAAAATAGAGGGTTTTTTGGGATTATACGCTAAGAAGGAAATAAATATTAGCATTTTTTAATGCTCTTTAAGACAAAAAAGAATCATTTCATTTCGACGTATATATCAGTTGGAATATTAAAAAAACGATGAAAAACGACATTTACTATTTTTATTTTTTACAAGAAACTACTATATATCAAAAAAACGGCTCTGAGGCCGCCTTCATTAAAGTCTAATTTATGTTATATATTTTTTTCATCGAAATCCGACAATAGATAACGCCGGAAAATGGATTGAAAAAGTACTAAAATCACAATTTTTGCGACTCTAACAGCCTTAATAATAAACTCATCCTTTGGTGCTTTGTGTCCAGGATTTCACTTTATCACTTTAAAGCAGGGGTGCACAGACTTATAGGGAGCAGGGGCCACTTGTGAAGATTATGAGCCAAGGACGGGCCGCTCCAAGGAAAATAATACTAAATTAACCTTACGTTTTTTAACTTGGGGGGGGGGGGGGGGGTGATCTTTCATGGGCACTCTTACCGGGTAAAATTCCTCGCTTTCTTCCTGACAACCGCCGAGTACCCCCTGCTCTAGGGCCTTATCACATATTATTGTCTTCGCCTTTCTTTTTTCTCTCCTAGTCTTTCATATAAATTTTGTCAATCTCTTTGGTCTTTATGATACCTTCCAAAAAGTCACCAATAATTGACCACTTCCTCTGATCTTTCAGCATTTTCGAGACCATATTTCCCGGAGTCAGCCTCAGGATCTCCAGGCTTCGTTCCACATCTCTCCATTTCTTCTCCCACCTCGGGCAGGAGAACACGGTATGCTCAGCAGTACCCGAAGGGTCATTGCAGTATAAGCAGCCTGCAGACTCTGACATTGATGCTGTTTGTAGAAAACGCCGTGTCCGTTCAAGCACTGAGTGATGCGGAAGGTCACAAGTTCGTGTTGTATCTCATGCCAGGGCTTAATTTGATGTATCAGCCTGTAAGTCCATCTTCCCTTCGCTGATTACTTCCAGTGCTCTTGCCATCTGGTGAGCGTTTTATCTCTCCCTTAGGTCTCCGTATCTTCTGTGGCTCCTCTTTGGTTGTACAGAATTTTTCACTCTATCGCCACCAGGTCGATGGGCACCAGACCGGCAATCACCAGCGCCGTTCCTGCTGACACTGTCCTGTATGCGCTTCACACTCGCAACGCCATAGTTCTCTATGTGCTACGAACAATCTTGTCTGTATTTCGCAGTTTCCATCGCGTGAGCCCAAATTGGTGCGGCGTACATGGACATTGCCTGTATCCTCCTTTTGCATGAGCTTGGACCTCTTGGTAGTATTGTTCTGTTGGTATTTTGAGCTTTTTCACACACTTTGCCATGACCTCTCTGTGAGTCTTCTGTATATAATGACTCCGAGGTATGTCACGTGGTTCGTCGGTTTTACAGTAGTTTCATCAATATAAAACTGGATGCCTTCCATATTTCTACTGATCAATACAACTGGTTCGGCCTTCTCAAGGGCAACTTACAAGTAATTTATTTTCATCCACAGATCTACAGCGTGAAGAGCTGCATTAGATTTCAAATGAGCTCTTTTTTGTAGTCGCAGTTACAGACACTGTAAGATCGTCGACATAAGCGATCAAACCAACACCCCCGCATACCTTAATATCCATTATATCGTCCTATAAGACATTCCACAGAGTTGGGCCCAAGAAAGTGCCCTTTACGTTTTTACTAGTTCTTGGCTTATCCATATCGAAATTGATGTGCTTGGTACGACGAGTATATAGAATAGGTACGTAGTAACGCAGTCAACATTTCACGCAAGAAACGAAAAAAAATTAAACAATAACAAAAACAATCACCTGTGACCATGCAGGACCTGCGCCTGCGTTCTACCCGAATAGTTCCGATCGTAAGTGCGCAATTCTGGCGTCTCCCCGGCACGGCAGTGAGCTAAACGTACAAAATTATTTACTTAGGTATAATTTAAATATTCTTTTGATTTTTCAATATTTTAATTCGTCGGCGGGCCGCAGAAAAACTGGCTGCGGGCCGCGGTATGTGCATCGCTGCTTTAAAGTGAGATTTGGGTTGCTGCGGCGGTTTAGAATATTTGGGGAAGTGAGAAGAAGATGGAAGAAAGTGGTAGGCGAATAATCATTTTGGGGATGGGGCCATTTTGCAAATAAATAAAATTAGGTCCAAGACTTTAGCCAGTTCAATTCAATCTGAAGTAGGTCTAATTGCTTATAAATGAAGGGGGGGGGGGAGGGGCGGAGTAAAGTAGCCAATTTTCAAATAGATAATAATTTTGTTCGTTCGATTGGTCTGAAGTAGATTTTATGGGGTTCAGATTGGTATGATCTGGTCCATGTCTTTGAGATGAAGAAGGAGTGCGAGTTTCTTTTCTCAAAGTAGAATGATAGTGGGAAAAATGATCTTTACAAGAAGATAAGACGTTTTGGATAGCAACCATTGGTTATTGTGTACTGCTGTATTTTAATAATTTAAAAATAATTTTATTTTAATGTTTTAAATCATTTAAAACTTGTCCTGATTTATCTATCCTTGTCATGTAATTGATATTCAGTGATATCAATAATTTTCTCGTGCTGATTTGAAAAATAGACAGTGTTTCAAAGGTGATATGGACACTTTGAAAAGTGCGTACTTGATTTTTGTATATAACTGTCAAAATTTTGTGCGTATTGTTCCGGATATTAGTTTGTAAATGTTTGATGGAGTGAGAGAAGCCGTCGGCACACAGTGTAGAGTCTCTCTATCAGGAAGGAGGATCCCTGCCTGGAGGAACTCTGCCTGGAAGTAGACCCCGATCATCCAAGGGCCACTGAAGATCTCTGTGTTTTGACGTTTTGTTTTGGAGTGCGAGTTGAGCGGTGTTGTGTTTTTGGTTCTGGGGACTTGCGGAGCTATCCAGCTAAGACATTCTTTTTTTTTTGTTCTATATTAATTCCTTGTAAATATAGTAGTTAACAGTAGTTTAATAACTTCAAAATATTTGACAATTGTATTTTTTACATTTAACATCTGCTTCAATTTTGTTGTTGATTTTTGTAAATTATTTCGTTCTTATTTTTCATAATCGGGTGACTGTCCTGGGCAAGTAGCTACTGGCGGTGTCGTACCGCTAGGCGTTGAGGGACGTCTCCTACCTATTTACTTTTCATTTATTATTCTTAGCTTATAATATTATCAGTTCCTTTTTTTTTTGTTTTTTGTTCATAATTATTTCTGATTAGTTTTAAGTATTTGCATAAGTGTAAATTCTGTGTATTATAAAATATAATCATGTATAAAGATCCCCCCGATAAGGGACCGCCGATAGACTATCGACCGGTTCCGCCGTTCAAAAGACCAAGGTCTATGACTGAAGAAGAATTCCCAATTATGGGCAGTTCATCGGGAAATGACAACAGTCCTCAGGTGGAGAAGAAAACTCCCGATAGTAGTTCACAATCCAATATGACCTATCCATTAAACTCCCCTCCTCCTTATCTGGTGATCGTTGAAAATGTCTCTCTTGATTCTAACATTCCTCCAAAACCTATCCATCCTATGAGGTTCGGCAGCTTAATGGCAAAAAATAATGTGGACGGTATTGTAAATGGCGGAATAAGAGCTGAAGGCCGTTCCAGAGTAGGGATTACCTTCAAAACTCCTAAATTCGCCAACTCCTTTATTTCCAATGAAATACTTAAGGATAATGGTATGAAGGCATTTATACCTAAATATAAGTTGACTAAATTGGGAGTAGTAAGGGGTGTACCAGTAGACATGACCGAAAAAGAAATAGTGAATCAGATGGAGGTCCCAAATAATTTTGGGAACGTTATTAAAGCCCGTCGTCTTAATAGAAAGGACTCTAGTGGGGAAAAAGTGGAGTGGAAACCATCCACTACGATTGTCCTCACATTCTTAGGACAAAGTTTACCAGAGCACGTATATCTATGCTATAACTCCCTGAAAGTGGAACTCTACAACTTCCCAACAATTTTGTGCCACCAGTGTGGCCGATTTGGACATGTCAAAGCTAATTGTAGGTCGGCTCCTCGATGCACTTTATGCTCCGGAAGTCACCTTCGAGAAAATTGCCCCATAGAGTCGGAAGAACCTAAATGCATAAATTGTGCTGGAAACCATCCGGCATACAGTGTTCAATGCCCCGAGCTTCTTAGACAAAAAAATATAAAGAAATATATGGCCACTGAAAGTGTATCGTATGCTCAGGCAGCGAAATGTGTTCCAAAAGTTAATAAAACGTACTCTCATGCCGTTTCTTCTAATGTATATTCTACACCCGTTACATCTAAAAAACAAGGTAATATTATTGAAAACCCTCCTAAAGATTATATAGACAAGAAAATGATTGATTCCCTACTTTATTATGTCAATGGGCAAGCTAGTAATTTTACTAACGGCTTTGCCTTGAATGCGAAAAATAAATCCGACACAAAAGATACGTCGCAGAAACCAATCGTCACCAGCAACAACGATTTAAACTCTATATTACAATCTATTCTTCAACTTCTCCTTTCCTTTATGTCCAATATTAATAATGCTTCACCGTCCAACGCTGCCAACACACCTATAGCCACTAATTCTCATAATAAAACAGACAAAGTAAATTCACCTCCAAATGAATAATCTCGTTCTTGATTGATTCTACCAACTCCATATTAATTCCTAGGTTATACTGATTTATCTTCAATGGATCCAAAAAACGAAAAACTTTCAATACTTCAGTGGTATGCTAGAAGTGCCTCTTCAACAGACAGGTTGAGAGACAGGCTGCTATCGTTTTTAGATAATCATTTTTATTTGACTTATTTTATTTATTTGAATAAAAATGGATAAAAGTCATTTTGAAAAATCGAAAATCACTGCTCTTCAGTGGAATGCTAGAAGCGCTGTTAGTAATAAAACTGATATATGTTTCATGTTGACAAATTTTGATATCGATTTAGCAGCCATTAGTGAGACATGGATAAAACCAAATTTTTCATTTAATATCCCGGGATACCAATGTATCCGTTGTGACCGACAAGAGGGGAGAGGAGGCGGCTCTTGTTTGATTTTTAAAAATTCCTTACCCTTCACTCGCATCGATATTCCCTACAACCAATTTATAGAAGCAGTAGCAGTGAAAATAAATAATGTCGCTTATGTCTCTATTTACATCCCACCTAATGCAGGCTTCGATAATGGCTATTGGAACACGGTTGTATCACTTTTACCTGAATCTTATATATTGATGGGCGATTGGAATTCAAAGAATACCGCATGGGGTTGTTCTGTGTCTGATAGATCTGGAAACAGACTTCTATCCTTTATAGATGATAACAACCTTTTTATATTGAACGACGGTTCGCCTACAAGACTAACTCCTCCTGGACAAAATTCTAATGCTTTAGATATCTCGCTATGTACCAGCAATTTGGCTTGTATGATTGACTGGAAGGTATCCCAAGATGCATTTTCCAGTGACCATTATCCCATATTCCTTACTTTAAACATAAGAATTCCCCAACAATATTCCACTAATTGCAGAAAGTGTTATAATATCCATAAAGCTGATTGGCAGAAATTCAAATCAACCATTGAAACCATCTTACCGAATGATCAAACTGATTTATGGGAGGGCGGTATTCAGCAAAATTATGGAGACATAACCAACATTTTATACCTTGCAGCTGATTCAAGTATCCCACTTAAGAAATGTTCAAACAAACCAAAAAAATCTCGTCCTTGGTGGGATTCTGAATGCGATGAGGCAATAAAGAAACGTAGTGAGGCAATGCGGGATTACAGAAAGAATAGAACGGATGAAAAATTTTTAAATGCCAAAAAATTTCAAGCTAAAGCCAAGAAGCTCCTAAGAAAGAAAGAGCGTGAAGGTTGGCAAAAATTCTGTTCTTCTTTATCCCCAAATTCGCTCCCTTCATACGTATGGCAAATGATAAGATGTTTTAAGGGCTCTATGACCTCTCCTCGTGGTCGGGCTCCATCTGAACTTTGGCTCTCGGATTTCTCAACAAAAATTGCTCCCCCTTATGTACCTAATAAACCTCAAACGCTTCAAGAGACGGTCTGTCCATACGTATCTATCTCTAACGGATTGGATTCCCCATTTTCAATTGAAGAACTCAAAATATGTCTACACAAAGTTAAAAATTCTACGCCTGGTCTGGATAACATCCCTTATCTTTTCCTTAAAAAATCCCCTGACGCTCTTCTGATCCGTCTGATAAAATTATTTAATCAGATTCTAAATGAAGGTAAAATTCCTGATGAATGGAGTGAACAGTTGATCATACCCATCCTTAAACCTGGTAAAGATCCTTCCTGTGGATCATCCTATCGACCAATAGAGCTGTCCTCATGTATATCAAAAATATTTGAACACCTTATCAAAAATAGATTGGAGTGGTTCCTTGAACATTACCAGCTACTCCCTCATTCTCAATTTGGATTTAGAAAATCTTTGTGTTGTATAGATAACCTATCAATTCTAGTAACTGACGTGTTGACTTCATACTCAAATAAAGAATTCACTGTTTCTGCCTTCTTGGATATAACAGCTGCTTATGATAATGTGGATATTCATACGCTTTACTTGAAACTCCTTAAGTTATCAGTACCGAGCGTCATAGCCAAAATTATTTATCACCTCTTTTCTAAAAGAACAATCGTTATAATGAACGGTCCGGAAGAGAATAGACGAGATATATGGAAGGGCCTTCCCCAGGGCTCAGTCTTGAGCCCGATCTTGTTTAATGTCTATTGCTCTGATCTGGAGAGGAAAATTAACAAAACTTGTAAAATAGTACAATTTGCTGATGACTTAGCTATATACACCTCACACAAAAATATTCATATTGCTGAAAAGCAGTTAACAGAATCCCTTGAAACATTGAACAGATGGCTAAAGACCAACCATTTAGAGTTATCTCCAACTAAATCAAACATAATGGTATTCTCTAGAAAACACATCAACCCAACAGTATCTGTCTTCTTAGAGGGTATTCCCATCCCTCAAACCAATGAAATAAAATTTCTCGGAGCCTTGATTGACCGTAAACTCTCATGGCATCCTCATATCAATTATACAATAAACAAATGCGAGAAGAGTATAAACATGCTGCGGGCCATATCATCAGTGACTTGGGGTTCGCATCCCTCGACAATGACCAATATATATAATGCTATGGTAAGAAGTCATTTGGATTACGCAAGCTTTCTCTTTGATTCACTTCCCCGATACATGGAAGATAAGTTGGAACGCATACAATCAAAGTGCCTAAGATTAATCTTGGGCGCCTTTCCTTCCACTCCGATAAATTCACTTCAGGTGGAAAGCGGAGAGATGCCTTTATCGATTAGAAGACTCTATCTTGCCAAAAGATTCATACTTAAACGCATTTCATATTTTGATCACCCGTTATTCCGTAATATAATCCGATTAAATAATATCTGTAAAAACAATTCATTTTGGTCACGAAAAGCAGCCCCAATGTTGTGTAGAGGATTTTCTTTCATATTGTCTAATTTTAAGGATGCCAGATATCCTTTTCCATCTCCAACATACAGCGCTCCCCTAGAAGCCCTTCAGTACCTACCTGATATAGTAGATAACATTGGTTTTACAAAAAATAACAAAGTATCTGTGAATCAAATCAATCAAGAATTCAATTCAATAATCGATCAAAGATGGCCATCGCATATTAAGATATTTACCGACGGATCAAAACTTTGTACTAATGGTAACAGCGGCTGCGCAGTATTCATTCCGGAAATAAAAGTGCAATCTTTGTTTATGCTTCCCCCAGAGGCATCAGTATATACGGCTGAATGCCTTGCCATAAGAGAAGCATTGCAGATGATTTCCAAACTCCATACTTCAAACAGATTTTTAATATTTTCAGATTCCCTTTCCTTAGTTAAAACACTCGCTTCTCCAGCCTCGTGGTTTGGTCGTAATAATTTGATTTTGGAAATTAAGAAACTCTTATAATGATCTAAAAGAGAACGAAAAGCAGGTAACAGTAACATGGATTCCTTCACACTGTGGAATATGGGGCAATGAGAAGGTCGATGGCTTAGCGAAGTTAGCTACATCATCGGGCCAAATCCCCTCTTTTATTCTTCCAGAGAATGATACTCTTCGCTTATTAATGGATGATGCCATAAAACAATGGACTATTAAATGGAAAGAAATTTCTGTCCATAAAGGCTCGTATTACGAGCGTATTCAAGGCCATATTCCTTCACATCCATGGTTCAAAAGCAAAAATATGAGTAGATCGTTTATATCCACAATTTGCAGAATGAGATTTGGCCATCACAGGTTGGACTCCCACCTATATAAATTGGGATTAGTTGATTCTCCTCTCTGTGAGTGTGGTTTCGATGACGAAACGCTTAATCACGTCCTTTTCGCTTGCCCCTTGAGAGACAGGTTTGAGTTATACCACAGAATCCCAAATGTAGAGTACCCACTGAATGTGGAGTACTTATTGAGTTTGGGTTCTGTAGAAATATATAAATTATTATATAAATATATTAAAAAAAACATCATAATAATTTAGTAACTACATATATATACCTGGCACAACTACGTACCTATGTTTTAATCACAAAATTGATTGATAACTTTGAATTGTATAATTAACCTTCATGTATATTGTTACGTGTCTTCTACGGAGTCGGAATCTGCTTCAGCTTCTCTTCTTCTTTTAACCATGAATACTTGCCTCGGCTAGTGTTGGTAGAGCGGACTCCAGAATCTCTGGTCTTTGGAAGTTCGATCCAGGAGGAGATGATGATTTGTTTAATCAAAGATGTTGTTTGATAAATTAAGAAACACTTGTTTATTGCGTGTAACAGGAAATTGGAAAATATACAAAAGTTCAGAATTTTCACGTAATTCACAACAGTAATTGTATCAAATTTACAATTAATTAAAATGTTTGCTTATTCTTTTAAAACAACAATATTAATCACTTTTCGTATCTATGAATATAATTGGTTGGATTCTAAGGAAATCGCGGTAAGAAATGGTTTGAGTTTCTCCAACTATCAGGGAGTACTCTAAAATTTTATACGTCTGATTCCCACAAGGTGAGTTTTAAGAATGAATTTTGAAACAAAGGAAAAAAAATACTTAACGGTCGTTTTACTTGGGTCAGCAGGCCCGTGATCATGTGACTATGGGTGAGAGAGATGGAAGATATCTGCCTCTCATATTCCCATACTTAGTAGCGAAAGTTTGACAACATAGGAATAGAATCTGCGTCGTAACTAATTATAAAAAAGGGGTGGAGAGAAAGTGAGTGAGTGAAATGCATAGGCATCCATCCCACTTACACCAGTGCAATTATATCCATATTTGGCAACATGACCTGTGGCCTACGTGCAAAATCGCACGATCAACAGAAACCAAATTATAAATAGATGCATACCTGTTAGTATAGGGGTAGGTATGTATAGCAATATTTGAAATTTATAAAGAATATTCCGTACTGAGACGGGTGAAGCTTCACAACAAAAAAAAATACATGCTACAAATCGATTTTTAGTTACCAAAAGAAAAAAAAGAAAAAAAAAAGAAGATTTTGAGTACATAAAAATCTCTTAAGGAGTAACTGATCCAATAAGGTAGGATCAAGGAATTTAGAATAATCCTTGAACATTTAACTTCAAGAGTTCCAAAGTTGTAAGGGGTATACCAAAGATAGATACCCTAGTTTAGTAATTAGGTATAACAAAAAAATTTATATTTTCATACATATAGATAAGGAATTTAAACATGGCATGAGAAGAAAATTTGATTGTGGAAGTATGGGACAACCCTCATGAAGAGTACAACCTAGATTGGTAAATTGTTTGTCACACTTTCTTACCTATTCATCCATCCCTAACGGCCTTCATTCATAACCTCTCACTCCTAGATTTATTCATCAATAATTACTATCACACGGTTAGACAAACAACACAAAAAAAAAATTTATTAAATAATGGTTCCAAGCAGAGACTGCAATCCAATAATTCCACAAAAAAAATTATTATTTTTAATCAATACAATTAACAATCCAACTGTCAAGAAGTAGAAGGTGACAGAATATTAAACATAAACATAAAAAAAGATATAAATAAAAAAAATATTTCGTACAATATTTCCTCTTCATCAAGGACATCTCTTAAGAATATCTGATAGTGCTCACTTAGATTATTATTAATATTGATTTTAAAATGCCCATAACATTTCTCAAAGTGAGAAATGTCCACTGATTTAGTTCACTGTTCACTGAGTAGTTTAAGAGCACTCCTAAGGTTAGCTTGTAGCTCAAAGGTTTGGAGAGAACTAATTTAAATGTTCTGGTGTTTGTACATAAAAAAAATTATTATATCATTTACAATTGCATAAGAGTATCCTGCAAAGAAAGAAATTCACTTAAAAAAAAAATATATAAGAGAAAGGTATCCGTTGCCCAAAGATTACGGATCGACAAGTAAGAAGAGATGTCAAACTTCATGCTAGCTATTGTCCTGTAATTAGGACACAATACTAAGTTTTGAGCGCCACCTAGTTTGGGAAAATACGGGGAATGAACTAGGAAAATTCCAATAATAAACCAAAACAGCAAAAAAAAATATTATCTTACTTCCTGACAAGAGAGAAAGATTTGAGTATGCCAAAGTTGTATAAGATTGATCCGAGCGTCCTCATTTCAATCGAATAGAAAAGTTAAGAATATACTTAAATAGAGAAAACGAGTTGCAACTCAAAAAAAATTGTCTAAGATTATTAGAGAAGTATTAACTACAAATTGTCAGTAGACTAACGTTATGAGTCGACTAAAATATTAACTAATAATTAAGAAGATTTGTGGCCTTAATTAGGAACACAAAAAAAAAGTTTCATTGAAATTGATGTCTGCTCTACGCCAACAATGCGGTGACGAAAGATGCCATTTTTACATCAGATAGCGTGCTTATCATTGCACAGATTTACAAGCCTGGCATAACCAGAAATGTACCAAAAAAAATTTTATTCAATACACATTATCATAAGGGTGCATTGCTCATTTACAGCTCTCAAAAAAAAAATAGGAAGGTTGAGAGTGTACCAAAGTTTATTATTGCGCTTATCATAGCACAGATTTACAAGCCTGGCATAACCAGAAATGTACAAAAAAAATTTCATTCAACACACATTCTCACAAGTGTGCTTTGCTCATTTACAGCTCTCAAAAAAAAATTAATTAGGAAGGTTGAGAGTGTACCAAGTTTATGATTCGCACAAATTTTCTTAACGGGTGCGATTAGATCAAGGAGAAGTGAATTGAGCATTCCAAAAAAAAAAAGGAAGTGAATAACTAATATTGACCCTGTGTGTAACAAAACAGTATAGAAGGTATTACTACGATTAGGGTAATATCATGAAGAAAAAAAAATAGTTCCATGTGGATAAATCGTGACTACAATTAACGTTCAAAAAAAAAATTAACAATCGCAGAAGCGAAAGACAACAACACAGAATAGTATCCGCGCTCAATACCAAACTAGAAATTATATAGGACACCTAGAATTACACTGACCCAGTAAACAAAACGTATTCGACAAAAAAATTATTAGTGGGGAATTTATGAAAAGAGTCGATATTCTGACGCGCTTCTATGAAACTCGTTAGCCGCGATGCGGGGCGCAGGGAAGTTTTGTGGGCCGGGAGGTGGGTCTAGCGGTGCGCATGGAAGTTTTTACGGGGCGAGCGATGCAATTCGTAAACAACTGTGGAAGTTCACGTAATGTGTAATATGTCTGAACCACTCTCTCACAGGCTCAAAACATGCCATCTCGCTCACTCGCCGACTCTGGGCGGTGCTGTGTGTCGGGGACGCAACACGATTAGTGAGTGAAAAACCAGTTTAATGAAGGAGAGAACACACATTTTGTTAGTGATGTGAAGTTATAATATGAAAAGCGGAGCGGGATAACGTCACAACATTTATTTATTAAGATATTCTGGGAAGTATTTTTATTTACTACAGTCACACAAAAAAAAGGAACTTAGGACGTAATTCTTCTACAAGTTATTTGAGATAATTATAATTATAAAAATTACTCGACAACCTAGAGGGATGTGGGTGGTATAGAAGATATGTTAATGGAATTCACATAATGGAAAGAAGTCTTTCATGACTTAGCCTACATCCTCGGACAAGGAACACGGTAATCTAATGAGAAGGCGTACCGAGTTCAAGTCGTTAGACGAAAAAAAAATTAATTAATAAAAAAATGAAGTTACACTTAGTGCAACAAAAAAAATAAATAATAAAAATGGAGATCATGCTTCTTACCGGGTAAAACAGTATTTAAACGTGGGTTGTCCCAATATGATAGCCTGAAGCAAGAAGTAAGCTATCATACTGGACCACAAGGAAGAGAGATGCCAAGTAGGATCGTATACTTGGAATTCTCGCCCTGCTCCTCCCAAATGAATAGCCAACAGAAGGTTGGGTTCCAGGAGGCACACTTAGGATCTCTGAATATACTTCGATTAGAATTTTCTTGTTAAACAAAATTCACATGTATTGGGGTGAGCCCAATTTGACTTATGATTCTGACTGTACGAGACTAGTCAGGGTGTTAAAAGATAATAAACGTATGGGAACGGGTCCTCAGGAGCCCTTTAACCATAAATCAAGATATGATAAAACCTAAACTACAACTTTATTATATCCTTCGTATGGAACCTACCGATGGATCCACTATCACAATCCTTTAGTTCAAAAATTGTTCTTGATATTTTACGTACAACCTGAGACTTAATGAAGCGAGGAGCTAATTTTTTTGAAAAATATTGCGAAGCATTTGAGAGATAATGAGATCTTCTCCATACCAGCTGCCCAATTGACAAGGATATGTCTTTACGACGCAAATTATAACGGTCCTTATTTTTATTAAAAGCTTGTACTAACGTTTGTGAGACTTTATTATATAGATTTTCTAAGGTGGAAATGTCATTCAATCTTTGTTTTAAGGGATCAAATGTTTCAGACGGGGAATCATGATTTATCTGTAGTGGCTTATAAAAAGAGGCGTGGGGAATGTACTCTCTACCGAACATCAAAAAATGTGGAGAATATCCGGTAGCAATGTTAGTCATAGAATTTAAACAAGAACAGATTTTTGGAAGATGTTTACACCAATTGCGTTGGTCCTCCTCTACTAATATTGCCAACAAGGTTACTAGAGACTGATTATATCTTTCGGAGACATTATGTTGGGGATGAAAATATGCGTTATATCTAAGATCATTTATTCCGTGGGAATGGAAGAATTCTTTAAACTGTCGAGAAACAAACTGTTTTCCGTTGTCTAAAACAATCTGTCGAGGGATTCCAAAGACTTTAAAGATTCTTTCTTCTAAGATTTGAATTATACTACTGGTATTTGCGGCTCGGAGAGGAAATGCCCAAGTTATTTTACTAAAATTACAAACTACAGTGAAAATGTAACGGTTTCGCTTATGACTCAGCGGTAAGGGACCTATGAAATCCATAGATATACTTTCCATGGGACGTTCAATTTTTTTAGGGTATTTCATAAGACCATGGGGCATTTGGTTATTATACTTGTAGGCCTTGCATATTTCACACTCATTCACAACCTGTCTAACAAGAGGTAATAATCGTTTACAGAAGTATGTACGGGAAATAAATTCGTAGGTTTTTTCCATTCCAGAATGACAGTTTCCCTTATGGTAGTCCAATATGAGACTTTCTATCTTACACGCAGGGACAACCAATTTCCAAAGGTGAGTGGGAGAGTTAGACAAGGAATCTTTTTTATACCTAGAATAACGATACAAGTGTCCATCATTTATCATAAAATTAGTGAACGATTGGGGTTTTTGAAGATAAGAATTGTACACCTTTTTATACCAGGGGTCTATAATATTTTCAAACGGTTCTGGAACAGATAGACTAGAAACAGGAATACGGCTCAATCCGTCGGCAAGGTTATTTTCGCAGCCACGCTTAAATACAAAAGTGAAATCAAACTGTGAAAGTCGGCAAGCCCATCTGGCTAACCTACCAGAAGGTGAAGAAATTGAGTTTAGGTATTTTAAACATCCGTGATCACTGACTACTGTAAAGTGTACTCCGTCCAGATAGCTTTTAAAGTGTTGTATAGAATCTACTATGGCGAGAAGTTCTCTCTCCGTGGTACTATAATTTCGTTCTGGACCGGACAATTTACGTGAATGATAAGCAATTATATATTCTACTCCATTAGAGTCTTTCTGGGACAAGAAGCTGCCCAAGGAAACTCCACTTGCATCACACGTCAATGTATACGGAAGGGAATAGTCTGGTGGTTTAAGGATTGGAGCGGAAATCATTGCTTGTTTCAAGGCTTGGAAGGCAAGTTCAGCTTCATTTGACCATTCGAATTTTTTACCGTTAAATTTATTACTCGTGAGGCGAGTCAAGGGAGAAGCAATCTTAGAAAAGTCCTTAATGAAACGCCTGTAATAAGACATTAATCCCAAAAATGAGCGGATTTCCTTACTGGTGGATGGTCTAGGATAATCTTTCATAGCACTAATCTTATCTGGGTCCGTATGAATTCCCTCCCTGTCAATAATATGACCGAGGTACTTAAGCGATGATTTACAAAACACGGATTTACTGAGCCTAATTGTCAAGTTGGCTTCTTTCAAGCGCTGGAGAACAATTCGTAAGGTGGAAATATGGGAATCAAAATCTGAACTACAAATCAAAACATCATCAAGGAAACTGAATACTCTTTGTCCCAAATCGGAGAAAAGCTTATCCATAATTCTCTGCATTTCGGCGGGCACGTTTTTCAGGCCGAACGGGCAGGTAACAAACTGATACATCCCTTTGGATTCTACATAGAAGGCTGTCTTAGGTCTGCTTTCTGGACTCAAAGGAATTTGCCAGAAGCCGTAGCTCAAGTCTAAGGTGGTTAAGAACTTGGTGTCTCTCAGATTATCCAACATATGGTTGATATTAGGGAGTCTATAAGAGTCTGAGACTGTGACCTCATTCAATCTTCTAGGATCGAGAACGAATCTAGCTGTGCCATCGGATTTTGGTACACAGAAGCAGGAATTTAACCAAGGGGAACGTGAAGGTTCTATTATTTTTAAAGCTATCATTTTATCTACCTCTTGACACATCTGAACTCGTCGTACATGGGAAGCTGGATATAATTTCTGTTTAACGGGCAAACTATCACCTGTATTAATGACATGAGAAACTACATTTGTCCTACCCAAACCCATCTTCTCAAAAGAAATATTCTCGAATTCATTTTTCAGGTCATCCAAAATTTTCCTCTGCGACACTGTCAAATCGTTTATGGAGTTAAGACATTTTGGAGCTGATTCTACATTAGACGACTGTTGATCAGATATGGATGCTACCGTAACATGAGTTTTGGTGGGGAACAACCGAGGAATTATTCCTGACTTTTCCAGAAAGGGTGACCCTAAAATGAATTGGTCAGGAATGGAAGGAACAATAACAAATTTAACCTGCTGAATTTTATTGTTGTAACATAATGGCAAAACTATGGTACCTATAGATCTTATGGAATTATTGTCAACCCCACGAATATTTTGCTGACAATATTCAGGACGGAACCCTATTTCGATAAAAGACCGATATAACTGACCCCCCAGGACATTACAAGCTGATCCGGTATCAAGCAAGGCTCGGAGTTGTATTTGAGAGATAGAAAATAGCAAATAAGGGCGTCGATCTCTCTCGTTTATTACGGAAACTTTATTGACCTGCAATGTTGAAAAGAACAATTTAACACTCTGAATCCACGACAATCTTTCGCGAGCTGAGGTCTCTGGGCTCGGGAAAATTGCAGGATTCATTGTTCGTTTTTTGAATTTCTAAGTGGGGGAGGCGGTTTACTCACGTCAGGTAAGCGTTGGCGTGGCACAGGATTGAAGGGTTTCCTAAACTGAAATGAATGAACATTATTGGCACTGGGTCCTGACTTAGAGTAACAGTTTCGAGCAATGTGACCTATACGTCCGCAGTGAAAACATTTAATCATAGGAGCAGAAGGCTGTTGAGAAGAAATTGATTGAACAGGGTTTTTCCTTACTATCTTAACTTTAGAGGGAGAGCGGGTTGGAACTGTAACCGAAACACACTCCAACTCCGTGCAAACTTCATCTAGCTCAGCAATTGAGTTCGGTCGCCTGGACACTAATACACTGGCGTATCTGCTATCTAATCCTTTTCTGATGGCCTTTAGGATATCTGACATACGCAATGGAGACTGTAAGGACTGATTCAAAAGGGTTATACGTGAAATGTAATCACTAGCACTCTCCAAAGGTTGCTGTGATGCAGTTAAGATTTCCAATCGTCTGTTGCCTTCAGCATCAGGCAAATCGAAGCGCTTGATAAACGATTGTTTAAGCTGTGTCCAAGTTTTAACACTGTTATAAAATGTCCGGTAGAAGGTGAGTGCTTTTCCCTCCAAAAATTCGGGCAAGGCGGGGCCTAGGTTTTCCAGTGGAAAATTTCGAGCTCGGGAGATTTCCTCCAATCTCAAAAAGAAATCCCTAACATCCTCGACACCGGAATAATGTTGAACTGGCCATGAACTAAAATTTACTGAATGTATGATGTGTGATTGGCTAACTGTAGGATTGGGTCTATCTAAATTTCTGCGAACCGGTGTAATAATTAAATCGTTGGAAACATTAGTATTTATCATTGTCACGGCTTGAGTGGGCGGAGAAGAAGGTACAAAACTATCACGAGGTGGATTAATCTCCGAGAGGCTATCAGGGCGTTGGATACCTAACAATCCCGAAGGGTGATTGTCACGCTGACCTACATCAGACAATAAGTTAGAATTGAAAAGTCTGCATTGCCTTCGCAGAGATTCAATACCTACATCAGGCTGGATTCCTCTATTCAACAGTGCTTTAGAGAGAGTCTTGCATGTCGCCCTCTCCACACGCGGAATAACTTGATCGACCAGGGATGACATTATTAAGAAATAAAACTAGCGGAGTGTGACTATCTCAAACTTTGACCACCGTCGGGAGTATTCGATCACAAGAAAGTCAAAAAAAAAAATTATTAAAATTATCGAAGTTTTATCTCAACCTCACTTACTTATCCAACATTCAAGGGAGGAAGACCCTTTCTCAAGGAAAGTTATTGAATTATTGTGGCAGAACAGAGTACCCAAATGCAAAAATAAAAATTTTTAAGAAAAATTGCAACAAAACACAAAAAAAAACTTTTCTAGTTGCCGTCGGCTGAATTTATCTGTAGGTATTGCAAAACTTTACGGCTCTTGGCCCACAACAAAATTTTAGCAATTTCAGAATTTAAATTGAGATAATAGAACTTGCTAATACTCAAGAGAGAAGAAAAGGAAAAAAAAAAAAAAGGCAACTTAATACACCATTATCAAAAAAAAACTTTAAACACCAGAACACTGTGTTATTGCATTATTTAGTGATTTTCAAAAGAATTGGATTATTAATTACGTTTCGCTCACCAATTTCCTGTCCGGCATCTATGTGAGTCAAGGGAGGCGCAGACAAGGTTCCTCTGGATGTCTTCGAATCTTGACGCTGCTCGCATTGCCATCAGCTCGTTCTGGATTTGATGCTCACACGTTGGATAGCGCCATAATTGTTACGTGTCTTCTACGGAGTCGGAATCTGCTTCAGCTTCTCTTCTTCTTTTAACCATGAATACTTGCCTCGGCTAGTGTTGGTAGAGCGGACTCCAGAATCTCTGGTCTTTGGAAGTTCGATCCAGGAGGAGATGATGATTTGTTTAATCAAAGATGTTGTTTGATAAATTAAGAAACACTTGTTTATTGCGTGTAACAGGAAATTGGAAAATATACAAAAGTTCAGAATTTTCACGTAATTCACAACAGTAATTGTATCAAATTTACAATTAATTAAAATGTTTGCTTATTCTTTTAAAACAACAATATTAATCACTTTTCGTATCTATGAATATAATTGGTTGGATTCTAAGGAAATCGCGGTAAGAAATGGTTTGAGTTTCTCCAACTATCAGGGAGTACTCTAAAATTTTATACGTCTGATTCCCACAAGGTGAGTTTTAAGAATGAATTTTGAAACAAAGGAAAAAAAATACTTAACGGTCGTTTTACTTGGGTCAGCAGGCCCGTGATCATGTGACTATGGGTGAGAGAGATGGAAGATATCTGCCTCTCATATTCCCATACTTAGTAGCGAAAGTTTGACAACATAGGAATAGAATCTGCGTCGTAACTAATTATAAAAAAGGGGTGGAGAGAAAGTGAGTGAGTGAAATGCATAGGCATCCATCCCACTTACACCAGTGCAATTATATCCATATTTGGCAACATGACCTGTGGCCTACGTGCAAAATCGCACGATCAACAGAAACCAAATTATAAATAGATGCATACCTGTTAGTATAGGGGTAGGTATGTATAGCAATATTTGAAATTTATAAAGAATATTCCGTACTGAGACGGGTGAAGCTTCACAACAAAAAAAAATACATGCTACAATATGTATACCTACCTTTTGTTTTTGTATTACCTTTAATACCTACTGATCTTTGTTTCTGTATGTCTTTTTTAGTCTAAACATAATGGGCAATACCTATTGTTTTGAATTGTATAATTATCCTTCATTTATATGTATACCTACCTTTTATTTTAATTTTTGTATTTCCTTTAATATCTACTGATTTTTGTTTCTGTATATTTTTTTTTTTTTAGTCTAAACATAATGGGCTATACCTATTGCTTTGAATTGTATAATTATTAACCTTCATGTATTTACCTTCTAATTTTTGTAATACCTTAAAATCCTACTAAATTTTGGTTCTGCATGTCCTTTTTGCTTAGGTATTCTAAATATCATGGCCTATACTTATTGCATTTAATTTTTATCCGTAACATTTTTTATTATCGTTATACTTATTTTTTTATGCTATTATAATTTTGATTTGTTGGTGGCATGAATCATCCAAATGGATGCAATGCCAAAAATTAAATAAAAAAAAAAAAAAAAAAAGAAGATAAGAAGACTCTCTTATGAGTTTGGTAGGGTTGAGAATATCTTGAGTACTCACCAGCTTTCACTTTCTCTTTATGAGCAAGTCTGAACAGTTAAGAAGGAATTCAACTCACTACCGAAATGAAACTCAATTTTAACTTATAAAAAACACAAGCACTATATTAATGAACTCAAATAAAATTATCGCAGAAAAATATATTAACTTAAAACTAATTACAATATTGTGCACTGTCGGTTCTGAAGGGAAAGAGTGGAGAATTTCAGGAGGGAAAATCTTTATATAGGGCTGTTATTGACGCAAAATAATTTAAACAAAAAATGAAGTATGTTCCCTCTGGTGTGAAATAATCTAAGCTTGGTGCTCTTGCTAAAAGGTGGTGAATCTTCGTTGTTGATAAGTACGAGTTGTATTCGGCGTATTCCGCTAGATGGCTCTTTACCTTTTCGTGGTATCAGATGCAAAATAAATCGTGTCGTTAAAATTCAATACTATACAACCGCTATACAGCCTCCCGCAAGAATTTATGGCGTGCTATAAATTCTGATGTGGTATGGAACTCTGCAGTCCCCTGGTTTGTGTAGCTTGGAGATGGTACGTCTTGGATGTTGACTTGGCTCGACTGGCTGGGTTCTGTAGCGACTGGAACTTAATAGAAGTTGGACAGAGTGTTCACGACGTTAGTGCGGTTGCACTGGGGTAATATGATGGCTAAAATAGGTTAAAACAGCGTTGATGTGTTTTACCAGATGAAGCGGCGATGTTGATTTGCGCTCGGCCATTAATGCAGCAGCGATGTTGCTTGTGCTGTTGAAACTGGTTGTTCCATGAGGTCGGTTGACGAGCAAGGAAAAATGCATCAGTTGTTTTCAGTGGGGGTGTAATCGTGGTGTGATGTACATCTGCCACCGTTGAGAGACAGTAGTGGGGCAAAATTCGTTGGAGAAGTTTGGCCTCCGAGCTACGCAGTCTGTGAGACAACTCGTGTAGTTTGCTTCTGTTAAGTACAGCAGGTGAAGATTGCTACCGTAGGCTTCCATCAATTGGATTGTGGTGGTGTAGTCCAGCGTTGGTTGAGTAGTGTCGTGATGAGATAATATGCAACATATAGAATAAACAAAAAAATTTACAATAGAATTGGTATAAGTATATTTGTTTTAGGGTGGTTCTTGAATTTAAAAGATTGTGAAATAAATTTTAAATTTGAAATTGAAATTAAGAAATTGTTTGAGTATATTATAAACAAATGTTGACTTTGAAAAAAATTTACGAGTTACATTTTACTAAGATAATTGTTCTAGGAAAAATCTTCTAAGTGTGGTGTTTCATTGTTATTTTTTGTTCAATATTCAAAATAAAGTTAGGAAAATTATTAAAAAAAAATGGTATTGAATAGTTATGGTTCACAATGGATATATGTTTAAATGCTTTTTCTGCTTTTTGGTTCATGAAGTGAAGTTATATGTGAGATCCTTTATATATAATAAAATTTGTTACCAATCTGGTATTAGCAATATACAGTTGGTGGTTTTGTATTTGGATCTGTAATCATTTGTAAAATACATATTAGAATTTTTATACAATAGATAAGTAAAGAGTAGTAGGTAGACATAGTAATATAGTTGTACATAGTGTGTTTGGATTAAAATTTTTCATAATGTTATATTTTGTCAATGTATGTGTGTCAATAATGTTAAATTAATGTTACTGATTTGGGAAAATTAATATGACCCTTTTTGGAATTTTGTTTTCAATGGTCTTTTGTATGAATGTAAATACATTAATTGTCTTTTTCTTAACTCGTTGAGTTGTATATTTGATAATAATAGA
This sequence comes from Mystacides longicornis, assembly GCA_963576905.1. NCBI lineage: Eukaryota > Metazoa > Arthropoda > Insecta > Trichoptera > Leptoceridae > Mystacides > Mystacides longicornis. The sequence goes on from OY756437.1 coordinate 12,821,107, forward strand.
CTATACGTATGACGCTATGGTCATGTGTGTATAATATGGACAATACGTATGACGCTATGGTCATGTGTGTATGTCTTTTTTAGACTATACGTATGACGCTATGGTCATGTGTGTATGTCTTGCTCAATCACTACAAGAAAGCTTTGAGATGAAAATCTCTGCTCTTGCGTGTATGTAGTTAGCCGACGAAATGGGAATTTCGGTCTGAAAATGCGCGATGCATTGTACTAGACGTGGCGTGAAATAAATAATAAATAATAATAAATAAATAAATTTTATTCATTGAATATAGTGTACAATGGTAGATGAACATTCATGTCTCCCTCCACTAGGCTTAGCCTGTCTAGGAGAGGAGTTACACATAGGTACATGCAGTATAAATAAACAAAATTCAGTCAATCTAGGATTAAAACAAGTAAAGTTTAAAAAGGTAAAAACAGTATAAGTAAAGTTAAAAAAGGTAAAAATAGTAAAAAATAAAGTTTAAAAGGTTAAAAATAATAAGTAAATATATAATAATAAAATAAATAATTGAAATACACCCACTCAAACAATAAATACACTTGTACATACACACAAATAGATTCCTTTTTCCTCGATTATTTCAGCATAACTTTAGTAAGAGTTCAACAATTATCAATAAAATCAGTGGAGAAAAAACATCAATCATTTAAAAATAAACTCATTACATTTTGTGAATTGCTTCTCCATTATTGTTATAAGTAAATCAAAACATTCTGTTAGCGTATAGTCACAACTTAAATCAGTCATACAATCATGTCAAATCTCATTGCAGCAAAAATAAAATAAGAATAAAAATCGAAAACACAGTATACGTAAAATACAAATAACATCTACACACATTCACACACGCATACACACATACATATGTGTTCCTAAGGGAAATACCTAGCCACCATCCCTGGTTGACGAACATATGCCTTGATGGCACTCTTAAACTGTTCATCCTTTTTAATTGATTTAATGGTGGGAGGCAAGTCATTAAATATCTTAGGCGCAAAAAAAGCATACTGTCTCTGTCCATTGGTGGTTCGAAACAATGGCACAACATAGTTTTGACTTTCCGAGCTTCTTGTAAGACGGGTCTGTTGGGATCTCATGTGCTTTGCTAAATTAATATGGTACTTACACAGTATACTCTTAACAAACAATTGTCTGACGCTCAGAACTGGAAAGCTCTCAAATAATTCCAGAGTCGGAAATCGGATCGGCTTACGCATTATTACTTTAATAATCAATCTCTGTGTCTTTGCTATTCTCTCGTGCACAAACGCAGCACAACCTCCCCAAGCCTCTATGCCGTACATAGAGCTTTTATGAATACATGTGTATGAATACATGTGTATAAGTATTTGGCCGTATTTGCATATATAAGTTGACCTCGAATTGGATAATTCGGATTCAGGAATCTAAAGATTTCTCTGTAATCGCGGAAAACGTTAATAGCAATTGGCTAGTAGATGGTAATATAAGATGGTAATATAATTGTTTTACATTGACAATTTAGATAGAATATTTTTATAGACCATTGAAATATTTGTATCGTTGATAAGTTGATACATAAATAATCATTTATTGACCAGAATAAAATAAGAATTGGTAAAATATGAGTAAAATGTTGGTAAAATATTAACTGTAGGAGTCTGAATGTCCTTTTATGTGTTTACCAAAGATCAATATGACAATATACAAAGATGTGAAAAATGCCATTTAAATTTCTTGTTTTTCTTTAAAATGTAATAATGCGCTATGAAAATCTAATAAAAATGTAGGTATTTGTTTCGCTTGTGGTTTATATAAACTACAAAAAGGTTACCTCAAAGTTTGGCAACATGACAACAATGTACTTGTGAATCTGCAATCAGATAATCAAAGGTTATTCTTTTGTAAAAAAAATCATTCAAATTTGCGATTCAGCATGCGATTATAAATAGTTAATGTATCAAATTAAGTTTTATCAGTATTTAAAGACATGAAAAGTTTTATGAAAAAAAATCTCGATGTGACATTGTATCGTGAAAAAATTTAACCTACAAATTATTGTTCACATATTTTAAGTTTTTTTCTTCTTTTTTTGAAGATTTTAATATCGATTTTGTAACGTTTGGGCATTATTAATTAAATATCTGTAGCAAAAAATAGAAGGCAGAAAAACAAGAGGCTTTTAAATCATCCGATAAGTTGAAAATAATGATTGTTTGGAAAAAAAATATGGGCTGAATGCCGTTTTACAGTAGTATTTTTAAAGATTTTACTTGCCTGTAACCTATCGGATGACTCATCCCTTCAGAACCAGTTGAATTTTAGAATTTGCACATGATTTTACACTATATTTTATATTTGAGTTGTAAAATTGAATAAATTCTTCGCAAGCAATGCAGCTGGTAAACGCTATTTGACAGCTGCGTGTTGTAATTGAGTGCAATCGAGTGAAGTTTGCGTCGAATGGGAATGTGAGAGACGCGCTTAAAATTTGAATGTAATATTATGTGAGATGAAAATTTTTGAATTGTGGAACAATATTATTTTGATGGTTTTGTCGTAAAAAATGAATGGAATGAATGTATAAGGTGTTAAATATTCGAGATGGATTATTGGACGAAGGTGTGCATGTAACAATCTTATTAAAATGGTTGAGAAAAATATGATTGGAATGTTAATGGATTGTTGAAGATTGTGTGTTGAAGCCTAGGGTCACTAATGAATTATGGTAATTAATTGAAGGGTGTTCGAACGCGGGGTCACCAATTTATGGGGTTCACCAATTTATGGGGGTCAGATTTGGATGATCTGGTCCATGTCTTTGAGATGAAGAAGGAGTGCGAGTTTCTTTTCTCAAAGTAGAATGATAGTGGGAAAAATGATCTTTACAAGAAGATAAGAAGACTCTCTTATGAGTTTGGTAGGGTTGAGAATATCTTGAGTACTCACCAGCTTTCACTTTCTCTTTATGAGCAAGTCTGAACAGTTAAGAAGGAATTCAACTCACTACCGAAATGAAACTCAATTTTAACTTATAAAAAACACAAGCACTATATTAATGAACTCAAATAAAATTATCGCAGAAAAATATATTAACTTAAAACTAATTACAATATTGTGCACTGTCGGTTCTGAAGGGAAAGAGTGGAGAATTTCAGGAGGGAAAATCTTTATATAGGGCTGTTATTGACGCAAAATAATTTAAACAAAAAATGAAGTATGTTCCCTCTGGTGTGAAATAATCTAAGCTTGGTGCTCTTGCTAAAAGGTGGTGAATCTTCGTTGTTGATAAGTACGAGTTGTATTCGGCGTATTCCGCTAGATGGCTCTTTACCTTTTCGTGGTATCAGATGCAAAATAAATCGTGTCGTTAAAATTCAATACTATACAACCGCTATAATTTAATAGCTTATTAATGAGGAGAGGGCGGGGTTACTTAGTAATTTTGCAAATAAAATTGACATTTAAATTTGGTTGGATGTAGATTTAATAGCTTATTAGCAAAGGGGGGAGGGAAATGTAGCCAATTTTGAAAAAAGTAATTATTTAGACATTTAAATTTTGTTTGATGTAGATTTAATGGGTCATTAATGAAGGGGAGAGGGTTAAAGTAGGCATTTTTCAAATTTATAATAATTTTGTTACTTAAATTCGATCTAAAGTACATAGAATAGGTTATTAAAGGAGGAGCGGGGGGGGGGGGTAAGTCATTTTGAAACATTAAATTCACCTTTAAGCAAAATGTTTTATGGGCTAATATTAGATGTTTGGTTGGCCTAGAAGAATGAGAAGAAGTGTGGAAGAATAGTGTTTTTTTTTATCAAAATTTAACAATACTAAGATCAATGTACAATATCGATTGAATGTCGAATACCAAAATAAAAACAACATAAGCAATATAATGCCATCAAAGCTGAAATCAACAAACCATACAAGAATTAAGTAAAAGTATAAAAATAATTAAAAGAATTAGAAAACGAAAAGTTAAAACACCTTTAAATATTTAAATTTAAAAAAGTAAAAATATCACAAGACATGAAATAATGACAATAAGAATAATAAAACCAATATTTAATAATCAGTCCGCGTTTATCAGAATTCAATTTAAAATAAAAATACATTCATAGATTACATTAATAATTCAAGTCAGAACACATCAAAAAACAACAAATAAATATTATACAATATTATGAGGTACACAAAACATTATAATCCAGTAAACTATTGTCAGGATAAGTAAAAAAAAAAACAAACAAATAACGAAAAAAGAAAGAAGATTAAAAGCTTAATGTTAGATAAGTAGAAAAATAATGAAGTTAATATCGCAGAGAGGAGGGAAGAATAGTCATTTTTCTAACTAAAATGAGTTTTATGAATTATGTAAGTTAGTTAAGAAAGTGTAAAAATGTTAAATTAATAAGTAAGAACTGTGGCGACCCTGTTCATGACGACATTCAACCAATAGCGTTCGACCCTGTTCATGACGACATCATCAACCAATAGCGTTCCTCCAAGATGTCGTCATCCAGTAGCAGCCTGCCACATCGTACAAGGCAGCACACCAACCATCAGTCACCATCAAGTTTGCATACAGTCAACACGCACCTTCTGTCTCGGGACGCGCATCGCGGTGCGCCACACGGCGCCCGCTCAATAGTATTTTCTGTACTCTGTTTAATATGTTACTTCATCAATAAAACTGATCAGACCTGCGGCAACCTTCTATCACTCTACCAACCACCATACCCATAGTGGTGACCCCGACGTGATATGAACAACTATGGGTATGGTGGTTGGTAGAGTGATAGAAGGTTGCCGCAGGTCTGATCAGTTTTATTGATGAAGTAACATATTAAACAGAGTACAGAAAATACTATTGAGCGGGCGCCGTGTGGCGCACCGCGATGCGCGTCCCGAGACAGAAGGTGCGTGTTGACTGTATGCAAACTTGATGGTGACTGATGGTTGGTGTGCTGCCTTGTACGATGTGGCAGGCTGCTACTGGATGACGACATCTTGGAGGAACGCTATTGGTTGATGATGTCGTCATGAACAGGGTCGAACGCTATTGGTTGAATGTCGTCATGAACAGGGTCGCCACAGTACTCCCCCCCAAGTGACGGAGTCACGAGGTTCAGCGTGGAAGCTGCCATGTTCATGAAGATATTCATGATTAGGTCCTCTGATGTCCAATGCGTGAAGAAAAAGATTGGTACGAATAATGCTTCTTAAAAAATGTTGGTCATCTATGTCAGTCGCGACCAAAAGGTTTTACATCCCTGGTTAGCAGGTGTTCAATACTGTGATCTTATTGCTTAAATGAAGTCTGATGTTAAAATCACGTTCGCATTATCAAATTACCACTGCTAGTCATCAGAGTGTCGAATTTCTGAATAATATTAATTTTGTTATTGTTGCGTTCAGAGTTGATGAGTCAAGGTACATTGTCATGGTTTGATGAAAAATTGCCGATGTAACACATAAATGTTTGTGAGAACGGAATGTAAAAATTTATTCCACTGCACTTTGATGTTGATATTTTTTATAAAATGAAGTATTGCTCTTTCGTATGCTGTTTTGGTGTTGAAACTGATGTTGCTTGCTTTTTGCTTGCGTAAGCGTAAGTTGTTGCTGGATTTGATGCTGGGTCATTTTTTCAACGATTGCTTTCTTCTTGTTCGTTACATAGATTTTGAGTTTGTGCCAGTGAAGAAGTGCTGATCCTGGTTGCTGTTGCTGACTATATATTGCTAGTCAATAATTCATGTCGAATTATGGGTGCTGCCATATGAATGTGCCGGAGCGTGTGTACTCGAGATGCAGTATTCATATTTTAATGAGTGACGTCGTTCGTCATGCTCAAAGTGGCGTTTGCTGATGAGGATCTTGAGTAGCGATGGTCATTTGAAGTTCCAGCGTAGGAAGAATAACCTTGCTGCTACCTAGTGTCTCTTCTGGCGTAGGCAAGCAGTCCTTTGCAGCGGTGATGCGAGGATGCTTTTTTGTTGTTGTCTATGTTGGTCACTATCTATTGACAAGTAAAATGTCCAAGTCTGATAGATATGTGTGACGGTCTGAACATTGAGAAATGTTGATATGATGAAAAGTATCGTGGCGAAAATGAGAAGTTCATTGAAGACATTGTTGAATGACTCACAGCATGTTGAAGTGTGCAAGTTGCTGAGCTTAGAGACAACTAAGTAATGTTTCTTACTTTGGAATGTCCTTTCTTGCTCGTACGTGTTGTTACTTCTCGAAGACATGTAGATAGTTGAGTCTTCATGTGACGTGGTGTACAGATGCTAGTTGCTACGTGTCCGAGATTTGCGGAAGCCTGGGTGGTCCAGTGTGTTGCGATGGCTTCTGCGACGGTTTTTGCGTGTCTCGGTTGTAAGCACTGTTTGAATTTTCACTATGTGTGAGGCACTCTACTGCAATACCCATTTTTTAGTTGTCCATGTAGGGTCTATCCTTTCGGCAGGACAGCGCTTCAGAAGGTTGCTGGTTGCGTGTTCATATCACGTCGGTGGTCACCACTATGGGTATTGGTGGTTGGTAGAGTGAAGTAGAAGGTTTTGTATGGTGAATCGGTTTATTGTAGAAATAACATATGATAAAGTATGAAGGAGATGTACTGCGCGGACGCCGAGTGGCGTACCGCGATGCGCGTCGCGAGACGGATGATGGTGCGTGTTCTCTGTATGCAAACTTGATGGTGACTGATGGTTGGTGTGCTGCCTTGTACGATGTGGCAGGCTGCTACTGGATGACGACATCTTGGAGGAACGCTATTGGTTGATGATGTCGTCATGAACAGGGTCGAACGCTATTGGTTGAATGTCGTCATGAACAGGGTCGCCACAGTTCTATAAAAATATTATAGTGGTCGTATCTTATAGCATAGCATCAAAACGATTTTTTTTCTATAGCTGTGTCAGTAGGTATACTACATAGTTTATCATTTAGACATTGATGTTCTCTTAGACCACAAAAACAGTGCAAATATCATTCAACAATAATAATTTTGAAATAAGTACCTACAATATCAAATCGCCGTTGGCCTTACATACATATATTTGGGATTAGAAGTACCTACAGAAATCCCGATCCTTCGATACATTTGAAAAAGCAAATTTAATGGAACACCCATTTACAATGAACTCCATACAATATTATATTGCAGTTAATATTTTGATGCTCCAAAACAAAATGCTCGTTGAGTCCTCTAGTTGATGGAAAACTATTGTTGCACTCTGAGCACAAAAAGGTTTTCTTTATTATCTTTGCCCTTATATTAATTTCATGTTTGGTTTACGCAATTACGCAATTTAGAACACGCGCTGTAAAGGAAATGTTTGTCGTAATTTGGTCACAATTTCTTGTCCAGAAACATGAAGATTATGAAACTGTATAATGAATTTTGTATTTTTGAACATGCGATTTACTATTTAAAGTTGTTGCATAGATTGCAGTATTCTAAAATGGAGTTTTTATCGTGTTTTGTGAACTTACACTACTTATACCACTAAGCATAATTTGTTTTACTACTACTACTTTGCGTTTGCTGATTGTCTGCTTCTGGGAAATGTTTATTTTTAGTATACAATTTATATCAATTTTATGGACATGGAATTCATGTCTAATGTCATGATCTTGGGTAAGACTTTTCACATAAATAATGTATAACAAATGTGAAATCACAAATGTGGTGAAAAAAAAATATGATAAATAGTCATACTAAATAATTCGTATTCACTATGCTTAAGAGCCGGACACTCGAAAATGACTGTTTTTATATAAACGTTGTTCCCTTAATAGGTATCGTAGCACAACAAAAAAGTAAGTGTGCTTTAAGTTAGAGCTTTGGCTATCAAGTCTTCCAATTTAAATTTATATTTTCCAAATTTTGTTCGATAGAAAAAAATTTCAAAGTTTGCTCTATATTTTTATAAATCATAATGATGTAGGCTATCTACTCAATAAACAACGTTTTAAAATATACCAAAATGCGTGTCTTTTAATTTTCTTTAAAACTATCGTCTTTTTTTATTTCTATAATATAGTTTTGTAATTAATCGGTAAAAAGTGATTGGGCGCTTAGGACCTTTTTCTTTAGAAATAAAAACTGTATACGCTCCATACAAATCCAAAAATCTTCATTCGTGAGAGAACGTTGTGGCGGGCGGACTTGCCGCTCTTTGCTCTGTAGTTTTTTTCTGTAGAAACCTTCCACTTTCAAATGTTGGTCATTTGGGGCTAAATGCAATATTTGTGAGAATCCATGGTTGTCAAAAATTTTATATTACTTTATTTTTTACATGGTTTTTTCCCTTCTACATTTTTTTCTTCACAAATATTTTTAAACTAGTTTTTTAAAGGCGCCCGTGGCGCCCACCTATGGCCTTTTCCTGCAAACATTGCTTTCTTATAGCTGAATTCACATGTGAGACTTCAAAATACCTACTTGGTTGTTTTAACTCTTTATGAAAACTCAAAAACAACAAACTTTTAATTACAAACTTTCCATTCAAATAGCTTTTAGCATGTGGGTATTTCACTATTTGATCGCGTGTGTGCGTTAGTTTTCTGATTTAGTAAACTTTTTCATGCAAACTTTGCATTTGTATGACTACTCTACGCTATTAATTCACATGAGAATCTTAAAAAAAATACTTTAGTGTGCAAACTTTTTATTGCAAACATTGCATTCGTATGGCTTTTTCTCCGCTATTAGCACTTGATAATAGAACTCTATGAAAAAAAAAAAAAACTTGAACTTTTTATAACAAACTTTGCATTCAAATTGCTTTTATCATGAGTTATTATTTGGTTGATTGAACTTTTTATCGCAATTGTTGCATTCGTATGGCTTTTCTCCACTATGAGTTCGCGTTTGACTCTGCAAACTTATTGCACGCATTGCATTAGTAAGGCTTTTTTTTCGCTATGAAGTCCCGTTGTGCGTACCTAAGTTATGATTTGGTAAACTTTTTCATGCAAAATTTGCTTTCTCATAGCCGAATTCATATGTGCGACTTTAAAGCACTTGATTAATTAAACTCTTTATGAAAACTCATAAAAGAACGTTATCTTTTTACAACAAACTTTGCATTAAAATGGTTTAGGATGTGAGTGTTTTAGTATATTATGATTGATTAAACTTTTTATTTTAAACATTAAATGCGTAAGGCTTTTTCCGCTATTAAGTTGCGTGTGTACGTTAGTTTTCTGATTTGGTAAACTTTTTCATGCAAACATTGCACTCGTATGGCTTTTCTTCGCTATGAAGTCCCACTGTGCGTAAGTTATGATTTGGTAAACTTTTTCATGCAAAATTTGCTTTCTTATTGCCGAATTTATATGTAACATTAAAGCACGTGATAAAAGAACTACACGAAAATTAAAACTTTAACTTTTTATAACAAACTTTGCATTCAAATGGCTTTAATCATGAGTTCTTATTTGATTGATTAAACTTTTTATCGCAATTGTTGCATTCGTAGGTCTTTTCTTCGCTATGAGTTCTCGTGTGACTCTTGAGTCTGCAAACTTTTTATTGCACACATTGCATTCGTATGGCTTTTCTTCGCTATGAAGTCCCACTGCGCGTAAGTTATGATTTGTTAAACTTTTTCATGCAAAATTTGCTTTCTTATTGCCTAATTTATATGTAACATTAAAGCACTTGATAAAAGAACTACACGAAAATTAAAACTCTTTAACTTTTTATAACAAACTTTGCATTCAAATGGCTTTAATCATGAGTTCTTATTTGATTGATTAAACTTTTTATCGCAATTGTTGCATTCGTAGGTCTTTTCTTCGCTATGAGTTCTCGTGTGACTCTTGAGTCTGCAAACTTTTTATTGCACACATTGCATTCGTATGGCTTTTCTTCGCTATGAAGTCCCACTGCGCGTAAGTTATGATTTGGTAAACTTTTTCATGCAAAATTTGCTTTCTTATTGCCTAATTTATATGTAACAATAAAGCACTTGATAAAAGAACTACACGAAAATTAAAACTTTAACTTTTTATAACAAACTTTGCATTCAAATGGCTTTAATCATGAGTTATTATTTGATTGATTAAACTTTTTATCGCAATTGTTGCATTCGTAGGTCTTTTCTTCGCTATGAGTTCTCGTGTGACTCTTGAGTCTGCAAACTTTTTATTGCACACATTGCATTCGTATGGCTTTTCTTCGCTATGAAGTCCCACTGCGCGTAAGTTATGATTTGTTAAACATTTTCATGCAAAATTTGCTTTCTTATTGCCGAATTTATATGTAACTTTAAAGCACTTGATAATAGAACTCCACGAAAATTAAAACATTAACTTTTTATAACAAACTTTGCATTCAAATGGCATTAATCATGAGTTATAATTTGATTGATTAAACTTTTTATCGCAATTGTTGCATTCGTAGGTCTTTTCTCCGCTATGAGTTCTCGTGTGAATCTTGAGTCTGCAAACTTTTTATTGCACAGATTGCATTAGTAACGCGTTTCTTCGCTTTGAAGTCCGGCTGTGCGTAAGTTTCCTATTTTGGTACATTTTCTTTCATATGACTGACTTCGCATGTGAGTTTTTAAATACCTAACCCGAAAAATTGTTTTTCTCTCTCAAGACCTTTAAAAAGTGCTCAGCCACCAGGAATAATAATATTATTATGTTACTGTCACTACTGTCAGCTGTCAGCCGTATGTTAGTAGAACAAAATCTTTAGTTGCGAGTGGCGCGCCATCTAACGGCGTTAATGACATCAGTCAGTCAGTCAGGCAGTCAGTCAGTCAGTCAGTCAGTGAGTCAGTGTTCAAGGCAAATATTATATAGATTCAATGTCTTTTTTCCATAAAATAATCTATATATATTAATACGTGAAGGGAAAACTTTGTGCCCCTTTTTACGAAAATTGAGCAGACGGAGGAGTATGAAATTTCGCACACTTATAGTTTATATAGAGGATGGGTGGCGAATGCTAAATATTTTCTTAAAGTTATGCATAAAAATAGATTAACCCATACCTGCCCAAATTTCTTTTTTGTGATTTTTCGATTTTTTCTGCTTAAGTGACGTCTAAATAACATGGAAAAAATAATACAAAAAATATTTTTTGAAAAATAAGCTAGATTTCACACATACTATATATAGTAGGTTGGGCAGATACGAGTACAAATTAGAACATATTGTTTTGTTAAGTATTGGTTTATTTCTAGACACATATGGACTTTTTTTTTTTAATAAATATTACAATATTATTATTTTTACAGTGTGGAACGGAACACTTGTACAGCTGTATTGTAAGGAACAGAGCAACGTGCTATTTTTGGGACACCATGCTTGATATATTAAGTTATACCAGACATTTGATTTGAACATGTTGACATTTTTAATCACATCGTTAAAAAAATAAGTTTGGCAGTATGCATTCAAAGAGAGCAATTCTAGGCCCTCTCAAGCCTGCTTAAAAAGTAAATGCGGTTTATTTATCAAGAATTCCATCCCATACCATATATATATATGACAATATTGTAACATTTATTTCAAAAAATGACCATATGCGCCTAGAAAATAAACAAACACTAAACAAATAATATGTTCCTTTTTATACTCACATCTGCCCAACCTACTAAATATAGTATGTTGATAAATAAATGTGTGCAGAAAAATAAATAAATGATTTAAGCATTTCAAATCATTTTTAAATAGTAGATACATTCATATTCTTTAAAATGAAATAAAAATAAAAAGTAAAAAATTGTTTGAAATTTTCAAAAATACCTACTTTGTAACAGACGAATTCCTGACTTTGCGACAGTAATCGACAAATTGAGGAATAACTTTTATTATTTTAAAGTTTTAATTCTCCAATTGCTACTAAAAATTGTGGTAAATGTTCTATCATTGTTTATTTAAAATACAAAATAAAACCAAAAAGTCTTCACAATTTGTACTTACACGCGTTTTTAAAGTGACCTACTATATATAGTAGGTTGGGCTGATATGGGTTAAATCAATAAAAACACATTACAAATACTACTGTAATGTTACATATTTGACACTCACACACACTTCCACTACTTATAAAGACGACCAACGTCGTAGAAAAAAATGTAAAGCGCCTCATAATGGGCGCAGAAAGCTTTTTGAAGGCGGTATATTTAAATGGAAGGTGGAGCTGAAAGTAGTGGGATATTCAAACTCATTGCGTGAAATTGAGAATAGATTATATTGTTTTTTTTTTAATAATAATATAAAAAACTTTATACATAATATCAACATTTAAAATTTGACGTATCTATGTCATTGGTTTGGAAAGAAAATTGTAAAATAGCACTCGCTCAGTCTATTGTTCAAACTTATAATCTAAATTAGTTATGGTCGAATTTCGAGCACTGGTCGGCCACTAGTATTGTAGAATTACGTTTTGGCGTATTTATTTATCGTAATATCTTATTTAGATATAATAAGTTTTTACCACATAATTCTTGACTTTTATCGGTACCTAAGTCAAAGAACCTATCATCAACAAAATTGCGTAAATAGTACGTTGATAATATAGTTATTGGTTCATAACTATATCAATCCAAATCCAAACTCCCTTAAGACCCCACTTAGGGGCATAGGGAGGCAACAAGAGCTCTCCATTGCGCTCGATCTTGCGCAATGTTTATGACCTCCTACCACACCATGTCCATGTCCCTCAGCTCTGCTTCGAAGGAGCGGAACACAGTGTGAACTATATACGTACCTACAATATATATGAACAAAAAAGTTTTTATGTTACACAAAAATAAAAAGAAAATAAACTAAAATGAAGCCAACCTCTACTCGAGGTTTGAATCTTGTCTTAGATTGGACGGGACTGATTGATTGGTAGAAAATACTTTAAGCATTAACTTCCGCCGGCTATACCTACCGAGAAGAGTGTACTTTAGTAAAACAAAACTTATGTGCGTTTATTCAATAAGCTATTAAAAAGTTGGTCTTATTAATGTCACTCAACTTCGTCGAAATACGCGCTAAGAACTCAAATAGTACTTACCTATAGAACTTCATTATATTATTAAACACATTATTTTCAACTTTGTAATACTTAGTCATTATAAATATTTATAAATAAAACTAACTTTGCAGTATTACAATAGATTACATTTCGGATAAAAACTGTGATCTATTGTACCTAATACTGCAAAGTTAGTTTTATTTATAAATAGGTATTCATTATATTTAATTTGAAAAATATCCATTATTTGACAAGACACCAAATTTTAAATGTATTAATTAATTAACCTGATATTTATGGTTTGGCTGCCAGCCCTGACTCCGATTGCATTTTAACTAAGGATAAAGAAATGAACAAAATAACATTGTGTCAGTAGGGTAGTTGTGTGACAGAGACAGCGAAAAGAAAGTTCAACCTGTCTCACGCACACTAGAACGAGGTGTGCGCGGGGAAGCGGGGACAAAACTCAGTTTGGTGTCTTGAGTGTCCGGCTCTTAATAAAGAGTCACTTTCTCATTAATAATATTAAAGTATAAATAAAAATAAAAAACGATCCTGTCTCTCAAAAAAGGAATAAAGAGTCTTTTCTCAATGATAACACCTCATTGTAATAAACAAGTCACAAAGTAAAACATAAGGGGAAGAAACTATGAACAAGAATTTCCTTCATTTAAATTTTTGCGCGAAAGTTGAATTTTGACAGCAAGCTGTTATTTCGTGTTATTTCATTGGATGGTACGCTCCGCCGTACCGTCTCTTTAATCACCTATTGAGTGAACTTTTTGCGACAAATATTACATTCTTATGGTTTTTCACAACTATGTGTTCGCATATGTGTCTTTAAATCACCTGCTTGATTGAAATTTTCGCGGCATATATTACACTCGTATGGCTTTTCTCCACAATGTGTTCGCAAATGTTTCTTTATTTCCTGATTCACTGAACTTTTTGCGGCATATATTACACTCGTATGGTTTTTCTCCACTATGTATTCGCATATGTCTCTTTAAATCACCTAATTGAGTGAACTTTTTGCGGCATATATTACATTCTTATGGTTTTTCTCCACTATGTGAACGAATATGTATCTTTAAATGTCCTGAATTATTTGACTTTTTGCGGCATATATTACACTCGTATGGTGTTTCTCCACTATGTGTTCGCATATGTCTCTTTAACGAACCTGATTCACTGAACTTTTTGCGGCATATATTACATTCTTATGGTTTTTCTCCACTATGTGTTTGCATATGTCTCTTTAAATCAACTAATTGAGTGAACTTTTTGCGGCATATATTACATTCTTATGGTTTTTCTCCACTATGTATTCGCATATGTATCTTTAAATGTCCTAAATCATTGAACTTTTTGCGGCATATATTACACTCGTATGGTTTTTCTCCACTATGTGTTCGCATATGTCTCTTTAAATCACCTAATTGAGTGAACTTTTTGCGGCATATATTACATTCTTATTGTTTTTCACAACTATGTATTTGCATATGTCTCTTTAAAGAACCTGATTCACTGAACTTTTTGCGGCATATATTACACTCGTATGGTTTTTCTCCAGTATGTGTTCGCATATGTCTCTTTAAAGAAACTGATTCACTGAACTTTTTGCGGCATATATTACACTCGTATGGTTTTTCTCCACTATGTGTTCGCATATGGCTCTTTAAATCTCCTAATTGATTGAACTTTTTGCGGCATATATTACACTCGTATGGTTTTTCTCCACTATGTATTCGCATATGTATCTTTAAATGTCCTGATCGATTGAAACTTTTGCGGCATATATTACACTCGTATGGTTTTTCTCCACTATGTGTTCGCATATGTCTCTTTAAATCACCTAATTGAGTGAACTTTTTGCGGCATATATTACATTCTTATTGTTTTTCACAACTATGTGTTTGCATATGTCTCTTTAAAGAACCTGATTCACTGAACTTTTTGCGGCATATATTACACTCGTATGGTTTTTCTCCAGTATGTGTTCGCATATGTCTCTTTAAAGAACCTGATTCACTGAACTTTTTGCGGCATATATTACATTCTTATGGTTTTTCTCCACTATGTGTTCGCATATGTCTCTTTAAAGAACCTGATTCACTGAACTTTTTGCGGCATATATCACATTCTTATGGTTTTTCTCCACTATGTGTTTGCATATGTCTCTTTAAATGTCCTAAATCATTGAACTTTTTGCGGCATATATTACACTCGTATGGTTTTTCTCCACTATGTGTTCGCATATGTCTCTTTAAATCACCTAATTGAGTGAACTTTTTGCGGCATATATTACATTCTTATTGTTTTTCACAACTATGTGTTTGCATATGTCTCTTTAAAGAACCTGATTCACTGAACTTTTTGCGGCATATATTACATTCGTATGGTTTTTCTCCAGTATGTGTTCGCATATGTCTCTTTAAAGAAACTGATTCACTGAACTTTTTGCGGCATATATTACACTCGTATGGTTTTTCTCCACTATGTGTTCGCATATGGCTCTTTAAATCTCCTAATTGATTGAACTCTTTGCGGCATATATTACACTCGTATGGTTTTTCTCCACTATGTATTCGCATATGTATCTTTAAATGTCCTGATCGATTGAAACTTTTGCGGCATATATTACACTCGTATGGTTTTTCTCCACTATGTGTTCGCATATGTCTCTTTAAATCACCTAATTGAGTGAACTTTTTGCGGCATATATTACATTCTTATTGTTTTTCACAACTATGTGTTTGCATATGTCTCTTTAAAGAACCTGATTCACTGAACTTTTTGCGGCATATATTACACTCGTATGGTTTTTCTCCAGTATGTGTTCGCATATGTCTCTTTAAAGAACCTGATTCACTGAACTTTTTGCGGCATATATTACATTCTTATGGGTTTTCTCCACTATGTGTTCGCATATGTCTCTTTAAATCACCTAATTGAGTGAACTTTTTGCGGCATATATTACATTCTTATTGTTTTTCACAACTATGTGTTTGCATATGTCTCTTTAAAGAACCTGATTCACTGAACTTTTTGCGGCATATATTACACTCGTATGGTTTTTCTCCACTATGTATTCGCATATGTATCTTTAAATGTCCTGATCGATTGAAACTTTTGCGGCATATATTACACTCGTATGGTTTTTCTCCACTATGTGTTCGCATATGTCTCTTTAAATCACCTAATTGAGTGAACTTTTTGCGGCATATATTACATTCTTATTGTTTTTCACAACTATGTGTTTGCATATGTCTCTTTAAAGAACCTGATTGATTGAACTTTTTGCGGCTTATATTACACTCGTATGGTGTTTCTCCACTATGTGTTCGCATATGTCTCTTTAAAGAACCTGATTCACTGAACTTTTTGCGGCATATATTACATTCTTATGGTTTTTCTCCACTATGTGTTCGCATATGTCTCTTTAAATCACCTAATTGAGTGAACTTTTTGCGGCATATATTACATTCTTATGGTTTTTCACAACTATGTGTTCGCATATGTTTCTTTAAAGAACCTGATTCACTGAACTTTTTGCGGCATATATTACATTCTTATGGTTTTTCTCCACTATGTGTTCGCATATGTCTCTTTAAATCACCTAATTGAGTGAACTTTTTGCGGCATATATTACATTCTTATGGTTTTTCACAGCTATGTGTTCGCATATGTTTCTTTAAATCACCTGATTGGTTGAACTTTTTGCGGCATATATTACACTCGTATGGTTTTTCTCCACTATGTATTCGCATATGTATCTTTAAATGTCCTGATCGATTGAAACTTTTGCGGCATATATTACACTCGTATGGTTTTTCTCCAGTATGTGTTCGCATATGGCTCTTTAAATCTCCTAATTGAATGTACTTTTTGCGGCATATATTACACTCGTATGGTTTTTCTCCACTATGTATTCGCATATGTTTCTTTAAATCACCTGATTGATTGAACTTTTTGCGGCATATATTACACTCGTATGGTTTTTCTCCACTATGTATTCGCATATGTATCTTTAAATGTCCTGATCGATTGAAACTTTTGCGGCATATATTACACTCGTATGGTTTTTCTCCACTATGTATTCGCATATGTCTCTTTAAAGAACCTGATTCACTGAACTTTTTGCGGCATATATTACACTCGTATGGTTTTTCTCCAGTATGTGTTCGCATATGTCTCTTTAAAGAAACTGATTCACTGAACTTTTTGCGGCATATATTACACTCGTATGGTTTTTCTCCACTATGTGTTCGCATATGGCTCTTTAAATCTCCTAATTGATTGAACTTTTTGCGGCATATATTACACTCGTATGGTTTTTCTCCACTATGTGTTCGCATATGTCTCTTTAAATCACCTAATTGAGTGAACTTTTTGCGGCATATATTACATTCTTATTGTTTTTCACAACTATGTGTTTGCATATGTCTCTTTAAAGAACCTGATTCACTGAACTTTTTGCGGCATATATTACACTCGTATGGTTTTTCTCCAGTATGTGTTCGCATATGTCTCTTTAAAGAACCTGATTCACTGAACTTTTTGCGGCATATATTACATTCTTATGGTTTTTCTCCACTATGTGTTCGCATATGTCTCTTTAAAGAACCTGATTCACTGAACTTTTTGCGGCATATATCACATTCTTATGGTTTTTCTCCACTATGTGTTTGCATATGTCTCTTTAAATGTCCTAAATCATTGAACTTTTTGCGGCATATATTACACTCGTATGGTTTTTCTCCACTATGTGTTCGCATATGTCTCTTTAAATCACCTAATTGAGTGAACTTTTTGCGGCATATATTACATTCTTATTGTTTTTCACAACTATGTGTTTGCATATGTCTCTTTAAAGAACCTGATTCACTGAACTTTTTGCGGCATATATTACATTCGTATGGTTTTTCTCCAGTATGTGTTCGCATATGTCTCTTTAAAGAAACTGATTCACTGAACTTTTTGCGGCATATATTACACTCGTATGGTTTTTCTCCACTATGTGTTCGCATATGGCTCTTTAAATCTCCTAATTGATTGAACTCTTTGCGGCATATATTACACTCGTATGGTTTTTCTCCACTATGTATTCGCATATGTATCTTTAAATGTCCTGATCGATTGAAACTTTTGCGGCATATATTACACTCGTATGGTTTTTCTCCACTATGTGTTCGCATATGTCTCTTTAAATCACCTAATTGAGTGAACTTTTTGCGGCATATATTACATTCTTATTGTTTTTCACAACTATGTGTTTGCATATGTCTCTTTAAAGAACCTGATTCACTGAACTTTTTGCGGCATATATTACACTCGTATGGTTTTTCTCCAGTATGTGTTCGCATATGTCTCTTTAAAGAACCTGATTCACTGAACTTTTTGCGGCATATATTACATTCTTATGGGTTTTCTCCACTATGTGTTCGCATATGTCTCTTTAAATCACCTAATTGAGTGAACTTTTTGCGGCATATATTACATTCTTATTGTTTTTCACAACTATGTGTTTGCATATGTCTCTTTAAAGAACCTGATTCACTGAACTTTTTGCGGCATATATTACACTCGTATGGTTTTTCTCCACTATGTATTCGCATATGTATCTTTAAATGTCCTGATCGATTGAAACTTTTGCGGCATATATTACACTCGTATGGTTTTTCTCCACTATGTGTTCGCATATGTCTCTTTAAATCACCTAATTGAGTGAACTTTTTGCGGCATATATTACATTCTTATTGTTTTTCACAACTATGTGTTTGCATATGTCTCTTTAAAGAACCTGATTGATTGAACTTTTTGCGGCTTATATTACACTCGTATGGTGTTTCTCCACTATGTGTTCGCATATGTCTCTTTAAAGAACCTGATTCACTGAACTTTTTGCGGCATATATTACATTCTTATGGTTTTTCTCCACTATGTGTTCGCATATGTCTCTTTAAATCACCTAATTGAGTGAACTTTTTGCGGCATATATTACATTCTTATGGTTTTTCACAACTATGTGTTCGCATATGTTTCTTTAAAGAACCTGATTCACTGAACTTTTTGCGGCATATATTACATTCTTATGGTTTTTCT
Source organism: Mystacides longicornis (assembly GCA_963576905.1). Taxonomy (NCBI): domain Eukaryota; kingdom Metazoa; phylum Arthropoda; class Insecta; order Trichoptera; family Leptoceridae; genus Mystacides; species Mystacides longicornis. Next base: position 12,840,224 of record OY756437.1, read on the forward strand.
CCACTATGTGTTCGCATATGTCTCTTTAAATCACCTAATTGAGTGAACTTTTTGCGGCATATATTACATTCTTATGGTTTTTCACAGCTATGTGTTCGCATATGTTTCTTTAAATCACCTGATTGGTTGAACTTTTTGCGGCATATATTACACTCGTATGGTTTTTCTCCACTATGTATTCGCATATGTATCTTTAAATGTCCTGATCGATTGAAACTTTTGCGGCATATATTACACTCGTATGGTTTTTCTCCAGTATGTGTTCGCATATGGCTCTTTAAATCTCCTAATTGAATGTACTTTTTGCGGCATATATTACACTCGTATGGTTTTTCTCCACTATGTATTCGCATATGTTTCTTTAAATCACCTGATTGATTGAACTTTTTGCGGCATATATTACACTCGTATGGTTTTTCTCCACTATGTATTCGCATATGTATCTTTAAATGTCCTGATCGATTGAAACTTTTGCGGCATATATTACACTCGTATGGTTTTTCTCCACTATGTGTTCGCATATGGCTCTTTAAATCTCCTAATTGATTGAACTTTTTGCGGCATATATTACACTCGTATGGTTTTTCTCCACTATGTATTCGCATATGTATCTTTAAATGTCCTGATCGATTGAAACTTTTGCGGCATATATTACACTCGTATGGTTTTTCTCCACTATGTGTTCGCATATGTCTCTTTAAATCACCTAATTGAGTGAACTTTTTGCGGCATATATTACATTCTTATTGTTTTTCACAACTATGTGTTTGCATATGTCTCTTTAAAGAACCTGATTCACTGAACTTTTTGCGGCATATATTACACTCGTATGGTTTTTCTCCACTATGTGTTCGCATATGTCTCTTTAAATCACCTAATTGAGTGAACTTTTTGCGGCATATATTACATTCTTATTGTTTTTCACAACTATGTGTTTGCATATGTCTCTTTAAAGAACCTGATTCACTGAACTTTTTGCGGCATATATTACACTCGTATGGTTTTTCTCCACTATGTATTCGCATATGTATCTTTAAATGTCCTGATTGATTGAAACTTTTGCGGCATATATTACACTCGTATGGTTTTTCTCCAGTATGTGTTCGCATATGGCTCTTTAAATGTCCTGAATGAATGAAGTTTTTGCGGCATTTATCTTCGTCGTATGGTTTTTCACCACTATGTGTTCGCATATGTATATTTAAATGTTCTGATCTATTGAACATTTTGTGGCATATATTACATTCGAATGGTTTTTCTCCACTATGCATTCGCATATGTCTATTTAAAGTGTCTGATTGAGTGAACTTTTTGCGGCACATATTACACTGGTATGGTTTTTCACCACTATGTATTCGCATATGTCTCTTCAAATGTCCAGATTGCTTGAAACTTTTGCGGCATATATTACACTGGTATGGTTTTTCACCACTATGTGTTCGCATGTGATCCTTTAAATCTCCCGTTTCACTGAGGTTTTTGCGGCAATTTCTTTCATTGTATGGTATTTTTCCACTCTGAGTTCGCATATTATTATGTTTTCTTAAATTACCAATAACATTTCCTTTGACATTATTATTATCTTGTGGCCTTAAAGAGACATTTATTAAAAAGTTTTCTATTTCATTTTCGTCCAAATTGTAAATGAAGATTGTATCACTCTCATATAAGTCATTATTATTTATGGATTTAGTATCCATTGTTTTAAGATATTTAAAAAAGTTTCTTTTACACAGATTTTACAAGCATGTAGGTTCTTAGCCCAAATAGTCTGGTGCATGTATGACAGCATTGACAGTGTTGCCCACGGCGCTTAGCCTAATATCGCCGTTTTTCATACGCGAAGTAGCCCAACTGAAATTTGGTATGCGGAAAGATGAAATGTCGCTAAAAAAAAGGTTATTCCGAAAATTTTGGTGTCCGGAGAGGTGAAAATTCAGTAAAAAAAAGGTCATTTAGTATCCGGACATTCATTTCGTTCCAAAATGACATGTCGAATGAAATTACTAGCAACAATAATTGTGAATCCATTTCCTGTTTCTATGCTTTCTGATTCTGCATGCACTAGAAGGAGTGTCTCGGGAGCGAGATTTTAAAATGTAAAAATATCGGATTTTACTCACAGTTCAAAAAGTGGCTACTCGCGGCGCTAGTGGTTCTTTCATATCACAAGCGGATCTGATAGCTGATATTATTAATTTTCGACATCACGTCTCAAGTCCACAGCAGGCGAATGGTTATAGCCGCCGCTTTTCATACTGGTGGTTGTAGGTTCGATTCCCGGTGCAGGCCGGCTTTTTTTCCTTTTTTTTTACATTATTTGAAGTACATTATATTTTATCAACCAATTTTAAGTAAAAATCAATTTTAAAAGTTGCCTATTTTCATAGATTTTTATATATAATTACTTAGATGGAGTACGAAGTATCAAAAAATCGCACAGATATTCCGAAAAAGAGAACTATCACAAAGAAGACTATGGTAAATTCAAAACAAAGATCTGACAAGATCGAGGAAGAAAGGGCTGACACAACTAAAGAACTTCAGGTGTGTAGGAGAGAATTGAGGCTCAAAAGCAGGGAAATATCTATTCTGAAAGGAAAAATTGAAGTCTTGGAAAAGAAAGAAATTGATCTAAGGAACTATAAAAGAATTAATATGGAATTAAAACAAATTGTATCAAGTAAGGAAGTAGCACTGAATGATATGAGAATGGAGATGGAGAGAATCACAGAGGAGAGGAGGAAGGATATGGAGGATTTTAAGAGAAATACAGAAAATCTTATATTAAAACTGGAAAAAGCCAAGGACTATAACGATGCGATGACGAAGCGAAATATTAATAAACCAAATTCAAATAATAATAATTTCCCTATTGGCAAATCAAAAATAAAAAAAAAACTTTTATAAGAGGAAACCAAACTGAATGTAATAAATCAAAGCTATTCATACTGGGAGACGAATATAGTAAAGGATTGGGTGTTAAACTGTATGATAATACTAAATTTGATGTTTATTGTCAATCGAAGCCTTATGCAAAGTTTGTTGACCTGATTGATGATATAAACCAGGCAATCACAGAAGGAAAGGAAGGAGACGCCATTATGGTGATCGCAGGGGGAAGTAGAGACCAGTTTGGACAGAGAATTTGGGAAATGGAAAAAATTACTAGGGCGACGGAGGCCAAAAACATAAAACTGTATATCTCAACTATTAATTATGTCAGTAATATGAGGAAGAATGAAAAAATATACAGTGCAAATTGTAGACTATATGATATTGTCAGGAACTTAAATAATGGACAAATAATTGAGATAAATGACAGGACCACTTCATTGACGGACAAAATTCTGTTCAATCTAAAGTATTCCACACACGTGATGAAGAACCTGATAAGTATTAGTATACAAGGGAGGGAAGAATGCATGGCTGCAGAAGAGAGGGAACACAACAGTGGCCAGACTTTTTTAGACAATTGGAAGGAAGAAACAATGTGGCAGAAAACAATACAATAACAATTATACATCAAAATGCGCAAGGACTGAGAGGGAAGTTACATGAGCTACAAACGTATGACCTCTCAGCAGTAGACGTGGTATGCTTCACTGAATCATGGTTGAAAGAAGATGAAGTTGAGACTTATGACGCACCTAACTTTAAAATAACTAGTAAATTCTGTAGAAAAAGGACAATCAGAGGTGGTTCTTTGATCATGAATAACATTCAATTAAATTCCAAAACTAGACAAGATATAGTAGATTGCTCAATCGAAAATCACTGTGAGCTAAGTTGTATAGAAATGAAAAATGTTATAGTTGTATGTGTGTACAGACCACCATCTGGTAATTTTAATACATTCATTGATGTAATGGAGGGTGTTTTGACGAGGTTAAGTAACAAGAACAATAAATATATAGTGTTGTGTGGGGATTTTAATATCAATTTTGACAATGGCTCTAATGAGACCGCGATTCTTGTAGATTTGCTTGTTAGTTTCTTGTTGACACGTAGAGTATTTACTACTACACGAGTTACACAAAACTCCTCTACATGTATAGACAATATCTTCACTGATTTGGTTGTTCAAAAAATTTGTCAAATTAATATTGTAAAATCTGATCATTATGGACAACTGATCACTGTATATGGAACTGCTTAAAAACATTTAGATAATAATACTAAACAGATTAGTAAAAGATTATACAATAAAGAAAGTATAGGGAGTTTTATAGAATCAATGTCTCTATTACGTTTTGATGTAAATAATGATGATATTAGTAACTCGATCGATAGGTTATTCAATTTAATTTTGGTGGGAATAGAACACCACTTTCCCCTAAAAAAAAATAAAAACGAAAAAGAAACTTGCTTTTCAAACCTGGGCTACCACGGGTATAACTACCTCTTGAAAAAAATTATTTGAACTATATGAGGTAAGAAAACATTCAGATTCGGAAGTCACGAAAAAATACATAAGCAATTATAGCGCAATATTTAAAAAAGCTTGTAAAGAAGCTAAACGTTTATTTTTGAGTAATCAGAAAACAAACTCTAAAAATCAAATAAAGACTACCTGGGAAATAATCAAAAATGAAACTGGACGATCGATAAGTGATAATAACTCAAGTAGTGAAATAACCCTTAGAGAAACAAAAAACTTGACTAACTTAGATACCGCAAACCTCTTCAATAATTATTTTGTGAATGTAGCGTCCTTATTAACAAGTGACTCCCAGCATTCTATTGAACAGTCCTTGAAGCACATGAATGAACCACAAAACCTTGCTAATTTTAAATTTAAAAAAGTTACAAAAGATGACATTCTGACAGTTTGTAAACTTATAAAAGCTAAGACATCTGATGATACCTGGTATATGTCAACCCGTCTACTCAAGTCTATAACAAACGGCCTAGCTCCTGTGTTGACAGATGTAATCAATGTCTGTTTCGAAAAGGGTGTCTTCCCTAATTGTCAGAAAATTGCCAAAGTCATCCCTATTTTCAAAAAAGGCGACAAATTAGATGCTGGTATCTACCGCCCCATATCAATCTTACCAGCAATAAGTAAAATAATAGAAAAAATAGTCACTAACCAACTAACACATTTTCTAGAACTTAACAAAATAATACACTATGGTCAATTTGGATTCCAAAAGGGCAAGAGTACCTCTGATGGTATCGCTTCACTGCTCAAAATAATTCTGGAGTCCTTGGATGGGAAAAAGTCCACATGTGGAATCTCAAAGGCGTTTGACTGTGTGAATCACACTATTCTACTTAAGAAACTTGAATGCTACGGAATCGTCAATACAGAGAATGAGTTCTTTAAGTCCTATCTAAGTGACCGCCAGCAATACGTTGAAGTCAATGGCTCTAAATCAAGCACAGTTGGAATGAACTGTGGAGTTCCTCAAGGATCGGTGCTTGGACCACTTCTGTTCCTTATTTACATAAATGACCTTCCTAATTGCACTAATAATAACTCTGAAATAATAATGTTTGCTGACGACACCTCACTGATTCTCAAAGGTAAGAAAAATGACATAAATAATGTAGACAATGCCATAAAAACACGAACACTTATGGAAAATTGTTTTAGCGATAATTCCCTAGTTTTAAATATGACAAACAAATGCTATGAGCTTCTCTCTTGGTGGACCTGATACTTTGGACCCACTGGCTGCCGCCCTCTGTGAGAAAGGAGTGGGGCTAGTCAACGAAAGCAAATTCCTGGGAGTGATACTCGACAGGAAATTGCAATGGGACAATCATATTGAGCATTTATGTAAAAGACTTAATTCTGCAATCTACGCCATCAAAAAAGTTAGGGATATCTGTGGGAAAGAAACTGCCAAAACGGTATATTATGCATACTTTCATTCAATTATGTCTTATGGGATATTGTTTTGGGGAATGGGCTCTGGATCAAGCAGAGTATTTATACTACAGAAGCGAGCACTTAGAGCGCTCCTCGACATGAGTCCTAGACTCTTGTAGAACGGTGTTCAAGGAGCAGGAAATACTAACCGTGCCCTGTGCTTTTGAGTGTCTGTTGTACGCGCACAAAAATCTTCAAAATACACCACTAAATTCAAATTATCACAACTACAATACGAGAGCAAAAGAACTGATTCGTCTTCCTGGCCACAGATTGACAAAAATATCTAAAAGCTTTGTCTGCATGAGTGTGAGACTTTTCAACAACCTTCCGCTCTACCTCAAATCACTTGAATTTATATGCTTTAAGAGAGAAGTAAAAAAGTATCTTGTTTGCAATGGCTTCTATTCCATCGACGAAATGTTTACCGAGGATTCAGCCCAGTAACTCCCTAATATTTAACTCCCTAATATATAACATAAATTTGACTAGTCTAACCCTGACCCTTGTTCTTATGCTCTCATTGCAATACTATTTATGTACTTCTTCACACTCTGACATGGTACTAAAGGGACCCTTTACATCCTTTTAGTACTGCAATTAAATAATATGACTTTATTCTCCACTGTACCATAATATCCAGAAATTTTGATTGTTTTGATATGGATTTTTTGTTTTGTTATTATTGTAAACTGTATGTTCATAACTTCCTTCCTATAATTTTATAAGATTGTTATTTAGACATAGTGACATAGTTACTATTACACTATGTCTAAATAACACTGCATATATTAAGTGTAGTTCTTGTAGTGACAACTATCATACACTTTGCATAGACTATGAAACAAGGCAGACCAAGCGTCAAACAGCGTGGAGATGTCCATCATGCAAGAGCAGACAGAGGGCAATTGACGGCGATGTGTGTGAATCATTATTATTAAAGAATTGGGTGATGATATAAAGGCCCAGCTAAGGGAAACACTCGTTCAGGAATTTTCTATATTTCGTCAGGAGATGGCAACTTCATACAATAATTTATTGAGACTAGTCGAAACGCAGTCTAATATTTTGAGCGAGAAGGTTAAAGTGATTGATGGTCTGGAGAAGGAGAACTCTCAGCTTAAATCTCGTATAACAAACCTGGAAATGAATATGAACCCCAACAGGCTTATGGATGAGATCGACGATAGATATCAGAGATCGAAGAACCTTATTATTTATGATGTGGAGGAATGCGGTTCTGATTTGCAGGCTGAGAGGCTTTCCAAAGACAGAGAAGCTCTTGCTGAAATGCTGAACAAAATTGATAATACCGTCAATGAGACGAACCTTAGGTGTGTAAGACTCGGTAGGCAAAGTAATAATTCCAGGCCTAGACCACTCAAGGTCTTTCTTCAAAGCCAGGACCAAGCGTTGCATATAATTAGAAACCGTAGGAGAGCCGGGAATCATAGAATATATGCCGATCTCACTCCCTTACAGAGAGATCAAGTGAAAGAGCTCAAGGAGACCCTTAGTGTAAGAAGAGCGAATGGAGAAACGGATCTCTATATAAGGTATGTGGGCACTAAACCAACACTGGCCAAATCTAAACACTCAAAAAACTTAGCATCTACTACCAGAACGCTCGCGGAATAAGAACTAAGTACTCTTCTCTCCCGGCACTCATACATGGCTTTGATTTCCGCATTATAATCCTTAGTGAAACATGGCTTGATCCAAAAATTTCCAACTGTGAACTAGGATTATCAGGCTACACCATTTATCGTCTAGATCGTAACTCTGAAACCAGCAACAAATCGAGAGGTGGAGGTGTACTAGTGGCCGTAAAAAATAACATCAACTCAAAAGAGTTGAAAACTACACATAAGGATGTTGAACATCTGTTTGTACTTTTGAAGTTGAAGGAAAGACGAAGCATCATTATAGGATGTACTTATATACCACCAGCATCCACACTAGACTGTTATCTACACCATTGTGATGACATTGAAAGACTGGCTTCCGAAGTGGTTGGTGGCCCAGCGGTTACAACGCCGGCTTTCGTACTGCGGACGTCGTGGTTCGATCCCAGGTGCCGACCATCTTCCTCTTTCACGACACAAGCTTTCAGTAGCTTACTGTGAAAGAGTCAAGGAGTGTATTTGTGTTCACTTTGAGTGAGCACAGATTCATTTTGTTAAAAAAAAAAAAAATATCCAGGTGCTGAATTCATTTTGACAGGAGACTACAATCTTCCAGAGATATCGTGGAATGATGGTGTACCATCGAATTCAAGACCATCCCCTAGAGCATCCACTATCAAAGATATGAGTAATCAGCTGTCCCTGCGACAAGCAAACGGAATTAGCAATCTCAACGACGTAATCCTTGATATAGTTTTGTCCAATTTACCAGGAATTATTACTGTTACCCAGTCCGTGGACCCGCTATTCAACATCGACATACACCATCCTCCACTTGATATACACGTTACTCTCAATGACCGTACTGATCCATCCACGCCTCGCAATTTCAGGAACTTCAATAAGGCTGACTGGACTGCTATAACCAATAGCATTGGCAATACGGACTGGCTCAAGTTGCTCTCAAGCCAAGATGTAAATATAAATGTGGATATATTCTATCGAGAAATCAATGCTCTTATAGACAGGTTTGTACCCAACCAGCTATTTTTTACAACATCATACCCAAGATGGGTGAACAAAGAACTCAGACTATTGATTGAAGAGAAAAAGCTTGCCCATATCAACTACAAATGTTCCTTAAGTAATTCTGATTACAAAAATTTTAGTGACTTGAGAAGACAATGTAAGAAACTATCTACTGAATTGCATAATAAATTTATACTTGAAACAGAAGCCTCCCTTCTGAAAAGCATTAACACAGAAAAATTTTGGAAATATGTGTCATCTCTAAATCCATCATCAAATAGAAATACTGATAGCTCTGCACTACCCAAAGAGATATGTTACAACGCTGACATTGCATACTCGGACATGGATAAAGCTAATCTTCTGGCGGATTGATTCAGTGATGTGTACGCCCAGATTGCTGCCCCAATTTTTGTCAGAGACCATGACGGCCTTGATAGGGACAAAGTGCAGATTCCCAGTTTTCAGATAAATAGCCACGATGTGCTTAAACTGTTGGAGTCGGTTGATACCGCGAAGGGGCCTGGCCCTGATGCGATTCCTCCGTCTTTCATTAGTAACTGCGCTGCCACTCTTACAGCCCCGATGGTGCTCATATATAGTCAGTCTTTGGAATCAGGTACGTTCCCATCACAATGGAAACGTGGCTACATAACCCCGATCTTCAAGAAAGGTGACAAGAATGACGCCAAAAATTACCGTCCGGTTTGCATATTGTCTTTGCTGGGAAGGTTGTTTGAAAAATCAATACTAAGAGATATATTGCCCTTCATTCTACCGGTTCTGTCTCCCAAGCAGCATGGTTTTGTGCCTGACAGATCCACGCTTACCAACCTGATTTTATACACTGACTGTCTGACGGGCTTGGTGGCTGGCGGGGGTCAGGTGGATTGTATCTACACTGACTTCTCCAAGGCCTTCGACTGTGTTAGTCATGCAGTGTTAATTGAGAAGCTAAGGTATATAGGTTTTGGTGGAAAATTGCTGGAATGGATCCGGAGTTATTTGATCGGGCGGGAGCTGTCGGTCAGGGTCGGGGCCACGGTGTCTAAATCTTTCCTCGCTACCAGCGGCGTGCCGCAGGGATCACATCTCGGACCTATCCTCTTTAATATTTTTATAAATGACATTCTGTGCGATCTAACTGATGTCCAGGTGCTACTATACGCGGACGATTTGAAGATGTTTCGCCTGGTGAGGGGTTCTGATGACGGTGCTGTGCTGCAGAGGAATGTGGATGAGCTGTTCGCTTGGTGCATGAGAAATGGCTTAACTTTGAATGTGAATAAGTGCAATGTGGTGCGATTTTCAAAGAGAGTGAATGTGTATATGCATGACTACAAAATGAATGGCGAGAGTCTGTTAGTGGTGGAGCAGGTGCGGGACTTGGGTGTTATTTTCGATAATCGGTTGACTTTCATACCACATATTACGGCTATAGTCGAGAAGGCACTGAGAATGCTTGGTTTTATTATTAGGGTGTGCAAGGATTTCAAAAATTTAAGCACACTCAAGACCTTATATGTCGCCTACGTTAGAAGTCAACTAGAATATGCAACTCCGATCTGGTCGCCTTATTACGGAGTCCACATGGATGCGATTGAATCCGTTCAGCGGAAATTCTTGAGACATATAAATTATCGCATGGGAATACCGCTGGAGGAGATATCGTATAACTTTCTGCTGCTAGAGATGGGACTGGCGAGGCTGTCTGATCGGCGAGTGATTTCAGATCTTGTACTTCTCAAAAATATAGTAACATCGCGCTTCGACTCGGCGGAGCTGATTGGAAGGATGGGATTTCATGTACCGACTAGGCCCACCCGTCAAAGAGCCCTGTTTGATGTAAGTAATGCCCTAACTAATTATGAGCGGAACTCTGTAATGAATCGGTTGCATGCTGAGGGTAATGAGTTTGGCCGGACCGTTGATGTGTTCCACGACACAGAGAGGGCGATGAGGTCTAAACTGTTGAACCACTTTTTCTTAATCTATATGCAGTCTCTCTCTTGATTAATGAATAGTTGACTGATTGGGTGTGCTTGCTGGTTTCTCCCCTGTTTTACTGGATCTTTTTGGCGTGTTCTCTGGTATTCGTGGTGTGTTCCTTTTTGTTTTGTTTGCTGTTATTTCCAAACATTTATTCATTGAGTCGCATTGTAAAGCATATATCACTGTATATAAATTGTTGATTTATTTATTATTGAGTATTGGTTGTTGTTGATTTTTTGTTGTTTGTCTGTTATTATTATTGATGACCACTGGAATTATTATTGTATTATTATTTCTACTTTTTTATGTAAAAGGCGTTGACGCCGTGTATTAAGTGTATAAATAAATAAATAAATAGTTGAGATCTTCAGAGATGTAGAGGTGATTCTGTTTGCAGATGATTTAAAACTTTATAAATGCATACAGAATACAGATGACTGCACACTGCTGCAAAACAACTTGGCTTTGTTGAATGACTGGTGTATGCAAAACAGTTTGAGTCTTAACGCGGCAAAATGTCAGGTCATTAGTTTTCACAGAACTAGATCACACCTCAATTTTGGCTACTCTATTGAAGGTATCGCTCTTCAACGCGTCTCAAACTTGAAAGATCTGGAAGTCACCTTCTCAGAGGATCTAACTTATAACCTGCATATTGAGGAGATTGTCAGCAGGGCTATGAGGTGCTTGGGCTTTGTTTTCAGGTTGACAAACGATTTAAATCAAATTAAGTCTTACAGGCTTCTTTATGTATTCCTCATAAGGCCTTTATTAGAATATAATACTATTATATGGTCTTCTTACTATGCAATCCACAATAAGAGCATAGAGAGGGTCCAGAGGAAGTTCTTGAGGCTTGTCAATTACAAAAAGGGTATCCCAATAGAGAACATTGACTATGCCGGCCTGATGAGCGAGCTCGGCCTTCTCAGTTTGCAGAGCAGAAGAACAATGTTTGATCTCTGCTTCTTGCACAAGCTACTGAACGGGACCATAGATTCCCCCAGTCTGGTAGAGTGTATTCAGTTTAAGGTTCCTGTTAGGCCCACCAGAAACGCTGTGACATTTCATGAGACTCATACTCGAAGCAATTACCTATACTACTCACCTCTTGTAAGGATTCACAGACTGGGAAACCTGGTGGGTGATCGGACTGATATCTTTGCTGACAGTCTCCAAGTGTTTAAAAATGACATATTAAATTACTTGAAACAGAATGATAACCTGACATTGGGGAATCGATTTTCGAGTCTTGGCGGCTGGTTTGTTGATGGTGTCAGGTTTGCGATATTTTTTGACCACATTTTCTTTGTGCAAAATCCTAAACCAACATTTTAAGATGTATCATTGTTTAAAAATTTGTTTTGGAGCACTTAATAACATCTTTACTTGCCTTTGTTTGACCACCCGTATTGTTTCTGTTTCTTTCTAGTGTGTAAGAATAATATTGTTTTGTCTCTCTAATTTTGATTTATATAGCTTCTATTTTCTGTTGGATCACTTTTTGTAATTTAGTTAACATCTACTAGCCTGACGAAGAAGACGTACGGTCTTCGAAAACCGGTTAGCTGAATAAAATTGTGGAAAAAACTAAATATTTTGTTTCTTTGAAATAATGTATCATTGTTTTTTTTTTTTGTTATGGTTCTGTGGAGAGAGCTGGGAAATATTTATTAATTGTTGTGTTGTCAATTTGATTTTGATTATTGTTGTATTGTTGTTGAGCCACTGTTCGTTTAATGATCGATGTGAATTTTATTCAAAATGACTAAGATGTAAAAAATATGGACATAAAATTTCCTCATATTGTATTTTTGTACTTTTTTTTTGTAATTATTATAAGTATGTAACATTGTAATTGGCGTTTTTCGCCGTATATTTTATAAATAAATAAAATAAATAGAATGATGAACCCAAGCGTCCTGTAAAGGACCTACGGGAGATATTGTAAAATAAAATGAAATAAAATAAATTATTCTATATCTCTTCATAGTAAAAAAGTGAAGCCGATTTGGCCGGAAATTTTGACAGTACGGTATTCAAAACGGAACGTAAAAAATGATGTTAACATCTAGACACTTAAAAATGATCAAATTTCACTTATTTCAACGTAAAAATATGTTTTATTTAAAAAAAAAAACACGATAAAACGACTGAATAAATATACACCGTACCACTTTCTTTTGGGAACAAAACTGTCAAAAGTTGCAATATTTCGGCTTCACTTTTGAACACGAGTCGGGATTCTAGGTTATTGTATAGCATTCTGTGCCTTTTTTCTCATACAAACTTTTCTTTCATGGAGTAGGTATGGAGTGACAATTTATTTTTTGATTCACAAATTGGTGTTTTTATTTGAAAAATGAAGATATTGCTGGCCATTGTCGTTTAAATTGTTAAATAGATTAGGGGATTTGATAACATTACGATTTGAATAGGTTAAGTTAAGGTTGGAACGTAGATTTTAAGGGGGGTTTGGGGGGTGGAACCCCCCATACCTTTTCGGGCACCCCCCCCAAATGATAACACTACACTCTGTTGGGTTGAAACATATTCATTTAGAACGGTTTTGTTAAAAATCTTTTCCTTGCAAGGACAGGACATTTTATTTTTGAACTACAAGCGCCGCGAGTAGCCACTTTTTGAACTGTGAGTAAAATCCGATATTTTACATTTTAAAATCTCGCGTCTCGGGCCAGTAAAATACTGCTGCATAGAAAAATTGAAATTCTGTTTCTTGTTAAATCTCTATGATTTGTAATCTGTCAGTTGTCTGAGCGTGTTTCGTGCATGGCATACAATAATTACTATAATAATATAATATACTATTACAGTAATGTTACAGTTTATTTTCAATATTACAGTATGTATACGTAATATACTATGGTTTGCTTGGTTTCACGTGGTCCTTCGAGCCGGATCATTATGTTTGAGCGAGGATTAGTGGACTGTATCTGCGATTATAGAGCAAACAAATTGACTGAGAAAGGGCCAACCATGTGGTAAGAGTCAAGAATATAAATTTCCTACCTTTGATAATGGATGACTGGAACACGGAACCCTTTGCAATCTTCTTATCTCTGCTCTGATGCACTAAATTACACTTGTTGATTAATGCATGCGACTATAAAAGAAAGATGCGGTTAGAAAATAATAAATGATTAATTTAATTTGCGGTCAACACAATGTTAGAGAAATGCGATGTATTTTCGTCAGGCGACGGCGGTGTTTGTCAAAGTGACTTGCGAGGTGAGCGATAATTATTTTATTACTGATGTGAACACAGCAAAATGCAACTGTGGTGCGTGGGTCAAAAGGTGGGAGCGAGCAGGTAATATTTGGATACATGGGAACTTATGATAAGAGGGAGTGAGACAGGAAATTAACTCTCGACTCCCCAACACAGAACACAGCCCAAAACAGTCAATACTCCATCACTGGTACAATATCCAGCTCTAGGCTCAAACAATTGGTCCAATGTTGGTGAATACTTGTGGACTCGATTGACAAGTATACAAGTAACGGCCAATGCCAAATATTAAGCGATATTGGTCATTGGTGAAGCGGCCACACTACTTGCCCATGCTGGGCCAGAGCCTCTATTTGGCCAACATGGCCCATAGTCAAGCCGTGGCATTAGACAGCGGTGAATGTGTCATAATAGAACATAGTCTGTGTGTGTTACCCTAGCGACAAACAACACTGTCGCGATTTCAAAATCAGCCTTCTTGTCAGACGACGCACCGCTACGTAGAAAGCGGCCGCTTTATTACGCTCGACTTCACCCCCAGGTATGGGCTAGTTTTGAGATAAAAATAACGTATCGTTTGACGTTCCACCTACATTTGTCGACGGTCATTGTGACATTACACCTCCAATATTTACGAGGGCTATTATACAGATCGTCGATAATAATAATTATTATAGGTAAAGGTCAAACAATCTATAAAGTCGGCTATTAAACAACAAACAATAAAACCTCACGGCAAGGTAGGGACCGATTAAATAATAACTTGATTTATGCTTGGGTATAACCTTATTTATTCGTATTCTGGACGTCATTGCGAGCCCCTAGTTCTGCAAATAGATTAGGAGTATTTATAGCCTGTTATTATATTTGATTGGATTCCTTATAAAACAATTTGCAAATTATTAGTCCGATTGTTAGCAACGAGGGTCAGTCGTATGATAGATAAATATGCCGTAATTTTTCACCAGGACACAATATTATATTTTACACAAAACAACATTTACACAATGTGGCTGTTTCAAATTAATACAAGTTCAACCCAAGTTCTTATATAATCCAAACTCCCTTTACGCCCCACTTACGGGCATAGGGAGGCAACGAGAGCTTCCGCAATGTTTATGACCATCTCCCACCACACATGTCCCACAATTCTTCAACTGATCGCTAAACGTCTTACTTACATATAAAAAAATCGTTTATCGTAAGATTACGTATAAAGCACTTCAATTATAAAAAAATATTTAATCCGCGTTTGTTATGTATGAAGCTGACATTTCATACTAAATTTTGTAAACAAACAAATAGTAGCTGGGCAACGCAAGTAGTAACTGCCAATATTCGCAACGTCAGATTTGAACGATTTATTGATGCAGAATAGGTAGGTACCTTATTTTTTAATTATTTATTTTATATCAAAATATAGTTAAGTCCTTATCAAATCATACGAAACCTTTATGTCTCAGCCAAAATGAACCAATTCATGTTTGATCACTTCAATTTTAATATTTGTACCTACTTAAAAAGTATTCTTTGAGTATTTTTTTCAAAACGTCATTATATTTCTTATAATTTTAGTTTATGCATCATAGTTGTAAGCCCTCGAATGATTACGGGAATGCAAATTTGCTTTGATTGTTTCAATTTTCTATGATTGATATGGTAAACCAAAATACAATGGACCTAAATATGAACGGAGCACATAATTGGAACGGAATAAAAACTCGAATACAGTGTGTTTATTACAGAAAGCGTTCTTTTATACTGGAAACAGCTGTCAGTTGACGTAAAATCCAACATGGCGGGTCAAAATATACAGAGATCAGTAAGCCTAGACAAATTCAAATTAATTGGCGATCGACTACAAACGAATTCTTCGACAATGTAGAGTAGGAAGAAAATTAACCGTCCACTTTTTATAATTTTATGTAAGTGTCATTGTTTGGTTTAATTCTCGCCCTCTTACCTCTCTCTCTCTCTCTCTTGTTTCGCCCCGTTGAAAGTTTAAAATGACATTTTTGTTCCTCTCAAAATAAATATACAATTAATTAATTATTATAATGCTATTTCTCGGTTTTTAGGAAACGTACGTACCTGAAAACAGAAAACTGTTGTTATTTCTGTTGTGGTGTGTGTCATGAGGTGTATTTTTGTTATTTCTGTTGCTTTTATTTTTGCTGCTGTTACTACTATAATTATTATTGTCACTACTATAATTGTTATTTTTTTGTAAAAGGCATTATCGCCGTATATTGTGAAATAATATCATTAAGGGTTGCGCCCTCCCATACCCCAGGATGTTTCAGGAACCTAAGTTCTCATTTCATCCAGACTTTATAAGCCAAAAAATAAAAGAAAAAGTAGGCAAAAAGTGCAAGGTTTCAGAACAAAGTCGGAAGGATCTGATACGACAAGAAGAAAAAGAAAATAGATCCTTGCAACAAATTATTTATTTGAGTGTAAATTAAAGAAAATCTTCAGATTGAGTTGACATTATAATTAAATTAAATTGCGGAAATTTTGAGTTTAATTTGAATTAAAACAACCGTTAATGATTCTTCCCAACAACTACACCACCTGTTTGAGCGGATTAGCGGACTGTATATGCGGGATGCGGTTTTAATGGAATCAAAAAACTCATCAAAGGTTTGCACATATGGTGAGAATTAATAAATAAATTCCTACCTTTTGTTATGGAACTCTGGTGCACGGATGGATCCCCTGATGTCCTGGATGATTCCACTGGTTTATTACAACACAAACAATGCAATATTTATTATGTTAAAGTAAAGTAAGCGGATTTAGATGGTTAAGAAAAATTAATTTTATGCGGGTTGATTAAATTAGCGAAGCGATAAAAATGCGGCAATAAGCGAAGGAGACGCGCACTGCGTGTGTTCCGGAATAATCGTAATTAATTACTGAAGATAGCGTTGCGTTGCATTTATTGCAGGTTCAAGGTTAAGGAGAGAGAGATGGCAATAATTTTGGACTATAGGAAATATGGATGGGTGACAGAGATAGACTCTATTTATTAAATCCCACTTCAACGCAATCCCATAAATCAGTTTTTCAATTCAATTATTGCTAATGTCCATGCTACTGGCTCAAACATTCTCCCCACCTTGAAAGCTTAAAGCGTACGAAGCTTTCAACAAATAATGACAAAGTGAACATGAACAAAAAAGCGCTTGAACAAGCCGTCAAAAAAAAAGAAAAGAAAGAAAAACAAGTTACTATATTAGCAACCAATATTTAATAAATTTAGAATTATTGTTATTAACTAAACTTACAACTAAGAATACTTGTAAGATAGATTACTGGGTTGGCAAAGGACATAATTTTACAACTGGACGTTTAAACGTTCCATTATTGGTCCTAACCAACGCCACACGATTGACTCCATCAGAGCCAGGAAAAACCTCTTCGATTCT
The DNA here is from genome assembly GCA_963576905.1 of Mystacides longicornis. Classification (NCBI taxonomy): domain Eukaryota; kingdom Metazoa; phylum Arthropoda; class Insecta; order Trichoptera; family Leptoceridae; genus Mystacides; species Mystacides longicornis. Next base: position 12,857,429 of record OY756437.1, read on the forward strand.
TCCTAGGGGCCACCGAAGGGTTGAAACATCATCGAGATGTATAAGAACGATAGTACCCACTTCAATGGGTTTATCTTTAGTGCACCATTTCTGTCTGGTTTGTAAAGTATGGTAATAATCCACCAATAGATCCACAGCGGGATCAGATTTTGGAAGTAGCGCGGGATGTTTCCTTTCATAAGGTAAGTCTGCATTAGACAATCTTCCTCCAATGCGAAGGATACCTTCCTTGTCTATGAAAGGATCAAGTCTTTTGAAAGGTAAAGGTAGCTCCTTACCCTGCGAAATAGCTGCATATTCTTTGCCAAAATGTACCTGTTGCAAGGTTAGCAAAACATATTTTTCGGCTAGATCCAAATTATCAACTTGAATATTTTTTACAGCTGATATTTTGCGAATAAATCGCAATCTATATATTACGACGCGAAGTAATTTATTCCATGATGATATTCGAGTGATCAGCGGGTATAATATAGGCGGTTCAGGTACAATGACATTTAAAATCTTTGAATTAAATTCATATATGTCTGTTGAAGTAGTGGATATAAATGGTTTGACAGGCCAAGAAGGCGCAGTCGAGACCCATTTAGGTGCGTTCCACTCATGCCTCAATATTTTCGAAGGCATCAATCCAAGAGATAAACAATCACTTGGATTCTTTATTTCAGATATACGATAAAAATGTTTGCAATCTAAATTTTCATGAATTTTGGCTACTCGATTAGCTACGAATATAGACCAGCGGTGCGGGAATGAATGAATCCACGATAAAGCGAGCGTGGAATCAGACAAAGCGTATTTTTCCTCAATAAGATATCGAGGATTGAAAGAATCATAGACGATTCGAACTAATTTAGAAAGCGATAATGCAGAGCAAAGCTCTAAGCGTGCGAGTGATACAACCGTAGCACAGTTTTGCGGCGGTAATTTAGCGATTAGATCCTTTGAGCTACTGGCGAACTTTACTAGCTCGAAGTTTCCTGAAGCGAAAAAAGATATCAAATCATTAATCAGCTTCGCAGCCTCTCGATCCCCGGAGCTGGCGTGAACTGATTTGACTAAATCGTCAATATAGAAATCCGAAGTTGCGGTTTTAGCGGCATTTGGAAAGGATTGTACCTCAGTTTCTGCAAGCTTGCGTATTGTACGCATAGCTAAGTAAGGACTTGCCTTTAAAACAAATGGAACACATTTAAATTGCAAAATGCGAACATTTTCTTCATCATTGAAGCGGTATAAAATCTTTAGGTATTTTTGATGTTCTTCGGTTACACCAATTCTTAAATACATTTGTTTAATATCTGCGGTAATGGCTACAGCAAATAAGCGAAAGTTAAGTAAAAGTAAAAATAAATCTGCTTGTAAATTATTTCCAGTGTGTAAAATATCATTTAGCGACACACCGGTGTGCGTATTTGCATTAGCGTCGAGAATAATTCTCAACTTTGAAGTTAATTTATCCTGTCGAATGACAGCGCGATGTGACATGAAATATTCTTCGTCATGTTGAGAGGGACTTTCAATTAAATAACCATTTTTTATGTAGTCATTAATGACATCATTGTATTGATTGCGCAATGTGGGATCCTTTCTGAATTTTTGTTCTAGTGACATTAGACGTCGTTGAGCAGTGGCGTACGAATTACCCAATAAATTTGGTTCTTTAGAAAATGGAAGAGATACTATAAATCGCCCTTGACCATCTCTAATGGCCGTAGAACAATAGTTATTTTCACACTCCTCATCCTCTGGGCTCAAATGCTGTACATTAGGTACTTCATCTAATTGCCAAAACTTATGTAAAGATTTTTCCAACTCATTGTTAGAATATGTACAATATGACAATGTCTCTAAATCTTGTTGATCGATAAGAGAAATCATCGACATTGTATGCGAGACGCCACTGTTAATTTTATCATTATTAGATGTGTTAGGTAAATTTCCCATTATTAAATATCCTAATGTAGTTTCAATTAAAGGAGATAAATTATTTACATTGATTCTTCCTCCCAATAATATGTGAGGGAAGATTTGAGCTCCCAAAATGACATCTATATTTCCAGGTACGTTCCAAGTATTGTCAGCTAAAGGTACTGACATTAATTTGGGAAAATTTCCAGTATTGATAAATTCAGAAGGCATATCCTCAGTAATTTGATCCAATATTAAACATTGAATCTCATATGAGTGCTGATTAATGCGAGATTGTATTTTCAACGATGTATAACCATAAATTGGTTTAGAACTGATCCCCACACCCTTGATGACAGAATTGTGTAAAGGGATAATTCGTAAGTTTAATTTTTTACAACAGGCGAGCGTTATTAAATTATTTTGCGAACAATTGTCAATAAGACATCTAATCAATCTCTTATTATTTTCATTCAAATATGCGTATACTTGTGCGGTAGAAAGAATTACCTTTGTATGTAATTTATTATTATTACTAGCGAGCAATGATGTTGACGTACTGGCAATCATCACTGATTCAGTATTATTATTATTATTATAAGTTACATTTTCATTACCAAAATGCAACAACGTATGATGCTTTTTATTACAATGTTTACAATAATTTGTAGAACTACAGTGTGTTATTTTATGGGCTAAACTTAAACAATTTATGCACCCATTATTCGACTTTATAAAATTAAACTTTTCTATTGGTTTGAGTTTTTTAAACTCAGAACACTGATAAAAATGAGTATGGGAATTTTTACATAATGAACAGGTATTTTGTTTGGTATTGGTCATAAAAGACTTTGAAACATTGCGATGATTATTTTTCTGTTTATAATTTCCATAATTATTATTATTATAATTCTTTAAATTATTATTGTTTGAAGTACGCTCCATTATTTTTATTTTATCTTTTACAAAATTTACTAAGTCACTTAGCAAGGGCATTTCCTTTTCTCTAACTGACATTTCAAATTCGTTTACAGTTTGAGAATCTAATTTTCTTAGAGCGAAGCATAACAAAACAAAATCCAAATTATCTTTAATGGCTAATTGCTTGAATGCAGCTACACCTGCAGACAATTTATCAATGAAGAGATTTAAACTTTTTGAATCATGACGTGAGTGAGATATGTCTAGAATATTATTTATATAAAACGATCCTAAAGTGCGATCATCTTGATATTTTTTAACCAGACTATTCCAAATATTATTATAATTTTCACCTGTAGGTATTATTCCTGCTACCATATTTAGAGCACCGTGAGTCAATTTCCCAATAAGATATTGCATTCTTTGGGAATTGTCAAGCGAAGTATTTAAATGAATATTTGTTTTAAATGACTCGTAAAATATAGACCAATTCTGAATATTTCCATCAAAACTAGGTATGTCCAAAACTGGTAGTTTTATGCGATTTTTTGAGTTCGTACTCTCAGTAACAGACACAGATGGTGAAACAAGTTTTTGTTTTTCTGTTAGCAATTCATCCCGTTTACACTTAATTGAACAAACCATATCTTTGAAAACATTTAGACCTTCAAAAGACGGTATATAATCATCGACATGTTTAATTTTTAACAAGACAATAGTTTCCATTGTATCATTAAATTGTTTGTAATCTTCCTCTAATGTCGAGGAATCAACCAAAAATTGCGAGGCCGATCTGGTATTCGAAACCAGTGTTGCGATCTTTGCGTAAAGAGACTTGATTCTCTCCTCTATGCTGTCCTTTAAGGCCTCCAACATACTAAGTCGGTCCACCATTATGTTATTGTAAGTTAACTATAAATAACAATGTATCTACTATTTACTATATAGCGAAAAATATTTCTCTATAAACAAACGAACGAAATTCTATATAAATTTACAGCGAGTAGTTATCACTAATTATTATTATGCAATTAATAACAATATAAAACGACTTCTCAATAAATCAATACTATTAATTATAATTTGTAGCGATTTAAGTTCCCAATGAACGTATTTTTACTCGTTTTGTATTCAACAGAAAGGTACCACAGCTAAGTATGTAAGCGGTGAGCGATGAACGCCGCGAACCGTTGTTTTTACCAAATAATAATAATTATTCTTTAACAGTTTCCAATAAATACAATATTTCAATCGTTGCGGTAAATTAATATTTTACTTTATAAATGAACAATATAACACTACACTATATCTGTTCAAATGCGTTCTAAGTATTCGGAAAAAATGCAATATTTTTTCGATACTAAAATAAATATTTAATATATTTATTTGCTAGATAATATTATTTTTTCAAACTCGTATCAGTCAACGAATGTACTTATGATAGGCGATGTGAATAATTCTATGACAATAATACCAAATTTGATATCTGAACTGTAGTATATTATTATTATAAGCGGAAATATATTTAAATAATATACTTGAAGAATATGAAAGAACAATTAATTAACCTTATTATTATTAAAGCCTGTTCAAACGATTTCGTATTTCGAAAAATGCAATATCTTTCGAAAATTAAATAAATATGCACTATATTTATTTTGAGAAATCTAATTTTTCTATCCAGTTCGATTGGATTGTTTAATATAAATAACTTAAGGTGCGTTAATTTTTTGTATGTAAGTATCAATTCACAAGTACAAGCAAGTACCTAGCGCTGCTATGCGTTTAGCGAACAGCAATCAATTTTAACAATACTTGTGAATGCGTTACAACAATTATTCTAAATTTAGTATGAATTAAATTTATTTTAAATGCGGCGAAAATATTAATTAATAATAATTTAATACTACGAATGAACAAAATTAATCTGTAATTTATCGACAATGCTTGTTCAAACTGCGGTTTTGTGTTCCGAAAAAATGAAATATTTTTTCGAAATTAAATAAATTTGCAATAAATTTATTTTGCGAAAGCTAATTTAATCCGGTTCGTAATGGACCATTCAATGTTTGAGCGGATTAGCGGACTGTATATGCGGGATGCGGTTTTAATGGAATCAAAAAACTCATCAAAGGTTTGCACATATGGTGAGAATTAATAAATAAATTCCTACCTTTTGTTATGGAACTCTGGTGCACGGATGGATCCCCTGATGTCCTGGATGATTCCACTGGTTTATTACAACACAAACAATGCAATATTTATTATGTTAAAGTAAAGTAAGCGGATTTAGATGGTTAAGAAAAATTAATTTTATGCGGGTTGATTAAATTAGCGAAGCGATAAAAATGCGGCAATAAGCGAAGGAGACGCGCACTGCGTGTGTTCCGGAATAATCGTAATTAATTACTGAAGATAGCGTTGCGTTGCATTTATTGCAGGTTCAAGGTTAAGGAGAGAGAGATGGCAATAATTTTGGACTATAGGAAATATGGATGGGTGACAGAGATAGACTCTATTTATTAAATCCCACTTCAACGCAATCCCATAAATCAGTTTTTCAATTCAATTATTGCTAATGTCCATGCTACTGGCTCAAACACCACCACCAAATCCCACCAAACAAAAACAAACTACAACACATACTTAAACCAAAAATAAACCCGTTACCAGATTAAACCCACACCGCATAAGAAAAAAGAAAAAATATCAAAACCCTATTTACAACTTTAAAGATTTACGCACGAGAGTGTAAGAATAGGTGAAGTTACAGAGGTAATGAATTTTCAAACAGGCAACTTAACAAGACTACGAGGCTGATGCCTCGTTGACAGGCTGTATCAGGTTTTCCCATTGTTCTCTCCAGTTTTCTGTGAAGGCGCAAAAACACCTAAAGTTCGTGGGATTCAGAAAAATCTCCCTAAACCAAATCGGTCTGGGCGTGTCATGGGTGAAACCAGCCATCAGTTCGTCTCTCACAATGTTCATCATGGGGCATTCCCAAAGAATATGGTCCGAATATTGCCGTCCTCCCCCACACGGACACCATGGATCAGAAGCCAGACCAAGATCATAGAGCTTTGTCTTCAGATTTCTATGACCCATTATCAACTGTGAGTTCAAAAAAGTCAAAGACAATAAATTTACAGCTCAATCTTGTTCTTACGTCTGGGAAGAAACGATACACCAGCCTCGCAGACAACCCACCGTTCCATCTGTTCTGCCAGACCTCTATTGTTCTTTCACGAACGCCTTCAATTACATTTTTAAACTGCCGCGTTCTGCATTTATTATAGCTATCACACCAAAATATTCGACGTATCCCTCCATTTTAAGCGATCTAATAGCTGAAGACTACAAAACCTCCAGATCAGCCGGTAAAACACCAGCAATTACTGGTAAGCCATCACTAGCAGCAGTCCTACACGCCTGTGTTAAAGATAACAAGACTGGTCTCTGTCCTCTTAAAAGAGCTGAGGAAAAGATGGAGTCTGTGAGACCATGCGCGAGATGCGCATGTTACCTGGGCAACAAACGTTGCATGATATACCGTATAAGCAAGGTACTCGGTCTAAAACCTCATGTCCTGCTACTGAGCTTCCGAAGAAGTGCAAACAAAGTCTTCGACCTATCACACACAGATTTTGCATGTGGAAGAAAGGTAAATCCTCTATCTAACGTGACTCAAAGATATTTAAGTGAGTCAACAACTTTCACACTCTAATCCCCCATTTTTAGCACCGGGTTAAATTATTAATTATAATTAAATATTAAAATATTGTGAAATAAATAAATAACTTACTTAATAAATTTTTCCATTGATCTTAGTTTTTAAATTAAGCAGTAAGAGAATAGTTTCTACGGTTTTGAAGTAATAACATACTCCTTATAATGTCAGGTCATTCGTCATGTATTTGTATTATCTTCCATTGATTGGAAAATAAGATTACTTATTTTACGCATGTTTAGTCCCCATTGTTCTTTCACAAACTTCTTGGTTAAAACTAAAATACACATCCATTTCCAAAAGACATTTTTTTTTAAGTTTTAAGCAAAAACATCGGAAAAAAATACTAACGTTCAGGGTTATTCTCTCCGTTCATCGTGTTGTTTTTGTCGGCTCAATATTATACCCAAAAGACAACAGCAATTTGGCCATAAAAAATATTTTTTAATGAATAAAAATACAACACATCCCACCACTTAGTGTTCGTCTTTATTAGATTGTCCAATAACTGCCGCCAAATATTCGACCCTCTTCATCGACATCGAAATTTCATTAAATTACCTATGTTCATATACAATTTCTATTTTGGTTCGAGCAACGGATGAAAAAAGATTTAATGTAAAAATTTAATTTTGGGGTGGATGTTATAAAATAGTCTCAAATGACATAACACAAATAAGGTAGCTACTCACCTATTTCATGTGTTTATCAAAACTTTTCCAGTAGGTTTGCTTAAAGTAAGCAGCTTTCAGAAATGCGCAAGAACCGATTCATTATAATGATTGTTAAGGTGCGTTTACACTGAATGAAGAGTCAGAACTGGAGCATTCTTTCTAGACGTGTGATATTGACATCAAACAAATAACAACAGCCATAGTAGTGGAGTTGTTTCCCGTCCTTCTCCTTGCCTACCGTAATCAATTTTTCAAGGCTGCTGTAGTCACACCTAGCATACATATATCATATCATCCGTGGTACTACAACCTGTGTGGGTCTTGGCCTCCTCTAGAATATTTCTCCATGCCACCCTGTCCTCTGCCATGATCCGCCAATCGTCCACTTCCAGCAGTCCTAGGACTCTCTCCGCTCCGTCCAGCCATCTCATTCTGGGCCTTCCAATGCTCCTCCTTCCAGCGGGTCTCTCACAGAAAACTTCCTTGAGGACGGACGGTTCGATCGATCTTTGAACATGGCCCAGCCAGCGAAGTCGGCTAAGCTTTATGAATTTTGCAACGTTTATATCATCATAAATTTCGCGATCAAACCTAATGCGACAGTGTTCTCCATCTCTGAATGGTCCGTAGATTCTTCGTGGTATTTTCCGTTCAAATAAGATGTCAAGCCTTTTCTCGTCACATTTACTCAGCGGCCAGGTTTCCGAGGAATATGTAAGTACCGGTCGGATCATGGTCTTATACAGTTGCTACACACGTTGCTATTCACGCCTAGCAAATTACGCAAAGAATTGGACAGCCCCACCGAACCAAGAATGTTTCGACGACCCCGATTTCGTGCAATATGAACAAATTAGTCCTTCTTAAAGTCCAAGATTATTAATAAGTATTAGATACCCCCACTAACGGGCATTTGCCTAGTGGGATTTTCGATCGAAATTGTAATCAAATCAAAGGAATGTACCTATGTGAATATCTATGTGTGTAATAATTGATATTATGTATATTTTATGTATGTTTTTTTTTAAATCGAAAATAAATTAGTATTATTATTAAAAAGATATTCGACGTAGGAGACCTCACACACGAGAAGAATCTTTTATGTCCCGGAAATATCTAATTCACTTCAGATTTTCGACAGTTTTGTCAAAGGATTAAACAATATTGGACAATTTTTCGCCCAAAGCATCGAATCATTTTTATTGAAACGATGTTTTATTCCGAACAATCAATTGGCATTCCTTGATGGCGTTGCGGGTGACATCGTTTGGTTTTTATGATCGCTTCGTCCGTCGTGAGAACAGTTTTTGTGTGACATACGCAACGGCATTTTAATTAAACAAAATTGAACCCTTTGTTTAATTTAGTATCTGAAAATCCTGTTTAGGTCTCTGAATTAGAACTTTTATTTCATTGCATTCATAACTCAATGCGCTAAATATGTTGTGGTTTTCACACATTGATAAACTTTTTATTTGGTGGATTTTGAAGACCATATTTTCATGATATTACCAGTCAAAAAATACCTTGCGCACCTGCTGATGATTGGGATGGTTCTGTGACTGGAACTAGATATAGAATCCCCGAATAATGTTTTTTTGGCCTCCCTATTAGAAATGTCTTCGACCTGTGTGACAGGCTTCGCGATTTTGGATCTCCCTTATGCAACGAGTATTTGTTATCGCTGAATCGTATGGACGGCCACCGTCTGTAACGAACATTTTTGATTGAGCATTCTCTTTCATCTCGATCGAAATACGCGGGCTCTATCGCCGAGAAAATACGTCGTACTTCAAGTCCAGTTTCGTGGGAAGTGGAGTGCGCGTGTGCCCGCCACTGAATTTTAACCAATCATAAGCGCTCGTCTGAGTTGCGTAGGTGCAAGGCTCCGTAACACGAGCCTGTCGAGAAACATCATAGGGAGTGCGATATAAATGGCTTCAAAGAGAATGTTCGCTGGACATTCTGCGTTGAATTTGTGAAGAGAGGATAAACCCTCCCAAAGTGATTTTTTTTGTATAAATTAAATTAATTAAAAGGTGATTTTGTTTGTTAAAGTACACAATAATATATAACCGTCTTAGGGCCGGTCTTTTAAACGAGCATTAAACAGCCCAATAGTTAATGGACAAATAACTTTAAAGGCTCCACTAACTCAAAACGGGTCTTTTATAATAAATTTAATGGACCCTTAGTTAATTGACAATTATCTTGTATTTTTTTGCGACGGGCAATGTTGAACTTGTTGCTATCTTCACTATATACACGCGCGCGGTAAACACCATTTGTTAGAAAGAGATGACAGACAAGGTCTTATGTATGTTTGTTTTACTGCAACTGCAAATTCAAAATAATGTTTTATTTTATTTCTGTTTTAAATATTTTTAAAAGGGAACCCAAACAAATATATAAAATAATTCAAAGATATTATTTTCAGTTTTAAAAATAAGTATTTCGAGGTTATTCCCATTGCTTTATAAAAATATTATGTACAAAACATCTTGTGATTTTGACATTTTACTTAGCATAACTACCAAAGTGAGATATTTGTATAAAATAGACGATAATTTAGTACAGCATAGTTCCTACTGTGATGCTTTATAGAAAGCATTGTAATCCGATTTATTAATTGGTCGAAAAAATGGGCTCTCTCATAATAAGAATCATCAACAATAATTTCGAAAACGGTATCAAAATAGACAAAATTGACAACCATTTTGACAGTTCTTAATTGTCCATTAGTGTGCTATTGGCTGTTGGAGCGGGCCACTAAATTTAATCGTTCATTAAGGGATTTAATGCCCCAATAGCCGCTATTTGACATTTGAAAGATCCGTTTTATTCTCTAACGGGGCATTAGTGAGTTAATCCTCCATTAAAACTTATTGGAGTGTTTAATGCTTGTTATAAAGATCCACCTTTACTTACAAAAAATTCGTTAATCGTAAGATTGCGTATAAATCACTAACCGATCTCGAGTTTTAAGGGTTCGCAATAACCCTATTTTCTTTTATATTGTAGCTAGATGTAACAAATTGTAAAAAAGCTTGAAAAAGTACCATCAAAAATGTAAGTACGTATCAATATTTTTAATTTCAATCACATTACCGCCATCTGTGGAAATATAGGAAAGCATTGATCTATAGAATCTTTCTACCAAAATATCAATAAACCAAACATCTCCCTATTTCCTTAACAGATGGCGGTAATGTCCCCATCACAAGAGCAGTTCCATACTAACTTAAATACATATTATATTTTATATCATTTTTAGCAATTTATTCAACGTTTTATTAAGTAGTTTTTCTGTTATCCGGGAGCGGAGAAGAATCCAATAAATCAAACATCGGAAGAATCTGTTCAGCCGAATTCGAGTTATAAGTGTTTGCACTAACCCGACTTTCATTTATATTAGAGAAGAGATAAAAAATACTAAAATAATAATACCGTGTAGATACATGATGAGAATGAAAAAACTTTGAATTTGTGTAGTATAAGACAAGTGTTTTGTCATTCTCAACAATTTTATTATTGATCGTAAATACCTAATCAGTTTTGAACCACTGAAGGACGTTAACTCGAGAAGTTTTTTTATTCGTTACTCTTTTTCCGTTTCGTAGTTTTAAGATTATGAAAAAAATATTTATGTGCATATGCTATGGTGTTGTCGATAATGTTGAGACAGAAGGGCGTACAAGGGTCGTAAAGATGAAAAATGAATATGTTTTAATTGTTTTATCGCGCCATAAAGGCGAATTGTAATTTTGACTCGTGCGAGTAATATGTTTCCTGAACACCGGGCATATACAATTTCAGTACCTATATGAATCAAGCTACTATCGAGCGGACGTTTGTATTTTTGTTGGTTACACTGGTTGCTGTCTAACTAACTCTTCCTTTTACACCCCCCTCAGGGGCATATGAGACAACAAGAGCTCTCCATTGCGCTCGATCTTGCGTAATGTTTATGACCTCCTACACCATGTCCAAATCCCTCATCTCTGCCTCGAAGGAGCGGAACATAGTGTGAGAGGGTCTTCCTCGTCTTCAATGTGAGGAAGAACAGCGCTCTCCTTGGCCGACTATTATTCGATATTTTTAACACATGAAAGAAACTTCCCTCTCCTGTCCACAATAATAGAGATAATGGGCCCATGATGGATGCGCCAGCGTATAGCGTCGTTCGTGAATGCTATGACACCATCTTATACCCAAAATTCTCCTGAGGCACTTCATTTAAAATGCGGAGATTTTTTGTAACTACCTGGTCATTGGTCAGGTGCCATCAGGACCCCTCACCTATACAGGAGAATGGGAATACACGTATATCGTCTCGACACTAAACGCCGACGCTTTCCATATCTTGGTCATGTTGTTAAAGCTGCCACTTGTCATACCGATACTTACTCAGCCCCGACGTTACCAGAGGTAGTAATGGTTGCTCCCAGGTATTTAAATCAATCTACAGGAAGACCTGGGGACCATTGATGGTTATGGTAGCTGTTTATCGGGGCAGGCATTACTCGCCATGAGCTCCAACTTTATAGCAAGGCGTGCTGTTTAGTCGCAGAGTTTTGAAACACTGCGCTGTAATTTCTCAACTAATGTTCTGAACAAATCAAAATTCCGTCATGGTATCAGTATCACACCACATCATTGCCGCACAGTACTGTGAAATAGATGTCCTGGATCTTAAAACTTTGGAACTGGACCATACGTTCAATCATGGAGTGCAAACACAATGTACTTGAAAATTGAACGCGCATCCGAATAATAATATGCCAAAATTAATACTTATCAAAGCTAGTATAAAGATCTCAGGGATTTGTCTCAACTGGGGACGATTCCAAGGACTCATCATAATTATAATGTAACGAATACGTATGTAACAACTAATACCCCCTATTCGGATTTCGGAACGTTCTTATTAAGCACGTTCCAAATTATTTAGAATTACGTTCACTCGAACTAAAATTCGTATTCGAAATTATGCCGTGTTCTAAAATCTAAAATTAGTTCACCATAAATATTTTTTTTAATTATAATTGTCTATGGATCGAACCGTGGGGTTGCCGCTAAAAATAGCACCTCTGCCCTTTTTGCTGATTTTTCGAGCATCCTGTAAAAGGCAGGTAATCGAAACATCAGATCGGGACCGTGAGATTGACCACCTCACGTCCTTAAACCTCAACTGGTCAGAAAAGGCACAATGAGCCTCGGACGCCTTTGGGCGCAATGGAGAGCTCTTGATGCCTCCCTATGCTTCTGAGTGGGGTTTAGGCATCCCGCATTGTGGGTTGGTCTGGGGGGATCCGCGGCGGACTTGGTTTGTGTGGGGCCTGCTTTTCAGTTTGATTGCTTCGATCAAGCTGGAGGGTCGGTTTCGTGTGGATCGGGTTTGCTGCGGATTGGTCTCCTTCGGGCTGGCTTGTGTTGTGCGGGGGGGCTTAAAGGGAGTATGTATGTATGGATCGAACACTTTTCACAATAGGTACTGCATGAATGTAAAATACAGGTACCTACCTACCTACTTATAGTTATGTAGTTTGACCTAGTTAGCTGGAGTTCTCTCCGAGCGAGCCATAGACAAGAGTACTACTTAAAAAAGATACCTGTTTTACCATCTTTTCATGGCGTACTTTATATTGTTCTGTAAATGTGTGAAAATCTTTAGTAAATAAGAATGACGTAAATTATACATTTTTTGTATTTCAAATCAAACTTCAATCGTTTTTATACATTTTCATACCGTAATGCTACAAGTTCTAAACAAAATTTACATGTTTAATTTAACTTTTAAAACATGACTGTCTCAATAATTGAACTTTTTGTATGAAGAAGTTTTTAGATATTTGTTAATAACATTAAATATATTTGAGAACTTGGAAAAAAATATATCTATGATTACCATAAATACCTGCAAGGATCCACGATGATTATTATCAAACCTAGAGTCTGCGGTTTTTAAATAAATATGCATACATAACTGCATTATTATGTAGATTATACTTAATTACCTAGTTTCTTTTTAAATATTGTTAATAAAAATAAACTTGTTTTATAATTATTTGGATAAAAAAATACTTTTATCATAAAAATATAATCAGATATCTTTTTAGACGCATACAATTAGGTATGCACTAAGATTAGGAACGTTTTGACAGATAAACGCACTAAAATTGACTTAAATACGAAATTCGAATACCAAAATGAACTAATTTCAAACTAAAGTCTAATTAAGAACAAATTGGAACGTTCTAAAATTTCTCGAATACCAATCCGGATAATTAAAATTGGAACGTTAAACCACTACGAGCTTATGACCGTCTTTTACTGTTATTTCGAAAGCTGGCTTAGTGTGATCACTTTACGTTAACAACGTCCGCCATTAGGTGGTAATGTTATATCTCCGAAACTCTTTATCATGCCGACCTCAGTAGCCTAATGGCAAAGGCTCCGACTTCAGATCAAGAGGTCCCGGGTTCGATTCCCGGTCGGGTCAGAAATTTTCAATGTGTTTTTTCACTTGAAATTTCTACTCGGGGTTGGAATCCTGTCTCAGATTGGACGGGACCGGTTGACTGGTAGAGCATTAAGTTCCGCCGGCTATACTGACACCTATGTATAGAAGAGTGTTATTTATTTATTTATTATTTATTTTAAATGTACGACAACTATCCAATTGCTAACCAAACAACGCAAAACTAGTACTAATTCTATGGTAAATCGTATCAAACACCGCTGACAGGTTAGCACTACTTTCGAAATAACATGACCGGAAATGGCTTCTGCACTACGGCCTGTATTTTCAGTGTGGCCTTGATTTTACCGAACTGTTCGGTATTTTTGCCCCATGTTCGGTGTGAAAAAAATACCGAACTATGGAGTTTTCGGTATTTATATTTTCGGGAATGATTTTTATTTTTCCTAGTGAATTCACAACTTCCCGGGACAGAAAATTTCGAGAATGATCCCTTTTTTTTAGAGAAAATCTCTCAAGTTCTGGGGTAGGAAATTTTGGAAATAACCTTTTTTTGTTTTAGAGGAAATTTCTACTTTCCGGATAGCAAATTTAGAAAAATACCTTTTTTTGGGAACTTCATCTTTCCGGATACCAAGCGGGAACACTGGTTCGGTATATTTTTGAAAAAAAACCTGGCAACCCTGATTTCAATACATTTTGGCTATTGCACTACTCGCGTCGTGTGGAGAATTTCATCATTTTTTTGGAGTTTGAGTTGTGTCATAAATAAAAACATTTTTATTTAAAAAATGGAATGTCATCCTATACCTGTTAATAAAAATGCCGCTAGAAAGAGGACAAGAAATCCTTCAAATTGGAAGCAGAACATTGCCAAAGCGAAGAGGTTATTTCGAACTGACTTTAGTTTTGTACAGTGACGGCACCGTTTGCTGTAAATATTTATTTTATTATCCTTATTATGTTTTTATTTTGGTGAATACTTTGAATTTATTTTGCACTAGGTATGCTTTTTTTAAATAACAAATTTCAAATATTCAGTCTTTACCTATGAAATTGCCGTTTTTCAGTAGATACTGATCATTTCAAATAAAAAAAAGTTTGGAATGGCTGTGAATTCGAAATAAATACCTAAATAAAATATAAATTCACACTTTTCTATACAAGTAGTCAGTAAAACAGGCGGAACTTATTGCCCGAGGCATTTTTTTCCAGTCAACCGGTACTGTCCAATCTGAGAAAAGCCAACCCGAGTAGAAAATTGTGAAATTATAAAGTGTAAAAATTGGAACCCGAACGGGAATCGAACTCGAAACCTCTTGATAAGAAGTAAGCGCCTACACCACTAGGTTACTGAAGTCTACCGACTTTGGTTCATCAGAATTTTCAAACAATCAAGTAATCAAATTAAGTACTATCCTCATAAAAATAATATGTTGATACGCATTTTTTTTTTAATATCTTATATTTTATAATAATAAATATAATAATACCTACTATTAAGTATATAAATGTCTACATATTTAAATAATCTAAGAAATAAATAAGAAAATATTAATTATGATTAATTAGTTTTGTAAACAAAAAAGATAATATTATAAGGTCGCCGCCACTTCCCACTCTCCCGTATACTTCTATCACGCACTGCACACGTGAATCAAAAGGTTGCGTATCATAAATCAACAATCTCCCCATGCGTCAGTAACAAAGACAACAAAATCCGAATCTCAGTAACAAAATCAACATTCTCCAGTTTTATTTTCGTTATAAATACGTAATTACCTATCTATTGTTTTTAGATTTTTAAGCGTAGTTATCAAAATATGTGTCAGTATGTTTCGATATATAAGCATTTCTGAATAATTTTTTTTTAATTTTATTTATAAAATATACGGCGAAAAACGCCAATTACAATGTTACATACTTATAATAATTACAACAAAAAAAAATACAATATGAGGAAATTTTATGTTCATATTTTTTACATTTAGTCATTTTGAATAAAATTCACATCGATCATTAAACGAACAGTGGCTCAACAACAATAATCAAAATCAAATTGACAACACAATAATTAATAAATATTTCCCAGCTCTCTCCACAGAACCATAACAAAAAAAAAACAATGATACATCTCAAAATGTTGGTTTAGGATTTTGCACAAAGAAAATGTGGTTAAAAAATATCGCAAACTTGACACCATCATAAATCAACAAACCAACCGCCAAGACTCGAAAATCGATTCCCCAATGTCAGTTAATCATTCTGTTTCAAGTAATTTAATATGTCATTTTTAAACACTTGGAGACTGTCAGCAATACAAGTCCGATCACCCACCAGGTTTCCCAGTCTGTGAATCCTTACAAGAGTTGAGTAGTATAGGTAATTGCTTCGAGTATGAGTCTCATGAAATGTCACAGCGTTTCTGGTGGGCCAACATAATGCCGCTAATCATTTTAAAATTAAACGTTTATTTTGATTCCTGTAAAATTATCAATAATGGAGATTGTGTTACGTCCCACCCCGTCCATCAGACTCTTTCCACGGTTCTTGAGTAGGGGGAGTTGGGTGTCAGGAGTGAAAGAACTTGGTTCTAACGTTTGGAATCTTGGATCTTTTGTTTTAGTGTTTACTTTAACTTACATGGTACTGAACTAACTACGTAGGTACCTACAACTATATTAACCTACTCGTGCAGATGCACCCAACACACAATATGTGTATGTCACCCAAAATCTATACAGTATAATGTGTCAAGATGGAAGCTGACATGTCTTATATAGGACCCACAGGGGTGGTGGGTACCTACTCTACCACCCTAATCTTCCCACAGATTGCATTAGGCATATTTACACAGCTTGAGAGGAAGTAATCCCAAGTGGGTAGTTACATATTAATTGTTCCTTTCATTCTGGTGGATTCGTTGTGGTAGAGGTATAAGAATAAGTTTCACACGCCCTTCAAATATACAGTCTTAAAATCATCACTAAACCATATGTTTACAATAAAAATTTATAGCTAGTTCTTCACGGGAGTTGAATACCTAACAACTTGTTGATGATTGTTACTATACGACTCATGTATTCGCATATGTATCTTTAAATGTCCTGAATGACCGAACTTTTTGCGGCATATATTACATTCGTATGGTTTCTCTCTACTATGTATTCGCATATGTATCTTTAAATGTCCTGAATCATTGAACTTTTTGCGGCATATATTACACTCATATGGTTTTTCTCCACTATGTGAACGAATATGTTTTTTTTAAAGAACCTGATTCACTGAACTTTTTGCGGCATATATTACACTCTATGGTTTTTCTCCACTATGTGTTCGCATATGTCTCTTTAAATCACCTAATTGAGTGAACTTTTTGCGGCATATATTACATTCTTATGGTTTTTCGCCATATGTATCTTTAAATGTCCTGAATTATTTGACTTTTTGCGGCATATATTACACTCGTATGGTTTTCCTCCACTATGTGTTCGCATATGTCTCTTTAAAGAACCTGATTCACTGAACTTTTTGCGGCATATATTACACTCGTATGGTTTTCCTCCACTATGTATTCGCATATGTATCTTTAAATGTCCTAAATCATTGAACTTTTTGCGGCATATATTACACTCGTATGGTTTTTCTCCACTATGTGTTCGCATATGTCTCTTTAAATCACCTAATTGAGTGAACTTTTTGGGGCATATATTACACTGGTATGGTTTTTCACCACTATGTATCATAAAATGTCCAGATTGCTTGAAACTTTTGCGGCATATATTACACTCGTATGGTTTTCCTCCACTATGTATTCGCATATGTATCTTTAAATGTCCTAAATCATTGAACTTTTTGCGGCATATATTACACTCGTATTGTTTTTCTCCACTATGTATTCGCATACGTATCTTTAAATGTCCTAAATCATTGAACTTTTTGCGGCATATATTACACTCGTATGGTTTTTCTCCACTATGTGTTCGCATATGTCTCTTTAAATCACCTAATTGAGTGAACTTTTTGCGGCATATATTACATTCTTATGGTTTTTCACAACTATGTGTTCGCATATGTCTCTTTAAAGAACCCGATTCACTGAACTTTTTGCGGCATATATTACACTCGTATGGTTTTTCTCCACTATGTATTCGCATATGTTTCTTTAAAGAACCTGATTCACTGAACTTTTTGCGGCATATATTACACTCGTATGGTTTTTCTCCACTATGTGTTCGCATATGTTTCTTTAAATCACATGCCAAATAAAACTTTTTACAGCATATATTACACTGGTATGGTTTTTCACCACTATGTATTCGCATATGTATATTTAAATATTCTGATCTATTGAACATTTTGTGGCATATATTACATTCGAATGGTTTTTCTCCACTATGCATTCGCATATGTCTCTTTAAAGTGTCTGATTGAGTGAACTTTTTGCGGCACATATTACACTGGTATGGTTTTTCACCACTATGTATTCGCATATGTCTCTTCAAATGTCCTGATTGCTTGTAACTTTTGCGGCATATATTACACTGGTATGGTTTTTCACCACTATGTATTCGCATATGTATATTTAAATGTTCTGATCTATTGAACATTTTGTGGCATATATTACATTCGAATGGTTTTTCTCCACTATGCATTCGCATATGTCTCTTTAAAGTGTCTGATTGAGTGAACTTTTTGCGGCACATATTACACTGGTATGGTTTTTCACCACTATGCATTCGCATATCATGTCTCTTTAAAGTGTCTGATTGAGTGAACTTTTTGCGGCACATATTACACTGGTATGGTTTTTCACCACTATGTATCATTAAATGTCCAGATTGCTTGAAACTTTTGCGGCATATATTACAATCGTATAGTTTTTCACCACTATGTATTCTCATATGTATCTTCAAATGTCCTGATTGCTTGAAACTTTTGCGGCATATATTACACTGGTATGGTTTTTCACCACTATGTATTCGCATATGTATCTTCAAATATCCTGAATCATTGAACTTTTTGCGGCACATATTACACTGGTATGGTTTTTCACCACTATGTATTCGCATATGTATATTTAAATATTCTGATCTATTGAACATTTTGTGGCATATATTACATTCGAATGGTTTTTCTCCACTATGCATTCGCATATGTCTCTTTAAAGTGTCTGATTGAGTGAACTTTTTGCGGCACATATTACACTGGTATGGTTTTTCACCACTATGTATTCGCATATGTCTCTTCAAATGTCCTGATTGCTTGAAACTTTTGCGGCATATATTACACTGGTATGGTTTTTCACCACTATGCATTCGCATATCATGTCTCTTTAAAGTGTCTGATTGAGTGAACTTTTTGCGGCACATATTACACTGGTATGGTTTTTCACCACTATGTATCATTAAATGTCCAGATTGCTTGAAACTTTTGCGGCATATATTACACTGGTATGGTTTTTCACCACTATGTGTTCGCATGTGATCCTTTAAATCTCCCGTTTCACTGAGGTTTTTGCGGCAATTTCTTTCATTGTATGGTATTTTTCCACTCTGAGTTCGCATATTATTATGTTTTCTTAAATTACCAATAACATTTCCTTTGACATTATTATTATCTTGTGTCTTTAAAGAGAAATTTTTTAAAAAGTGTTCTATCTCATTTTCGTCCAATTTGTAAATGAAGATTATATCACTCTCATATAAATCATTATTATTTATTGATTTAGTATCCATTGTTTTAAGATATTTAAAAATGTTCCTTTTATACAGATTTTACAAGTATGTATGTATAAAGCTCAATTCTTAACTAAAATAGTGAGTGAGCCATTTTGGCGAGATTCGCTCGGCCGTTTTATGAATGTCAATTGTCAAATCATAGCTATTTTTTCTACGGATCAATATTTTAATGTTGCATGGATAAAAATAAACTTTTTTTTTTATCACAATCGTGATATTTTTGTTTCCCATTATGGGCGGTTTGGTATTTTTCTCCCTAATAATAAACCTCTCCTTTTCGGAAAGATACCAAATTTTCGGAATGACCTTTTTTAGTGAACTTTACACTTTTCGGATACCTACCAAATTTATGATTGACCTTGGTTTTTTGTAGTGAATTTTCAAGTCTGTAGATACTAAATTTTGAGTAGGTATGACCTTTATTCTGTAGTGAATTTTCAACTTCCTGGATACCAAATTTTGAGAATGGCCTATTTTTAGTGAACTTCATCTTTCCGGATACAAGTGGAAACACTGGTTCGGTATTTTTTGTGTAAAAGACCTGGCAACCCTGACTACAACTCACTATGACAATACACAATTATTATTAACTAGCCGACCCGCCCATCGAATTTTTTTGACATATTACATGAATTAAATACAGTTTACGACATTAAAAGTGAAATAAATTAGCTAAAAATGTATCGTATTATGTAATAATAAAATTATTGTTGATATGGATGAGGGACGATGTTCGACAGGTCATGACCATAATTTTGTAATAAAAACTATAGATTCCTCTATACACTGAGAAAAATTCTAGTAACCGTGCTAGTAAAAAGTGAGCCGACTAATTCGAGGAAGTATCGATTACAATATTTTTGTTAGTAATACCAGTTAGTAATTATTACAAACTACTAGAATGTACTAGTAAAAAGCCTGGAGCAACTAAATAAAAGAAGCTAAATTTACTAGAAAAGATTTTAAAAAGAACTAGCAAGTTAGTACAATCTACTATTTTCAACATTCAACTAACAAAGTTAGTTAATTAGTTAGTTAATTTTCTAGTAAATGTTACTAACAGGTTTTTTTCAAGTACCCTCAACTAACAAGTTAATTAACTCTGATTTTACTAATTTCGAGCTAGTACCCGCTAATAACCACTTTTACTAGAATTCATCAACTGACTCAAGGGCGGATCCAGCCTTGGCACCAGGGGGGGGTCACAAAGTAAAAAAAAAGGTCATCTTAAAAATTTGGTATCTGGAAACTACACTTTTCCTAAAAAAAAAAAAGGTCATTTCCTAAATTTGTTATATGGTACTTTTGCTCCAGGGGGGGGGTCATGGCCCACATGAAATTATAATTATGCTAGCAAAATAAAGATTTTATTAATAAATATCACTGCCCTACTTGAGATTACTGAGATTACATAGCCTAGGGCGGGGTCATGACCCCCCTAACCCCCCCCTGGATCCGCCGTTGAACTGACTCCGTTCTAGTAAAAAATGGCTGAGTTTTTACTAGAATTTTTCTCAGTGTAGTTGCATAAATTTAAAAAAAAATCTAAGAGATGGCAGTTTAGTAGGAAATAAGTCGCATGTGCAACATGGTACGTTATTGTACATATCTTATTGCATGAACGGATATCATTAAATTAAAATTTTAGCGAATTATTATGGTAAGATAAATGATGAACCAATATTCCATGCATGCGCGTATATTAAAATTATCGTTACAAAAAAACCATTAGGCATATTTCTTACGCATGTTCAAAGTGAAACATTTGGCGAAATTAATAATTGCAAGCGTCTGTTTTCTGGGCAGTGTCTAAAGATGAGAACACGAGGAACGCTGAAGAATTTGCATTTGAATGGGCATATATACGCATAACAAAAATAGGAACCTGCTTTCCCGCATAAAGGTGAGAACACAAAGATCGCTAATTCCGATCGGCGTCGGCAGTCTTCACATAGGTATAATTCGGCTTATTCGTGTCCTTTGAGGTGTGTCAAAAAACCAGCAAGTAGACGGACAGGCGTATTTGCTATCCGCGCTTATGCGTTATGCATTCGAATATATAAAAATTGCAAATATTGCAAATTAAGCTCTCCACACTTCGTCGTATGCGGTCGAATAAAGGGCATCACGAATAACGCATTGCGAAGTGTGGTGCATGGCGGCCTAGACGTAATCGCTGCCCACATGATGACGTAATCGCTCCTAGAATCAATGGTACAATCGTCAGCCTTAGCTATGTAACTATTAAAGCAGTTATTTCTAAGCTCAGCACATATGTCTATCAAAGATTTGAAGGTTTCATAGTCAGAGGATTTTTGGGACTGCTTGAATCGTTTATGGGCAATTTTTTTCTCGAGAACTCTCTGTTTCAATTCTGGACTAAACCATTTGGTGTATGAAGTCGGTCTTATGGTAGCCAACGGAACATAATTTTTTATAACCTCTCTAATTACATTATAAAAAATGCGAAATTTATATCATCACTAACAATATATGACCAGTATAGAGAAAACAAAATAAATATTCTACAATATCAGAATAATTAGCTTTTTTTAACATTTTTATGTTTTGGAAAAAATTAACTATTTTTTAACTGTTTTTATTTTTATATTTATTTCTTTGGTCCAAAGAAATAAATATAAAAATAAAAACAGTTAAAAAATAGTTAATTTTTTCCAAAACATAAAAATGTTAGGAAACTGTTTTATAGTAAGCCCAAAAAATATAGAAAAAATAGCTTTTTTTAAATTTAAGAACATAACAACTTCTTGTGATTTAGTTTCAAGCGGAAATGAGACATCCACGTTCAATGGTGGGTGATACAAATCCACGGGTAAGACCTGCTCTAATGCACCCGTGACCCGCACATCTGACATATCTGACAACACCAGGGTGGCTATTCTCGTAATCAATCAGTATCAGCTTAAGTTAGGTATACCTACTGTTAAATTGGGAAAGTCCGAGAAAGTTTATCGTATCCAAAAATTCGCTAGCCCCGTCTTGAACTTGAGAGGATAGTGCTGAACCCTGTTGCCACTGGACACCCGGAAGATTGTAGTCGCCAAGTATGAGATAACTGGAAGTTCTATACTTCGTTCTGAGCTGTTCTAAATCTTCTCCATGCATCTCGTACGTTGCTCTATCCGTTGAAGGAGGTAAATATACAGCACCAATAATAGCTTTACCATTTGCTGTACGAATAGTTATAAACATCTGCTCTATTTTTTTGTTCTGAAGTTTCAGTCGACTCAAAGAGATTTTTGTCCGTACAGCTATCAGCACGCCCCGCCCCCTCCCCTTGACTTGTCGCTTGTATCTGTGTTAGAACAAGTGAACTGTATGGAGAGGGTGAAAAACAAGGAAATTATGGGTACAATATACATGAAGGGATGCACAAATAAATGTATGATAATTGTGTACTCACCGCCTTTTGCTCTTGAAGTCACTTAGTAGCACATTTAACTTTGAAGTAAGAACATGAAGTATAACACGAAGTCACACGCTCTATGGCCGGTGGCCGGCCAATGTTGAACTCTTTCTCAATGTAATGCATTTCTTCCAGTAGTGCGGTGGTGACAATAATTTGCCGGGAACATTATTTGTGCGGGAAACGGGTAGGAAAAGGAATAGTAATGCCCTAGCCCCTAACAGTCTGCATTTCTGTCGCACCGATATATAGTATAAGATGGGCCAAACCAAGTTCAGAGTCTTTTATGGAATCATCCAACCATGTTTCCGAAAAAAACAAATAGGTCAATTCTTTTATTCTTTTATTCGTCCACCATAGACCCACTTAAGGGCACTTGGGGATGTCAAACTTTACAAAGATAACATAACGTTTACAAAATAAGACATATTACACAAAACATATAAATTAAATTAAAGTGGGTATAAAGGGCCCAACCATTTTCATGTCCAAATAATATAAAACTTAAAAACAACAATAATAGTAGGTACATAAGGGTATGCTCTATGCTTGTGACTATATTAAACCGCCCCATTTAAGCCTTGTTAATGCTGTGAAATTGTTTGCATTTAAAAACAAAAAAAAATATAAAAGATTTATATAAAAAATTCATGCTAAATGACCCAATGTGGTTCATTTAGCATTTCGTCAACTGTATAATATGACTTATCGACAAGATACGCTTTAACTCTTCTCTCAAACTTTCAAAATAAAAATGAAGAGTCTTGTATAGCTCTATCACAAATTTAATATTCAAATTCGGTTGTCGGAGACCACTCAATTCCAACTCCATTATTAAATTTTTAAGCCTTTAAGACAAGACTCATTCATTTTTATTTAAAAAAAAATACATGATGGAAATTACGAGGAGTTTGAAAATGTAACCACATAAATGGCGAACGTTTTCAACGAAAAGTTGACCCACGAAGACGTTCGTAAGCCTGTGGTGGATCATCTTTGAAAAAAGCACCTCATAAATTCAAACACTTCTCAATTTAATGTTTTCACTAATTGGTTGTATAGTGTCTATGCATTGAATTTAAAAACCTTTAGTCTTTTGACCATATTAATATTTTGTTGATTTATTTATTAACTCCACTATATCCACTCATGACTACTGTTAAAAAAAATATTTGTTTTTTTTTTAACAATCGCGTATGTACCTATTTGTCTTTTAGGAATGAATTTTTCGTTAATTTTCAAATTGGGAATTGGACCGATGTTTTAATAATGAATACATACACGCAATACAGACCCAATCAAAATAAGTATATTCGGTTCCACTTGGTTATTTTCGGTCATCGCCGGTAAATTTCAAACTGTTATATTTGACAGTCTTGACCGAATGTGAACATAAAACTTTCCTTATTGAGTTGAATATGTGTGTAAATAAATAAGCATTTGTTGTCAAATACGGATGCTTATTTCACACATAAATGGATCCATTCGATATGATTTCGGTCACCGCCGATAAAAATGAAATTGTTTCACAATATCGGCAGTGACCGAAAATAGTCGAAACCGTACCGAATGCAACCAAATATGTGGAAAATAGGTTTCACTCGTCAAAGAGGGATGCGGGTGGGGATGTTATATTGATTGGGGGTATTTATGTCTGGGCCCGCCTCTTTCCCTAATAATTATTTAAGGTCGGATGACACCAATCGACATTTTCCACTTTCCCGAGCACGACAAAATATTTTGATTAAACACAAACCAATGAATAATTAACCCGAAAGACACAAGCTACAAATAATAATAACAAAATTTGTCACCCCATCCAACAAAAATATTTATTATTGTTTGCAAAATATGATTGTAAAACAATCATTTTAGAAAACTTTATTTTTAAATAAGGGTCTTTATTCTCAAACAATTTCAGACACAAAATTCCTTAATTAAAATTTGTATTTGGATTTATCCTTACAAATGCACAAATATAATCAGCTTAAAAAAATTTCGAAATTTCAGTGATATGGATGCTCTGTTAGCTTTTTGTAAAAAAAAATGTTCACATAAGTGCAAATTTTAATTAATTATGCTTTATAACAAATCAATCAGAATTTTTTTTTTAAAATTGAGAATAGAATTTAAAAAGCAATCATAAATCAATGAACATTATATTTACTTTCTCGCCAAGTATGCATCTCAAAATTTTACAGTAGGCACCTAATTCAACTACGAATTGAATTAGTCATATCATTTCTTGCGCCGTGCGAAAATACTGTAGATAAAAGGACTGTTGTCCAAAAAATTGACTGTGTTTTTTATTGTTAATCATCAAAACAACGATTCGCGTAATATAAAGGTATCATTTTGTTTGTGGGTTTTATTCGAAATTCTGATATTATGCAAACAGAATTATCCATTAATCAATTTTAACTTTTATTTATGAGAAGGTGGCTATGGGATTATCTGAATCCATAAATTCACCATCAATAAAAATGGATATTGATTGGGTTTTGTGTAGGGTTTTGCTGATCAGTAGCAATATTCTCACACGTCCACCAGGTAGGTACGACAGGGCTGAATCCCTCACATGATGGATTCCCTGCTTGGAATATTAATGGGGAAGTCGACTGTTATATTTTATATCTCCGGGAAACAGATACCTGGAAAAAAAATCTTAATATTGGGAACGATTTTGGTTTTACCGTTATTATACTAACATTAGAGGCTTTTTGTTGCTTAAAAGTAATCTGCTATTCGCGTAAGGGTGCGTTTACACCAAAAGAACATAGAGCCTAAGTTAGAAATATAGAAAGTTTTCTCGGTTTTTTGGCCAAGGAAACAACGACGAGGAAGAACTCAAACTCTGGAGCGTGTAAACGAATGCTTGAATCTAAAATCAAGCATTTCTCATGATTCCTAAATTTTCTCCTAATATAATATCCTGAATATTGGACTCGTTAAGTGCCTATACTCATTTATAAAAACAAAAACGAGAAATAAAACAAATATTCTTTTTGTAGAAACCTTATACCAATAATAAGTGGAAAGATCTTATGTCTTGTATCTCTTTTTTTTACCGTAAAAAGAAGGTGAAGATACGTTTTATTATCGCGAGCAACTAAAGCAAACATTACAGATTACTTCAAAATGAAACAATAACAATACACACCCCTCTCCACTTGAACAATCCCTTGTTAATTTTATGGAAACACTTTTTATTTATTTTTTTTCTGTTAATCAACTTAACGGAAACACAAAAACAATAGTTTATACTAAGCAAAGCTTTTCTTCTATCAAGGAATCTCTTTTTATTTTTCAAGTGTCATCATAGGTCCCCTTAACGTCGTCTGTTTCCTTAAAGTGTCTGTCCTTATCTTGGGCAGCTGTAAAAAGGGCTCCGACTGTTCTAATTTCAGTTCAAACTCTGATATTAGGTAGCCAGGAGATCTGTCTTCTGCCTCTTTGACCCTCTATGAAAATTAATTACAGTTCGTACTAAACATCGATAAAAATGGATATAGATAAATACTGACGCCATCTAGTGGTATAAATGGTGAGTAGCCAAAATTGTTAGTTTATAGGTTCTCAGAATGTTCAAGATATGCCTCATCATTTTTTCCTAATCTACATATTATTTTTGTCTATGAACCTTACTGGGCTCACCCAAATAAAAACGAAAGTGTACTCGTGATACCTTTTACTGAAAGCGAACCCTTTGTTGTAAAATAGTCGGATTCGGGGAGCGAACCCACGATCTTCAGAACGGAAGTCGATGACTGAACCGGTAGGCTACCAACCACTTCTTTTTTTTCGATAAATCTTATATATAGATGGTATTTTATTTCACCCAGCTAATGTCCTAGATGTAAGTGCGTTAGCATAGCATAGCTAGGGTCGTATGTAGGTTGAAATCCTTATGGGCAAGGATTTTACCAACATTTTTAACGAGCTATGATGTCGATAAAACCTATGCTGGATACTATTATTCGAACAGTGAAATTATGAAACATCTTGTCAATTTTTTTTAGTGTTTGAGAAAGATGTTGCAAAAATTTTAATTCAGTTTGAAGGTACAATAATTCAATTATACAATCTTTCCAAACACAAACACGGTAATTTTATTTAATTCACATTTTTTTTTAAATCTTATTAGTTTGACCCTTATTTTGTGACCATTCACAGTAGGTACGCGTTATATTTTTTTGCAAGTATATCTGATTAAATCCCGAAAATAACATTTTGTTTGCCTTGTTTTTTTTGTAAGTACGTACTCTACGTTTACATTTCGCTATCTTCAGTTCAGAGCACATTTTATAAGCTCTACTAGGAGGGATTTGTAGGAAATCGAGATAACAAACTATCTTCACACTTTTTTTGATCCAAAAACACTGTATTTTGGTTAGTATTATTCGTTTCTAACGTTGTGTAACAGTATTTAATGCATTAAAAGAACCTATGTATTAAATTAAGGTCTAATGTTGAGTTGAGGAACATACACGGGCTTATAGTAGCTTAGGCTATGTACTTGTCTTTTTCACTTATACCCACCGTGTATACATAAAGAATAAGCTCTTCGCATAATGGATTGTGTTCACTTTGTTAAGTAGCAAGTCAAAACTGCTGGTGCGAGTTAAAATTGCAGGTAAAAAATGAGTGTTCCTTTGTTCTCCGTGGGGAAGGAAGGCTGAACAAGCTACTCGTATAAAAAAAAACCGTCCTATAAGTGTTAAGTTGACACTGTTGTGTTCCCTCGAAACTCGTAGTTCTTTCTACACGTGTTAACTTCACTTGCACAAACACTACTTGCTACTTCGCAAAGTGAAAACGGCCCATGAGTGAATTTCCAATCAAGTGAATCCAAGCACATCCTATTGACCTAGTGAAAAAAAAGACTAACCCACCATAACTCGCTTAGCTCGGAGTTGTGTAAATAATCAATATAAAGTGCTTAGAGACAAAATGAAACGATACGACTCGACTGATTGAAAGTTGACATTAAAATCTTTCCTTTTCAAACGGATTTCTGGTAATTTATACTAGAGATGAAACGGATAGCAGTTTAGCCGGATACCGGATATTCGGCCAACTAGCTGCCGAATACCGGATATCCGGCCGCCGGACAACCGGCGTATTTTGCTGGTTGGTGCATCCATGAGAGTATAGTGCTACTTATGGGATAGTTAGGAACGTTGTCGAGTGCTGTAGCCTAAGTATGTAAGACACAAAACGTACTTATAGTCTTCGTTTTGTACCAAAACGGAGCCAACTGTCAGTTTTTAATTACATCGGTAGTATGTAAGCCTACGTCACCGTAATTTAGTGAAAACCTATGCGTTTTTGATTTCTCGCGTCTACTTGAAACGTAACGTAACGTTTACCTTAACATGACGCAATGTCAAGTTATCTATGCGAGTTACATACTTAGGCTACTGCACTAGAAAGTTTATGATTAGAGCGTTTAGATTTTTTACTTTTACCCTGAGAACCAAGGTCGTAGCCAGAATAGCATTAGTACAGAGGTTCCAAATCTGTTAAGGATTACGGCTCCCTTAAAATATCAGTATTTTTTCAAAACATAATATTTTCGCAGAATGATAAAGATTCGTTAGACCGACCGGTCACAAATTCAGAAGTCTTTAGTAGAGCCCGGGCAGTACGTGAACTAAACTGTCGCAGATACAAATTCAGGAAATTTTATACCTGGTACATATCATGCGTGGGGAGAAGTAGGTGCTAATCCACCTTATACTGAAAGGAATGATCGCGGGTCGTAGAGGGGCTGGTCATAGAAACAGGTTTCCGGAATATAACAATTATTTGTTCCGAGCAGTCCAGGAAAGAGAAGGATTCGCCACAATGATCGCTGACGTTGGGACTACATGACATGGCATCAAAAGAAATACTGAAAAATTGGGAAACTTACCTTTGCCGCGGCCAAGTTTTTGAACTACTACATTTGTATATTATAATTTTAAATAGATTGATATTTAAATAAAAGCCAACTGACGAGGCGGGTTAGCAGCAGAAGTAAAGCGCGTGACAAGATCTCTGGATTTAATCAATTGTGGGTGGCTTTTCGTAGAAGATCGCTGGATATCGAACCCCCCCCCCCATCACCCCAACCCCAACTATGGCTTTGCCCGGATCCTCTCTGTAGTGTTCACTATGAGCTTACCACGCGGAACTCGTCTTACACGGACTCACCACTACCTCAGTCCGGGGTGCAAGCACACGTCCTACCCTCTGCATCTCGCACAGCGACTGACTCGTAGCTCTGGTGGACAGCTGCACCCTCTACCGAGTATACGTGAAACCGCGTACTGTATCTATTGGATAGTACAGACACTACACTCTCCATGTGTAATGGCTTGTTTTCCTACGGATACGCCGCTACTTTTAAAAGCGGTGAATATGTCAGTTGAGAACGTTGTCAATACTGTTTCCGTAGTAACGGAAAACATTGTCATATAATTTTGAAAGACGCCGTCTTTTCAGATGACGGACCGTTCCCTAGGAACCCATCGCATAAGAAAATGCTACGGCCGTAAGTGCATCGCAAGAATTACGTTAACGTAGGCGGTTTAGACCGATTGGAAAGAGTCCGTTGCCGGAACGTTACTGTTCCCCAAATTTGGCGAAATCTATCTCAGCATCTTCCAGCAGTGTATATGACGAAACGTATATGAAACTTTCCTTATTATAAATAAGCTTGCTCGGTTGCTACCTCTAGGTATATTATTATAAAAAATATGTATTTATTCCACATAATTTTCCCTTAGTATGTTTGCTAATCAATTTTCCAAGTTGTAGAATTTTCCTTGCTATTAGAGAGTGTCTTACTCAAGTGATACCTAATAGATAAATCAATTGTAATCCAAAAATATTTGTTTTTTACTATCCGGTATCCGGCCGGATAGGGGCTAGTTATCCGGTATTCGGCCGGATAGTTAAATGCCGCCGGATAGGCCGGATACCGGATAGTTGCCGGATATCCGTTGCATCTCTAATTTATACCATCTGCTACCACCGAATATACATATTATTATATTAAGCTTCTCGCCAAAAACGAACAATAGACAACAAATAGGCTTGTGTAAGCTATCCATCAGTTTATACTAAATATCAACTTTTTAGACACCTAAGTTAAACATAGTCTGTACACCTGCTTGATCAAGGAAATAGTTATTGGGAATATCAATATCAACCACTGGTGTTAACATGATCAAATATATGTTCACTAACCTTGATGGTCAAATTGTAAACCCTTCAAGTGAAACAAAAAGATATTTGTTAATACAAATATCTTAGTTATTATTATAAGTTGTTAACGTAAAGTGATCACACTAAGCCGGCCTTCGAAATGGCGGACGGTCGTGGGCCCGTGGTGGTTTGTTCCATTCGGGGGTCGAACATCAGTAATGAATTTTTAGAGTCATTAGTTGTTAGATAATTCTAAGAAGATATTTGCTGCCAATAAACTGTTCAACTCTATTTAAAGGAAATTCTGACCCATTGGGAATATTTATTTTCCGAACATAACTGAGAAATTTGATCAATTATAAATATCAAAACTAACCTTGAAATAGGTACATTAATTTAAGATATATTCAAATCTATTAAAATATCATTCGTTAGGATAATTTAAAATATTACATAGATCATGTTTACTCCCTAATATAGGTACATAGAGTTTCCCCTTAAAGGCAGCTTACGCAAAAAACAAACTGAGAAAATATCCGTTTCCACCTAATGTTAATTAAAGTTTTAATGGAACTGATGACTGGTCCCCTTTACTTCATTTCGGGACATCTTCGAATTAGTCCGAGTCAAGTTGGGGAACCTACGAATGCCCTACTTTGTAGTGAAAGTGAAATCGTTTGACGACTTTGGTCGTTAATAATTTTATTGCATATCGTAAACTCTTCTTCTTATTTACTTTTATTACTGCCTTTTTCATCTCGTTTTACCGCTGAATTAATTAATTGAGTTTCTAAGTAAAATTCGCTCACTCTTTCTATATAAAAATAATAAAATAATAGATAAATAATAACACTCTTCTATATATAGGTGTCAGTATAGCCGGCGGAACCCAATTCCCGAGGCGTTCTCTACCAGTCAACCGGTCCCGTACAATTCGAGAAAAACTAAGACAAGTAAAAAACAAAAAAAAAATAAAAAATACGTGAGAAAGGCCATCTCATTCTAATAAATACTCGGTATTATTTAACCAGACGCGGAACAAACCTGATTTTAAAAAGAAGTAATGCCTAGTTAACGGTTCGATGTGACCAACTGTTAAATTCATATGTTTTAACTTGCGAATATATTATGTTACACGTAACACGAAGTTTGAACATTATTGAGGTTTCATTGTCAAAAACTGAGCGAGCGCTATTTCACAATTATTGTATAGTGGAAATAAAATGCGCACTAAGCGCCAAAATGAAAAAAATGAGTTGAGTATGAGGAAATGTTCTATAAACCATTTCCAATAGCCTAAATATTGCACTAAGTCCACATCGATGATCTAAAGCAGCGATGCACATACCGCGGCCCGCAGCCAGTTATTCTGCGGCCCGCCGACGAATTCAAATATTGAAAAATCAAAAGAATATTTAAAATATACCTAATCAAATAATTTTGTACGTTTACCTCACTGCCGTGCCGGGGAGACGCCAGAATTGCGAACTTACGATCGGAACTATTCGGGTAGAACGCAGGCGCAGGTCCTGCATGGTCACAGGTGACTTAGAAACTATTTCTAGTCAAATCAAAAAGAAATATGTCTAAGTCACATGTAACCATGCTGGACCTGTGCCTGCAAAACTAGTCGGGTTATTTATTAAATGTGTGAAAAAATACAAATAAAATGTTTTATTTAAATTACGATATTAAATAAATCCACCAAGAATGCACGTTCAATTCGTTATTTTTAATAATAATCATAATTTGTTTGTGTTTGCGTTAGGGAGAAAATGTGGCGAGAGTGTGCATTGTTAATAACCTTTATAGCTTTTGAAAGAATTATTAAAAAATTGTTTATTGTTTACTTTTTTGGTTTCTTGCATGAAATGTCGACTGCGTTACAACGTACCTATTCTACTCGTCGTACCAAGCACATAAATTTCGATATGGATAAGCCA
Source organism: Mystacides longicornis (assembly GCA_963576905.1). Lineage (NCBI taxonomy): Eukaryota > Metazoa > Arthropoda > Insecta > Trichoptera > Leptoceridae > Mystacides > Mystacides longicornis. Next base: position 12,889,445 of record OY756437.1, read on the forward strand.
GGAACTCGTAAAAACGTAGAGGGCACTTTCTTGGGTCCAACTCTGTGGAATGTCTTATAGGACGATATAATGGATATTAAGGTATGCGAGGGTGTTGGTTTGATCGGCTATGTCGACGATCAGTGTCTGTAACTGCTCATTCGAAATCTAATGCAGCTCTTCACGCCATAGATCTGTGGATGAAAATAAATCACTTGTAAGTTGCCCTTGAGAAGGCCGAACCAGTTGTATTGATCAGTAGAAATATGGAAGGCATCCAGTTTTATATTGATGAAACTACTGTAAAACCGACGAACAACGTGACATAAATAAAAATAAATAAAATAAAATATCCTTTATTACGCACAAAAATATTAACAATAATATATTATTGTGGAAAGGGCGGGCTTATTGCCGAACGGCAATTTCTTCCAACCAACCCTAGGTGAATACATACCTCGGAGTCATTATATACAGAAGACTCACAGAGAGGTCATATAGGCAGAGTGTGTGAAAAAGCTAAAAAAACCAACAGAGCAATACTACCAAGAGTACCAAGAGGTCTAAGCTCATGCAAAAGGAGGATACAGGCAATGGCCATATACACCGCACCAATTTGGTCTCACGCCATGGAAACTGCGAAATACAGACAAGATTGTTCGTAGCACATAGAGAACTATGGCGTTGCGAGTGTAGCGCTTATAGGACAGTGTCAGCAGAAGCGGCGCTGGTGATTGCCAGTCTGGTGCCCATCGACCTGGTGGCGGTAGAGTGAAAAATTCTGTACAACCAAAGAGGAGCCACAGAAGATACGGAGATCTAAGGGAGAGATAAAACGCTCACCAGATGGCAAGAGCACTGGGAGGAATCAGCGAAGGGAAGATGGACCTACAGGCTGATACATCAAATTAAGCCCTGGCATGAGAGACAACACGAACTTGTGACCTTCCGCATCACTCAGTGCTTGAAAGGACACGGGGTTTTCTACAAACAGCATCAATGTCAGAGTCTGCAGGCTGCTTATACTGCAATGACCCTTCGGGTACTGCTGAGCATACCGTGTTCTCCTGCCCGATGTGGGAGAAGAAACGGAGAGATGTGGAACGAAGCCTGGAGATCCTGAGGCTGACTCCGGGAAATATGGTCTCGAAAATGCTGAAAGATCAGAGGAAGTGGTCAGTTATTGGTGACTTCTTGGAAGGTATCATAAGGACCAAAGAGATTGACAAAATTAATATGAAAAGCTAGGAGAGAAAAAAGAAAGGCGAAGGCAATATGTGATAAGCCCCTAGAGCAGGGGTACTCGGTGGTTGTCAGGAAGAAAGCGAGGGGGTTTTACCCGGTATGAGCATCCATGAAAGATTACCCCCCCCCCCCCCCAAAGTAATAAAAACTTAAGGTTAGTTTAGTATTATTTTCCTTGTAGCGGCCCGTCCTTGGAAGTGGCCCCTGCTCCCTATAAGTCTGTGCACCCCTGATCTAAAGGCTTACAAAAACAGCTCCAAAAACCATCATAGTACTATGGAAAAATCAGTTTTATTAGACTATCTCAAAATGAAGTTTTTGGCACTTTGTGCGTATTTTATTTCCACTATACAATTATCTTTACAAAACAATGACTTGGATTAGTCAAATTTGAAATGTTGATAGGTGAAAGTTTTTTCTTTTGTTATTAAAAGCAAACGATATTTATCTATTCTCAATTTGGGTCATACCTACAAAGAGTTTGAATATCCCGCCATTTCCCGCTCCACCATCCACTTGAATATACCGCCTTCAAAAAAGCTCTCTGCGCCCATTATGAGGCGCTTTTCATTTTACATTTGTTTGTATGAAGTTGATGATCTTTATAAGTAGTATGTGTGTGAGTATCAAATACATAACATTACAGAAGTGTTTGTTATGGGTTTTTTTATTGGTTTAATGTACTTTTTATGCATAATTAAAAAAAAATATATTACCATTCGCCACTATAATAAACTATAAGTGCGCGAAATTTTGTACTCTTCGGTCCACGCAATTTTCGTAAGATGGTCACAAAGTTTTTCCTTCAGGTATTAATCTCTAATATAAATTAAAGTCGGGTTAGTGCGAACACTTATAACTCGAGATAGGCTATATAAATATATATATAAACTATAAGTGCGCGAAATTTTGTACTCTTCGGTCCACGCAATTTTCGTAAGATGGTCACAAAGTTTTTCCTTCAGATATTAATCTCTAATATAAATTAAAGTCGGGTTAGTGCGAACACTTATAACTCGAGATAGGCTCAACAGATTCTTCCGATGTGTGATTTATTGGATTCTTCTCCACTCCGGATAACAGACTAACTAAAAAGTTGAAAAATGGATAAGAAATAATATAAAATATGATATTAAAGTTTGTATGGAACGAATTCATGCGACGCCATCTTTGAAATAATCTAACAACAAAATTATTGTATTCTGCACTTGCGCCCTCTCATTCTCGCATAGGTTATTGCCACTCTTACAGCAGCCTATATCACTTACTCCACCGTTTCGGGCGTTTTAGAAATTTTTCATACAGAGTCAACCAAATTGCGCGCATATAATTATATTCTCGCGTTGATCCCGTCTGAGCTTTGAATACGAATGAAATATGGACGTTTTAGAATTATTATTTTAATGTTATTCTATAGTTAGGTATGTAGTTTATTTTTGTTTCTGGAGGCGCAGTGCACACTTGCACAGTGAAGGGGCCACCTTTGGTTAGGAAAAAGGGTCCGCAGGACAACGTCTGTCGGGAAAGCTAGTATACCTATAGGTTACTAACAGTAGTCGTCAAATGAATTTAATGCAACTATTGTCCCTGTTCTTTCTACTTAGTATAACAATCTTCCCAAATTTAATTAAAGTCCAACACTAAGCCATTTTCCTTCAGTATTTCGACCCTTTTTGAGAGAAATTTCAATTTTGAGGACTTTATCATGTACGATGGAAGTAATTTTATGTTTTTCTTATAATAATATTTTCTGAAATAACATTGAGTAGGTTTATCTTTGAAAATGTCTTCATTTCTACTCATTTCGAATAGGCACCTAATTGAAAGTCTTTCTAAGGGTCCGTTATTTGCGTTATCATTTTTTTTCGAATATGTAACAACTAACACGTAACAATTTTTTTGTTGATCCTGAACTGATAATTTCACGCTTTTATGCGACATTGAAGCTATGTATAACTTACATATTTTTATCTGTATCCTTTCATAACAGTCAAACTGAAAAAAAAAATTACCAGATTTCAGTTCCCAGACAGGTCAGAAAGTATTTCGAGGGTTTTTTTTTTATACTTTAACTAACTATATAGCGGGCATAATATAACTGTGTGTCATTCGTGACCGGGACCATATTACTGATTAACTTTGAAGGCTTATATCTCGAAACTTTTAGTACTTACGCTTATTTAAGGTTGTGGAAAAATGTGAAAACTATAAATAATAATTAGGTAAGTACTGAAATTTGTCTCATTTACCTGAAAATAATTTCTTTTTAGCGTTAAAATGACCCTTAAGTAGAAGAATAAGTTCGTGCTAAACTTTTTCGCGAATACCCATGCATACTGAACTAACTCTAACAACCTAATTGGACGATCTATTGACCGGAATTGAGCTACAAGAATGTGCGACATAAATTTTATCAAATTTAATTATCTTTCTATTCAGATAAAACAAAAAAAAAAGCTGCTAACTTAGGGTAGCCCAGAACTCATAGTATATTATACCAGCCTTTTCGTGTAAAACATATCTTTGCATAAAAATTCATAATTTTACGATTAAAATGAATTTATCCTTGGAATTATTATAGAAACTTTAAAATGATATCGACTATTGGAGCTTTTTATTATCTGCTTTAGAACTACATATTCAATATTAATCGGTACTTTAAGGGGGACCCACTGAAGTTACGGACCTCAAATTGTGTAGGAGCATAAGACCAACCCGTATACCAAATTTTATGAAAATCGAAGATTTTTTTTTTTCTTTTTTAGCCCTTTTTCTAGAACAAGTGAAATTTTCTTTGGATACTTTAAGAGGGTTCCCCTGAAGGTACAGATCTCAACATTTTACTGACTCATCTACATCGAGGGGCTAACCGTTCTACCAAATTTCAATCAAATCGGATAGGAATTACTATGTGTTATGGGTGCGCACACATTTTTGTACGGGTACGCGGAAATTAAAAATTTTTTTTTTTTTTTGCATTTTTGGAATCTACACCCTCGAAAACGTCGAGAACATTAATTTCAGCGAAATCTATTTTTTTTGAAATCCGATCACAAGACTCATGCATATTCCATATACTATAAGTAATAAAGATAATATTTTTTTCTAACAGCTTTTACAATTATTATATCATATTTATTGATGTGCATTAAATTTATTTTCATAACGCCAATTATATACTTAATAATATATAATAATTCTTGACCTTGCTCTCGAAATCAAGGATATGTGGCATACACCAACCACCCACATAATACCTATAGTGATATCGACGAATGGAGTTATTCCTAAGTCTCTTAAAGACAATCTAGGGAAACTTAGCATCTGTAGCGGTCTCAGATATGCTATTCAAAGGGCAGTTCTGTTGTTCTCATGTAGGATGTTAGGAGAGTTCCTTTCTCTGTAGTTCGAAGGATGATTACTTTACATCGTGATATATCATGAGAGACTACACCAATATTTTTATATTTAGTATAATTTTAATCTATTTTTTTATATACAATGATGTAGGGTTGTGATTATTTATTTATTTATTCATTCATCAACGGCCTAAAAAAGTCTTTTACATAAAAATATACAAATGAAAAGAATATACCTAAGAATATAGAAATAAAATTATAACAAAAAAAAACAAAAAATATAAAATATAATATATAAATTAAAAATATTACTGGTCGCACGTGAAAGAGTATATTATATTTATATTGATTCAAATGTTAAATAGGACAACGACATGAAATAGGCATTATCATTATATTGTATTGTGATTTAATGAATAAATGTTATTTATAATTATTTTATTATCTGATACAAAGTGATCGAACTATCAAAGGGAAAAAGGAAGGGAACAGGAGAGGGGATGGAAGGGAAAGGAGAGTATGGGAAGAATAAAGGAAAATGAAGGACGAGACGTCCTCATCAGTGAAGAGTTAAATTTGAGAGAAGTATTTGACAACAATGCAATATTTTCCTTTATATTCTATGCAAACTCTGTTTATACTCGTAAAATAATTTTGGCCGCAGTCCTGCCGTAGAGAACATTTCACTGTCCAACTAGAGCTGTCAGAAATGGAGATTTATTTCTGACAGCTCTAGTTGGACAGTGAAATGGCAATGCCTCCAACAGAACGCCACTATCGACCTCACCATTTACTATTTCATGGAGGTTGGTCCTGTCTATAAATCAATCGGCGTGTCTCCAAGGATTGTATTTTATGGTATCTCAGTGCGCTTTCACAATTATCTATAGATAGAATCATTTATAAATAATGCAATCTTTGCGGTAAATTTAACTGTTTAATGCTGTTTTTCTGCAATCTTTCTAGAGAACATAATAGGTATGTAGAATAATATACAAAAAATATTTTACTTCATATTATATCTACTCGTATTATGGACATAACTAACTAGTAAACATAAAAGATATGTAATATTGTATTATTAATCACACACAAAATATTTCCTTTTCAACGCATGAGGAATTCAATAACAGATTAATTCCGCTTATTGGATTCCTTTGGGCTCTAGTGTAAGTAATTAGCTTCTTTGTATTTCGATTTCCCTTTTTCCTTATCTCATTCTCTTAAGCTTCTAATCCCTCCTCACGCCCTAAGACATAATGCCTTCTTTTGGGAGCTTGCTACTTCTGCAAACTATCACTCTCACAAACGTCTACATCAAGTTGGTACCTACCTACTCAACATTTTATATTCTTTCTTTTTATATAGGTACGCATCTCTAGTGTTCATTTTTTTTACTTTTTACGTACTCTGCAGTTTATTATTTTTTTCTTTTTATGTATCTCAGCAGTTCATTCTTTGTACTTTTTCACGCATCTCTAGAGAATGTGGTAGAGCAATCTTTACAGTTTATTCTTTGAACATTTAAAATATATTTTTTTTTTATAAAATAGTGTTTGAATGGTACTTAATAACTGTTTTTTCATTAGTTTTTTTACTACACTTTGTAAAAATACAGTATTTTGATTTTTTGCTTCTGATGCGGCCTTATTGCTGAATATGTACCTACAGCTCCAAATCTTGTCATTTATTTATTTATTAGACACACCAACAAAACACTGGACAACACAAACAATCATAAAACCACGAAACTTAAACAAAGAATCGCCAGTGCTCCAATAACAGTTGCTCCCTGTTTGGTAGTTACAATCACCATCTCCTTAGCATTCAAATTAAAATCCTAAAAACATTATAGAATTGCTTAAAACCTATTTTTTAAAAACAATTGAATGAATTATAGGTAATAAATAAACTTATCTTGGTGGTGTAATAGGCGCTGACTTCTGATCAAGATGACCCGGGTTCAACTCCCGATCAGGTCAGATGTGATTTTCTATGTGCTTTTTAACCTGAAACTTCTACTCGGGGCTATAGAATTCAATCTCAGACTGAAAGGGCCTGGTTGACTGATAGGAAAAAATCCGAGCATTACATATTATGTTCCACCGGCTATACTTTCACCTGTGTATATAAGAGTGATATTTATTTATCCAAGTATTTATGTATTTACTTAAGTAGGTAATTAGTTCTGAAACGTACCAAATAGTGTGGTATACCAAAAAAAAATTATGATTCACGGCAAATTTGCAAATCTGAAATTATTGAACTTATCGAAACGAAAATGTTCAACTGAAATGATATAAAACTTCTCTTGTGGTTTGCTATTTCAGTAATATTTTTTTTATACGATTCGCCCAAATCAGAATAGAATAATGCGCTTTTTATTATTTTCAGAAAGCAATGTCACCATAGAGTTACTTGAGACTGGCTAGGAACACCGACAAGGTGAAGGCCATTAAAAAAAATGTCACCATAGATGACTATTTAAATTAAGTTAAAAATCGCATTAAATGCACGGTTAATGGAAAGATGGAAATAATTGTGAAAGACTGAGCGAGATGAAGATAGGAATCGCGCATGCCTGAGAGCTATTCATTACGATTTAACGTTGTTTTAAGGGTAATTTTTCTTTCATGTTCCCCACGGACAAGTACTAATGTGTCAAATTTTCATATAAATTGAAGTAGGGACTTACTTAAGTAATCTCGCGGTGAATATCATATGGACACCCTCAAATGTTCCGGTGCTTGATTGCGATTCTGACCCTTGAGCTTTGATTCCTAGAAAAGCGTTGCCATCAAGCACCCGGATCTGCTCTCTACCATCGTCGAATATTGAGGGCAGAAATCATAGCGGTCGCCCCAGAGATAATTTAATAGATCAGAGAATCGGCGACATGCGCTACAGCACCTACCAGGAGGTGAAGAGGCTGGCCACTGGCCACTGTCATGGAGGAATGGAAGAACAGGTTCGGGTAGACTTCTCTTAGGACTGTGACTCATAGTTTGGAAGAAAAAGGGAAACATGCCACATGATTTACATAGACAACTTTCAATGTAATATTATGTTACAACTTTATACCATTAGTCGTTATAAATGTGAAGATCTGTTTCAGAACTCGTCGGGATTCCAAGGTTAACAAAAAGCACATATTAAATGGTCGGGGGACACCCCTTAGGGAGTCGTACATGCCCCTATCAGATCGAATTGGGCATTCAAAGAAGACATGATGACATGTTTACCTTCAGTTCTTCTTGTATAATATAAATCCTTCCGTAGAAATATCGTCCGAGGTTTATCACCCACTCAATTGGGTGCACCGCCTCATTAAAAAAAGTAACATTATAACGCACCGTATTACGCCCGCTATATTACGGCACCGTTTTCTAGGATATCAGAGCTTAAAAGGGAAGTTCTACCCCCGCAAGAGCTTGGAGATAATGCCTGATTATTCAAGGGTCGAGTGGTGCCTTCATTAAGGCATTATGTACAGGGCACCCTCAATGGAAAATTTGTAACAAGATTTGGAACCTCAGATTGTAGTCTTTTTCGTTTTTTCCCTTATTTTAACCTTACTTCTTTTTCAAATAAAAATACTTATCTCATTGTGGAGAAATTGAGGTTATCTTTAAGATATGTTTCAAACAAAAATATACATAATTATTGAAATAACTAATAGCTCTCAAAAAACGAAATACAAATACATAAGAATGTTCACATAAAAATGATCCTAGTTGGAGGATGTTTAAGACTTTCTCCGATAGATCCACTCCGATGTTAGACAATGGACCCAGGAGCTTACATTAAAATATTCAAAAGATTTTAGGAACTTACACTTTTTTTTGCTACATTTAGAAGACAATCTACATATTTCGAACAACAGGACCCTGTGCTCATTTGGGGACGGGGCAAAGATCTTAGATCTCACATCTCTAAGAATAAGAAAAGGTAGGTATTTTAAACATAAGCAGCCATACTAATAGAACGTTATTCTTAGAATACACGCAGAATACGCAAAAGTCCTACTAATAAAACAATTAGTAATAAGCTATAACAAGAATAATAATTTCCATACCAACTTTATTCCTGGCTACCCCCAGGTATAATGAACTAATCTACCACTGCACTCTTCATAATTTGACATTTGACAAACTCTAAGGGTGGGTTGTTCGACGCCGCGAGTAGTAGGTACTTTAGTAATACTTTTAATAGTAATTAGCACAATACTTTACTATCAGTTGTTACTCGATCGTAAGGAATGTCAAATTAAATGGTAACCGATTAGTAACGTGCATCACAACATCACAACGCTTAAAACATTTTTTCATCATGCAAAATTACGATAAAATGTTTTTTTTTTAATGAATAAAAAGTTGCTATTACTTTGCTATTGCTAACGATCGAACCACCCACCCTAAGATGCAACAAGTGCGAGTTGTCAATAAATCGAATCGACCTTATATATAAATATTCGTACCGATTCGTAAATACTCGCGATATTCCGCACACGAACATACCCGAAGGTCCAATCGGGTTCGTACGGAATGCTTAAACCTACCCCGTAGTATGGAGGAATCACAAACTTCATTGATTAATGCGAGGTTGCCAAAGTATTCTGCAGTTATTTATGACACGGTATGGGGATGATTATTAGTAGCGCGTGGTATAAGCGATTTATGCCGTAATAACTATGTATTCCCGTCATAACGGTGTTATGACGCAGTTTCTATTTGTACCACTGAAGATTCTAATTTCATATCCTTAAATAAAACCTGTTAATATGTTGCTAAAGCTAGACAAACCGACCGACCTCGGTAGCCTAGTTGTACTAGCGTGGACTTCAGATCCGAGGTCCTGGGTTCGATTCCCGGTCGGGTCAGAGTTTTTCTAAGTGTTTTTTTCACTTGAAATTTCTACCCGGGGTTGGCGTGTCTCAGATTGGACGGGACCGGTTGACTGGAAAAAATTGCCTCAGGCAATAAGTTCCGCCGGCTATACTGACACCTTTGTATAGAAAAGTGTTATATTATTATTATATTGTAAATTTGGTTAAAACAAAGACCGTCATAGAGAAGATGAATCAAAACGTCAAAGAAAAAGCAACGTAAATGCCAAAAGTAGTGACAATACCAACCTTGTGTTCTTGTTTTGCCTTGTATTGTTGAAATGTTTTTTGAGAAGGGAAGTGTCTAAATTAATGTATAACTTTTATTCTACATTAGTTTATTCAAATATAACATGCTTCAGATGCAGACATTCTTATATACCTACTAAAAAGGCTTTAGTAAAATAATATAGAAAATAAAGGCCTCTTATACGATACGGTAATTTTTTTAATCTTTTTACAAGTAAGTTTATAAAATAGATTATTGTTCATTAAGTCTCGCTAATACTCGAGAACGGCTATACTGATTTCTATTATCAGACTTAGAAACAAGTTCAGGGAAGTTTTAAGCGGAGAGGAAATCTGGAATAATTGCGAGGAAAAGAGCTTGTTTTTTTTCATACAATTTGTTCCTACGCTATTTTTTGGTTATGAGAAGTTGAAAATGAATTATGAAGGTTAGCTCGGTTGGTAGCCATCTAGTACTTCACTAGTAAAATAAAAAAAAAATAGGAAAAGAATATAGTTTGGAGTGTGGATGTAAGAAAATGAGATAGGACGGGGATTTTTAGAAAGATTAGACGATGCATGAAGATTATCTTCACTCTCAAAGCGAGGAAATTACATTCCTTTGACCATGTGACACGAGTGAAAAATCCTAGAACGTATGTACTTCCGTTCTGCTCTTCATAAAGGGATTGTCGTGAGAATTTCCTGAAAAGAACATACTAGGATTACATGAAAGAGCCATTGTCGGAAACCTTTTATGCATTTTAAATTATTTGTTTTATTGTACCTATAAGAATATTGCTTTCTATTGTAGTCGCAGAATTTGATATGAGTTTAGAAAAAATATTTTTAATAGAGAGTAAAAAAAGTTTATAAATAACTTTATTTTCACTTTAAGATAACCATACAAAGTTTATAAATAACTTTATTTTCACTTTAAGATAACCATACAAAGAGAAATGCGTTTTTCCATAACTCAAGACCCAGATTATAAGAAAAACTGCACTCTTTTTGAACCAATATTTTGAGTCTACAAATCTTTAATCTATCAACAAATTATCAACATGATGTGCTACTAGGACACCGAGTGCTAAGGGACAAAGTAAAAAAAAAGCTGCTAACCTAGGGTAGCCCAGAACTCATAGTATATTATACCAGCCTTTTCGTGTAAAACATATCTTTGCATAAAAATTCATAATTTTACTATTAAAATGAATTTATCCTTGGAATTATTATAGAAACTTTAAAATGATATCGACTATTGGAGCTTTTTATTATCTGCTTTAGAACTACATATTCAATATTAACCGGTACTAATTAAGAGGGACCCATTGAAGTTTTCAAATTTTACGTGCTTGTGTAGGAGCATAAGACCAACCCGTATACCAAATTTTATGAAAATCGAAGTTTTTTTTTTCTTTTTTAGCCCTTTTTCTAGAACAAGTGAAATTTTCTTTGGATACTTTAAGAGGGTTCCCCTGAAGGTACAGATTTTAACATTTTACTGACTCATCTACATCGAGGGGCTAACCGTTCTACCAAATTTCAATCAAATCGGAAAAGAATTACTATGAGTTATGGGTGCGCACACATTTTTGGCGAACGCACGCGTACGTATACGGGGAAATTAAAAAAAAAAATTGAATTTTTGGAATCTACACCCTCGAAAACTTACTTCTAAAATTAATTTCAGCGAAATCTATTTTATGTAATGCCAAAAAAAAATAAAATAAAAAAAGAAATCTATTTTTTTTTTGAAATCCGATCACAAGACTCAAGTTTATTCCATATACTATGATGAGTAATACATATCTTTGTTCTATTTGTAACAAAAATGGACACTTAGTTTGGACATGTGTTTTTATTCTTCTTCTTATAAATTTCTTCTGAGTGAGAGATTATCTTTCTTATTTTCACACTCGTGTGTATTTTCTCACCTTTTCTTACATTTTCTTTCTTAAATATTAAATTAGCTATTCACACAAAAGCTTTCAAGGAAAGTTTCCAAGGTGCAAAAACAAAAAGAAAAAAAAAAAAAGTGTATTTTTCAGATGTGTACGTGATTCTACCTTCGTTATTTGTTTATTAAGAAAATACATTTATCTGAAAGTCATTTTCTTGAAAGAAAATATTCTTGCGAATAGAAAGCAGAAAAAATTGTATTAGTTTTATTTTTAGTTGACTTAATTACTTTGTAGGTACCTTAAGATTCAAATAATCGACTTTCTTAACTAGCTTCGTCACGTTTTTTTGCTCACTTAGACACTCACTCACTTAAACTAAATTCAATTTGTAAGTTGCTGAGTTTGTATAATAATCTTTTGCGCCTTTGAGGTGGCCATTGTGTCACAAAACGGCGCGTTAAAAATTATCCCCTTATTATTAACTAGCTTATACCCGTCGTGCTTTACGTTTTTGATTCCGATTGTCAGGCTTGATCTGTAGGTAATTAAACAGGTTCTAGTCTAGCTTCCCATTGCTTAACAGACCTCTATAACTGACATAAGCACAGAAAAAGAAGAATGACACTTTTACAATTTTTGTTTTACCGACCTCATAATATTATACGAACCTACCGACATTATTTGCAAGTTTTCATAGAGAGCTCTGTGGTTTGAATCTTAGCTACATTCCCTACACCCTCTAATCTAATGTGTGATAATTAATTAGGCATTCCACCCATAGAGGGTGATTTTTGCCTGTCAAACTTCAAAATGTTGGAACCATTTTGCAAATTTTTTCATTCAATCTTTATTTATTGAGAATAATAAGATTTGAATAACATTTATATGTATAACAAATCAATCTACAATTATTTTATTACATTTTCATAACGTAATACCAAGATTCCATTCAACGTTTACATGAAAAATTTTGTTTCCAAAAGATGACTTACTGTCTTTTTGAGAAATTTGTATGAAGATCCTAAAAAATAGAGCTTTTTAAATAGCTCTAAATATATTAAAGTTAATGCAGCAAATTGTATTTCAGAACCTTCTCCAGCATTTTGTACGGCTCTGGGCATATTAATATCTGACGTAGCATTTGTATTTTGAGCGTGATGCTCCGACATACCGTAAAGCAACGACAAAAGGCAAATTAAAAAACATTTCTAAATTATTATATTTTGAGCGTGATGTTCACATATACGGTAAAAGTATTGTCAGAGGCAAATAAAAAAACAAACATTTCTGAATTATTATGTAGATAATACACTATTACCCCGATTCCCTATTACATACGCTAAAGCTTAGCATCCGCCAAAAAAATATTATATGAAAGAAGTAAATTTTAACAGTTTGTTCCATTTAAATTATCACGATTTCTCTAAAATGACTCCATATTCGATGAATAATTTAAGCGACACCTGAGAAAGACTAGCCAAAATTTTAGACGAAATGTTTATATTATTATATTATGTCAAAGTCGTGTCATAATTTTTTAACACACCTATTAAAAACAACCACCAAAACAAAATAATATGTTTTTGTGTAAGAAATATTATTTTCGTTATTAAAATACGTTATTAACCGACCTCGTTAGCCTAGTTGTATTAGCGTGGCAATGTTTTGCCTATTTAATAGCAAGTGTTACCTATACCTTTTTGAATAGCTAAAGAGACGTAGAAGTTTTTAAAATTATCTGCATAACAAGTTCCATAATTTTTTTTCTTAAGCGCTTCAAATTTAAAAATACTTAGTGAAAATTCTTTTATCCTAACCTTTGTCGAGCTGTATTTTTAAGCTCTTAGTAGTAGGTTCAGTTTTTGTTAATCATTTTTATTAATTGACATGTTCTCTCACTAGATACATAAAAAACTGAACCCAAGGACCTCTTATCCGAAGAAATCGATAAAAAGGCACAAAAGAAAGGATTTTTTTCAAATCTTTAAAGTTCAATATCTCCATAACGGTTAAGTTTCGGACACCATATTATGGAATCAAATCCATCAGAAATGACCTAAATAATCCAATCCAATCCCAACTCCCTTTAGACCCCACCTAGGGGCATAGGGGGGCAACAAGAGCTAAATAATAACGTCCTTTAATATTCCGTACGACTTACCCTGTAACCCTGTGTATAAAAGTGTTATATTATTATTATTATTGGTTATATTTTTTTATGAAAATGAATTTGTTTGAAAAAAAGGATTTGGTGGCCATGATGACAATAATTTTGATATGGGGAAATCTTTCGTTTAAAATCACTTGCAGCTATACTCACTTCGATCGATTTCTTAAGCAACACCGCTTGGATTGTTTGAAATCACTTGACATTTCCTGCGAAATTTAAAAGTTTAGCGGATTTGATAGGGAATTGGGGTATGTCCACTGATTACAAATATTATTAGCGAACTTTTTTGGATGCGCAGAGCCGAAAATTGGTTCCTTTGTTCAACAGTCACGTGACTGAAGATAAATTATTATCGATAATATTTAATTTTTATTTCATCCACAAGCACAAGATGACAGAAAAAACCATAGGTACTTTCTTTTCTTATAGGTCAATGTCTAAAACATAAAATTCTTCTGTGTTAACGCTAAAATAATAAAAATAAAAAAATGAATGTCACACGCCGCTACCGACAAACGTCACAGTTTGTATGAGTGTAACAGCAGTCACGTGGTACTTGATGGAACACTGCGCAGTAGCACATTATTTCTCTAGTATGTCGGCTATAATGTTGTATAAACTTTTTACATATTAATCTTACATTTAAATGATGAGCTGCACAGTGTACGACTGTACGTCGCTAAAACTCAAGAACTTATTTTGGTTATAAAATATGCATTGTTGCCATAATCAAAAATTATTTGGTTACCAACTTACGCCGTATAAAACCCAACATATGTACACAATCCGGAAACAAATAAAGATACAATATATAATCAATCTATTTGAAATATTTGAATGTTTTTCTTGTTGGGGACATCTGTATACAACCGCAATATGTCAAATAAGCCATTAATAAAATATTGACATAGTGACAATAATTAGAGACTAAAATATCCGCTCTAATTATTTATTGGGAATAATTTTGCCGCAGAAGCTGACCTTTCTCATTATTATAAAAGGTCAGATTCTGAATATCACCGCTTGGAGCTGTGCCAAAGTTCTAACGATATTTTCACCAAATTTCGAGCGAAAATATGTTACATTAGTTGATGCGTAAAGCAATCATACTTTTTTTATGACGCTTTCTCACACTCTATGCCTGACCTATTCAAAACTTTTAACTGGTACAAAAAAACGTTTTTACGTAGATTAAAAATGTTTGTAGATTTAGTATTTAATAGTGACTTCGAAAATGGACATAGTTTTATACTGGCGCCTTCTTTAATAGATAAATAGACACTAAAAAAATGGGCAGAGGAAACGAATCTCTTCTCATTTTCTAGACACAATATCTAATTGTTTCTTTCAACGGCATAATATTATTCTTATACAGCTCTTCATATTTCTTATACTATAAATTTTGTTTTTTTAATTATTTATTATATAAATATATGTTTTTTACTTATATGTGCATGTAATTGTTTTAGTCACTTCAAGTTTGTTTAGATTTTTGACGCTCAAATTCAGTCAGTCCTCATGCGAAATACTTTTCATAGGTACACATAACAAAACTTATCCTCTTCTTCTTCCTCTCTTCATAGATCCTGCGGATCTGTTTGTGCCGCCGTTTCAGCCTCTTGGGAGGTCGACTGCCAACTATCTCTCCATCGCTTTGGTGGTCTTCCTGGGGGTCTTCTTCCTTCAGGGTTGCCTTGAAGGGCGACACGAGGAGTTCTGTCGTCTGACATTCTATTAACGTGCTCGTTCCAGTGTCGCCTTCGTATCGTATCCATCTACGGTAAATGTGAATCTGTTAAATGAAAAGAAATGATTTTATTCCAAAATCGCCTAATGTTACACTCATAAAAGTTTTTTCTATTAATAACACTCATAAAAGTAAACAATTAATAAAATTAATGCCTATACTTACCTAATTTGAAAAAAAATATTTAATAAAATTAGTTTATGTTGAAATTTACTGACAATTCATAATAATTGGTAGGCATCCGCGACGAAAACAAGGAACGATATGTACACCTAACTGATTTCTAAGTTTCTCAAAAAATTATTATAAATGACACTTTTAAAATGCCCGCTATCCATCAGGTTTCGCTGCTAGTTATGAATAAAATATGAATACGTTCTACCAATTTCTACAATAAACAGCTTCGAATTTCTTGGTTCGGCTTTCTCTAGAGTATTTGGCTGAGATATAAATATTCAACGACTTTTTCAACTAGTTGTTAAGAAGTTCGAAAACATCAACAAAGTAATAAACATGTTTCCACATACCTACACACCATCATTCCCATGAGTCCCTATCAATCTTCTCGAAAAGGCAGAATATTCAACAGTTAAACCAACTTTGACAACTTTAGCCAAATTCTAAGAAACTACGCAGAATTAATGTAATCGTTAATCAACCTATTTACCTTTTTTAACAAGCAAAAATATAGATATTTACATATTATTAACTTTCTTGAAAATTGTGAAAAGACCAAGTAAACTTCTATGGAAATTTGATATGTTACATGCTACGTTACATTGGTTACGTATTACGTTACCGCGCATGTTAAGACCCTGTGTACGGACAGACCCTGTGTACGGACAGACCCTTATATTTTCTACATTTTTATTCAAAAAGACTTAGGATCTACGGAAAATTGGTCAATTTTTCCCGTAGTAACAATATTTCCTGTCATAGAAACCACCAACTCACTTCAGTTTCGGTATGCTGCGAATGTGTGTAAGGAGGACGGTTCGAGGCAACTCGCAAAAAATATAACCGCTTCTATCACTGTTAAGTTAACACCTTCACTTGCAACTCGAATCAGCTCTGTCCACACGTGTTAACCATTTGTTAACTCCCGCCTACACTTTCACATGCCATCTGGGTAAACAGACCTTGAAAATTCTACCGCATGATTTTAAGGTAATCTATAATATAAAAGAAAGTCTAGTTAATGTGAACCCTTATAACTCGAGATCGGCTACATAGATTTTTATCATTTTTGGTTTATTGGAATCTTTCTCCGCTCCGGATAACAGAACAACTAATATTACATCGAAAAAGGGATAGAAAATAATATTATAAAATTAAAGTTAGCATGGAACGGATTTACTAACAAAAACGCCATTTGTGGAAATTACAACAAACTATTGACATCAATAAGATTTTCTTAAGCTTTTTTTCTAATTTATTAAAATTGAAGCGCCAATGTATTGGGAAACAATCTCAACAGACAATGAGTCTATCAGATCTTGGACAACAGAGCTGTGGGTTTACAACAACCTAGGCCAGGTTAAAAGCGCTTTCTTCTCCTAAGAAACATTCGCTGTTCTCGGTTGCCAACTGTCATTTCGTTGAAACTTGTATAAATATACAGTGAGTGGGTAAATATTTCAAATTTTAACGATTTTCGAGGCTAGTGACATCTTTTGGTGGATTGATACAATACTTGGACTGATTCTATAAGGATTTTTACTAACTGGAGTTCTATGTGAATGCCATCTGTTGTAATGTAGTAGAAACAATTTATCAGCTGAAAATCCAATTTTTTGTTTCTATTGTTCTTCAATAGATGTTGTTCAATGTACTTGATGGTTTTCGATATTCTGACGAGAATTTTTAACGTCGGAAAGCATTGAAATTCAATTGTCGTTTGACACAAACTGTCAGTTGTTTAATAGTTGGTGCGATTGACAGAATTTGATGGAAATATGTGGCTTCAAGTAGATGCATCGGTCGGAATTACATCGGTCAAATGATAGTTAATTCATCACTATACAAATTATTAATCAAAATTCATAGTTAGAGCACAAGACAACGTCTGTCGGGAAAGCCAGTGATACATACAAGAAGCAATAAGGTATTTTGAAACTCTGCGATTTTCTTCATGAAGTTACGGTTAAAATATTCATAGGACGCTATAGTTGAAAATTATTCCTATTTCATTTTGAATCCTATCCACGATATCTTGACCCCATAAAAAATTCCGCTTGGATTCTCCTGAATAAAAGATCTTTATATTAATGGAATTTGAAAGAATGCATAGTGGGGTGGAAAAGAATCTCTGGTTCCCATTGATTTATATCAGTCCTGGGTGTGATAGCCAACAAAATGGGGTGATTAGGAAACAGGAGAAGAAGGGGAGATGAGAAGAAATGAAGGAATATAATCGCGTTATTTATCTCAACTAAACTTTTCCTCTCGTAGGTACATACCTGTTTAAAGGTGCGAATTTTTTTTCTCAACAAACTTTATGAAGATGAATGCGGGTCCATTTGCCTACCTGAAAAATTATCTGTTCTTCAAAATAGTATGTTTACAGAAAAGGAAGTATTAAAACCCTTTTTGCTAACGAGCTCATTGTTTTCAACAAAAAAAAAATGTTTTTAAAACAACGAATTCGGCCGGGTTCTTTTATAATTGTTTTAGGACAGAGTACCCAAAATCCAGTGATCCAAATACCCGAGATCCAGTGATTTGAGAAAATATGCAATGTTACAATGCTCAAATCGGTCATTCTTATATTTAACTAACTTTCCCGACAGACGTTGTCCTGTAGTCCTAACCAGAAGCGGCACATTCATATGAGCACTGCGCCCCCAGAAACAAAAAAACATAATTAATCCGATTAAGTTACTTATAAAATAATAATAATAAAATATTTCTAAAACATCCATATTTCATTCGTATTCAAAGCTCAGGCGGGAACATCGTGAGGATATATGGGCGCGCACACATTCTACCTCACCCATGTAGTACCGACAGGAATGTGCCCGATAATTTTGTTGAAAATTTTCTAAAACGCTCGAAACGTTGCGGTGGAGTAAATGGGATGGGCTACTGTAAGAGCGGCAATCACGTATGCGAGAATGAGAGGGAACTACCCGCGATGGCGTTGGCGCGTCGCAGGTGTTCCGTTCCATACTAACTTAAATATTACGTTTTATATCATTTCTTATCCATTTTTTTTTTTTCAACTTTTTATTAGTTTTTTTTTTTAAATGAATCTGTGCTCACTCAAAGTGAACACAAATACACTCCTTGACTCTTTCACAGTAAGCTACTGAAAGCTTGTGTCGTGAAAGAGGAAGATGGTCGGCACCTGGGATCGAACCACGACGTCCGCTGTACGAAAGCCGGCGTTGTAACCGCTGGGTCACCAACCACTTCACTATTCTGTTATATAGCTACAGTTATTCTGTTATCCGGAGCGGAGAAGAATCCTATAAACCAAGCATTGAAAGAATCTGTCCAGATGATCTCGAGTTATAAGTGTTTGCACTAACCCGACTTCTTTTATAGAAGAGATTTCAATTTAGTAGGCGGAGAGAACCTTCATTTTTTTTTATTCAAACATTTATTTCGCTTCTTCCTCCAACATACCATTATTTCTCATACAACCTCTCCAATTTCGTTAATTTTTGGCCTGGTCTTCATTGACGATGGAGTCTATGTTGGTTGGCGACCAACCTTCTCTCCAAATAAACTTATTTCTCTACATAATTATGTTTTTATAATAATCTAGACATCGCTGTTCGCTCCCACAATATATGGATGGCTCAGATACTATGTTTCTCTATTCTGTACGAGTATAAACACCATCTCTGTATAAATATTTTCATTTTACTGTTAACTAGATCGCGCGGAACACTCCCAGAGGACGATGTACCGACACAGCGACGAGAAAATAACATTTTCTACAAGCGTCGTAAAGTTCTGAGGCGAAATTAAAACTTGAGCGTATCTCTGGTCCGAACAAAGACATATTTCATTACAGGACTCTAACAATCCAAATAACTTTCTTTTTATTTCACGATATAAATGGATATTATTGTTATCTACTGTATAAAGAAGTCCGGAAAATTGTCTCAGTGACAAACATTTTATGTGTTCGTAATTTTTTGATAACTTTATCTACATTACTAAAGATGGTTTATATTTATGACTAGCGGTCTGTCCCAGCTTCGCACGGGTACATAGGTATTTAAAAAAATAACTCCGTTTTCTAATGATCTTTATAGATCCCTAACTTTATCGAAATATTCTATAGACTATGTTAATCTGGAATAATGTAGCATTCTAATGGTCCCCTCCCGTCCGGCTCGTACCCCAGTGACGCCTATATCTCTGCCGCATTTCAATTAATTACATTTTTTTTTTTCAAATAAAAGAACACTACTTATTGTGGCATAACTATAATAGTTAGACATATGCTGTCGCGACACTTTTTGTAAATAATGATGTCTTCTACAAAGTCATATTACATTATTTTATTCTATCATCAATAGTTTTCACAGCGCACGCGATGTAAAGAATATTTTAGGTAATTTTTTGACACCTTGGGTTACATTATTGGAGTTTTGGTAAGGATCCCAAATATTTTTGAAAATTCAAAATAGCCTATGTTCATCGGGGATAGTGTATCTTCCCAAAAGTGAAAGAATTTTTCAAATCGGTTCAGTAGTTTCAGAGCCTATTCAATGCAAACAAACAAACAATCAAATATTT
The DNA here is from genome assembly GCA_963576905.1 of Mystacides longicornis. NCBI lineage: Eukaryota > Metazoa > Arthropoda > Insecta > Trichoptera > Leptoceridae > Mystacides > Mystacides longicornis. Next base: position 12,909,714 of record OY756437.1, read on the forward strand.
CTTTTTTATATATTAGTATAGATATAGAAGTATAGATATAGATGGAGTTTTTTTTCAATATTTGAAGCCAATATTGAAGATTGTCTATTTGGATTTGGAATCATTGGGGCTTTTGACCAACGCTTGAGCGGCTGGATTTGAATGATCATTTTACACTATAGAAACTATTCACCATTAGGTTCCATTGATCCAGGTTTTTAGCTCTCCAGCGATGTCGGAGGCAGGCTTTGAACCAACGTTCCTACGATGTGTGTGTAGAAACCCACCGCCGGTTACCATAGGTCGCTGGTTGTCAAATTTCTCATATCTAAACTTATTCGAGTAATCTTCTATGCGACATCTATCGAAAGGATCGAGAGATTATTTAAATCTACCAACATTATTTGGGAAAAATCTGGTAGGACCCGATATATATTTTATAGATACCTATTTATAATCGTCAATCGTAAAATTAACGATTTAATTTATCAGCTTCTCATAATGTAACAGAAGATGGTAGAATCTTTAGCAGAACTTTTAATGAATGTTGTACACTTTTTTAATGTATCAAGAATTTGATCGATTTTCTCCAAAAACACGTTTTTATCAGTAGCTCTTCACTCCTTTGATACAATATTGAAGTCTACTTAAAATCTTTAATCCTCTATTTATTTTATTTTCATAGCAACAGAAGAACAATTTACTTGCTCCTGTAAATAATTTTTTTTATTATTGAATCTGGGCTCGCCAAAGCGAACACAAATACTTTTTCGACATTGTTGTACATTGATTGAGAAATTGAAATTGGATAAATGGTCGGCACCGGTATTTGAACCCACGACCTTCACACACACTTATAATTATAACCTATATTTATGCCTTTTTTCAAAAAGCTATACCGTATTATATGTACCTAGACCTACGTGAAACTTTTCTCATTCATAGCAACCTTAAACTTGATTTCACAACATCATTATTTGATTTCACAACATCATTATTTGATTTCACAACATCATTATTAAGATTGAAAGTGGATCAGTATTGAGGTAAAAAAAGGCAGAATAACCCCCCAGATATGTAGTCTTTCCTTCCCTAGTTCCCTACATTATTATTATCGTTTATTTCGGGTTCAGAATTCAATAAAAGGATAAGTTCTTTATAATTATGACCACAACTCAGTTATTATAATTTCATTGTGAAATATTCTAAAGTTATTCAACAGTTAGTACAGAATTCAATGGAGGCGGAGTGAGGACAAAAAAAGTTGAGAAAATTAGCTTATCACGGGGCTTAAAATCACCCCTAAAGTTATTTCAGACCCTAATTCTTGATCCTATAGGTACGTATGGCGTATATCAGCTCATTACAGAGCTACAGTCAAGCCGCAATTTACAAAGTTTTCGGACGATTAATCCAGGGATCAAAACTTCTCAAGCAATTTTTCAACGCCATAAGACCGTCTTCCGGAAGATTCCTTCTACAAATGTTTTCTTGCATGACAAAACTGTTTTTCTTCTTTCTTTGTTAACAATAATAATTCCTTTTTATAGTAATTTATCTCTATTTTAAAATGTTTTTCTTCAATCTATATTATAAAAATGGAGAGCTATTTTCCGTTGTCATCGCATCACGCCTAAACGGCTGGACCGATTTCGCTAATTCTTTTTGTCGTGTTGGCTTTTGTCAGTAGAAGGTTCTTATGAAAGAAAAAATAGAAAATGAAAGAAATCACTAAGAAGGTAACCTTGCATGTGCAAGTAGTGTGGCCGCTTCACCAATGCAGTGGGTTCCTATGGAACGGTCCGTCATTTGACAAGACGGCGTCTTTCAAAATTATATGACAATGTTTTTCGTTACTACGGAAACAATATTGACAACGTTCTCAACTGACATATTCACCGCTTTTAAAAGTAGCGGCGTATCCGTAGGAAAACAAACCATTTGGCATTGGCCGTTACTTGTATACTTGTCGTTCGGGTACGCAAGTATTCACCAACATTGGACCAATGTTGACAGTCTTCCATGTTGTTATTTTCATAGTGTTTTGTACATTATTTTTTTTTAATTTAGATAAAATAATGGAAATTGACAATAATATGGCATTAATTACAGCATCCTATTCAGTGATACACGCGGCATCTGCTTTTCTGTTATTAAATAATGAAAAACGCAAATGGCAAAGACGGTGGTGGATGCTTTCTTTAAATCACTAGAGAACTAAAGTATGAACCCATGATTCTTGTTTTTTTACCAATATCTTTTATTTTCATTTATGTTATTGTCAAAATCAACCTGTAAGAGCTAGGTAAATATAAACATATTGCAAAACAATAAACATCAATTAGAATTGAAGGTTAGGTTTAGTAAAATTATGAATGTGTTTATTTTGTATAACTATTTGTGAATTGGAAATTATAATAAAATAATCCTTTTTGCCCAGGGAGATAAATCATTTCATCAAATTCCCCACTCAGGTAGGAGTATACAGTGCATAATTGGAGAGTGGAATGTAAAATGATGAATAAAAGCAAGAATTAATAATGGATCAGTGAAAGATAATAGGAATCTGGACACGGTGTCGGAGGAGGTCATTAACGTTGCGCAAGATAGAGCGCAATGGAGAGCTCTTGTTGCCTCCCTATACCCCTAAGTGGGGTCTAAAGGGAGTTTGGATTTGGATTGGATTGGATAGATACATTGTGTGGCAGTCGTGCTAGGTACAAGCTGTCAAAGTTGGGCCAATAGCGTAGCCAAGTGTACAAGTATATTTGCCAAATGTTGCTACTTGGCAATGCTTGGCAAAAGCCCCTAATTGGTCAGCCTGGACCAGCATGGGCCATAGTATAGCCACTTTTTGAACTGTGAGTAAAATCCAATATTTTACATTTTAAAATCTCGCTCCCGAGACACTCCTTCTCATAGCCGACTACTACTTACAAGCCATGCTCCAGGTAAGTTTGGCAACATCGCAGTGGTCCTAATACATCTTCCGATCGTTGTTGAAATGCATAGATATCAAGTGACATTACGCGTAAATATTGGAGCGTGGTGAATTGTTTGTGCCGTATATTCTTCGATAAAGTTAATATAAAGGTGCTATATAGTAAATCATTGTTACTTAAATAATAATTTATAGTTTTGGTATATCAAATAAACCAATAAAGGAATAAAAGGTAAGAGAAAACTCTCTCAATATGTTAGAATCTTGTTTGACAAGCTTGTTTCAATATGCTATCATTTTCTTGTGAAAATTGCCGTCTAACATCAGTAATATTAAATTATTTAGGATAATTAATACATTTATATCTGCATTGTTTTGAGTGTTAAAAGTTAAAATATGATAAAATATATATTTTAGTAGTTCGTCTATAACCTAATTTGAGGTTAGGATGTCGCATTCAATTCTCAGACTATGACAATAATACGCTTCTCTACACTCTCATCATTTTGTCATTAATTATTTTGTCATCATTTTTTGTAGATAGTTATTGTATTTTAACGCCTTATGTAGCTCAGTACTTCTCTTAGAATAATGTACTCCTAAGTGGTATTGAAATCATACATTTACCATTAATGTGAATACTACATGCGTGTTAAGCTATGTCTTTCTAATAATGTGTAATTAATAATTAATTAATACTATTTATTTCAGATGCCTGGATGCTGCTGCACTGCTGCTGGTTGAAAATCAAATTACGACTCATCAGTCAAGATTGAAGGCATATTTACATTCCTCTTTCTTCATGAGTAAGAATTAAGAAAAAAGTGGTTACGAGCTATTTCCAAGAGATAATTGGTCACCATGAAACACATCTTACATATATGTTCGAAACATTTTACGCCTGATCAAGTTATTCAGCAAACTTCTCGAAGATGGAACTGTTATTGATGAACCAATGACACGGCCAAAGTTAGTTAAAGATGCCGTTCCATGTTCCATTCACAATTTGCCAGAGTATTCATTGAAATCATCAACTGCATCTAGAACTGACGCTGAATCTCGAAGAAAAATGATTGCCCAGAAGCGTGAAGAGGTGTCGACCAAGTTTTCAGATGACAAATCAAAAGTTTTAGTGATTTTATAATTAATATGAATCTAGACTTTGCAAGTGGCTTTATAAAACAGAAAACATATTATGCTATATGTGTACAATTAATTGCAGTGTTGATAGTGGTGTAATTGTTGTAAACAGTTCAGTAATTGAGAGTGATTTTAGTGTTACTTTAGGTAGTACATCCATCATCTTGAATAATGATAGTATGTCTCTTAATATGCATGTATCGAAAAATTTAAGTAGTATCTATTGTTATTTCGAAGGCTGGCTTAGTGTGATCTTAGATTTAAAGCAGGTATTACTAAATTTGTATTAATTCTTTAGTCGATTCATATGAATTTATATATTATCGATTAGCAAGCCATATAGGTATATATATTTTGGTTTCTCGTGGTAACACGTTAGAATACTGTCATTTTTATGTTTCAATAAATAGATTCTCATCACATACTATTACATTTTTCATTTATTACCTATCTGCTTATGTAGCTTATATTTTAAATTATTAAAATAAGGAAGAAACCTCATTATAAAATGCACTGGAATGCAAATAGACTGGCGGTTACAATGCCGGCTTTCGTACTGTTTCGTGCGGAGGTCGTGGGTTCGATCCCAGGTGCCGACCATCTTCCTCTTTCACGACACAAGCTTTAAGTAGTTTACTGTGAAAGAGTCAAAGAGTGTATTTGTGTTTACTTTTAGTGAGCACAGATTCATTAAAAAATATCTGGATATAGTTCTCTATCTTTGGATAAGCATATTTCTTCTATAGTAAATCGGTCCTTCAATTATTTTGAACAACTCGGACCAATTCAAAGATGTCTCTTAGTGGATGCAGCTAAGACCCTAGTAATTTTGAAGCCATTCATGATATGTCTATTCAATCAATCAATGACACAGTTTTTTCAGATCGCACACAAAACTCAAAGAAGTTGACTAGAAGTCGTTCCAAGTATGTCGACAGGCCACATAGCATCTCGCTTGGCTTGGAATGAGCTACCCTATCACATCAGACATACCTACTGACAACATCAATATGGTCAAAAAGTCATTTAAGACCACTAAGACTCATCTTTGTAGATCTTCCCTTCTAGGTTATTCCTGATAACAACATATTGTTATTATTGTATGATTAATTTCTGACATCCTAATTAATATCCTTAATTTTCTCACTGAGTACCTATTACAGTTTATTTTAATCCACATTTCATTGAATTGAATATTGTTTCATAAGAATGCGAGGTAAAAAAACAACCTACCCGCCTATAATAATTTCGAATTCCCCTCTCTTTGATTAGGACCACTAGCATAAACAAATGCGATGTTGCCAAACTGTACAGCATGGCTTGTAAGTAGTCGGCTATGCTCCTTCTAGTGCATGCAGAAAGCATAGAAACAGGAAATGGATTCACAAGTGTTGCTAGTAATTTCATTCGACATGTCATTTTGGAACGAAATGAATGTCCGGATACTAAATGACCTTTTTTTTACTGAACTTTCACCTCTCCGGACACCAAAATTTTCGGAATGACCTTTTTTTAGCGACATTTCATCTTTCCGCATACCAAATTTTCAGTTGGGCTACTTCGCGTATGAAAAACGGCGATATTAGGCTAAGCGCCGTGGGCAACACTGTCAATGCTGTCATTCATGCACCAGACTATTTGGGTTAAGAACCTACATGCTTGTAAAATCTGTGTAAAAGAAACTTTTTTAAATATCTTAAAACAATGGATACTAAATCCATAAATAATAATGACTTATATGAGAGTGATACAATCTTCATTTACAATTTGGACGAAAATGAAATAGAAAACTTTTTAATAAATGTCTCTTTAAGGCCACAAGATAATAATGACAAAGGAAATGTTATTGGTAATTTTAGAAAACATAATATTCAGAGTGGAGAAAAACCATACGACGAAGATAAATGCCACAAAAACTTCATTCATTCAGGACATTTAAAGAGCCATATGCGAACACATACTGGAGAAAAACCATACGAGTGTAATATATGCCGCAAAAAGTACATTAATTCAGGACATTTAATGAGCCATATAATGCGAACACATACTGGGATAAAACCATACGAGTGTAATATATGCCGCAAAAAGTTCAGTGAATCAGGTTCTTTAAAGAGACATATGCGAACACATAGTGGAGAAAAACCATACGAGTGTAATATATGCCGCAAAAAATTCAATGATTTAGGACATTTAAATATACATATGCGAATACATAGTGGAGAAAAACCATACGAGTGTAATATATGCCGCAAAAAGTTCAATCAATCAGGTGATTTAAAGAGACATATGCGAACACATAGTGGAGAAAAACCATACGAGTGTAATATATGCCGCAAAAAGCTCAGTGAATCAGGTTCTTTAAAGAGACATATGCGAACACATAGTGGAGAAAAACCATACGAGTGTAATATATGCCGCAAAAAATTCAATGAATCAGGTTCTTTAAAGAGACATATGCGAACATATAGTTGTGAAAAACCATAAAAATGTAATATATGCCGCAAAAAGTTCTCAATTAGGTGATTTAAAGAGACATATGCGAACACATACTGGAGAAAAACCATACGAGTGTAATACATGCCGCAAAAAGTACATTCATTCAGGAGATTTAAAGAGCCATATGCGAACACATACTGGAGAAAAACCATACGAGTGTAATATATGCCGCAAAAATTTCAGTGAATCAGGTTCTTTAAAGAAACATATGCGAATACATAGTGGAGAAAACCCATACGAGTGTAATATATGCCGAAAAAAGTTCAGTGAATCAGGTTCTTTAAAGAGACATATGCGAACACATAGTGGAGAAAAACCATACGAGTGTAATATATGCCGCAAAAAGTTCAATGATTTAGGACATTTAAATATACGTATGCGAATACATAGTGGAGAAAAACCATACGAGTGTAATATATGCCGCAAAAAGTTCAATCAATCAGGTGATTTAAAGATACATATGCGAATACATAGTGGAGAAAACCATACGAGTGTAATATATGCCGCAAAAAGTTCAATCAATCAGGTGATTTAAAGATACATATGCGAATACATAGTGGAGAAAACCATACGAGTGTAATATATGCCGCAAAAAGTTCAGTGAATCAGGTTCTTTAAAGAGACATATGCGAACATATAGTTGTGAAAAACCATAAAAATGTAATATATGCCGCAAAAAGTTCTCAATTAGGTGATTTAAAGAGACATATGCGAACACATAGTGGAGAAAAACCATACGAGTGTAATATATGCCGCAAAAAGTCAAATGATTCAGGACATTTAGGGCCGATCTTATAAACATCCGTTAGTTAAACTTCCAATCAAATTAACCGAAATTTGAACCATTTGCTGTTATTTCCGTCTTATAACAATCCGTTAATCAAATTTCGGTAACATTTTACTGACGGAAGTTACCGACCACCTGACGGCCGGTTTATCACCATTAACTGACAGTTTGTTTCGTTCACATACTAGTGTCAGTTACTTATATCGTTTCGGTCGTCAAGGTTTGAGGTTGTGTTAAGTTGACAGTTCTTGTGTTTGTGTTTCGTAGTTATTTTTCGTTTGAGTTTTAATTCTAGAAATAATGTCTTCATCTAGTGACATGGAGTATATGTTGGAGCAGATAAGTTCTTCCGACGAAGAATTACAAGAAAGAAGACCCAGACAGTTTAGAATCAGGATAGATTATTTTAATATCCTCGATGACATTGATTTCGTGATGAGATTCAGGCTCACAAAAGGATCGGCGCAAGCTTTGCTTGAGGAAATTGGCCACCTTTTGGCCAGGAATACGAGGAGAAACCGGGCTTTGCTACCTTCAACGCAGATACTTATCTAAGGCAACCGCCAGTCTCGTTATTTGGAAGGTCTCACAGGCGATATGTTCACTGAGGACCAAATATATTAAAATGGATAAGGGGAATAATACCCAAGAGAAATTTTATAACATAGCGAGGTTCCCTTGTCTCATAGGGGCAATTGATTGCACCCACGTAAGACTGCAATCCCCAGGAGGCGACCATGCTGAAGTTTTTAGGAATCGGAAAGGTTATTTTTCATTAAATGTTCAGTGTGTGTGTGATGCAGGACTTATTATTAAGCCAGAAATGGCCAGGCTCTACCCACGATTCCACTATCTTCAATTCATCTTCACTGAAAGCGAGAATGGAAAACAACGAATTTGGTGACTGCATGCTTGTTGGAGATAGTGGATATGGAGTCAAGAAGTATTTGATGACTCCACTTTCAAACCCACAAACTCCAGCAGAAGTTCTCTATAACGAAAGTCAAATAAGATCACGAAATTGTGTTGAAAGGTGTTTCGGTGTTTGGAAACGTAGATTTCCAGTTTTATTTATGCCGTTGCGAATAAATGTCAATCGAGCACAGTGTGTGATTGTGGCGACAGCTATTCTACACAACATATGTCGTTTAAGGAGCGAAGAGGATGATTTGGACATAGATGAAAGTTGTTTAGATGAAGATGTTGGTGATGAACAAAACTATTCAATGGCAGAAGATGACAATTATAGAAGAGACCTCATAGATAATTATTTTGCCAATTTACATTGAATTCATCAATTTACTATCTGTATTTTTTTTATAATATGTATGTGAATAAGCATTAGCTACATACTCTAAGGACATTTGTATAATGTAAGCCAATCGGCTAATAGGTATATGGAAATATTAAATTTTACTGTTTCACTGTTATAATAATATATAATTTCTTTTTTACATATCCTATTGCACTATGCTTTATTTAATATGCAATCTTTGTAACTTTAATAATCTATGCTATGAAACACTATTTTAATCTTTCATCTAATTTTTATTGTACGGGTTTTGTATTATTTCTAATTACTTGCTTTCTATATACTTACCATGATCTACTACATATTTTTTTGCTTGACATGTGCGTTTAATATTGTTTATGCCATTTTACCTAAGTGATTATTTTTACTAAATGCTTGTAAATATATTTTTTATTTTTAATTGTGATAACGTCACTTGAAAATAAAACCACACTCTATTATATAATGTCTTTTTATTTATTTAATTCTTTTCCCAAATCATATACAATACCAATCAACAAGAGATACATGATTTTTCTATAAACATTACAATAAGGTTTGCTAAAACCGCATTTTTTCATTCTGGAAAAAAGGAGTTGACTTTGACCTTTCTTAGGGAGACAAAATACTGTACTTTTATTCAGGATACAGGTGTCTTATACACTGTCTTCAGATCTTCTGTAAGTCGTCCCATTGCAAAATCTATATGATCTATATTCTCAAATAGATTCCAAATCATAGACCAATATTCAGAATACAGGTGTCTGATATACAGTCTGTCTTCCGATCTTCTGTAAGTCGTCCCGTTGTAAAATCTATATACTCAAATAGATTCCAAATCGTAGAGCAATATTCAGGATACAGGTGTCTTATATACAGTCTGTCTTCCGATCTTCTGTAAGTCGTCCCGTTGTAAAATCTATATACTCAAATAGATTCCAAATCGTAGAGCAATATTCAGGATACAGGTGTCTGATATACAGTCTGTCTTCCGATCTTCTGTAAGTCATCCCGTTGTAAAATCTATATACTCAAATAGATTCCAAATCGTAGAGCAATATTCAGGATACAGGTGTCTTATATACAGTCTGTCTTCCGATCTTCTGTAAGTCGTCCCGTTGTAAAATCTATATACTCAAATAGATTCCAAATCGTAGAGCAATATTCAGGATACAGGTGTCTGATATACAGTCTGTCTTCCGATCTTCTGTAAGTCGTCCCGTTGTAAAATCTATATACTCAAATAGATTCCAAATTGTAGAGCAATATTCAGGATACAGGTGTCTTATATACAGTCTGTCTTCCGATCTTCTGTAAGTCGTCCCGTTGTAAAATCTATATACTCAAATAGATTCCAAATCGTAGAGCAATATTCAGGATACAGGTGTCTTATATACAGTCTGTCTTCCGATCTTCTGTAAGTCGTCCCGTTGCAAAATCTATATACTCGAATAGATTCCAAATTCAAGAGCAATATTCTACAAAGTGTGCATTTACACCTAACGAACATAGAAAACTGAATCTAGAAACAGAGCATACTTTCTTTTATGGTTGATATTGGACACCATCGATACAATAACAATGATCAAGAAAATATACTCTGGGTCTATGTTTGTTTTATTTAAATGCACGCTTAGAGCATATAAGTTTTGTTACACAGGACATTGTTAGATGAAATCACAGAATTCATTACCTCCACATCAGTGGTCTAAGGGGACATACAATCATGGATAATTCTTGCAGAGGACAGGAGTGAGAAAGAGGCACTATCATTCTGCAAAAGGCCTCTGGAGACAAGATTCAATAGAGGCAATTTTCGATGAATGAAAGGATGTCACAATAAACCTCTTTTGGTCGCAGTGACACATGGGGGGCATGAGATCCTTTGACCTTTGTAAAAAAAAAGATCTACCTAATTGCAATTCAAAGGTAAGTTTATAGGTATAAGAACATGCACAGTGTTTATAAAAAAATTTAGTCATTTGAATAAATATTTATTAGTCAATAAAACTATACAAATAGCAATACTTATGATAGTATTTATTTTTATAAAATTGAAATGTGGATGAATAAAAGCATATACAAAACTAATAACAAAATGTTGTTGATCGTATTTTACTATAACTGTTGTATTTATATTAATCAAAATATGCATTAAAACACTAATCACTACCTTCTTTTTCATTTTTATCTTTTAATAACCTAAGTTTATATTCGTAATATTCTGCTATAGCATTGTTACGCCTTATTTTGGACTGCCGCTCTTCATCGGTGTGTTTTTTTTTATTTTTAAGCTTGGTATTCACTGGCGTCTTTAATGATTCTGGGGTCCAAGCTGACCACTTTGAGGTTCCTATATTTCCTACTACTATACCGGTTTCAAGACAATCTGTAGGAGCTGTATTTTCTTTATCAGTTTCAATGACTTCGAAAATACATTGGTTTGCCGGTAATGTTTCTGCTACATTTTCCACCGGTAATGCCTCTGCTACATCTCCCGCATCGCTGTCAAAATTATTTGGTAACCCATAACAATTTAACTTGGTCATCGATATCACCCTATCCAAAATAGGGTCCTCACCTACTGTACATGGCCCACCTCCCGTTGCTCTGTAAATAAAACAAAATGTTTATTAGAATAAATAGATTAGCCGAGACATATTATACTGAATGACAGTTAGGCAAGGAGAGTCCTGAAGATGAGGAAGACCCTCTCACACCATGTTCCACTCCTTCGAAACAGACCTGAGGGATTTAGACATGATGTGGGAGTAGGTCATCGAATCCGCACAGGGCGCGTGGAGGGCTCTGTTGCCTCCCTATGCCCCTCATGGGTTCACAAAGGGAGTATGTATGCTATCAGAATAAAATGAAACCACATGCCTAAAGTTGTTAAGAGGTAAAGATTGCTATGATAATCCTTGATGACAAAAGTGTATGCATGTAATACACTATTCATGTTGATGCTACAGTATCAAAATAAAAGATATACTTGTTTATATATTATTTTTTTTATTTCGATGTATCCGGGCTTACTCAAAGTAAATGCAAAATTTGTATTTAATACACTTCATTTCTTTCACACAGGATTCAAATCTATTAACCTGGATCCACTAACTTCAGTACGCTGGGTGTACGAAAGCTGTCAACTTATACTGCTGGGCTACCAACCACTTCGTATCACTATATTATGTAATTACATAAGTACCTGTTATTGTTTGTAATTAGCGCAGCCCTTTTTTTCGCCGCTTTCTTGAGATTATCCCACTTTAATTTCAGCTGGTTTGTGTCTCGTGGGGTGAAACTCGTGGCGTTGAACATCGTGGTGAGCCTCTGCCATGCTGTCTCTTTTGACGAGTTAGATATGACATCGGTTTTCTTCGACAAAATAGCTCGATTCTCCTCCAGCAGCTCCAACAGCTTTCTAACTTCTTCAACTCCGAACTGTTTGCTCCTTTTGTTTGTCTGCAATACAAAAATTAAGTTATAAGATAAGACATGAATAAAACGACTCGACGTTCATTCAATTTATGGCCAGGTTTAGATGTTTTCTCAGTTGGCAAGTGCTGAATAAGTTTCGTATGTATTTTTTAAGTTAGTTTACCACGAGGATTATAATAATATTAGCTTAAAAGTGACCCAAGCTGGAAAACTAAATATTGATATGCTGGCACACGTGTTATTTTGGGGAAAATTAAAGAATTTAATGGCATATTTCTTCCCTAGTTTAATCTTCCAACTTTTTAATAAAAAATATTCTTACACAGAAATAAGTTATCAAATAAACAATTTAAAATACTTACACTCATTTTCAATCAGTTTTTTCACTAATCTCGGCAGATACAGAAAGAGAACAGTTTGAAGTTGTAAATGCGCGTTAATAATGAGAGGTTATGTTTTGTCAACAATCGACGGAGTCGCTGTCAAAATAAGGTCTGAATCCATAGATCCGCGTGACGACCATAGACACCAATAGTAAAATAATATTATTATTACTGACGGACAAAAATGTTTTATAATACGGTCATCGGTATAAGTTACTCGGTTAGCCATCCGTTAGTAAGTCATCGAAAAACTTACGGATATTTGATACCTCGTTTATAAGATCGGCCCTTAAAGATACATATGCGAATACATAGTAGAGAGAAACCATACGAATGTAATATATGCCGCAAAAAGTACATTCATTCAGGAGATTTAAAGAGCCATATGCGAACACATACTGGAGAAAAACCATACGAGTGTAATATATGCCGCAAAAAGTTCAGTGAATCAGGTTCTTTAAAGAAACATAATATGCGAATACATAGTGGAGAAAAACCATACGAGTGTAATATATGCCGCAAAAAGTTCAATGATTCAGGACATTTAAAGATACATATGCGAATACATTGTGGAGAAAACCATACGAGTGTAATATATGCCGCAAAAAGTTCAGTGAATCAGGAACTTTAAAGAAACTTATTCTTTCACATCCAATCCAAACTCCCTTAAGACCCCACTTAGGGGCATAGGGAGGCAACAAGAGCTCTCCATTGCGCTCGATACTGCGCAATGTTTATGACCTCCTCCCACACCATGTCCAGATTCCTCAGCTCTGCTTCGAAGGAGCGTAACCAGTATGAGAGGGTCTTCCTCGTCCTCGGGACCCTGACGGGAGGAAGAACAGCGCGCGACCACTATAATATTTTTATAGATCTTACATTTTTTACACTTTCTTAACTAACTTAATTCATAAAACAAAACTCATTTTAGTTAGAAAAATGACTATTCTTCCCTCCCCCCTGCGATATTAACTTCATTATTCTGTATCAAGAGAACTTTAATTTAAACGAGGCGTGACATGTCCATGATTAAAATTTATAATTAATCCAATTAGAAATGCAATTTTTGTCTATAATAATTTATTTTATCGAACGGCTTCCTTCTGTACCTAATGTAAGTACCTAAGTCGTTTCTACACACTTGCCACAGAGATAAACATGTGTCTTGCAGATTATTTACTGTACTTATTGTCTCCTCAATCCTTACAAAATTCACCTATTATATTTATAAACTATTGTCTACTCCTAACTCATTGTTTATATTTCGAACCATTCAGAAATTATTTTATTTTTAGATGCCCCTTTCGCGTCATTGTCCAAACTCAAGAACCGACCCGTTTTTTTTATTGATTTGAGAAATATTAATTTATGGTTCCTCTTGTTTTGAAAATAAACCGAGTGAAATTAAAGACTTTCTAGAATATTATTCCCGTTACAGTTATATTTTATTACCCTCAATAATTTGTACCCTTTTTAAAACATCCGAAATTTAAGACAATATCCTATTCAATTCCTAGTTTTTTAACACTTTAAGAACAATACGAATGTTAGTTTCTTTCGTCACAATGCTTTTCGTGAAACCTTTGTCGGAAGAAATTTCTAAAATATTGTTTAACTGTATTATTTATGATATACCGTATCATTTAGCAAGACAAGACTATAAAAGATGGATTCAATGGGTACTAAAAATAGATCATGGGAAAATCGAAGAAGCGTTGTTAGGCTTCAGAAAAGATAGGCTGCAACAGAAAGAAGTGACTAAAATTATTGTTGAAAGACAGAAAAGAGTGGAAAATGCTCTGAAGAGACTTGGCAGGTCACCAAAGCTGAAATCAATTAGAAAAAGAGTCAATAATAAAGGTTGTAGTATAAGAAATAGTAACCACTATTTCGTTAAAAAAAAAACACTAACTTTACCAAACAAACATCATTTCCCGTATTTTTTTTCATTGATGAAACAAGCGGATAAAAAACACATCACTTCTGGGGAAGTACCTCGTAACTTTAGAGATCGCTTAGGGTGGGTGGAATCTTTACAGTTTTATTTACTCTCTGGTTTTGGATGGAGAGTGGGGAGATGTGGGTTAGTAAGTACCTTCATCAGTCGTTTCACTAAATTCTGTAACGGATCCTTCATCACAGATAGACATCTCCGTCAGACTATCAGACTTACCCCCTTCACCCCCATTCGTCCATAACCGCTATTTAGTTTCACCCCTTACCACAAAGCTACGATCAATCTCAGCAGTATCGAAAATGATTAAGAATATTTTTTTTATGAAATGAATCTGGACTCGGTCAAAGTGAAACACAAATACACTTTTGACGTGGTTCACAGAAATCGAAGTTTGTGTTGAAGGTCAGTACCTAGAAAAGAACAAACAACCTTCAGAACGAAAGTCAGGGAATCAACAGCTAGGCTACCAAGGAAGGAGGGGCATAGGAAGACCTAAGCTACGATGGCTGTATGGCGCTGAGAAGGACAAAAGATTCGCAATTAGATCCACTTAATGGCACCTGCACATCTGCGCCGCGAGCGGTAACGTAACGCATGCAACGAACCAAATTTCCATCGTTGCGCGCACGCGTATCACGTACATAGATACTATGAAAATTTGTTTAATTGCATGCGTCAGGCTACCGCTCGCGGCGCAGATGTGTACATGCCATAAGAATGGCGTATTTCTTGACTTAACCCCAATAGACCTACCGTACCGTATATGGCACAGCGAATAAAATAAACTCTACTGTTCTAACCGTTCTATATAATTGATAAATTTATACTCAACATAAAGAAGAGGGAGTATCAAATCACATGCGTATTGTTTTTTGTCTTAAAATCTACCACAGAGTAAAATGGTTCCGTGATAAAGTTTACAATTAAAAAAATGTATATATATATCTGTCTTTTCAAAGGTAAAAACATATAGGTATAATTTTATTATTTAGTGAATCACAAAAGTAGATAAAACAGTTCACCATTTATTTCTATTACGCATATTCAATGCAGTTGTCTTAAAAAATAACTAAACTATGCCACTTAACGTTAACTGATAATAATTCTGTAGAAGTAAGTATATAAAGATTACTCGGGTTCATTAATATATATATACTATACATACCTCATTCTCGGTATTAATTTGATTAATGAGTTTGTTTGCTTCCGGCGTAAAGACGTAGCAGTGGTTTATTTCAAGCCCACGCACTACAAATTGGATGAGTGGACTATTTTGAAACCACTCATTACTGTATAGGCATGCGCTTGATTGATTTTCAATTAAACGCGTTCTAGGGATGTTCCAAAAAGAGAAATTGAGGTTCAAAGATGAGTGGAGAATCCACAAATAATAAAGACCTTGCTGCTGTGCGTGAACTAGGTGTGGGAATCTGTGGTGAAAACTGAACACCATGGGGCATTCTAAGGGTAGGTTTTCCGACCCCGCGAGAAATAGTAGTATTAGCACAATTACCTACTTTACTATCAGGTGTTACTCGATCGTAAGGAATGTCATAGTAAATGGTAATCGATTAGTAGCATGCATACCAACAGGGCCGTCGCGTGGGTGGGGCGACCGAGGCGGTCGCCTTGGGCGCCGCGATTCGAGGGGCGCCGCCGTGGGTAAAACAAACTCTATTTTGTTTGTGGTACAGTCACATGCGATTTCATAGCTGAGAAAAGCCAAAGGAATGCAATATTTGCAATAAAAATTTTAATCAATTTTTAAATTTAAATCTTAAAAAACTCTAACTAAAATTTATTTTCATTTCATTCTTGATTTTCATTGCAAACGAGCGAGCAAAAGGAAATCAGTCTGCTCAAGCCTCTTTTTTATCTTGGTCTATTGAACAACGGGAAGCTCGACTAGAAACTGTTCAAATAGCTACTGATCAAGCCTGACTATGCGAAACAACGACGAAAAGCAAGACGGGTATTAGCTAGTATAAAATATGTAGTGGAGGGTGGGTGGTCCGTAATGCTTTTATTTATAATAGCTGCAGGTTTTTCCAACCCGAAACACGGCGGGTCCATAGGTGGTGGATAATTGAGTGGCTCTAAAGGAGGATGATACCCTAAGAGCTAGGGCAGCGGTCGTCACACTTTTCTGTTCTAGGGCCACATAGGACAATGTGAGGTATCACAGCGGGCCGCATTATGTGCGCCAGCGCCCCCCCCCCCTCCGTTCCACCTCCACTGTATTGATTGAAAATATTAAAAAAAATGATATTTTCATTTTACATCACTTTATGTCTTCTTCTTCTCCCTAGCTTGCTCCCAACTTAGCGTCTAAGTAGACTGTTGGGGTCAGCCCTCCTCTTAGGCTATAAGTCCGTCTCTGCTGCACCACCTCTTCCAATCTCAATCTTCGCATCCGGTCACGCCTCTGCACCACCCAGGAATTTTACATCATGTGAAAGTTTGTAAAAATATTTAGCCCCCCCCCCTTAAAAAAGGAGGACACTTTTCCCTAAATAAAAACAGAATCTACAAATTTTAATGGTTTCAATTTTGAAAAATGAAGAAAAATCAATCGAGGACAATTCCCGTTCACCACACCCCTCCACATCAAGAAGTAACGAAAAATGATGCTCTCGTTTGTAAAGACCGTCTTCAAAGTATTGATGAACTAAAATCATGGATGAAATCCAGGGAGAGAATATTGTATATGTTAAAATATGCATTGAAGGTGATCTTCAATCAGGTAGTCCTGTTTTATCCTCCGCGGAAGGAAATATAAATAAAGTCGAGACTCGAGAATATTATACCTACTCTAATATTATGTTCAAATAAAAATCAATTCATAAGTAGAGATCATCAAGACTTGATGATCATCATAACATATTTATCCGTGCATGGATATCAAAACACTGAATAGTTCATGACGTTTTTGGACCTCGTAAAAGTCTCATGAAAGAAGGATACCACGAATCACACTACCGGTGAAACAAACGCGAAATAAATTTTCTATAGAGAGTATGGAGCTCTGTTGTGAAAATTCTAAAAGTGTTTTGTTCACCACATTTAGTCAGTGAGAAAAATGCGAGTCAATACAGTGGGTAAATAAATCTGCAGTAAAGTCATGAAATCGGTCGAAAACTCCTTACTACAGTATTCTAGAACTCGAAAGAGTTTTTGCTTATTGACTATTTTAAATAGGCCAAATTATTGCCTCAATAGCTTGCGCAATCACTATGCATGGTTTTGTAGAAAGAAAATCATTATTAAGGAAAATGGACCGCCAATGTCTTACCCCTCGATGATAACGGTCCGATTCACTTGGCGCGCATTGCGAAGGCCAGTCAATAGTATGGTTTCCAAAATATCAATGAACTACTTTAAGGCCTAGCCCTGGTAGGTAGGTACCTAACGACAATTTTTGTTCCCGAAACTGAGAAAAAAAAACAGCAGTGGAATGCTATTTTCTGACCGGTATTGCCACCTTTGTAAAATATTTTTAACCCGGACACATACATAAAAAGGTCATTCTGAAAATTGGTATCCCGAAAGGTTACTATAGTTCGCTAAAAAATGTCTTAAAATAAAGTAAGTTACGATCTGGACATTTTTGGTTTTGCTCGGATACACGTCGCGAAACCCGGACACTGCAACACTGTTTCCGACGATGGAGAGTTCAAGGTTAAAAAATATTTTTGAAGGCAGTTGAAGATATATAAATTGGCGTTTGAAAAAGCGCATTGGAGTTGATATACCGAGAAATCTCCTCGTATGTAAATTGAAAAAAATAACCCCCGTTTTCTATTTAATTTACTTTTATTAAAAAACGATTTTGGTAGTCGCTCGGGCCGTAGATGACGACCGCGGAGCTAGGTTATCATCCTTCCGAACCAAAACTGGAATAAACAAAATTACAAGTTATGGGGGGGGGGGGGGGGGCGCTGATTAAAGCTTCGCCTTGGGCGCCTCAAAACCACGCGACGGCCCTGCATACCAACATCACTCGGCTTATAAACATTTATTCGAGATGCAACATTATGATAAAATGACATTTTTTAATGACTAAAAGATTGCTATTGCTTTGCTATTGCTAACACTTACGATCGAAAAACTGTGGTGCAAGGCAGACTAACACCGAATGAATCCACAATAATATTTAGAACATTACGGTAAACATAGACAATAGAATAAAATAGAAAGAGGTTAAATGGATAAAATCTATATCCTAGCGTCATCTATCGATTTCTCCTAAAATTTGGTTGGTAAATTAAAATGTTCTCAACAGATGTCCCTGCATTGAAAAATAATATAATTACTACCTACTTAGTTTGAATACACTATTACGAAAGTATCGAAAGTACCGACCTCGGTAGCCTAGTTGTACTAGCGTGGACTTCAGATCCGAGGTCCCGGGTTCGATTCCCGGTCGGGTCAGAGTTTCTCTAAGTGTTTTTTCACTTGAAATTTTTACCCGGGGTTGGCCTGTCTCAGATTGGACGGGACCGGTTGACTGGAAAAAATTGCCTCAGGCAATAAGTTCCGCCGGCTATACTGACACCTTTGTATAGAAAAGTGTTATATTATTATTATTATAAAGTATTATCGTCGGATAGGTTGTCTCAGTGGCTAGGGATGCGGGTTCGAATCCTCTATGGTGAGTGGCATTTTTTCGACATATCGAACATGTTGAAGATTCCCACAATTTTCATATTTCGAGGACACAAAAATACGATAAAGAGTTCTTTCTGAGGGTGGGAGACGGGAAGGGGTACTGATACTCTACAAAAGACCTCCGAATACGTATCTTAATAATATGCAGCACTCTATTGACGAATTAAAGGATATCAAAATACAAGGGGCATAGTAGAATCCCTTGATCTTCTTAAAAAAGGGAAGAAGTGTGTATTTTTTTTTTGCCAAAAGACATCAATCTATTCTATTTTGCTTTAGCTTTAGTCATCTATGCAATTCATTGTTACTATCCATATTAAAAATTGTTAATCTCTTTGATTGCAGATATCCTATCAAAAGAACACGTCAGATGTCACCTTGCGATGATGGCTACATCTACATCCCTGTGGCCTTCATGGGTCTGCTGTACCTGGTCTACCTGGTGGAATGCTACCACTGCACTGCAAGACTGCAACTGGCACATAGGGTGGACGTCAATCATGTTGCGGATAGAGTGAGAGCTATGAAGATGGCCAAACCCAAAGTCTGGTAAGATATTTTTGCTTTTTTGTGAAGAATCTAGTAGAAGAATTTTTGTCTAAACAAGAGGTCCTATGGGTTCTAAAAACACTCTTCTTCTTCTCTATTTAGATCTAGAATCGCCTTCTGGGTGGTCTACGTTCTTCTGGTAGCTTATTTTTACCCACCACGCCGTATCCCGGATAGGTTAGACAGAGAGTACAAATTTCCATTCATTTCTATCCGGGCAATCTCCTTTCGCTTTATTCAAGGGAATAACGTTCCGCATACATTATCTCCTGTTCCTTTTACTCCTGACTTGGCCCTGCGTTAAGACTGCACCGATATGATCGGCCCATGTCAATCTAGGTCGGCCACGTCTCCGTGCAATCATTCTTACGGATTTAATTCAGACCCTATTAATTATCTCAACACGCTCGAACCACCTCAATATATTCACTTTCATTCTAGTCACTACGCCCACATTCCTTTCTGATATCTTTATTCCTCACCGCATATTCTGCGTAAAGATCTCATTTCTACAGCATTTATACCAACTTTCAGATTTCACTCCCATACATCGCGGATGGTATTAGGATTGCAATGTGCATCAACTATTTGGATTTTAGAGATGTATGTTCTTATTTCTCATCAGATGTTGTTAGTCCTGCAAATTCTACCTCATGCCAATCTTAGTGACTTAATATCCGCTGATCTGATTAGTTGCTTTATTCCTCACATCTGGAGGTCATGATGATCCCGCGCATTTTTTGTTAATGCGGACCATACTCTCAACTAGCAAATGTTTTGTAAGTCCGCATTCAACCTCTGATGTATCCGCAGATAGCCACAGTTTCATTAGTCTGCTCTATGCTGTCTTTATACAGATCGTTGTAGATAACTATCTTCACATTCAACTACCTACTGTTATTTATTTCATCACTCGTTCTATAGAATTGTCATCGAATTTCAGTTTTCTTCTTAAAGCTTTTCTGCGCATGTTAAAACATTGGTCCTAAAATCTATCATCAGGTAATAATTATTTTAAATAAAACTTAGTTTATTTCACTTATATTATTTATTGGCAGAGGCCTTTCGGTCACACGACCATCTTAAGTGCCGCAAATACTTAAAGTTTAAGTATTTGCGCCACTGAAGATGGTCGTGTGACCGAAAGGCCTCTGCCAATAAATAATATAAGTGAAATAAACAAAGTTTTATTTAAAATAATATTATTACCTGTTCAAAAATGGGATTTCACAAAGTTTCCGCCAGCAACATCAATAATTTGTCTATCATCAGATTATTTTTGACCAGTCTTCAGTTTCATGTCCAACTTTGCATGACATGATTTAATCCATTAACCTAGGATGTCTCCATAAACTTATTATGCAAATGTGTAACCGTTCTAAATGTATTAAATAATGGTTTGGAGATTTGATTCAAATGTGGTTATAAATTTATTAGGTTGTTAACACATAACACAAACATGAACTTAGGGTTAATTGGTTAGTTGTTAATAATAAACTACCCTTAACGGGTTGATTAACTACTTGCTTAATCCGTTGCTAAGGTTTACTTAACAACGCGAGATTTATAGCTGATTTCTCTAAACCGGTTTAGAATGTTTCGACTGACGCTATATTTGATTGGACGTTTTTAGTCGAGCAATCAAAACTTGGGTAAAAATAGGGCAAAATATTGACTCAAAGATTTGATATGTACTAGAGATGTTTGCGCTTAAGCTGGATTTGCGAAAGTGAGATAAAAGAAAAATAATTTTTGTTGGGAAAATTATGAATCCTACCTCACTTTATGAATATTCCTCTCTCCTTCCTTCTTCTTCTATCACTGGCTTGGTTTACTATTGCATTGATTATTGAGGTCTAAAGGTGAATACTGAATAATGTGAATATTGGCAAAGATGCGATTTTATGACGCGTTGACGCGGCGAGTTTGGCACAAGAGGTGAAGTAGGAACAAAAGCGGTTGTTTTGGAATATAATTTAAAAAGTGTGTTGTCAAAAATATTTTAAATTATTTGTAAACAAAGTATAAAGGTCTGTTTTCATAGGACTACACGGTACTCTTATAGCGGAAGCGGTGAATTTCAACTTAGAACAATGTTCATATACCATCTCATCCTTGGTTCCATGGGAAAAAATTATCGAGGCAACATATTGTCTGCATTTCTAGACTGCGTCTTGGCCACATGCGTCTGAATGCACATCTATTTAAAATTGGTCTCGTCGAATCTCCCTACTGCGAATGCGGTTGGGACGAGGAGACTCCAGACCATGTCATCCTGGGTTGCCCAATAAGAGACGCAATTGATATGTATTTCTTGCTAGAGAACGTAGAGTACCCAATAAGTATTGTCTATCTCCTTGGACTGAACTCTAATCAGGTACCTAAACGAACTTATATTCCAAAGTGTCCAGATGAACATGATCCTAATATAGTAATATATTCTAGTGTTTGTTAAATTTAATTTTGTTTCATTGTCCGTTTTTTTCTTCTCTTATGATTGTATGATTTTCTGATTTAATAGGGCCATAACATCCAGTTGGATGAGCCGCCCAAAAAAAAAAAAAAAAACAATGTTCATATTGTTACCGTAGTAAAAAAACATTGTCACATTATATTTTGATAGACTGCCGTCTTGTCAGACGACGGATCGCTCCCTAGGTACCCAGTGCATAAGAGATAGTCATAAAATGTGGAGCTGATGAAGGCTGAGAAAGATAGAATGCAGTGGAAAGTGTGATGAAGGAATATACCTACTGCAAAATTTGTTTACCTATATCTAAGATAAATTCTATGAACAACAAAAAACCTAGGTTATTAAAAAATGGGATAAGAGTATCAAAAAGGAAAGATATTTTTGACATCTACTTGCCGACATTATTTAATAAAAAAAAAATCCTCAAACAACAACGTAGAAGAATTTTTTTCATTATGTTCCAAGCTTTCTGTGTAATATGTAAATTTGTTGAACTTGCATGTAGGTAGTTTTTACACATTTTTTAAGCAGATAATACGTTTCCCCGCAAACGTGCGATGTTCCTAAGTAGAACGCTGACGAACGTCTATGTGTTATCTCTTTAATAAAATGTTAGCAAGATTCGTAGTACTACGTACAAACGACGTAATGCCACTTGTATGTTTTTTTTTCTTATCTGAAATCTTTCCCTAAACGTATCAACAAGCAAATATGAAGATAAAGGACCTCCTCTTTTTCTCATACACGATATAATGGGAAACACAGTTAATGGTAACAATATGAAGGTCACTCGTGAATATGTAATTTAAATCTTCAAATAATTATTTATAAAACAGCCGTACCTGATAGTTAGTTTTTTTTTTATTACTTTAACTGAAAGTTTAAACAATTTGATAGTACCTAACCTAACTATAGAGTGTTCATCACGATGTAGTGAACTAAGCGTTTGGTTTATCGTATATATAAAAATGATGAGATGTGCGTGTGTTTCGCTAAAACTCGGGAACGGCTGAAACAATTTGCTAAATTTTGGTTAGGTACGAGGTAATTATTGTATTAGTTCAGCGTTGTTTTGCTGAGAAATTTTGAAAAACCCAACAGTTTCTCAGTCTAAGATCGAGTCATCTAGTTTCTCATAAGTAGAGTGGAATTCAGATGATACTTATTTTAATGATGCTTAGTTTATCGATTCATCTAGTTTCTCTAAATATTTTTAAATTGATCCCTTTTTATCTTATTATCGTAAATTTAAACACTATTTGGATGTTTTCTGAAACGTTAGGTAATCTTTTACCAATGTGATGAATGGAATGAATCAATAATTCGGCATTCTGTTTTAATTTTAATAATTTCTTATACCTAAGTACAGGTAAACGATTTTTTAATTATTGATATGTCTAAAACTCCTTTTAAGCTGTGTACTCACCTGCGCCGCGCGCGGTTACGTTACCTTGGTTCAGATGTATACGCGTGTTCGCAACGAACTTGGTAGCGTTGCATGTCACGTATCATGCAACGTTACAAATTTCCATAGTTGCATTGCATGATACGTGACAAATCGGTGTCTACCTAGTTTTCTGTCGGATCGCTGCGTTCGAGGCGAACCACTGCGAACAACCGCGTACTATGGAAATTTGACACGCCGCGCGCGGTAACGAGTACACAGCTTAAAATTTATTAGCATGTGAGCTTTTTGTGTTTTTAACTCGAATGTTTATAATTAAAGTGTAACATAAAAATGCTGTTTATATGTTATTATTTTTTATCTAGGTAGCTTAGTGGCAAGGGCTCCGACTTCAGATCAACAGATTCCGGGTTTGATTCCCGGTCGGGTCAGAAATTTTCAATGTGTTTTTTCACTTGAAATTTCTACTCGGATTTGGTATCCATTCTCAGATTGGACGGGACCGGTTGACTGGTAGAGATTGCTTCTAGCTTTAAGTCTTTTATCTTTTTTTTCTTTAAAAGGCAATTTGCCGTTGATAAATAAATAAATAAGTTCCGCCGGCTATACTATTGAAGAGTGTTATTTATTTATTAACAATCTCGAATTACGTTTTTCCTGAAGTTCCCTCTGCTTAATTTAAAGATCCATTTATTCGCAGGTATTCCAATTTGACATTACTTCAGTGCGGTACCAGATACGATAATTTATTTCAGACAGTGTATAATAATAAAAAAAAAAACTTACACATATTATCAAAGTTTAGGGAAAATCTTTATATTATTATTCAACCTTCATTGCTCGTAAAATCCAAGCCCAGGATTCTGCCTCTTATTCATATCTCGCTGAAAAAAACCTGTTTGTGTGAGCTAAATGAGCTGTAAATGCTCAGATAAAAATTTACATCTGATTGACTTGTCGGTCCAAATGTTACGCAGAACTTATCTGAAAATATGCTCTAAAAATATCAATACACTATATGCTAACTGCTTACATATTACGACTTAAAGCTAAAAGCAAAGAGAAATATGTACCTTTACAATCATACCTCTTATAACGAGCGTAGTTCACTCCAGAAGAACGCATTATCGAAATTGCACGTAAATTGATTCAAGTAGCTGATCTCTGAATACAAATTTGGAAAAAAATGAGGAGTTTCACTGTAGTGTTATATTAAAAAAGGTGCATATTATGGTGTTGTTAAGAATTTTTAAGTCTACGAACTACCTAAATATTATCAAGTGTGAGAGATAGCTTTGGCGTTTATGACAAGTAAGTACTTAGATAGGTTTGGTTCACTTATATTGAAAGAGTTAATGCTTAAAGAGCGTTGAAAATTATACTATATATGTATAATGCAGATATGCTGATCACATCGGTTCTTTCTTGATGAGTATTAAAAAGAGGAAAAGCTGCGGGAGAATCGCTAGGAAACTAGTATTAGAAATTCTGTTTCCGCTCAATTTATTGTGGAAAAATTTGGAATTCAAATTCCTCTCTCGATTAAGGATCGAAACTAAAACCATTCTTCACAATGCTGATAATTTGATGATCCAGCAAGTGCTGTATATATTTGATGGAAAAATAACCGACGTCAACAGCCTAGTGGTATAGACGCCAAGTTCTGATCAAGATCTTCCAGTCGGGTCAGAAGTGTTGTTTGGATCGTACCGATTAGCTAGAAGAAAAATTCCGTCGACTATTATTGACAACTTTGAAACAAATTGTGTTATTTTATTTGTTGTTCAATTTCTATTGTATTCCATCTATAACTGATTTTATCAAACTTTCGAATTTATTTTATTTAAATTCAAGTTTACGGATTTCTTCTATAATGTAGATAAAAGGTTCTTATATAAAAAAAATGAAATTAACTGAATATTTTATGTTAAATTATCATATTCGTAATATTCATAATTCCGGAATATTTCTAACTATTTAGATCTGATAACTCTTAACGAATAAAATATATCAACAACGAACAACGACTCACTAATACTGTTCGATTTTTAAATGGTATGAACAAATCATTTAAAAATCGAACATTATAGTGAGTCATTAGTTGTTGATAATTATTATATTCTTTAATATCTAGTCCTTCAAAATGGACACAAGAATCTAGACGTACTGAGAACATTGTGCGATAATTATTTATTAGAACACACATGTGATTACCTTTTTATTAAAAAAGTAGCTTGATAAACTCTGATAGTAAAAAAAACAGTCATCGAAGCGTTTAATGTTTTTTCAAACATTTACCATTCGCTTGCTTGATATACGGTACAAAAAACGTATAATGATATTAATAATATTTTCTTTCACGTGTACAAAATTACATAGCTTTCTTTCCAAACATTCTTCTCATGCGTGATACACCGATGATATTACATAGGTACAATATCATCATCACAAAAAGGGAGCATTGAAAGCAAGCAAGACAAAGACAATGTATTCGAAGCACGTACCAGCTTTTGACTTGAAAAAAAGCACGTGCAGTGTTTATATCAATGTCATATACTGGAAAATATTTTAAATGTTTTCAAAACATTTACCACGGCTTACCCACGTAGTCGAAATTTGTTGTATCCGTTAAATATATTTTTACCAAACATACCACAGGGATGATCTCTCATCAGTCGTGTTTTATTCTATACAAGGGGTGTTATTTTTCGCGTTATTTTTATAAAAGTGATGTTATTATTTTTTCTGTATTTTGGGCTTACGATAGTTTTAAGTTTGGTCTGATGATGGCTGGTAGCCGAAATCGGTAACCAAAGAAATAATTATATATAAATAAAAAACAGTTAAAAAAATAGTTAATTTTTCCAAAACATAAAAATGATGTTATTATTTCGGTATTATTTTTATGGTAAAATTGGTATTAGTTATCAAAGAGATAATGAGAAATAAGAACTTATCTCTTAAATCTAAACAGTTGATGCACAATCCAATCCTGATACCATCCATGATGTGTGGGAGTGAAACTAAAGCTACGGCTACACTATGGCCCATGCTGGTCCAGGCTGGCCAAATAGGGGCTCTGGCCAAGCATTGGCAAATAGCAACATTTAGCAAATATACTTGTACATCTGGCTACACTATTGGCCCAACATGGGCCCAACTTTGACAGCTGGTACGAGGCTAGACTACCACACAATATTTCTATCACTGATTTATTAATTAATTCTTGTTTTTATTCATCATTTTACATTCCACTCTCCAATTATTCACTGTATACTCCTATCTGAGTGAGGAATTTCAATAGAGTTTATCTCCCTGAGCAAAAAGGAATATTTTAATATAATTTTCAATTCACAAATATAGGTACACAATAAAAACTTTCATAATTTTATTAAACCTAATCTATTGATGTTTTTTGTTTTGCAATAGGTATATATTTACCAAGCTCTTACAGTTTGATTTGGACTATAACATAAATGAAAATAAAAGATATTGATAAAAAAAACAAGAATCGTGTGTACATAATTACTTAGTTCTCGAGTGGTTTAAAGAAAACATCCACCACAGTCTTTGCCGTTTGGGTTTTTCGTTATTTAATAACAGAAAAGCAGATGCCGCATGTTTCACTGAATAGGATGCTGCAATTAAATGCCATGTCATTGTCAACTTCCATTGTTTTATCTGAATTAAAAATAATAATGTACAAAACACACTAACTAACAAAGTAATCACACTAAGCCAGCCTTCGAAATAACAGTAGAAGACGGTCGTAAGCCCGTAGTGGTTTGTTCCATTTAAAAATCGAACATTAGCAATGAATTGTTAGAGTCATTAGTTGTTATTTTTTCTCTTCTATATTCATGGCTTCAGCACCATCAGCCAGTCCACCGCCTCGGGAGATGCTTCGTTGATGTTTTGGAGGTGTTTCAGACGAATCATTTGATTTATCAACCGCAAAATGTACTTAGACAAAAAATTTTATCGATTACAGGTGGAAAGCTGTGTGCTACCACTACGTGAGAAGAAAAAGACAAATTACAAGATACAGAAATGGGGACGCTTACACAACTACACAGGTAAGGGATCATATTTTATTTGATAAACAATCCAGTGGAAGATCGGGCCCAGTAGGCTAAGGTTGTTGCATTGCAACCTCAGAAAAAGATATATCTAGTTCTAGACCAATAGTACTCAACCTTTTTTTTCGTCGGGTCACATACATAATATACATATTTTAAAAGTTACGCGGGCCGCTGCAACCCCCCCCCCCCCCCCCAATGATTCATACTTGAGTTTCATCATAAAAACATAAACAAGATTACTTACATACTCACTTACCAGTCGTCGTCCTCATTGCTGAGGGTCGTGGCCATCATGAACTCTCTCTCGCACCATTGCTCTCTCTGTCCGCCGCCAGATGCACGGCTCTATGAAGTGTCGTCGCGTGGATATTTTGTTTTATTTGGTCGGTCCAGCGCATCGGCGATCTACCCCGTGGTCTTGTACCTGGCGCTCTTCCAACCATTATCAGCTTAACATAGTTGATCTGCCAATTTAAAAAAAAATCACTTATGGTAGGTATTGTTAGCAGCAAATAGTTGATTTTAGTATTAGTTAAGGGAGTGGGATATGTCCGAGATCGACTTTTTGCATATCCAAAAGGCATCCTTCAATAGGAACGTCCGAACGGACGCGACCATTTAGCTGAAGTGAAATACATTAAAATGGCTCTCATTTTTTATTTACTTTGCCCAATTTTATCCAAAAAGGTATCACGTTCGGTCAACATTCGCCTTTTTTACGGTCACCTAGAGCCATATTTAGGGATTGCAATCCGGTCTCATTTTGAATCCGGCCGGATCCAACCGGATTTTCGTCAATCCGGCCGGATCCGACCGGATTGAAATGACCTTGATTAATTGACATTTTTAACAATAATGAAGGCTAAAAATAAAACAGCACATATACGAAAGTAATTTTATAAGGGTATGATTACTTTTAAACGGTAAAAACTATAAAAAAATAGTTTCAAAAGAAAAAAAATTACTAATTAGATTACGTATTATGAAAGTCAAATTCAAATTTAACGAAAATATTTATTTTAACCTGCTTGATTGATCATGATTTGAAAAGAAAGATTCTCAGAGAACCGACACCACGGCAAAGAAAGATTCTTGAAAACTCTCCAACCCATTGTGGAATAAACCATTCGAGGTAGAGTTAGAACTCCGAATTCGGAGCTTCTGCGATATCGAGAACGGCAGGCAATGAGGTAGCAAAGCAATAGAAGGCGTTACTGGAATGATCACGTCAACAAAACGGATCCGATGATTCTGGTAATTATAAGAGGATGAAATCACATCAACCAAAATACCCTTGGACGAGCACTAAAGAGATGGATGTGCAGTTAGACATCCGCGTCCTAGAAGTAATACCTATAACCGGAAATATTCAGAGACACTCCTATACCAAAATATTCAGAGACACTCCTATATCGAGAATAAATGTTTCAGAAATTATTTCAGTTTTATCCTTGAATATAACTGCACACACAATCTAATGTATACCAGATCATAATAGTTTTGCTTTTAATTTTTTTTTTTTTATTTAAATAATATAAGTACATTTAAAAATACAACAATCAATTAAACAACAATTAATAACACAAGACACGGTATTCCTCCATAAGCAACTTAATGCTTGAGCGGAGGTATTTTTTGATAGGTTATAGGTGAAATAGGTTAATATATTTTTTGTTGGTTTATTATTGCTTCATACTCACGCCATTTTTCTACGAGATGACTTTTCATCGGATTGTCAATGCTATCAATACGATCAGTCAACATTCCTAACTCCACTTTGGGCACAGGGAGGCTAAAACAGCATTACACTGCGCTCAGTGTGACGCATTTGCCTCCTCTTCTCTTATTACCTTTATAGGTACCTAGAACAATCCTGTGGAATTGCTAGGGATACGGATTCGAGTCCGGTCTGTGTCGAAAAATCCCTAAATATGATAAACCGGATCCGATCTCCGGATCCGTCAATTTTTGGCGGATCCGATATGAGCATTTTGATGCCGGATCCGCCGGAATACCGGATCCGTTTTTCCGGATTGCAATCCCTAGCCATATTATGCTCAGTACTGGATGAATGAGTGTAAAAACCCTATATTTTAATAGGTAAGGTGGTTCATAACGACAATCTTCTTCAGGTTTTATGGAATGGAATTGCGAGTTTTTAAATTATATTTTGTTCAAAAAGTGTGCCGGGCAGCACAGAAAAGCTCGGCGGGCCGCATGCGGCCCGCGGGCAGTATGTTGAGTATCGATGTTCTAGACGGCAATGGTTGGTTCATTCCTTAACCCGAAGGGAAGGGGCGAATATGGTGTGTAGATTACAAAAAGTAGATACCTAGATACAAAATTTGCACTCAGTATCAAATCTTTCCACCTAGCGGTAGGTGGAAGGGTTTGTATTCATTTTATAACATCAAATCTATTTTTTTAATGCCATAAGCAACTACTATACCCTATCCAAAACAATACAACAAACGCAACCTACAAATATAATATAACGATAAAATAATTATACAAATTGAACGCGTTTTTCACATATGTAACTCTAATAAATAACACCTGCAGGGTTATTTAAAAAAAAATAAGTTTCGAACTAGTAAAATAATAATTTTAACATAAGATGGTTTTTCAACAAAAAAATTAACTTAATAATTGCGCAATGTTTTTTGACTCGTTATTTTTCTGGAACGTCTTTCAAATTTTTTCGATCCATAAAAGTCAATGCATAATATTTAATCATAAAATTTATTGGAATTGGTCTCATTAACCTAAACATGTTTTTTAGCGTTAAGTAGGTACATAACCCTTCACCCTTAAAAAATACTTAACTTTATTTCAAAGTAAACTTTTTCGTGAATTATCCTGCTGTTTTTATTCCGCCTATATGTCTGAAGTGAATAATTTTAAAGAATCACCCAAGTTCAACATACTACGACTAATTTATTGAAATATTTCCATTTTGGTACACAAATTTGGTTTAATTGCTCTGAAAATAACAAAGTAATAATGTAAAATTGTTTCATAAAAAAAAATATTATTCTAGTGCTTTTACAAACAAAATAAATAATGTTATCTATATCATTATACTTAATATTAAAATGTTGGTTGATATCAAAATATTTTCATTGTCATAAAAAGTGGTTTAAAAAGCATATTTATTTCACATTAAAAAATAAATAAAATGTCTAAAAAATAAAACCGAAAAAAAAGAATTTTCGAGAATATTATTTTGCTATTATGCTTTCCGTTTCATCCTATATTGTGTTACAATACCTCGAAATGTACATTTTCAACAACAATATGAAGGTCCTTTCGCAAATCCTGCGAGCTTATTGTAACCCGTAACTTGGATTTTCGAGTCTTTTCAACAAAGACCCTCCCAGGTCCTAAAATCTGGTACCATAAAAAACCTAAATATATTATAACTCGAGATTTTGGTGTGGGGTTCTGACGCGCACGGTTGTTTTCATTTATTTATTTAAAACCTCAAATCATAGTTTTCTACCTAATAGTTATAAAAGTAACTACCACATCCATCTTTTCTGTCATCATTAGTCATTCACTAATACTCTCTGCTTATTCGAACTCTTTCTCAGTATTTCTTTCTCTTTTCAAATTGTCAAGGTATTTTATGCTTAGGTACATATTATTTAAACTTTTCGCTTTTTTTCTATTGGATTTATATTCAAATAAGGGGTGTCAAAAATAATGACTATGTGGAATTTAAATACAGAGTGAGCGAAAGACTGAGCGCAAGCACTAAAATTGACAACGGCGAGTTGTATAGTGATTTTGAGCCACGAGATATTCAGAACCATCAGTAAAATAGTTTTTAATAATTGTAGCTCACATTATCAGCTATATTCAAAATCTACCATATATTTTATTCCAAGTGTGCTACGTTATAACTTAATCTAGGTGATTAACACATATTGAGATTATTTTATTCGACTAATTTATATTTTTTTTATTTTTACCCATCACGCCGTGTCCCGTAAGGGGTAGGCAGAGAGAACGGACATCCACTCTTTTCTATCCAAGCATACTTCTTTCGCTTCTTCCACCGACATACCTAACATTACTCATACACCCTCTCCTATTTCTCTTACTTCTTACCTGGCCTTCCTTGAGGACGGAATCGATGTGTTCGATCCACGTCATTCTCGGTCGGCCACGCTTTCTTACACCTTTCCTTTCAGCCTTATCAATTTTCTTTGTCATTCTGTTTGCATCCATTCTTTCCACATGCCCAAACCATCTCAATTTATTAATTTTCATCTTTGTCACAACACTTACTTCCATACCACATTTCTTTCTAATATTTTCATTCCTTTCCATATCCCATAAAGTTATTCCCCATATTCTTCGTAGAGATTTCATCTCTACTGCATTTATACTACATTCTTCTTTTTCCGTCCATGTCCACGTTTCACAACCGTACATCAACGATGGTAACAGGATTGCGTTGTGCACTTTTTTTTGTTAAATTTGAATTTTATAAAAAAAAGATTCAATGGGTCACGGCGAATTCGGGATTCGAGTAAACATAGAAATAATAACGAAAAAATAAAGTAAACGAAATAAGCTCAATAGGTATACCTACTAAAAATCATTTTTTTTAAACATAAACAAAGATCGGATTTATGCCGAAGAATATCTTCCAGCCAACTCAAAATCTGTTCAACAACCAAATCATCTGAAAAAAGATTATTTTAAGTACTAACTTAGTTAGATAAATCCCATGAGATGATTAAGAACAATAACGTAACACATCAATAACAAAGAGTTTGTGAGAAAAGTATAGCAGGGACTTATGACGGTACATACATTATTTTCTTTGCAGCCTAGGTTATTATCCTGTTAACAAATCTGTATTGTGTTCATAACATATTCCATCGTAAATTTAAGTTTTCATTAAAGTGTCGTGTCGTCGTTGGTGTGTTCCATTACTTATGCTTCCTCTATTAAATAATGTACACATTCATTGTGTATCTACTACTCTTCAAATCTTCTTGTTACAAGGAATGATCCGCTAGGTAGGACCATATTTTATGGTCCTTCGAGACGGATCAATATTTTGTATTGTCACTTATTGAACTCAAATATAACGAACGAAAATAATGTTGAATAGTTTGAGACCGCATTATTTTAGCGAAAATGAAGCTTATTTCAAACTATATTCTCTACCCAAACATTTTTAATACTACTTCAAACAATTATTCCTAAAAATATGATTTATGAATGAATTGGTTAAGAAAAAAGCGCCACTTTTTTTATATCCAGTAAAAAAATAATGAATTCATGTCATATTGCTAAACGTGGGAGATATTTTATAGGAAGGTACGAAGGCATAGCCGACTCTTCTTGAGAGATTAATCACCTCTTGGAATAATTTGCTGGGCCGAACAGAAGCGGACTTGATGAAAAAAAATAACGGTTAAATATTACCGAATTGTTAGGGAAATAGTTTTTGCTTAAGATGTTCCTTCCTTGTGTGAATTCAATCCTCAAAATTTTTTTTTAGTCATCAGGCCGTTTCCCGTAGGGGCTAAGCAGAGAGTACGGATTTCCATTCTTTCCTATCCAAAAAAAACTCTTTCGCTTTTTCCAAACGCATAACATTCCGCATACATGCTCTTCTTCATGTGTATGCTCTTCTACATGTGTATGCGGAATGCATACGTATGCCCTTCTACATATATTATGTATGCGGAATGTTATGCGTTTGGATGTTATGTAGAATGTTATCCTGTAAATGTAACATGATTATATTGCCAGTGCTTGTTCGCCAGAGGCAGGAAATCGAAAAATCAGGTCGGGACCGTGAGGTTGACCACTTCACGTCTTTAAATCTCAACTGGTCAGAAAAGGCACATTGAGCTTCGGACGCCTTCGGGCGCAATGGAGAGCTCTTGATGCCTCCCTATGCTCCCGCGAGTGGGGCTTAGGCCCCCGCATTACTGGTTGGTTTGGGGGAAATTCGCGGCGGGCTTGATTTTTCCGGGGCCGGCTTTTGGTTTGATTGCTTCGATCGATCTAGGAGGTCGGGTTTGCTGCGGATTGGTCTCCTCCGGTCTGGCTTACGGTGTGCGGGGGGCCTTAAAGGGAGAATGTGTATCTTGTGTTCGCCAGAGCCTAGCTATCTTAATTAGTGGTGATCATGTGTAGATTGATATGGGCAATTTTACTGATGAAATTTATCATTTTTCTTTCTTTTTTTTTCTTTTCTTTTTCATTTTTCTTTTTTCAACCTTAGTATGTAAGTTGACATTATTTAAATTTGAAAATTTTCGTATCGCTCGTTGATAAGCTCGGGTCGTCTTTCCTTTGGTGTCTCCTTGTCTGCTTTGGCTCCCTATTGCGACTGTGGGACCTCCGGGTTCTGAGGGTTTTGGTGGACGCTTTGAAGTGTCTGGGTGGGCATTGGGTTCGTGGGTGGATGACCTGAGTCATGTTATATTTACGCCTGTAATGGGGTACAGCATGATCTATTTATTGATGTTTTGTTGTTCATGTTTTGGGGTTAGTTGTTAGAGACCGCAAATTCGTTGTGGTAAGCTCGTCCTCTGTATGTTGATTATGTGTTATTTGAAATTTTATGTGTTCATACTATCAATGTACAGTAAAGTATAAATAAAAAAATATATGTACAACTTTTGTGTTATACCTGTTGGTGTATGATTCTGAATTAATTAAAAAAAATGAAGAAAATAGTGTCAAATAGCGCCAGTTAGCAAATGAAAAAATAGAAGAGTTGAAAACAGATGGAAAAAATGACAACTTTTAAATAAAAATGCAAAACTTACATAGGTATATAGGCTTGCCACTTGCAAACAGTTCCTCAAAGCCATCTATACAGCCTGGTGCCCAGCCCCCGTATAGACAAATTCAAATTGGCGTTCGACTACAAACGAAGATTTCGCCAATGTATAGTACGAAAAAACTAACTGTCCACTGGAACATATAAACAATTATTTAAACCAAACAATGACACTTATAAAAAGTGGACAGCTAATTTTCTTCCTACTCTACATTGTCGAAGAATTCGTTTGTAGTCGATCGCCAGCAGCATTTTGCCTAGGCCCCCAGTAGTTTACAAAATGTACACGACATAATATATTTTGTCCAAAAATGTATAAAACAAGTTAGGTACGAGTATGTAATAATTGTGTTTTATTTTAATAAAACACAAATTTTTTTAAACGAATCTGGGCCAATCCATAGTGTAACCGACAAGGCTACGACCAATATGGATGATTGACTCAGGGCAGCAGCTGGTCCAATAGAGAGGCTCCAGATCACCAGGGAAATGAGAGGGTAGAAATGAAACTAGCGGTGTATTCCTGAAGGCAGATGTCCGGCGAGATCACGAGTTCCAAAGTGTTCCGACGAGTAATTCACAATTCGAACTGATGATCTGCCTTACAACTGCGCCTTTATTTATACTAAATCTCAAAAACAGAAAACCAATCAAAATCATTGTTTATTTTGACCAATCACAGGCCTCCATTTTCTAAAAATTCACCAGAAATTTTTACTATAAAATTCGGACATTTAGTTAAATATCTTACAAACTATACAAGATACAATGTCATCAGTATATAACAATCAAGGATATATAACTAGAGCATATGAACATTAAGCATTTATCGATGAGATGTTGCAGGTATTCGTGATAATTGATTAAGAACACCAAAAGTTCAACGTGCAATATTTATATAATAGGTACAAAAATCGACCACAATAGGAAACGGATCGGACGTCTGCAACACAATTTTATTGATTCCGTCCAGGAATCGACCACTCAATAACCTTGAGTGTCAACACAAAATTTTTACTAAAAAAGTGGCATCTCGAAATTGATTATTTCGATGTAAATTTGCATATAATATGTTCTTATTGAACAATCAAACAGAGCTATACAATTTGTTTATCAATTAAATCAAGTTTTACATACATGATCTTACAATAGTTTCTCTATTCTGGTCATTTTGGATTATTTAATACATTTTATTATTTATCTAGGAAAAACGGAGTTACAGTGATAGTTTAACCTAGTTTATAACTATTAAAGTACATTATTTACAAATTACAATAAAAATAATAATACAATATTTTGAACATATTTCACCAGTTGGCAATCACTGTCTCAAATCCAAGAAACTGCGTAGTAAATTAATAATTGCGCATCATTTTTATTCCAAAAACTACGCAGTATTTAATTCTTATAGGTAAATTCAATTTACTTCCTAAAATACGTGTATTTATGTTTTAAACTATTAATAATGACTAAATAGATCGTAATTTGCCACGAAAGCATGAATTTTATTATTTTACAATCAGATAATCGATCTAACGTGATATTTAAACTAGTAACGTAGATACAAGGTGTTTAAGCTATCAAAAACATCCATTTTTATATCTAAATTGATCAGCTATATAGTGATCTTCAAAATACTGCGATAATACATCATTTTGATGTGTCAAAAATAAAATAAAACAATATAATTAAATTTTTAATCAAGGATTCATGGGTCAACTTTCCAAGAAATAGATGCTCGCACTGCAGTGCCTATAAAATTCGATATCAAAGGTCAATAAAAAATCGTGAGATGCGCACACCGCGTTGTCTATAATATTTGATATCAAAAATCAGGGTATATGAATTCGATTAACGCTTCCGCGTTTATCCCGAATGGTATAAATACACGGGTTGATAGTTCACTCGCGTCTTCCGGAGTTTATAAATATAACACACTTTCTCTGCATTCGGTCAGTTCACACATACAAAAAATATCTATTGTTACCTGTAGACTGTGTGTCTAACAATGTACACAAAAAAAATCAAAGACCCTTTTATTATTATTAGGTACCTACATATAGAGCGATCGACTGCACTGGTGTGAGATAATACTGCAGTGATGTGAAATAATAATAATTAAAATACGACCAACAAAAGGCGTTTTTTTACACTCCCGCCGTAAAACAAAGTTTTACTATTTATTAACGCCTTTTTAGTAAAATAATTTTTACAGACGGCCTTGTTATTTCTCCTGACCCTGTTTTTACCCTAACAGTCCGAACCTGGCCATCATTTGACGAGATCGCCTCCGTAATTATTCCCTTTGGCCAATAATTACGTTGCTGTTTGGGATCCGCGATTGCGACAAAGTCACCTACTTGTAAGGGATCAATCTTTTCATACCACTTTTGTCTCTGTGCTAATGTTGGTAGATATTCGTTAATCCATCTACGCCAGAATTGATCTGCTAATGTTTGCGCAAACCTCCATTGGGAACGTAAACAAAGCGGTTCCTCTGAACTAGTGATATGCACTGGTAAATTAAAATTGGACCCCATTAAAATATGATTAGGAGTAAGTGCGTCCTCGTTGTTTCCGTCCAAAGTAACATATGTAAGCGGTCGACTATTTATAATATATTCCACTTCCGTAAAAACTGTTTGTAACGTTTCTTCGCGAGGAGCTCTATCTTTAAGTATGACTCGTAGTGCATTTTTTACGCTTCTAATAAGCCTTTCCCAAGCACCTCCTTTATGGGGACTGGCAGCACTTATGTAGTGCCATTTAACGTTTCTATTAGCCAGTTCATTCTGAAATTCTTCATCAGAATGCAATTTTTGTATTGCCTGGCGTATTTCCTTTTCGGCGCCATGAAAATTTGTTCCGTTGTCACTATGAATAGTATCAGGCCACCCTCTTCTTGCGCTCATTCGTCTAATTGCAAGAATGGTACTATCTGCATTTATATTAGCAGCCAACTCCAAGTGAACAGCACGAGTGGTCATGCATGTCATTAACACCCCATATCTTTTTTCCCTTCGACGGCCAATAGACACGAATAATGGACCGAACATATCGATACCACATTGACTAAATGGTCTTTTGAAACAAGCTAATCGCGCTTCAGGCATTTCTCCCATCTGAGGAGGGATGGCTGTTTTCCTGGCTAAACGACATTGAACACACTTATGAACAATACTTCGCACGCTTGTTCTCAGGTGCGTGACCCAAAATCTCTTCCTCACTTCAAACAGAGTCCTTTCAGTGCCACCATGAAGGCATTGTTCGTGTGCTCTTTCGATAACTAGTTTCGTAAACGGATGCGTCCCGTCTAGAATTATGGGCGCTCGCGAACTTGAAGGTATAAAGGAAGAAGAATAAAGTCTTGACATCATAACTAGT
Source organism: Mystacides longicornis (assembly GCA_963576905.1). NCBI lineage: Eukaryota > Metazoa > Arthropoda > Insecta > Trichoptera > Leptoceridae > Mystacides > Mystacides longicornis. The sequence continues at coordinate 12,947,507 of OY756437.1, forward strand.
AAATTATTTTCTAAGATAGGATTAAGTTTAAATAATTTACTATTCTTCGATATCGACACGTTATTCTTAAGCTTCTCAATGTCTTCGTAAAACGAATCTAATTGACACTGCTGTATCCAAAGCTTTTCAGCTTCCCTGATTTCTTCAGCAGTCAGTGTAGGGCTATTCGGCCCTATTTTTAAACATCTATTGGCGAATCTTCTCATCCAAGCTGTGGCCCTAACTAATCTCAAAAGTTTGGAAAATCGGTTTATATCAGGTAAACTTCTCGATGAATCGGTGTAAACATTAACGTTTACGCAATTGTTTTTCAACTCGACAGTACTATTATTATTTAACTTATCCGCTTGCGATGGCCAATCAGATTCCTCAAGCGATATAAACGATGGTCCTCGGAACCATAGCCCTTCACAGCTTACATCTGGGGGAGATACATCTCTAGTACCCAGATCAGCGGGATTCCATTTTGATGGTACCCATCTCCATTGGGAAGTCTCAGATAGTTCATCTATCTCCCCAAGACGATTGGCTACGAAACTTGTATGGTTTCTGGGATCTGATCGGATCCATTGTAGCACAGTTGTTGAATCGGTCCAAAACACAGTTCGTTCTATGATGCAAGTTGTTTCTTTCTTGATAGTATTAGCTAATCTAGCTCCCATCAGGGCTGATTGCAATTCTAATCGCGGTATTGATAGCGGTTTCAAGGGCGCTACCTTGCCTTTGCTCGCTATAAAACTGACTCGCGTTTGATTGTCAGTTTTTTGAGTCATATACGCTATGGTACAACACGCTGTCTCAGATGCATCGCAAAACAAGTGTAAAACGACTGGTTTTTGTTTGTCCGACACAACACATCTAGGAATAGAACAAGATGAATCTCTAATGAGTTGTAAATAATTTTGCCACTTTATGTGTTGGGTGTCGCTAATTTTTTCATCCCAATTAATGTTCGAGCGGAAAACTTCTTGTAACAATATTTTAGCCCGTACAGTTACACATGTCAGAAAACCGATCGGATCAAATAGTTCCATTACCGAGCTAAGTAGCTGTCTTTTCGTAGGTATAACGTCAATGTACTTCAATCTGTTATCAAATTTTAAAATGAAGTTGTCTAATTTAGGATCCCAAGTTACTCCTAACACCTTTTCGCTATTTTGTGCACGTATAATATCAACTGTGGCGGACGCCTTTAAGGTTTCGGGAAATTGATCAAGTACAGTGGGCTCATTGGAGGCCCAGTTAGTTAATTCAAATTGTCCTTTCTGTAATAAATCGAAAACCCCTTTGACTGTGTTTCGCGCACTGGACACACAACTAAATGATTCTAAGTAATCGTCCATGTAAAAGTTTTCACGAATACTACACGCTATTTTCGGTTGTGTGTGTTGTGCATTTTCCGCTATTTTATTGCGAACGTACTGTGCACTGCTTGGGGAACAGGTTGACCCAAAAATCATTGACGTCATAACAAACGTTTTAACATCTAGCTCTTTGCTGTTTCGCCAAAGAAATAATTGCGACTGTTGATCCTGTGGTATTATTTTTACCCTCAGAAACATTTCTTTAATATCAGCAGACACCGCAATTGGGCCTTCTCTAAAACGCATCAAGCAACCAACGAGTGATGCTAAGAGGTCAGGGCCTGACAACAAGGTTTCATTCAGAGATATTCCTTGACATTTGCTAGCTGCATCGAAAACAATACGCAATTTACCCGGTTTGTTAACATTAAAAACAGGAAAATGTGGTAAGTACCACCTTCTAGGATTAGGTATTTTAAGTTCGTGATTTAAAATTTCCCTAGCGTAGCCTTTCGTAATGTATTCATTAATTTTATCGCTATATGCCATTGCTAGCTGAGAATCTTTGTCGAGCTTACGTTCTAAGCCCCACAATCGGTTTAAGGCACATTTTCTATTGTCCGGCAGACCCACAGAGTCATTTTTCCAAATTAAACCGGTCTCAAAATGCCCATTCTTTAACTGTTTTGTTGTGTTTGCGAGAATTTCTTCGGCGCGCACATCTATTTTACTAATTCTGGCAGGCCCAGAAATACCTAAACTATCGATTGCGTAATGCGCCTTTAACAATTCGCACAACATATTATTTATTTATTTATTTATTTATTTAAAAATCACACACGGCCATTGGCCATTAAAATATATTTATAAAACAAGTTAAGTTAAAACATAATTGTCAAATGTCAATTTACGGAAAGAAACACAACGAAGCTCGCCACCGCAACATTCACACATGCAACTGCACGGTGAGAAGGCAGGATAGGCACCCGCACAATAATAATTATTATACATATGTGCGCAACGGGTGAACCCATAGACACACCACTACAATATTGTAATAATTGCAATAACATGTCCACGGGTGAACCATCGACAATAGGAAACCACAGATATAAAACAATATAACATGCGTTGCCAGGTTGGTTTCGTCCGCTTGAGAGAAAATAAATTTAACAATTTCAATCTATATTAAAAGCACAATAATAAGTTGGCAATCAAATTTTAAAACAACACTACTATAAAAAACGTAAAAGATTTGTACATTAAAGTCATTAAAAATAAAATAACAAAAAGCAACAAAAATAAAATTTCTTTTTTCCTACATTAAAATTTAAAAGCAGACCTCAGTAAAAACAAGCAATCTAATCCTTCAATTTGTTAATAATTAAGGCAAAACAACAAAATAAATCTTTTAAATAACAGAGTTTCACATTTCAAGACAAACAAATTAGCAACAGAAGAAAATACAAAATTGATACTATCAACAATTAAGACAGAACTAAAACAATTAAAAAGTGAAAATCATACTTAAAGCCACGGCCTTATAATTCATGCATATAAAAGACAAAAAATCAAATTCAAAAAGTAAAAAAATTAAAAATATATAAAAATTAAATTTCCGGTCATATAAAATAATCTGGTCACATAACCTATCAATAATTATTAAGAAACTAAAAACAAACTAAAAGTGAAAATCACATTCAAAGCCACGTCAAAGTACCCTTTGATTCTAATAAGATAGGGGATAATAATAATATGATATTATGCTGCAAATCACACATGTCAAAAAAACAATAATAATAATAATATAACAATAAATATAATATAAAAATAAAATCCATAAAGGAACCTCATTACAGGGAATTCTGATTATGTGGATAAAATATGTTAGAAACGGATCGCTTAAATGTCAAAAACGAATCGGCAAAAATGTCGGCGCAAAAGGCATATTCGTTGCCCAACATATGGAGTCTTCTAATTGTTGCATTATAAAGGTAATTATTGCCGACCCGTTCAACGTGGAACGGGATGCTCTGGCGTGTGCATCTCGTCGGTACATGAAAGTAAATAAGGTGCAACAGTTCGGGACACTCAAAGAGACCGTTCACTATCCTATATAACATGACTAGATCAGAAACGATCCTTCTATCAGAAAGCTTTTGTAATTTCAATAAATTTAGTAGATGGTCATAGTTTATATTGTGTATAGGAATGCTCAATTTAAAATTAACCAGCCTCAAAAATTTGTGTTGGACGCGCTCTATAGAGTTACAGTGCACGGCATAATATGGGGACCAAATTGGAGAACAGTACTCCAACTGAACCCTTACCAGCGATGTGTACAAAAATTTTAGCGCATTTGTATTTTTGAACTCTTTTGTAACTCTAATCAAAAAGCCCAACATCTTGAGGGCCTTTTCTGTAATAGATTCAATGTGGGGAATGAACGAGAGCTTTTCATCAAAAATGACACCCAGATCGTTTACTGAAGAAACACGTTGAAGTGATGTATCGTGCAGTATATAATTATATTTTATAGGTTTTTTGTTCCTGTGGAAGGTGATCACCTGGCACTTCTGAACATTCAAATCTAATTTATTCACATTGCACCACTCACACAGGGCATCTAAGTTTCTCTGAAGTTTATAGCAATCATCCATGTTACGGATAGTTTTAAAAAGCTTAAGGTCATCAGCAAACAGGAGGAATTCGACCTCCTCAAATGAATCAATAATATCCCCTATGAACAAAAGAAAGAGAATTGGCCCCAAGTGGCTGCCCTGAGGCACCCCGCTGGTTGCCATGAATGGGTCCACCTCAACGTCTTCAACTCGCACTATCAGCCTTCGCGAACATAGGTAAGTGGAAAACCAATCATATAACGGACCATTAACACCCAAGGCTTTCAGCTTATATAGCAATATTTTATGAGGTACCCTGTCAAACGCCTTACTAAAGTCGCTGTAGATGGAATCGACCTGAGATCTCTCTGACAAAGCCCCTGTAATAGCTTCTACGTAGATAGTTAAGTTAGTCAGCGTAGATCTTCCGCTAACAAAGCCGTGCTGGGAGGGTACGATAAGACGATTCAGACAGGGAGATATACCATCCAGCAGCAAAGATTGTCATCAGTTGTTCTTTGAATGTGTGTCACTAGACCAACGGTACAGTGATTATTTTCATAATTACTATTAATCCGGCCATGCAATGTCCAACCTAGTAATGTTCTAGAATTAATCAAATCACCACCCCCTCTAACTTCCCTGGTTACAATCAAGGATGCGTTATCCTGACCAAGTAATAGTTGAGGTGTAACCATTTTGATACACTCCTTGTCGTAATATTGTTGAGCGGGCAACTGAAGCTTGCTCACTGTATGCGCGCTTATATTAAATTTGTTGTTAATTGTTAAATTAACTTTCCTAGATTTATTTTCACTCGCGCACATACCCCGAGCCCCGTGTATTTTTAATGGATGTAATTCCCCGTTAAGTCCAACAATGCTTGCCAACGAGTTACATACCAAACTTATGTTTGATCCTTCATCCAAAAGAGCAAAAATAGATGCTGTGCTTTTTGACCCTCGGATTTGAACCGGAACAATTTTTAAAGCCACTGAACTACTGGCGTATGTATTAGCAACATATGAATTTTGACTCAAATTATCATTCGAATTATTTTTTGAAAGGTCTCTATGCAAACAGCTATTATGCCCTCCCGAACAATTTAAAACATTACAAGTGATTTTACATTTATGTTTGATCGAATATTTAGAATCAAGACATTTAAAACATAATTTAAATTTTCTTACTGCAGCCCATCGTTCATTGATGGGTAATTTAAGGAAATCCTTACACTTAAATAACTTATGTGGTTGATCACAAATCACACATTTATTTGTTTTCACATCACTTTGCACATTATAAACCACATGCTTATTATACATATTTTTCGAATTCACAAACTTTTCGGCCGCACATGATAGATGCAAGTCACACGCTGACTTCAAGAACCTTGAGAAATCTGCAATGGATCTGCTCCTCCTATCGTCTGCTCCGTGTTGCGATGACATCCACCAAGTCTTCATATGCGATGGCAGCTTATTCACCAGTTCTCCAAGAAGGCCGGGGATATTTAGGTATTCAGCCTTCATACGTCCGGCAACAGAAACAAAGTTTTTAATTGTGACGTAAAACTTGTTCAACTCATCACTTGCCGGAGATTCTGACAAACGTGGAAGGCGCTTCACTTTTTCAAGCATACCCATAATTATTATTTCTGGGCGCCCATACTGCTCTTCAAGCGTTTCCATGGCCTCACGTACGCCACTGGGGTAAAGCAATAGGCCGCTAACAGATTCTTTAGCTTTCCCTTTCAGGGATCTTTGCAACCTCATCAAGTTTTCTGCGTTAGATAATTCGCAGGTCTTGGTTGAAATTTCGTACTGTGCCTTGAACGCAGGCCACTCTAGCGGATTTCCATCAAAGTATGGTAAATCTCGAGCTGCAGTCTGCCTAGCCATTAGGGCACTTAATTGAATACCCGTTTTCGGTACTTTTTCTTCGCGGGGCTCAGGAAGTGTGTTATTACCGGGCTCACCGATACACGTATCATTATACTCTGTGCTGGAACTCGCACCAGGTGAAAAGAGGTGTAACATGTTCGGAACTGTAGTACCGGACACCCGATCACCCAAGTTAAAGGAAACTTCAGGCTGTCTATTAACACTTGCACTGACATTTTCGCACTTCGAATTGTTTTTAATAGCTCCTTGCCTGTTCTCGAGGAACATCTGGCTTAATTGATTTTGGCTTTCCATCAAACGTTCAAAAGCGTCATTAATGTAAGACAACATAGTGTCCATATCAGCTCGTCTGATATCGTTTAGTTCACGACGTGACACAACTTCACTCGCGCCCCCCACTGGGGTAGACTGTACGACTCGCGGGTTTTCACTTTCACTACGATTTAACTCTTGGACCTCAGAACCCTCAATAGGGCTATCTGCCGCTTCAGGTTGGCAATCGCCTACACCAGCTAGTTCCGTTCCTCTCATTTTTCCCGATCGCAGAGGTCCTGGCATCCAGTCTTCCACTGATCAATCCGGCTCGAAGGACCAACAATGTAACCGACAAGGCTACGACCAATATGGATGATTGACTCAGGGCAGCAGCTGGTCCAATAGAGAGGCTCCAGATCACCAGGGAAATGAGAGGGTAGAAATGAAACTAGCGGTGTATTCCTGAAGGCAGATGTCCGGCGAGATCACGAGTTCCAAAGTGTTCCGACGAGTAATTCACAATTCGAACTGATGATCTGCCTTACAACTGCGCCTTTATTTATACTAAATCTCAAAAACAGAAAACCAATCAAAATCATTGTTTATTTTGACCAATCACAGGCCTCCATTTTCTAAAAATTCACCAGAAATTTTTACTATAAAATTCGGACATTTAGTTAAATATCTTACAAACTATACAAGATACAATGTCATCAGTATATAACAATCAAGGATATATAACTAGAGCATATGAACATTAAGCATTTATCGATGAGATGTTGCAGGTATTCGTGATAATTGATTAAGAACACCAAAAGTTCAACGTGCAATATTTATATAATAGGTACAAAAATCGACCACAATAGGAAACGGATCGGACGTCTGCAACACAATTTTATTGATTCCGTCCAGGAATCGACCACTCAATAACCTTGAGTGTCAACACAAAATTTTTACTAAAAAAGTGGCATCTCGAAATTGATTATTTCGATGTAAATTTGCATATAATATGTTCTTATTGAACAATCAAACAGAGCTATACAATTTGTTTATCAATTAAATCAAGTTTTACATACATGATCTTACAATAGTTTCTCTATTCTGGTCATTTTGGATTATTTAATACATTTTATTATTTATCTAGGAAAAACGGAGTTACAGTGATAGTTTAACCTAGTTTATAACTATTAAAGTACATTATTTACAAATTACAATAAAAATAATAATACAATATTTTGAACATATTTCACCAGTTGGCAATCACTGTCTCAAATCCAAGAAACTGCGTAGTAAATTAATAATTGCGCATCATTTTTATTCCAAAAACTACGCAGTATTTAATTCTTATAGGTAAATTCAATTTACTTCCTAAAATACGTGTATTTATGTTTTAAACTATTAATAATGACTAAATAGATCGTAATTTGCCACGAAAGCATGAATTTTATTATTTTACAATCAGATAATCGATCTAACGTGATATTTAAACTAGTAACGTAGATACAAGGTGTTTAAGCTATCAAAAACATCCATTTTTATATCTAAATTGATCAGCTATATAGTGATCTTCAAAATACTGCGATAATACATCATTTTGATGTGTCAAAAATAAAATAAAACAATATAATTAAATTTTTAATCAAGGATTCATGGGTCAACTTTCCAAGAAATAGATGCTCGCACTGCAGTGCCTATAAAATTCGATATCAAAGGTCAATAAAAAATCGTGAGATGCGCACACCGCGTTGTCTATAATATTTGATATCAAAAATCAGGGTATATGAATTCGATTAACGCTTCCGCGTTTATCCCGAATGGTATAAATACACGGGTTGATAGTTCACTCGCGTCTTCCGGAGTTTATAAATATAACACACTTTCTCTGCATTCGGTCAGTTCACACATACAAAAAATATCTATTGTTACCTGTAGACTGTGTGTCTAACAATGTACACAAAAAAAATCAAAGACCCTTTTATTATTATTAGGTACCTACATATAGAGCGATCGACTGCACTGGTGTGAGATAATACTGCAGTGATGTGAAATAATAATAATTAAAATACGACCAACAAAAGGCGTTTTTTTACACATAGTGAGCACAAAATACACTTTTGACAATCTCTCACAGAATGAAAAGCTCGTACCTGTTGTGAAATATAAAGGTGATCAATAACATAAAACTTTCACTGCGACCAACCACTTCGATATAACGAGATATTACTTTGTGAAATTGTCTCTTTTATTGTAAGACTTTTCTGTCAGTCCTCTCCTGTTACTTTAGAATGGAAGGACAAGTGAACATTTTTCCATGTACCTACCCACATTATCCGCAACATTACCCTTCTTTGAAGCGTGAATCCTTAGATACCGACAATTTCCTTGGGTTCTGCGTAGGTAATGAGCAATACCTATAGCATACCAGGTTGGTACTTACTTCCATCTCCTTTAAGATATTATGTATGTATAGGTAGGAGTCTCTCAGACTGTCACTGTTATTACTTAGAAGAATCTCACGTACAAACGGTGATTTGATGTTTTGTGTGTGGAATTTACGCACAGTGATTTGATATTATGTGTATGGAATTTAATGAAACACTTTATGTAACCTTACCAAACTTTCCTCTACCTACTCTATTTCTGGAGAGAATGACCAAAAAAGTTGGTGTGAGGGATTTATTCAGATATAAATTATTCAAAATATTGTTAAGTCATTTAATATTTGAAAGTTTGAGAATGCGATGGGGGGGAAAGAGTTTGAAAAACAGTTGTTTGTTTGTTTATGGCGGATTAGAGAGTTTGGTATTTTTACACATAGACATTCTCTACTAGGAAACCGTTAGGAAAAAAAATGTTTGAAGGGATTAGTAGAGAGGGCAAGGTTTCCTTCTTTTAAGATAGTATATTATTTGGTCCTTGATAGGACTATGAATTTTTTAAGGAGTTTAGTCTGAATCCGTGTGTTTTGTGAAATCAAAGGCGTATCACACCCGAGTAGGTATCACACACTTATCATTGAAATCTGACTGACAAACGTTTTTATTGGAATAAAGTGCAACGACCTGACTTTGATTGCTCCAAAAGTTTCATATTTGTATATTTTTTTTGTTATTTTCGCCAGATACATATATAAAAAGTAATAAAAGTAAAAATTATTTATCGCATCGCATCAACCAATTAAAAATACTGGATTGCCGCTTTTAAGAGGAAAAATTTCAGTTCCTGTACTTACATATAGTGTTTTTGGTCTCAAAAAAGAGAAATTAAATTAAATAAAAAAAGAATAATATAGTATTGAATTGTCATAAAAATTTAATATTCATTTACTAAATTTTTTTTTTTTAATTTTATTGAGGCCTTTCACCCGAATCCGAGTGATTTTGGACTAACATTTTTTAAAATTATCTAAAATTTAATGTTATTCAAAAATTATATTGAAGTGGTTGGTAGTCTAGCGGATAAGACCCCCTAAAGTGTATTTGAGTGAGCTCAGATCATTGTTATTGAAAACAAAATATATTTTTTTTTTAAAAAGTCGTGAATTTGGTTTGAGTCATTTGATTGTGTAAGATAGCCTAAGTAACTCAAAATTATGTTTTGTTGTAGGTTTACTACGAAAGAGTCAATTCACACAGCGCTTCATCAACGTTCGCCCACGCGTACTGCGGCTTCAAGGACGTCTCCAAGAACCTCATCTTAGATTCGAAGGGACCCATCACCAAAATTAGATTTAGCAAAGGGTTTGCTTTCTCAAACATAGAAGCCGCTAGTGGTGAGTTATCGTCCTTAACAAAACAAACCCGTTTGATAATTTGCAGAAGTTTCCCAAACTAACAAACTTCAATACAAGTATTTTTCTAAGATAGTTAACTTGAAATTTAGTAGACATACCTAAACGTAAATAAGACATAAGGCAATTTAGAGATTATTTACAAAAACTTGATTATGTCAGTGAGTACATGATAGAGTGGCTACAAAATTCAAACTTCTTAAGAAGTAGAACTGTGATACACAATAGATAGGTTGGATAAATAAACGGCTTAAAGACATCATAAAGACTCACAGCATCAGTACCTATTATTCCCATACGTAAATTTTAAGCCCATCCTAATCTGTAAACCCAATTCGCAACATAATAATGGTTGAATTTGATTTCCAGAATTCGAAGACCAGCGTTCCAGGTTTTTTGCCCAACATGAAAGGTACGACATGTACATGGAGATGAGAGAAGGGCTTGACCTTGTGGGAATCAGCTCGTTCAAAGAATACATGGTGGCTTACAGGTAAGTTCGTATTGCTGATAAGCTTACGGTTCTTTCCCTCAGCAGGGCTATTATTATTAACGAAAAATTTGAAAAGTTACCAATAAAGAGTTTATTTATTTATTTATTTATTTATTTATTTATTTATTTATTTATTTATTTATTTATTTATTTATTTATTTATTTATTTATTTATTTATTTATTTATTTATTTATTTATTTATTTATTTATTTATTTATTTATTTATTTATTTATTTATTTATTTATTTATTTATTTATTTATTTATTTATTTAAAAGTAGACTTAAGAAGGCTTTGCACAAAAACACCCTACATATTTGGATTTGGTACTTTTACTTAATCAATTAGTTAGCGAGTCCTTAACATCCGAAACTAAATTTTACGTTTCAATGAAGAATGATCTTTAATTAAATAGTTTAGCAATGCAGGCAAGCAGCCAATTTCTTTATGTTTTAACTTTAATAATATCCATCTAAGTAGTCCTTTTTAAATCCGAATATAATTTACAGTTTGGGTTGAGTTACAAAAAGGGCGTAATTGTAATCTGTCGTCTTTACTCTAAACATGATTTCTTTTGAATATTATAACGCCCTATAAGTAAAGTTCGATAGATTTTTTCTTGAATAACTTTGTTACGCCTATAGGGCTCAGGAGACAAAAACATGAAAATATTATGCAATACCTATAAGCGAAACAAACAGAAAAATTTCAAACTACTTCGGTTAGTATACTAAAACCCGTGGGAGGTATTGTGTGAGGACTGCCCTCCCTGACCCCTCTGAGTAATCCTTTCAGAGGCTCTTCTAATGAATTTAATTTAATGGTTACACGACTGTGTAACTTGCAACACAAAACAAGTAAAATTTAAATCCTCATATAATACGAACTTGGGTATGAACAAATATTATGATTAGTAAACTAGATACTCAAACCTCTACTGCAACCAGCCAATTAATCCAATTTGGTATCACTACACAACAACTATTATTTATTTAAACACTACTAGCAAATAAACTCAATCACTAGATGTAACTATTAATCTCTACTTGTTTATTTTAATACGTCACTACGCAATTACAGTATACCCGACACCACTCTACGCTGATTTCCCAATATAAACCGGAATTACACTTTCACCGAATAACTAGTTATTTTACAATAAATCTACGTATACTTTCGAATCACAACACTACGTCAAACTCTAAAACAACACAGGCAAGCGTTAGCAGTGTAAGTCTAAATGCGTGCAGCTACGTATCAGCGTGTTATGAGGGCTCGCCTGGCAATACAGCTATTTTTAAGAAAGCTTCCGAGAGGCGGAGTCAGGACAAGGAAGGGGAAAAAAAATGGAGTCAAAGGATGATCTTATTGGTGGAGGCGCCTGTGATGTAGTGTGCGAGGGAGACAGGGTAATTGTTTTTATAACTGATACAAATTGTCTACGCGCGAACAACTTATAATGAAATAATTATACATAGTTTTTATTTATGAATCTTTCATACCTAGTAATCAATAAATGTTTTTTTTTACATGATTTTTCATCTTAACTGATAGGTTAGTATTATGATCTACGTTTTTCATAACCTTAATTTAATACATTTCTTAATAGTAATCTTATACTAGATTAATTAAATCCTATCATTTTATGCTTACTTATCTCTTAAAATTAGTTACACCCTTATTAATATAATAAATTGTACATCGAAATCTTATGTACTAGACATGTTCAATAATTGTCTTAATATTAATTCTTATTTTGATTACTAATATTGGCCATTAATCAATTCTATCTTAGGTAATTCTTAACCTACACATAGGTATATTCCTTCTTAATTAAGATGCTTATCAGTAATTAAGCTAACATGCCTTAATGCATAATTAATCTTATAGTCTATAATATCTTATATAACTCCTTAAGCATATGTGTTATAATTTATCATTTCAAAACAACATTATAATCTCTACACATTATTTATTCAGTATTTAAGTCTTGTTTAAACCATAGTCTCTTATAGAACAACAACATACCTACTTATGTTCGTTTACAGTTACAACTACATACCTAGTTTGATAATAACCATAATACCCTCTAAACAATTCTATGTATCATAACAAACATATTTTATTACAAGGGTTTTTTTTTTCATTATTCTAATCCGCCAAAACAATACCATGCACTAAAGAGGTTATCTACCCTACTTCGAAGCATCCAAAAAAAACCCGTTTCACTAGAATATTGTGAATCCTAGAAAATTAAACAAAAGACTATGTTAGCGACGAACTGTCGCCGTGTTATTGTTTTCTTATCGCTCGGAACCCACAATGGGATCTACACACATCCCCTACTTTCATGATTTCTCAGAACAGATTTTTGAACGCCTCAACCGATCATAACAACTTCGCAAGTTTCTATCTGTCGATTTATCTGTCCATTACCACTAGTATACCTCCCAAGACTCGTTGCTGTTAGCTAGCTCATGGGCGAACTCTGCAGTTGCCACCCTCAATCATTCTTGCGCCGATGGTAAAAAGAAGATATAGTGCCGAGAGAGCCTTTACCAGTGAACTTCTATTGTGCAATTCTTTTGAAAGTTGCCTTGGCTCTGAAAGCTAAGCGCCATGTTACCCATCACGCAGTGTCTCTTAAGGCGTGGGCTGAGAGAACGGACTTCCACTCTTTTCTATCCAAGCACACTTCTTCCGCTTCTTCCACCGACATACTCATGTCTCATACAACTTCTCCTATTTCTCTTCCTTCTGACCTGGCTTTCCTTGAGGACGGAATCGTTGTGTTCGATCCTCGTCATTCTCGGTCAGCCATGTTTTCTTACACCTTTCCTTTCAGCCTTATAAATTTTCTTTGTCATTCTGTTTGCATCCAATTTTTCCACATGCCCAAACCATCTCAACTTATTGACTTTCATCTTTGCCACAACACTAATTTCCATACTACATTCCTTCTTAATATTCTCAATCCGTTCCACATCCCACAGCCTTTCCACATTCTTAGTAGAGCTCTCATCTCAATTTCATTTATATCTAAGTACTACCTATATCTTATCTTATATACAAAAGAAAGTCGGGTTAGTGCGAACACTTGTAACTCGAGATCGGCTGAACAGATTTTTATGATGCTCAGTTTATTGGATTCTTCTCCGCTCCTGATAACAGAATAATTATCAAAAATTCGAAAAACGAATAGGAAATAATATAAAATATAATATTAATGTTAGTATGGAACGAATTTACTGACAACAACGGGAGCGTTCAAGTATTACGTAACGCAATATGGAGGGAGGGGGGGTTTGTCTTATAAAACGTTACTATTGTGTTACCGACGCCGCAACAAAGGTATTTAGTGACTTTCCAGTAATAATCTTTCCAGGGGGGGGTCTACAATGTTAAAAAAATGCGTTACGTAATACTTGAACGGTCCCAACGCCATTTGTGAAAATTTCCATAACAACACAATTTTTGTTTCATGAGACAACCATTGAGTTTCAAAACATAGGTAAGCCGATTTTTGATAGAATTTCCTTCAAGCTTTCAGAAATATTTTGTTTTACATTCAAACATATTTTAAACGTTTTTTTGTATAAATTTCAAAAATACGAAATCAATATTCATAGTAAGGACTACAGGACAACGTCTGTCGGGAATGCTAGTTAGTATTAAAAAAAGAATTTTGTTAAATTATTAATACATCCAAATTTATCATACTTAACTATTATCATTAGGTTTATTTACATTAATTAATGTAAAATAAACGTGTTTATTTTTATCGGATTGTAAACATAATAACCTGTTATAATATTTTAAGCCGTAATTGGTTGAACTGTAAACCAAGTTCACAGCTCCGGAATTTCCACTCCGGTGACCCGACAAAAGGTTTTACGTGTGTAAGTAAGTACTTTGTATGGGGTAGGCAAAGGCTCCCCAAGTACCCATTTAGGGAATATCCCAAAAGCGCTTAGAACAATCATCATAAACGAGCGATTTTGTTTCAAAATAACGGTTGGAAATTTTAGCTTAATATTTCCTTTATAGTCAAATTGATGTCTATCCCCATCAGTCTCTGAACAAGATGACCCAGGTTCGATTTCTGGTCCAAGTATTTTCTTGTCCAATAAATAATTGAAACTTTGAAAAAAAAATTTGAATTTTTTGACTTTTTGCACGTGGTGTCTGTAAAGATATACTTAGACAGAGAAAAGGAGGCTTCCTTTCTTTCTATCCCATTCCTTTCTCTTCTCATTTAGATCGCGATTCCATTCCGACCAGGGTTGCCAGGTGTTCGGTATTTTTATTTTCGGAATGATTTTGTCATTTTTGTTAGTGAATTTATGACTTTCCGGACAGCTAATTTCGAGAATTATTTTTTTTTTAGAGAAAAACTTTGAAGTTTCCGGGTAGAAAATTATGGGAATGACCTTTTTTTGGGATACTTCCATCTTTTCGGATACCAAGTGGGAACACTGGTTCGGTATATTTTTGGAAAAAAAACTGGCAACCCTGATTCCGACCCAATTCCAATAAATTTTTCATAGGTCTACTTAAAATCCAGTGTTGCTTTACGAAAAAAAATGTGTTCTCGAATAAGACATTTTTTTCTGCTAGATATCAATAAACTTTATCTAGGTATTCCAGATCTTCGCAACATAAAATATGTATGTACGAGTATGCATACAATGAAACGAATATCCTAAGAATTTGATAAAGGATTTTTTGTACGTATGCATTTAACAGTGAATCCTATTTTTGTCACAGCGATTTATACTACTTTACCCTTTTACAAAGACTTCAAACGTTTTATTAATAATAAGCTTGGCAATAAAGATTAATCAAATCTTAAGGGTTCAACTTAAAACCGTTTAACCTTTCTGAGTACGCTGCTTTGAAGATTATTCTTATATTATTTTATCTGGATAAGTACCTACTCAAAATATTCATTCATAATACAAAAAAAAATCAACACTTTTTATACGAAAAAATCTTTTTTTCTACATGTTCCGAGACAGTATCTACCCACTTGAGTAGAAATTTTAATTTAAAAATACCTACACATTAAAATATGAAATTAACTTTGCCGGCAAACGAAACTTGGTAAAATCTAGCGTCTAACCATATCACTTGATTAACCTATCACGTCAAATCACACGTATATTATTTTTATACCAATATTTTTTTAATGATGAAATAAATAAATAGTACCTAAGCTACTTAAAGCTTGTGTCGTAAACGACGAAGATGGTCGGCACCTGGACTCGAACCCACGACCTCCAAACTAAACAGTACGAAAGCTGGCGTCGTAACCGCTAGTCTACCAACCACTTCAATTAATTGTATGCATAATTTCTGAAAAAATTATTCCCATCAAGGTTTTATTTATGACAGTCATGATTCACTATTACACACACTGTGTTTCATTCCTTTAAACCAAAACTGAAGAGTTTTTTGACATATCTACTTGTATCAAATCACCCAGTAGTTGACGATCACCTCTGCAAAAACCTCACGGTCCTGTGCTACCTCGAACAGATCATCCATTCGGCTTATACCTGTCCATTCTCGAATATTTCTCACCTAGGACATCTGACGACTTCTTCAAATTAGGTATCTTCTTCATCTTGATATGCGACAGGAGCTTTCTTCTGGAACCAGCTCTCTGCAATACTTGAGTATACGAAGACCATGGTATACGAAGCATTATTCTGTGTAACCCAATAAGGTTGGTGTAACCACATCTCGAATGCCTCTAACATTTATTCTTGGAGTTATTTTAAATGTTCATGTTTCAAATGTAGACGCGCGGCTTACGCCGATGGGCGCTAAAATAGAAAGAGTAAACAAGTTCAAATATCTATATGACGTGTCCTCGCTGAAAACATTGATCCAGACATCGAAGTTAAATAATTCAGAATGGAAGCGGCTCGAGCAGCATTCAACAAGATTAGGAATATATTCTGCAATGATAATAATAATAATAATATAACGTATCTCGTGGATATCACTATACCGTATGACGAAAATTTGAAAAAAGCCGAGCAAGATAAGATAATTAAATATCTTGATCTTGCTCACGAAATCAAGGATATGTAGCACACACCAACCACGCACATAATACCTATAGTGATATCGACGAATGGAGTTATTCCTAAGTCTCTTAAAGACAATCTAGGGAAACTTGGCATCTGTTGTGGTCTCAGATATGCCATCCAAAAGGCAGTTCTGTTGTCCTCATGTAGGATGTTAAGAAGGTTCCTTTCTCTGTAGTTCGAAGATCTCTCATGATTACATTACATCCTGATGTATCATGAGAGATAATACCGATATTTTTATATTTAGTATATAGCATTGTATTTAATTTTAATTTATTTTTATTAATTTTTTTTACAATGATGTATACTTCATATGATATATTGTGATTTAATGAATAAATGATTTGAAATAATAATATAACACTTTATTGGATAAAAATATACATAATTAACCAAAATTGGCGGGCTTATTGCCTAGGGCAATTTCTTCCAACCAACCTATAATGATAACCTCAATCTAAAACTTCTTCAGAGAATGCTTAGGTGCTATATCTGCTCAGTGCTTCTATATGGAGTAGAGACATGGACCCTAAAGGTGAGCACTATGAACCGGCTAGAGGCATTCGAAACGGTAAGCAATGCATATATGTGGGTCAGCAATGACAACAAGAGTCGACAGGCAGTTGCTGACAATTATGAAAGTCCGGAAAGTGTACTATCTGGGACATGTGCTTAGAGGGGAGAAGTAGGTAGAGCTCCTGCACCTGATTTTAAAGATCAAAATATAGAATCGAAGAGGCGTGGGCCGAAGATAGATCTCTTGGCTCCGTGATACCCGGTATTTGACGACTAGAATTAGAACAATGATGACATTAACATCAGAAAATTCATCAAAATGTGCCATCTTCGCTGGCTGGGACACGCGGAGAGAATGAACGAACACTCTACACTAAAAAAAAATCTGCACTGCCAGCCCGATTGGAAGAAGGAGTATTGGCAAACCGAGGATGAGATGGTTAGATTGCGTGAGTAGAGATCTGCAATCTCTATAGGAATAATAAGAAACTGGCGTCGCAGGGCAGCTGACAGGGCGGAATGGCGACCACTGCTTGAGGAGGCCAAGACCCACAATGGGTTATAGCACCATGGATGGATGAATAGTCGAGGTGCTTTTCGCAGCTGCGAGCGATACTCTTGAGTTGGTTAGGTTAGGTCAACGTTGGAAGGACCCAACATGACACGAATAAGAAGAAAATGTTTCATACCTATACAAGAGAGCCGACCATACGTAACATTTTGTCGATGTTTTATTAACATTATTCAAATTGAATGGAGGGCTTAGTTACTTTCCTATAATCCCACTTGGTGTTGTTGAGAGAAAATTTATTGAGTGATTGATAATGCTTTCTTTATTTCATAATAGGCTTCTAATTTTTAGTCCGCAAGCTAGAATGAAACTCTTTCTGCTCTTCGTCATAGCGAAAAGTCATGAGGCCTTATTCAGATATACTAAATCTATACTCATACGATATTATATTTAAAGCTACACGTATTTTCCATTTAAAATTGCCTACATTAATTTCATTTGATTAAACTTACTTAATTGGAATAATTTAGTAGATAGCTTTTCAGATACATTAAAAGTTTACATAAGTTAAAGTTATCACTAACTAAAGTCGACATGACAAGGTACGACACAGCATAATATAGGCAAACACAATTACCTACTTTATTAATTAATTAATTATATAAACGTTACTTTATTGTAATGTTGCTGACTAAAGGAATTATATATTATAATGGTGTTAGTTTAATATGGGCGCGATAGAGAATGTGGGGGAAATTGGGTACGAAGGACCATCTTGTACTTTTAAGCTGCGTACACATCTGCGCCGCGCGCGGTAACGTTACCTTGGTTCAGGTGTGTACATTGATACGCGACGGACAAAATTGGTTTGCAACGAACCATGGTTCGCAGCGAACGGTTACACCGTGTAACCAAACAGACACCTACTCACGTTCCAATTTTATCAATCAATCAAATCAAATCTCCCTTTGAACTCCACTTAGGAGCATAGGGAGGCAACAAGAGCTCTCCATTGCGCTCGATCTTGCGCAATGCTTATGACCTCCTTCCACACCATGTCCATTTCCCTCAGCTCTGCCTCGAAGGAACGGAACACGGTATGAGAGGGTCTTCCACGTCTTCGAGACCCTGATGGGAGGAAAAACAGCGCTCTCCTCGGCCAACTGTCATTCGGCATCCTCAACACATGTCCCAGCCATGCCCATCTCCTCTCCGTAATGGTGGAAGTGATGGGCCCGCGCTGGGTGCGCCGACGTATAGCGTCGTTCGTGATGCTGTGGTACCATCTTATACCCAAAATTTTCCTGAGGCACTTCGTTTCGAATGCAGATACTTTTTGTGCCTGGGCTTTAGTCAGGTTCCAGGACTCACACCCATACAGAAGAATGGGCAACACACACGCATCAAACAGTTTACATTTCGTCTCGACACTAAACGCCGACGCCTTCCATATCTTGGTCATGTTTTGAAGGCGCCACTTGCCATACCGATACGTATCGGGAGCTCAGCCCCGAGGTCACCAGTGGTGGTAATGGTTGCTCCCAGGTACTTAAATTTATCCACCCGGGAGACCTGGTGACCATCGATGGTTATCGGTAGCTGTTTATCGGGGCAGGCATTATTCACCATGAACTCCGTCTTACTGGCATTGACTCGAATGCCGAGGCGTGCTGTTTCGTCGCAGAGTCTTGAAACACTGCGCTGTAATACCTCCACTGTCGTACTGAACAACGCTAGGTCGTCCGCATACTCCAGATCGCACAGTTCGCCCATTAGACCATCTCTCTGTGTTATCGGTATACCTCTTACTCCTTGCATGGACTTTCTCAACAGGAAGTCCATGACAAATTTCCATAGTACGCGGTGGTTCGTGGCGAACAACCACAAACCACCGCGTACTATGAATTTGGTAACGTTGCATGATACGTGACAAATCGGTGTCTACCTAGTTTTCTGTCGGTTCGCTGCGTTCCGTTCGCAGTGGTTCGAAGCGAACCACTGCCAACAACCGCGTACTATGGAAATTGGTTACGCAGCTTTACATATTTTAACTTTTAGTATTGCGTCCATTTTGGACGATTACTTACACATTATACATTTCACACTACTCAATGATGCTTCAGCAAGACAAAGCGAAAGCTGAGTAGAAAACAACACTCCCGTCCGCCCTAGCATCTCCTCAAATAGTCTGTAGGTATCTCGAATAAGTGTGCATTTCATCACTGTGATTGTTTGCATCACCTTGCTCTGAGCCGCAATGTATTTTGTCATTAAAATTGATTTTATAGAGGTGAACAGATCTTAGCTGACAAACAAGAGAAATCAGCCATCTTCGCCAGTTCCCTGAACGGTAGCAGTTTGTCATTTCGACTATTAGATTATTCTACATACAAATGCTACTTTTGACCCACTGTTACTATTGTTCCTAGTTTCCCTTTCCCATTTAATGACAATCTGTATTAATTAATGGTGATGTCTTAATCGTACATAATATTATGTACGTACTTAATATTAAATTAAATATCTGTGCCTGGTGGTAGGACTACCATAATCCTCTCATACAATAATAAAAAAATGATCGTGTTAAGGGCTATTAAAGTATTGTTTAGAATCACAGTTTGATTTTCTAGACACAACTTATTTTATTGATTCTTAGGCGGGGTGAAGTTGGACGGGCAGCTGGTTTTCTAAATAAACCATTATCTTATCTTCAGCAGTAATTATTCTACCTGTAATTTGTCTTTCATTATTCAAATTATTATAATGTAGCTCGTAGGATCAGATCGAAGTTTACAGAATGCATAAACCATCCTTATCTAGGTATTCATAATTATTCTTCTTCTTCCGCTTGTACGGTGCTTGAAGACTGAGGTCTCTTGGTTTCGTCCAGATTTCTGAGCCACACAGCAGACCGACCATGCGTAAGATTTTACCATTCTCTGTCCCAGTTTTAAATTCAAAATATCATTGCAGAAGATGGTTCGCATTTAGTCTAATGTGCCACGAGCATTTTCGATTCTGCATTTCACCCCCACACCAGGGTCAATGGAATCAGTGATCAGACTCTCCAGATAATTTAGCTGATTAATCATTTCCAATTGCTCATTACCAATCGCAGCAGCGTATTATTGTTGTCAGCTGTTCTACCAAGTGCCATCCATTTAGTCTACTTGATGTTTAAGCCCAATTCTTCTCCAGCACTATTTCTATCATTCATAATATATTTTGCTTTTTACAGGGACTCAGACCGTCTCACTTGGTACTCCAGCCAGACATTATTTTGGGTGCTGTCCTGTCTTCTACTTTCCTGGCCTCTTCGGATTCTTATAGAATGCAACACATCCTATGTTCATTACACGGTACGTCACTTCCCAACAAATCATGCACATTTTTCTTTGGATGATCATCAGTGTTAATGCTTTACATTTCTTCTTACAGGTAACAAAGGTGTTCGGTGTAAACTATGACACAGATATGATGAGAAGACAAGATTTGGAAAGTCAGATGTCTCCGTATATTCCTCCAGCACCCAGAACGACACGACTTGACCCAACAACTGCATCCATAACTTCTCCTCAAACGGCAGTTTTGACCAACCCCATTGGAGTTGATTCCCAAAATAGCTCGGCACAACAAATTAACATCATAGCCCTTGCCAGAAACAAAAACAACCAAGACAGGGCCGATGTGATGTCGCACACTAGTACAATAGATAGTTTAGAATTATTTGCTACAATAAGAGAGAACTGTGTACTTGTCCCTTCGTATTCAGAAGCTCTTCTCTTGTCTTCATCCAACGCGAACGAAGAGGACATAGGAACTATACAAGAAGTTATCGCAGAGAGAGACAATGATGATGAAGATAATGTTGGATTCAATTCAAAAAGTTTATATTATGAAAATCTGGTACGCTGTTCGCATGAAAACACGAGCAGACGCCACAGTTTATTTTCTCTCAACAAACAAAGCACTAGTAGTTTACCTTCAACTAGTACAGTACACAGTTTCAACTTTCTTCAAGAAAATCCAATATCTATGACTTCCACTGAAGTACAGACTGATTTAAATGCGCAAGATTATAGAGACTTAAATGACCAAATTATTAATAAAAGTGCAATTATTCGCAATAGTAGTGATACTCCAAGAAAAACATTAAGAATCGTAGAAGCTTATAGCGTGGGGAAATTTGGACGAAGAGATGAAGACGCTGATAGATGTCTGCTGAGCGATAGCAATGAGAGCCTTACGGCACACAATAAGTGCGAACCAAGTAGATTACAAACCACACAATCCAATTATAGTCTTAAGACCGTTCATTTTAACGGAGTCAGCAGTAGAAGGGACAGCGCTCAGAATGGAAACAAATTTAAAGCACAAAATAGAAGATCATGGGCTGGTTTCCTTTCCAAGCCGACTTCTTCAGCTTGTAGTCACAATAGAATTCACGGTGCTCGTATAAGACCAATCAATAATATATCCAATAGACGAAACTCACAAAGCGTCACTTTGTTCAAAAGTATCGACGACGTCAATGATTCTATCAATGGACAAGAAGACGCTAACGAAAGATTATTGGGAACAAATGAAAATGTTGAAGAAGGTCCAAGAACTTTCGAAGAATTTATTACTACCGAACAAATAGAGTCTATTGACCGCAATTTAAGAGTAAGAAGCAATTCAGAAACGCTTTGTAGAAACACTTTATATTTTTCGAGTCCTCTGCAGCAAATATGTCCGTCTGATCCGTTCGGTGGAAGAGAACAGACTACACCAACTGAAGATCCTCCTCCATACGAAGTAGCCATCAATTTGCCCGTTCTTAGAAGAATAACTCGCTCCGTTACTGATAGGGGAGAATTGTTTGGACAATCACGAGCTTTCATTATGGATACGCTTATGAATCGTAGGTCATGTGTGGACAGTGTTGTGTCTGGAACAGACTCCACAAGACTTCTGCAACACAATGTACCAGTCGGCGACACAACCGAAGTTGAAACAAATTTGTGAAACTTCCTCAAATTTAGGACTATGATTAAAAGTTAGAAAAAAGTGCCACAACCGATGTATAAATACATATATTTTTAATATGAATATAAATAAAATTAATAGAGAATATTTTAATACTGTTCGATCTTTGCATGAATAATCTGCACCATGATTTTGGCATTAAAAACCACGACAATTTTTTTTTTCATCAATTACTTACTTACTTAATCAATTTAAGTACTAATAGCTTTAAAATGTGAATATTTGGATGCACAACACCGTACTTTGACTTTAAAAGGTCGTACTTGCATAAAACTTATGATGTTGTCTAAAGTCGAAATACGATGCCAACACTATTATTGGACTCTTAAGTTTTTTTAACCATTTTAACTTTTTTTTAACTTCTCTGTTTAATAAATTTGTACGCACGTGCATGATATTCAAATTTTGGTGTTCTTTTAAAAAAAATCTACATGTAGGTACCTACCTACAATAATTAAATTTTTGAAATTTATTCATTGTGTTTCTTTGTATCTACTACAGTAGAATTTTAATTAAAATTATTGTCCTTTGATATTGGATTCTGAGTGTCTACGAATTCTCAGATTTTTTCGCATTTAAGATATTTATATTTGTACTGTTTCTCAAATAATTGATGTGATAATTGTTTTTTTTTTATTGTAACAAATTTACTGCTTGCATTTATAATTAAAACTCCATTTAAAAACTTTTTAATATAATTATTATTGTGTTGATAACTCTGCTTTAGTACAAGACGTCGTTAATTTAAATTGCATTTATTGGCAACAGCTTCTAGTTCTGAATTTGTCACAATCAGTTACACGAACTTAATGTCTTGGCGTGAACATGAACATTTTTCACGTTTAGTTTTTTGAGTCAAGTTGTTAACGCTTAGTACTTACACGCTGTCGTAAAGCCAGCGTATTACGCTTACGTTACCGTGTACGAAGGGCCTTAATCAACAACACTGTTGAAATAGTGCAGGAATTTGTTCAATCAATTGGAAAATCGAATTTATAAGCATATACTTATGTCTGCATAAATATTTATTCAAAACTTTTCATGTAAAAAAATGTGTCAGGTAGATATATTTTTGTCAAAAATCATATAAAATATAAATTACGAAAATGATGATGTCGGTGAAAAAAAATAATTTTATATGCTTTTAGTTATTATATTTTTGTAAAAATAAAAGTTTTAAAACTGCGGGCTTAAATTTGGGTCATGTGTCAATTTATTTTTTTGTATATAAATATAATAATGTTATAGCGCAATGGAGAGCTCTTGTTGCCTCCCTATGCCCCTAAGTGGGGTCTTAAAGGATATTGGATTTGGATTTGGTAAGTTATACCTACAGAGATTGTTGTATTTTTGCGTTCTGTAATCATATAGGACTTATTCCTACAATATAAATGTGATTTATTTCAGATATTCTTAGTAGGCACTGAAAATAAATATTCTACGTTTCCTTATGAATTTTGTACATGCATGGCCCTGATTTTCGCATAAAGTTGATATTGTGTACATATGTACAGAAATAGCTATATTTTCAACCTTAAATAGACGGTCAATTACCTACAAACGTTTAGATTGAAAATTATATGAAATTATCACAGATACATTTATGCTTTTATACATACAAATTGTTTTATTAGAATTATGTACTTAGACTTATAAAAAATAAATAGATTTTTTTATCCTGTGTATGATACAGTACATCCGCCCAACCTTATGTATATACGCCTATGTACCTATACTTCTCGCAAACTTAACTGAAGACTGCTTCAAAATCCTTTTTTTTTAGATATTTAATGTACCTACGTACCTACTAGCTGACGCGACAGACATCACCCGGTCTTAAACTGTGAATACCCATTGCATTCAATTTGGTATGATAATTAATTAATTATTGTATGAATATGATTCCGGCCAATGCATCTGTTTTCAACTATGTTAACAGTATGCATTCTTTTTTAATTTTCAATCATTCTCTTTTCCTATAACCTCGCGCCAATTAGATATCAAACAAATATTATAATTATTAACAGTTCGTCAAACTCAAAGGTTAAATTATTTTATTTAATTACTTACACAAATAAGAAATGTTTAAATTGTCAAAAAGACTAAGAAGGTAACATTAGAAAAGTAAATGATCGTTTTCTTAAACTTTCTAATGCTCGTCGCAACTTTCTTATTTTTTCTTTCATAAGAAACGAATAAATAACTATAATTAATGCATGACAAGGTAATAATTCATTACTGATGTTCGATTTTTAAAATAGAACAAACCACTACGAGCTTACAGCCGTTGTCTAATGTTATTAAGAAGCTTCTTCTGACAGTAGCAAACACAACAAAAAGATTATCATGATATTTGATCAGCATACATCTGTTGCTAAGAAAGAAAGTTAAATTGTATTTAAAGTTCAAATAAAAGATTGTATAACTTTTTTACATTTTTTTTTTTATTATCCTGACTAGTTTCGTAGGCACACGTCTTACATGGTCACAGGAGACTAAGTTGCTTTAGTATTGTTTTTTTTTTTTTTTTTATTTTTTTTTTTTGGCTTTGCACTCGTTTTCGAGTGATTCGGCTTAGTATTAGTTGTTGTAAATATTATAACATTATTGATCATATAACAATGATTTAATGAATGCAGTCTTCACTTTTGTTTCGGAAAGACTAAACTTATCATTAATAATCGTTTATTAAAAATATTAATCTAAATTCAGTTCTGACTTTTATTTACATATATTACCTACTGAAAATCTTAGCAAACATTATGATGCTGATTGTTCATAATTTGTATGAAGTGCCTTAACTTCATTCTACGGTAAGACCAAAGAACACAATACATAGTTGTTTCAAACAAAACAGGATGAAAAACCTTTTTTTTTCTTAGTTACTGTAGCCTACCCGTTAGTCACGCAGCCTTCAGCACGGGTCGAATGACACCTTGGATTGGGGATTTTACGCAGAAAGGTTTAGGTACTCCTTCCGGAGTGATAGCACTAGGTGAGTATGGATGGGAGGGCTCATAGATGGCAGGTGGATATGCCCTGCATGTTGGCCACGTGTTTCCACCCTTGTTTCGGCTAGTTGACCCTATATAATATATAGCATCCGTTTCAACCTGGGGCAATTTAACAGGGTCCACTGCTTGTAACTTGTTTGTAGGTAGAGAGTTGTGGTGAAATACAATGGCTAAGAAGCATTGATTGCTCTTATATACCTATTATTGCGCGTAACATTTTATTTAGATCCTCATTTTTCATGAGAATAATTACTAAGCATAATTTAAATTTTCAACAGCAGATGGACTTTAGACTCGGGACACAGAAAGAACATGTCACAGGTTCTTAAGAGATGACTGAGAATGGAAGTAAGTAAACGAAAATAGAAAAAAGTTTATTTTCAAACCTTACCAACTCAGAAAGAGAGCTTTTGAATACTTAGGTACCTACAATACTTAATTTTATATAGTACTAGCTGACCCGTCGAACTTCGTATCGAAATAAATAGTTTTTGGTTATTTAACACGAATGGCCATTTACTGGCATTAACAGAATCTGCATTCAACCCTGCATTCTTAGTGTCAACGTTTATTTTTTCATCAAAAATAATAACCCTATCTAAAAAGTAAAAAAAATCATTACAAATTTTTCGTCGACCTTTTAATAATTGTTATTCTGTTGTTTTAATGTTGAAATTTTATAGGTTTGATTTACTCAAAAAGTGTACTCAAAACATTTGCGTTCATAATAAAATGATTTTTTTATGGAAGGCAAAAATGAAAAATTCTTAACGCTAAAATAATAATATGGAATTAAATAAGAACCATTTCTTTGATATATTTTTTACAACATAAGTTGAGGATCAAGCCAACTGAAATGCATTGATGAATATTGGAGAAGATGCACCATTCAAAGATAGCTACTATTTATCGATTGATCGGTTTGCGGATTTAATAGGATTATCACGCGATTTACTGTGAGATTATGACACTTATCTTAGAGCATTTATTTTGTTAGACCAACATCTTATATTAAAGATTACGTGAAGAATCATTGATACCACATAAATTGACAAAACGGCTTAAAAAAGAACTAGTGTAAAAGAAATAACAAATACGATCTAGCTCCGTGCTCCCAAAACATTGCAACAGGTGACGAACCGTGAATATAATTGTGTATATACCTTAATAAAACCATAATTTAAAAATACATACTCTTCACAAAACACTTTGAAACAAATTTATAAACTAAATTGGTAAAGGTACTTGATTTTGTTAGTTTTAATAACCATTTATTTCCTTAAAGAAAACTTTTTTTGAAGGTGTCCCAACCAATGTATGTAGGTATGAAAAGTGCTTGGAAAATTGATTCAATCAAAATGTAAATATGTACTGGCCTTCATGGAAATAAGTTTTAGATACAAAAAAAACATTTTTTTTGGAAATTGTAGTATTTTTTTACAAATCCCGAAATGTATGAAAGAACCCTCGTAATTATAGTAATTAAAATTTAAAAAAATCCTTATAATTTTGAAAATAATCGACTTACGGCCATTTAAATTTTGTAAATTTTATTCAAAATTGTTAATTTAAAACTGTCCAAAGCGCTCATTTTGTTGTTTTGGATAGTTTAAGACTAAACATACATTTATCATCAGCGTATTTGGCTTAACATAAAACGGTCTTAGCTTGAATTTTTTTCATTTGAGAACTCAAAGCCTTTTTTATAATAGTACTTGGTTCTTCAGCTTCCAGCAGTCAATCTCTTTATATTAGTTTGCAGTACTGGTGGCCATGCAATGAAAGGTGAAAGAATTTGGACTTATTTTTGGAGAATATTTTACTTTCTTTTCTCCATCTCATCGCTTAACTGATTTAGCATTTTGATATTGAAGTTATATCCATATGAAAAATCGAACCAATGTATGTTGTTTATGTACAAAGTTCCTGCGGCTCCTGAAGAATTTCTCTTTTTACTGTTGTATTGGACATAATATATTATTATTTGGATGCATTCTTATACTGTGCGTCTTCTAATGCTTGTAATTCGATGGGGAATATGCATGAGCATTGCACCGCTGTAAAGTATAAAAAAAACTCACTGTAATTTACAATCACCAAAAAAAAAATCACGTTGAATTTTTTTTTGGAAAAAAAAAAATCACGTTGAATTTTTTTTGAATTATTATATTACTATTAAAATCACTAACGTATTTCATTTTTAATTTACCTTGAAATTTTGTTTCAAATAAAAACACATGAAGCATTTCTCGTTGCGCATTTAAAATGATCATATTTTTGAAATTTAAGATTTACTGGAATATTTCTTAATTCTGCCACTCTAACGGACCGTTCTTCTTTTTCTAAATACACATTTCTTGTTCATCTGCAGTTAATTGATTAAAAATATTTAGAAGTTTAATTACTGTTGTGAAAGATTTCCTGGATCGCGGCATTGTGAAGGATCACTTGGAGATTTTACATATGCACGCCTAATGAAACGAACAAACAATTCAACATTTTCCTATGACAAACAGAATAACCTTTTGTATAATACCTCATTGTTTAGAATATACAAAATCAACCTTAACTCACCTCTTTGTATTCACTTTCCGCTTTTTTATTTATTTGAAAAATATGATTAAACATTCAACGAAAACACAAAAAAAACCTTAAAAAATATCGGCTTACGTTCTTAAACTCCATTGTATGCACGTACCTAAATAAAAAAAAATGTAATTAAACCAACTATCTAACAACTGACAGTTCGTGTCAAAATTCAAAAGTAGAACAAAATTATATTGTAAAAAGTACTATAAAGATTGCCTACTTAGAGTTTTCTTTAATTTTCTAATTTCCTATGCATTTTTCTTAATTTTTTTGTTCTAAAAGGACACTCTCCTGATAAAAGCCTACACGACAAAAAAGAATTAGCGAAATCGGTCCAGCCGTTTAGGCGCCATCCGATGACAACGCGAAATAGCTCTCCATTTTTATATATAAAGATATAAAGATGAATTAATAATAATACAAATAATATACCTAATACCTTTATTGATAATCTGAGTACAATATTAATACAAAATTAAAAATTGAGACAAAATTTCTATTATTGAAATCCCCCCGAAAATGAGTAAAACTCGTGCTTCGGGGAAATAAATAAATAAATCCCTTAATGGTTTCAATAAAAAATATACCTACTCTAACCGTCATTTCAACAACATTATAAGTGGTTCAATGACATGTCGAAACCATTGTTATGATCGGCTATAGATCATTGGCGTTTTATCTAGTGATCCATAAAAGCGATGATCCATGTAAAATTATTGACCGTGATTGATTTTATGACAATAGGTATTTATTTAATAATATTTTTTTTTATATGGGTAATAAGATTATTATTATTAAGCAGGTGTATCTTACGCCCAAATCCCCCCTGGATCACTTCAATGTTCACAATAATTATTACCTATTCTCTTAATAAAATGCATAGATACCTACGTGAATTACGAATGCCTTGACATACGAGCAGTTTAACTTGCTATTTTTTTTTGCTTTAAGATACGGGAAGACCAATAAATGAGTCAGGTAAACAATAATTTTTCACAAATGGCTTTGGCGTCACAGGAAATCCATTCCATACTAACTTTTGTTTTATATTATTTCTTATGCATTTTTCAACTTTCTAATAATTACCTACTTTATTATCCAGAGCGGAGAAGAATCCAATAAATCAAACAAGGGAAGAATCTGTTCAGCCGATCTCGAGATATAAGTGTTGGCACTGACCCGACTTTCTCTTATATTATAAAGAGATTATTTTTTTTTTTATTCATAATATTGATAGATTCTGGTGCCGGCCCTGTGTAACAGGCATAGTGGAAGGATGTTTTGGCTCGATAGAATAGATCAATATAAATAGTACCTATACATGCAAATCTTCCCATTCATAGCAAACAATCAGTCGTGTGAATTGCAACCAAAGTAGGTAGTGCCACCAAATAAAAATGACTTGTGTTTTGAAAATTACCGTTTTTGGGTTTATATTGTGTGGTGTAATTTCATGTAGTGAGGTAAGATTTGTACTCTGTACTGTAGAAAAAACAAATGAAATTAAATATAAAGTAACTGCCCCTGTACAGGCTATTCCCAGTTAAGCTAAAAATTCAAAAGAATCTGTACAATATATTTTTTAAAAAATAATTTTGTAACAATCTGTTTTTTTTTTAATTTCAAACAATCTGAATAAATTGCATTTCATTTTTATTTGTGTTGTCAGAACAAATTAAGTACCTACCTACTTTCCAAGTGAATTAAGAACACTAATGATTTCGTTATATTGAAAATAATGTTCTAATCTAAACCTCTTGACCAAGTAGCTTTTTTCAAAATCTGTCACCATGTTACGCAATTTATTACAGTATAATTTCGATTCAACGTGTAAAAATGTTGGCTGTATATTTTTTTTGGCATTGCATCCAAAAAAGGATGATACAGCCAGCCTACCTGCCTAAAGTTCCCGTTTACGCAAAATTGATATATACGTGAATGGGGAATATGTGTGTATCCCTCCCTTGCAAACAGCAAAACTCACGCACCAATACATAGATTAATGCATTGTAGCCCGCGGGGAGCGCTTCAGGAAGGCGGCTTACTCTATATTCATTGGCTATTCTAATAAAAATATATATTATTTCAATCTCCAGAGAGTGGAACATTTTTTATATAATTCCTAGACTTAAGTACATTTTAGTAATTTACCTATATTTAAATTCATTTTCATCCCAAGTATAGCATAACTTTTAACCTATACTTACTTACATTCTTCTTTTTCTCTCGTATTTAAAAATCCCGAAAAACCAAAAATGGGACCGCCAGGGGTCATTGAGGGCAACTACCTACCGTGAGTCTGGTGGTAGGTGGATAAACATAATGTTTATTTGATTGCAACACAATACTGCCACCGCCATCTGTTGGGGAAATAAATAAGTGTCTTGTAAATTATTGATATTCGATGGAACGAACCTTGAGATCAATGTTTTGGCTATGTTTCCACAAATGGCGGTGGTGATTTTTATATGTATAATAATTTTGTGTTTAATTAAGTATATTATCATTGTTACCGACATTCAAACAGTAGGTATGTAAAAAAGTAGGTACCTATTGTATCTTTTTTGTGCAATATAAAACTGACACCCAAAGTAGCGAAACGTGTTTCTTTTAACACCACACAAGTATTGTCCTTTTCAAGCTCATGAGAAGTCTAATAGTGTCCATTCTCTCGACATGATCATACCAGTCCCTCCTTAATTTCTACTCTAATATTAGCCCCAAAAATCTTAGTGATCCACATTCAGTCTCTCAATGTTTATCCTCCTAGTTTTCTTTTTAACAACTTTGATCTTTTTGCTTCTAATATTTTATAGATATCTTCAGCCATTGAAGGAGTATATTCGCCAAGTTTCAGCCTAGATGAGGACTGTCTCGACCTGACAAATGTTTCAAAAGAAGACGTTGATTTAATACAAAGTTTCCGATTGCCCATTACTAGCGAAGGAAGATGTCTGCTTGCCTGTCTCTTCAAGAAAATCAACATAGTAATTATTATAATTTATACAATGTGCTATCTCAACACTTAATCAAATGAATTTTGCAAAAAAATACCATTTTTGTTCAAAAAACTTATTTTGTCTTCAAGACTGCGACCTAATTTTTTTGTATTCATCTTATTTTAAAGCCAGAAAGTTGAAAAAATAATAATAAAATAAATGATATAAAATAATAAATAACAGTAAAGTTATCAAACAATTAATAAAAAAAATATGTTTTATAACAAATTTGTTAAAAATAAGTATAATTTTTTTTGTTTTTTGTCAGTAAATAATTGTTTTTGTATATTTTGAGTTTTCAATATCTCAATTTATTCTACATATTCTTTACAAAATTTGCAAATTAATTGGAAACAGTACTCATATTCTAACTTTTATCAGAAGGTAGTCACAGAAGTAAAGTGAGTAACACAATAGATTTTGTATGGAAAACGTGTATACATAGCGAATGCGAGAACCGCTTGTGTTTCTGGAAATATCCTTGTGGCGGCGGCACTTCCGTGAGTATACCTTCCGATAAAACTTAGAATCCGTGTACAGATTAAGTCTGTCGCCGATTAATCCACTTTGACTAATTTGCAATGTGTGCCGGGCCTAAGTATATGAGAACAACGCCATCGTTTATCATTGCGCCATTCTACCCACAATTCTCCAAAAGATTTTCATCTATATTTTTTTCACATTGATCAAGAAATGTCGACATAACACAATGTTTCAAATAATTTGTGCAATATTTGGATGACAGTGAATCTCTGAGAGATACTAACATGTTTTCATGTGTTTACTTTTTAAGATTACTCCTGAAGGAAGCTACAACCATGATGGATGTATTTCAGCAGTGAGAAGTGTTTTAGACTTTCACCCAAAGGCTTTAGAAAAAGCTATTGAAGTCATCGATCTTTGCTCTATTAAATGTAAGACTGTGTAAACAATATCTTTATAATAATTCAAATTTAAATCATCGCAAAACCTTGCAATCATAATTGTAGTAATGTAAGACACAAAAATATTTAAATTTTTTATCATTTTTTGTAATGATAGGATCTTTATAGTAAATTAAAAATTAATCATCTTTCGAAGACGTAAAGTATGATAGGTATCAGCTAGTAAATAATACCTATAGGAAACAGTGGCGTAACTATTTAATGGTAAGGGTAGAAAAACGCCACGGGCCTCCATCACGAGAGGACCCCGGACCAACGGGACCTAGACGGTATTATTACGTCACTGGTAGGAAGAATTCAATACTGGTAACAAACAATCACAATATTTCACATTACTGAGAAGCTCTCATAACTTAGTGCTATTGTTAAAATCTGTCAAAGGTTGCTGTGATTCAAATCCGACAACCTTATTGCTGAACATTTTTACAAAATGTAAATTATCAGCTGGAATAGAATAAAGAAAGAAGTTCAAATAGTTTACACAATTGACAAAAAGGACTTTCGAATACATAAAAACAGATCAAGATGGAGTAGAAAGGGAAAAAGTGATTATTATGATGACATTCTAAGATAAGACACAAGCAGACTCCCTTTTATTGCACTTTAAAAAAAACTTCATGTGACTCGTCCACTTGGAAGAAAACATTACATACCTACATTGTTTGGAACATAACTTGAATATCCCCTACATGCATAAAAATAATAAGTACCAACCAACCTAATCATAAATTAAGTTTAACTTTTTTTAGTAGGTACTTACTCCTTGAAATTTTATGTTTTTTTTTATCTAAACTTGTTCCAGTGGAAGAGATGGTAGATGAATCGGGATGTGAAATTGCAACTACTTTATATTCCTGTGTTATAGATGAAATGAACAATCAAGAGGTAATAAAATTTATGAAATAATGTTTATAAAATACACAAATAATCAAAAAAAGTGGCGTAAATTTAGCTCCTTACCAAAGGCAAATATTATGTTTTGTACAATCTGCAGTAACTTATAACTACTTAATCAGTTTCTAAGGGTACACATAAATCAAATGAATATAGACTCTGAGCTGGAAGTAGGGTATATTTTCTTGATAGTTGATATGGACACTAATTTGACATCGCCCATTAATTAGTTCTTGCTTGAATTGTATTCATGGTGTCCAATATCAACCATGAAAGAAAGTATGCTCTACTTCTAGATTTAGCTCTACGTATGTTCGTTTAGTGTAACCGAATACTAAGAATTCTGCGATTATAAACTCGTAGAAAATGCTAAAAAATTAAATTTGTATTTTAACTCAAAATTAATCGATTGATATGATTGTCATTTTTCAGTTTGATTTTGACAGCAGTGAGTACCTGAATTAATGATGTTTGACTAATAAATTATTGAGAATTGATTAGAAAATTTGGGAAAATCAATTTCAATTCAGCGCAGAAAAATCATTCACACGACTGAGTAACAAACTTATAATAAAATACCCAAGAAACGCACTAGGCTAAAAATATTTGTAAAGAAGTTCTGTAGCCTTCTATAACATATTATTATTATTCCCTTCCTAGAACCTAAGGTGCACATTTTTCTCCTCTCCTTTCCTACCTTCTCTTATACTTATAGGTTTATTTGTGTTTAATAATTATATTTTATTTATTACAAATATTGTGTTCTCAATCCAAATCACTCAAAAATGAGTGTAGGACTTGATTAATGCGTAATCTCAATAGCCCACAGACCATCTTGTCAATACTGTGTTTTGTATTGGAACTAAAATAAAATTTTGAATGAGAGATAATCATTAATCTATTGCTTATTCAGTTTTCCTTCTTCCTTGTGATGCAAAACATCAGCCAATTTTCTAAACACCAAAGCAACAAGAATTGGATGGTGGTTGATTTCCTTTACCGACCACCCCCGATGCACTTGAATGTCTGAAAGCCTGGATGTTGCTCGGTAGGGTGCGTAGCAGATAGCATACTTCTCCATCTTCTGACGCTGCCGCCCGTTGGTGGCAGAAGCCATACAAAATAATAAAAATAACCGATTTCGGTAGCCTAGTGGCATAGGCGCGGACTTCTGATCAAGAGGTCACTTCCGGTTGGGTGAGAGATTTTCTGTGTGTCTTTTCACTTGAAATCCCTACTCGGGGTTGGAATGGTGTCTCAGATTGGACGAACTGGTTGACTTGTGCTTTAAGCATTAAGTTCCGCCAGCTACACTGACACCTATGTATACCTAGAGGAGTGTTATTTATTTATTTCAATTCGATGAAATTCGACCACATCGTTTGCTAAGCAAACAATTCAGTTTTTGGAGAAATACCTCATCTGTATCATAAACAATAATTTATTCGAATTGATTAAATTTGATTCTCCACTTTTTTAGATACGGTTTGAAGATTGATTCTCATAGCTACCAACAATAGATACCTATATACTAACAAGTCTACTATATTTACAAAAAAAAAACATTTTTTTACAAAATGAATCTGGGCACACCCTAAGTGAACACAAATACACTTTTGACTTATTTCACAGTAAGCAAAGCTTGTGTTGTGAAAGAGGTAGATAGTCAGCACCTGGGATTGAACCCACAACCTTCCATATGAAAGTCAGCAACTAAACCGCTAGGCAACCAGCAACTTTTCTGCACTAGGAAAAACATGAAAAAAGTTTTAATGAAAAAATTTATAATTTATTAGTGTGCTAGGTAGGTACAAACAATTCGTATATAAATATATAGAGATATTTTTTATTCTTAACAACGTTTATTTTTTTTAACAAAAATAGTGAACTAAAAGGTTTTCCATTTGAAAAAAAAAAACTCAAAATGAAGCTTTAAATAAAATATAAGGCCGCATACGCACTAACGTGTGGCTTGCTTTCAGCCTAGAGTCAAGCTTGGTGAGTAGGTTACTAAAACAAACATTCTAAAATGTTCGCAACCGGCCACATGAGCATTTGGTGTCTTCCCTAATATATTCAAGTAAACAAACATGTGGTAACTAGAAGCTACGTCAATATATTCTAGGCGCTAAGCAAGACACCTGTCAGTGTGGACTTGGCCTTAAAGAGAATTTTATATAAGATCTTGTCTAACTGAAGTGCTGGTCCATTTTACATAAAAGTGATGGAAAATCTTATCAAAACCCAAACGAAGCAGAGATACCAATTTCTTGGTAATAAAAACTGAATTTTTTGTTTCAAATGAATATTAAAAACTATATATTCATATAACAATCCAGGTAGGTATTACAAAATTCAAACAGGATCATAAAATCACTAACTCAAACTTTACTTAACTAATACGAGACTAGTCTAAGGTTACAAAATATTATTTTAAATCACACATTAACCCACTCAGGCACTTTAACACAATTTTTTTGAAATGATTATTCTTCATATTCAAGTAGTTTTTTAATGAATGTGGTACCTATTTTTTAAAGATCACATGTGCAGATCCCTAAAGCGTTTATTAGATAATCTTGTCTGAATTTTTTTAATCAGATTTGGTGGAATACGAAATAACTATTTAACGACGTAAAGTACTTATAAATAAAATTCATTATTAAAACATTTTTTCATAGTTATTTGACAAAATATTGCATGTTAATCTGCTAGTGTTTGGTGTCCATTTTTGTATATTAAGACCAGAGATTCGCCGACTTTGTGTCAGAATGGGTTAACAATACAGTGTATTAAAACAGTACAGACTATAAATTTTACGCCATAATTTTATAGTCTGTGCTAATTTTTGGTTGTTTTATAATAATCATTGTAGATATCACCGCTTGTGCTAAGGGTAAAAAAGAAAGGGTTACCATTTAATTACTGGTTATCTTCGCCAAATGGTAACACCAAAGAAATCTTGATATAAAAAAGTTGTCAAAACTGAAGATAAGAAAGTTTTTTTTGGCAAAATTGTAAGTAGGTACCTTTTAACGTACTTACTTCAAAAATTCAAATTGTACAACTTGAATTTGGTTCCAAATGGCATTCACATGTCAATTTTCGAATAAGGTATTTACAAAGACCACTAACAAAATGAGAAAAAAGTTATGGCTAATATTAAAACCAAATGTGCCAAAACAATAGACAAATAAATTTGAAAAAAAATACAAGAATTTGTGACGCGATTGGACTAACCAAATAATATCATTATGAAGTAAATTTTTTAATGGTAAAGTATTTATATTTTTTATGGTCATAAACATTGCAAAAGATCGAGCGCAATGGAGAGCTCTTGTTGCCTCCCTATACGCCCCTGAGAGGGGTGTTAAGGGAGATTTGATTGATTGATTGATATAATATAACAATAATACACATCTTCTCATTACAATATTTACAAATCTGCCAATATAAAAAAATATCTTATTTTCAAAATATTCTCGAGTTTTAATCTTATATGCTGTCGTAACTGTTTGGATTCGGGGCTTGTCCTGCAGATGAAGATCCGGTTTGTGGAGGAGGCTTAAAACCGTTGCGAATGAAATCTATACCATCCTGCAAATAAGATTTAATTACGATATTAACATTTTTAATACCGTGGATTAGCAGATTATGACCTCCCTGACAGGTTAACATGTTCGTTGCCTAATAATACACAGGTCTCTGCTCATTGCTTCAAAAATATATACATATTTTTCATTTTGACAGAGGCACTAACTTTATGTATTGCTCTCATACTAAACCACACAATCTCAAAATATTCGCTTATGATTATTTTTTTACAAAAAAATGTGTAATAAAAACATTAACTAGTATTGGAAGTCAAAAAAAAAAAATATGTATAGGATCTGGGCCCCACTCCACCATCATACTTTGTATTTTTGCACTTTTCGAATTATAGCATGACACTAACACTTTTCATAAAAACAAAACTAACAACTTTTGAGTATTTTGACAAGTCAACTTTGGGTTTTTTATACAAGTTGTTGTTTTAACATTTTTGGATTATAAATTAATTAGGTACCTACATTGAACTTTAAAATATTGTATAAAGTATCATTTATAGCTATCTGAATGAATTTTTGTATCATTAAATTGTTATACGTCTTTATATGACCATTAATGGATTAAATAAATGCTCTCTTTAAGATATAACAAGGTACCATCGATTGCAAAGAGTTTTCAAATGATTTTGATGTCACAATGTGGACATTTTGTTTTCGCGGAACAAGATTGCTTCATGATTTGCAATATTTGGATAATGCAAAGTGAATGATGGAAGAGGGTCCAGCAGACATTTTTTGATAAAATTATTATTTGTATTTTGTATGACAGTGAAAGTGTTAAATAACTATTATATTAACATTGGCTAATAAAAGGTAGTTCAAATTAACAATCCTCTTTCATTTTTTTCACATAATAAATGAATCTGTACTCATTCAAAGTGAACACAAATACACTCTTTGACCCTTTCACAGTAAGCAAATAAGCTTGCATCACTCAAGTGAGCCCAAGACCTCCAACTAACCACTTCGAACCATTTATCATGAGAAAATCGGTGAAAATAATGTACCTAAATATTTCCTATGCAATTCCACATTTTAGTGAAATCCTAAAACAAATGTTTTTTTTTTTTTTTTTGAAAGAGGGTTAAGGGACCAGGGTACCCTTTGTGTCACTGCGATCATGATAGGAATATTGTGACTAACAAATGGTTTGGAATATTTTCTTTTTTTTTTGGATTCCTATGCCCATGTTCAATGTTGTCGCCAACTTTGTTGGAAATTGTAGAATCGCAAATTACTCCTGGCGTAAGTAACTTTCAATTTAGAATTCTGGATATCTGATATAAAAGGTTAATTAAAAACTGTCATACCCTCATAAGGTTAGGTAAATCTCTCCAGAATGTGATGTTTGGTATGATTTCTACGCCTTGGGCACCCATCAAGAAATGCTTAACCAAGGATCCAAATATCAAGTAGACTAATGCCATCACCAAGAGCACAATTACAAATGTGGTTCCGGCAGAATGGTGGGTGACTTCGACTTCTAAGAGACAGGCAGCCGGAGACAGTAAGGCCAAGACCTAAAAATAATGAACATTCATAAAATGTTCAGTGTTTACCTGCAATTGTTTAACTGTGGGTAGAAAGGGTGCAAAGGTAAACAATTGCATTGTTCTAATCCACTTTGGCAGTAGAAAACGAAAAGAGATTTTGAAATTGTAGGATACATTATGAAATTTGATTAAAGTGATTATTTCATGATAACAATTATTATTTTTATTAATAATAACGTTAATAAAAATAATACAATAGTAAGTAGAAACAGTTATTAGTTAGTTAACAATAATTTCAACTAAGCTTCCATTTGATATTGTAATTTTTATATATTTTCTTAGATACATAAATTATGTATTTTCAAAGAACATTAATTTGAAAAGAATAGGCTGCTTCCTTGAGAAAATAAATGAAAACACACATTTTAACTTTCAAAAGTTAAGGTGTCCTTATAAAAGAAAAAGAAATTCA
The DNA here is from genome assembly GCA_963576905.1 of Mystacides longicornis. NCBI lineage: Eukaryota > Metazoa > Arthropoda > Insecta > Trichoptera > Leptoceridae > Mystacides > Mystacides longicornis. Next base: position 12,986,040 of record OY756437.1, read on the forward strand.
TACAAAATTTTGACATTTTCATTGATAAATTTTTGTCTATTATTCACGCATTTTGTTTGATCAAATGTTGAGAAAATACATTGTATACAATTTACTTAAAATTTAACGAGTGAAATCAACCTGGCAACACTGTGTTTTGATTGTCAATGGTTCACCCATTAGGCACAAATAATTATTGTAAGGGTGCCTATCCTACATTCTCATCGTGCAGTTGTATGTCTGGCTGTCACGTAGTTCATTCTGCATATCTTTCCCTTAGCATATTATATTGACGCTAACTTTGTTTTGTAAATGTATTTTAATGTGTATGATTAAAACTAATATAATTAACAAATAATTAAATAAAATATATTGTATACTTACAGGCTGAGGAGGATTCATGTCAACAATCGTCAAAATTGTATTGGTGTTGGGAGAACAGACTAGCATTATAGTATACGACCTAAAACATAAAACAATTAATACTGCTGCACAACTTTTTACAAAATTTCCTTCAAAACCAAGGTGCAGACAAAGCAGTTGCTTTTCCAACTGTTGATTTGTTGAAGAGAAATTATTTCTCGAGACAGATCGGCAGTATCAAGCCAAGATACGTGAGATTTGTATGGCCATGTCTAGATTTTAAATGGTTTTTCAAACTATGACGACAAAAAACACCAACTTAGAGGCTTCGCAGCATATATGTTCCATGTATGGATTTACTCAGAATTCGGAGGAGAACCTTAAGTGTCTGTGTGTGTGTGTCTGTCCCCCCCTTATAACTTTTGATTCACTTGATGCACAGATCCTAAAATTTCAGAAAATATTGACTAACAAAACTTGTATACTCAGAATTTTGAAATTTTCTTTCAGTCAGGGGTAATCAACCTTTGAATTTTTACTTAATTTTTCATATATCTCGAAAACTATAAAAGCTAGAACCCTAAAAATTTGTATGTATATAGAAAAATACAATATCTCAAATTGAATTAAATGCTAAAGTTCCAGGATTTCTCAAACTTTTTTTATAAAGAAAAATATTTTTTTTATGACAAATTTACAAGTTTCAGTGCCTATATTTCAGAATTTAATAAAAATATCGAAAAACGCCAAAACACATCAACTGATTATTTAATTCTCTATAAGAAATATATACATTATAGCAGTAGGTACATCTCAAACTTTTTTTAACAATTTTTGTACATCGTTTCATACAATGAACATACCGACTCAGGCCATCGACAGTTGGATCTCATGTATAGGTACATGCAACTAGTATAATAAAAATAAAGGTGTCCGATTCACAACAGATAGTAATTCTGGATTTTGACATTATGATAGCTAGCTACTAAAGTAATTTTTACATTAGGTGACGATCTCCAGCAGCGAGTTCTTGTGGTTTTTTAAACGATTTTGGGTTAGTTCAACCGCAATGAAAACAAATACATTTTTGATAGTATTTAATACTAAGGTTAGCAGCACGCGCCACAATAGTCGGTGACTGAACCATTAGACTACCAATACCATACTTCATGTAAAGTAGGATCCATCCATCCCCCTTATATCGTTACAGTGCTTTATTGGTCACAACATATCAAAGGCATATTTGAACCCTTTTTCTGGGGAAGGGTTAGAACCAGAATGGTTTCCCATTGCGTTTTATGCAATGGTGTATTTTTCGTAAGGGTGTCAGAATTTTTTTGTAAAAGTCAAAGGCCCTTGTGTCACTGTGATCAAAATAGTTCTATTGCGATATCTTTCAATTCGTTCATTGTCCCTCGTCTACAGAGGACTTTTGCAGAGTGACAGTACTGCCCTCTGCAAAAATTCTCTTTAATAGTGTTTAGATGCTCCTAACGGGATTCACATCTTCCTGTTGCAACAATTGTTTTTGATCATGTGACCTTATGTCCCCTTTGCCACTGATGTGGAGGTTCTGAGTATATACTCCACATTTGCTTGTCTCTGTGGAGGTGCTGTAAGGCTATAATCACCCTGAGCTCCTCCATTAGCTACTAACCTACCAGTTAATCACACATCTTTTGGGACGAATGACACCTTGGATATAGGAGGTTTCTCCCTTTACCTGATAAGTTCTGGTTTGTAGGCAACGAGAACTCCTTGTTCATCGTCTAATTATCTGATCACATTGCTCAGTGACTAATGCATGTAGCTTGAAGATATAAATAAACTTGAGCGTTGGACTTACGTGGGAGGATTGCTATACACGAGTGACACCCCATTTTGTCCACCGAGGAATTTCACATTTTCCGTGCTGCCAATCTTTTGATAATTATCAGAGTCTGCATTCAACAATTTGAAATCTGTTGCATTATTTTTGACTAATTGCACGTTTCTGTAACACAACTGAAATGAGAAAATAAAATACATTTTTCACTTTATTTATCATTCTCTCCCCTAGGTCTCTTGCGAGACACTTGAGTTCAAAAATTGGTTCTACAATAAATACAATCAGAGACAGAAGGAGAAGTGAGTGATTAGACGAGTGACAAGGGTCACATATATGGTCCAGAAAGTTAGAGCTGAGCTATGGCAAGAATGACAGATGGACGAAAATCGTTTTACAGTGGCGCCTATGGTTGGCAAAGAGAAGCAGGGGAGGCCAATGATGAAGTGGAGTGATGACATTGTGGCTTGTGCTAGTTTATGCTGGATGAGAAAGGCACAAACAAACAAAGGAGATTTGAACAAAGTTTTTAATTTTAAATTGGACATATCAGGACACCACTGATGAAAGGATCACAGATTTCTGATATTCAATAATATTAATTAACAGAGAATACATATGAATGATTTATTAATGGAAAAACTAAAATTTTCAACATTTAACAAATTCAATACATCCATAATTAGAATTGGTTTTAGACATTAGTATTTATAGAAATGAGGTAGTTATTATTGTCAACATTTCCAAACAAAAAAACAAGCATTCAAGTCTTACCGAAGATGGATTACAGTCATTATTTGAGTCATTAAATCCTAAAGCTATATTCCCACATGGATGAAAATAGAAAAAATTCATATTTAACATAATTTTTGATCCATTATAATTGGTATGTAATACATTGGAAGCTGTGTAAAAGTTATCTTTAACGCTTAAGGAACTGAGATCTATAATCGACCCATTATAATATTCGCAACGACATGGCCCCTTGGCCTCACACGTATCATAGTCTCCAAATGCGGAATTTAGCAAGGAAAATAATATTATTTGAATAAAAAATAACCACTTGACATTTGCAACAACCGCCATTGTTGTTATTTCCAAGTTATTTCTGACGTACAATGACAGAGAGGTATATTCATTTTCTTTATGTCATGGATTAGCTATGATGTGGTTTGGTGTACTCCTTTAGTACATAAAGACACATTAAGAGACTTGGATGAATCTATGGTTATAATAATAGGGTATTTGACTAATTTCCAGAAACCGTTTTAAATTATTCTACGATACATTACAAGCACATTCTCTTTATATTTTCTGAAGATATGCCATATTTTATATGAAAATCATGTTTAAAGTTTAAATATCCAAAAACGCGCGTAAAACTTAATGGCGCTGGTCACGTGGTGCATTTTACGTCACACTTCTGTATTGGTATGAGGTTGATGACTACTCTCTTTCCTAATCTAAGTGACTATCATTTAATGATAGTCACTTAGATTAGGTAAATTTTACCATGGGGTGACGTCACCTTGACGTCACGGGGACCACAACTAATCACAAGGCGTTTTCATCGGTGACTAGTTCCATAGAAATATTTTTAGATTTTTATTACGTGTTTTTATAAAAAATAAGCCTATTTAAGTTGTAAAATAAAAGAAATAAGCTTTCTTGGGCCATTTTCAAAGAGGATGACCACAATCTGTATCTTATTTTTCATAGTGTCAAATACCCTATTCCTCCAAGTTAAGAGACCCATCATAGTGGACCCATAAAATGAAAATAGATTTTTTGTTGAATTTTTTTAACCACAAGTTTCTAATATATTGTGTTTTACCCCTGGTTGTTTACATTAAAATCATTAGCACAAATTTAAATTTTTATTATCTATGATTATAGATTATCCATCTATGCAAAATAAATGTGTGACATTTTTTGTTGTTTTGTCCTTGTTTTGTCAGATTGATTTGATATCTGTCAGATTCGTATTAGAAATTATAATGATTACAATAATACAGTTTAAATTTGGTTTAAATAATTCTTGTATTTGAAATAGGGTTATCCCTTTTGCGTTCTTGTTTCAATTTTTTGTGTGAAGTTTTTTTTTTCAGAAATGTCTGAATTTGATAGAAGGAAAAAGAAATTTTATTCTCAAAAAGTAGCTATATTTTACATAATATTTATGGTTTCTGATTTTGTAAACGATTCATAAGTTTTCATTTTTATTTATTCTTCTCTCTAAAATATTTGCAGGAGAAAGAACCACCCATGCGTCGGCCAGTGATTTTGGTGAAAAGTGATAGAGAAATCGAAAAGGAAAAATCTCACAAGGTTCCTGATAAACCACCCGTGATATTAATCAAAACAAGGGAACAATCGACCGCAAAAGAGGATACAATAAGACCTCAAAGTCCTAAAAAGTCATCTGATCAACCAAATGATATTGAAATTGAAACTCAGGTTATACATCCCACGAAAATAGTTCAAAATGAAAACAAGGAAAAAAAGAAAACTCCAGGTATTTTTAATACTACTTTAGGTCGTATTCTTTTTTGTTTGTTAATTTGCAATCAATTCTCTGAATGGCTAGACACTTAAAAATTTCAGAATACCTCAGATGACAATAGGTATCTAAGTAGGTACTTAGTAATTTTTTTTTTGATTTTATATTAGATGACTCGACAAACCCTACTTGATTTCCAGTCTTATCCCTCTCTTTCATGCGCCGTCCGGAATAGCTCCTCCACCGTTCTAATCCCGGTCCACTCTCTTATGTTGCGCAGCCAAGAGATCTGCCTCCTACCAGCCCCCCTGCGACCCTCTATATTTCCTCACTCCTGGACTATTAAGGACTTCTGTGTTCGTAATTCTGTCTGTCCATGGGATCCTGAACATCCTTTGGTGAAGCCATATTTCAAATGCCTCTATCGTGTTTACTTTTAATGTCCATATCTCACAACCATATAACAAAACAGACCACACATAACACCTTATCATCCTCTGTCAGAGTTTTAAATTGACATTGTCATTGCAAAAGAGTGACCTCATTTTGTTAAATGCGGTTCCTCTATTTCACCTCTACATCTAGGTCAAGGGTGTCCGTAAGCATGCTGCCGAGGTATCTAAACTTTTCCACCCTTTCAACATTGCAACCGTTCAGTTGTATCACTGAACCAGTATGATCCAGCCGTCCGAATGTCATCCACTTGGTTTTAATGACATTAATCGTTAAACCCAATTGTTCTCCGGAATCATTCACCATATTAAGTAGGTCCTGAAGATCATGAATACTGTCAGCTAGTAATACAGTATCATCTGCGTATCGGATGTTGTTAACTACAACCCCACCAATCTTCACACCTTTCTCGGTAGCACTGAGGGCTCTTTTAAAGACATAATCGGAGTAGAGGTTGAATAGTAAGGGGGACAGAATGCATCCCTGCCGCACACCTCGTTGAATGGCTATTGTGTTAGATTTCTCATTCCCATGTCTTATTTCGGCAGTAGTACCTACTTACTATGAAAAAACAAAATTGTTGTTTTTTTTTTCACCTCACCGTTTAAAACTTCCCCGACTTTTCACTAATATTTCGAATCTCAAATTACCCAAATGGGTCCAGTCGGTCTCGACTTTTAGTGAGACACTTGCACCAGTGTTGAATTACTTTTTATAAATAAGATTATTTACCACTAATTCTAATCTGAATATTCCAATGTGACCATTGTTTAGTAGATTGTCTCTGTTTAGAATCAATAGGTACCTACTTCTAATGGTAAAGCTATTTCAGAAATCAATGTTGTGGTCCCACCAATGACGCACCCAATGAAACTGATTGATGAAACCCATGAGTTCTTACCTGGCGTCATGGAATATTTGCAAGACACTAACTCTGGGTACTTAGTTGTTGGTGTTATAGGTATTTATATTATAATATATTTTTTTAAATTGGATGCAATGCCAAAAAAAAATATTTTTTAAATTAATTTAGAACAATATAATAGGTACACATCATTTTCAGAACAGTAATTTTATACAGTATATTTATTACTTACTTATTTAATCAAGAAGAATTATCTCTTATGATGTTAGTGGATTTCTACAATATCCTTATGTTGTGAAAGTACAAACTCCCCATGGCTCCCTGGCTTACGCAGAAATAAATTGCATGATTTGATCTTGTTGATATATATATTTTTCGACATATACTTTCCAATTAGTTCTTCTTTTAAGTATCCTTAAGATTTCTGCCGGTGGCTCTGTATTCTTTTCAAGGATGACCAGAAAATTCTTGGTCGCACAGAGTGTGAAGATCATATATATTATGTAGGCCTCAAAACTATGAACTAGACATTGCACAATCTAAGAATTCCATGGCTTAGTTGAAAGAGAATGTAAGAATGAACTAATGAGGTGACAGCCAGATATTAACACTTTTATATAACCCATGTATGTATTTTGTAGTATCTAACCATGAACAATTAGAAAGAGAGTGAGAAAATCCTTAACAAATACCAAAGTGGGGGACATTCCAAAGTCGCACAAATTCCTTCGCAGTCGCAGATAATTCACTCTTTTAAATCTTTTTTTAGGTGCTCAAGGGGTAGGTAAGTCCACAATAATGAGTATTTTAGCCCACACCCACGATATGTCCAACATATCGGAAGAAATACTGAACTCCCACATGGACGAAGCCTACCACAACATGGCTGTTGGTGACAACGACCAGGCAAACGTGGGGAGCAGGTACAATGAAGAACCTTCTCAAGCGCAAGTCAAACCTGATGAATCTGCTTCATCACCGCTAGTCTTTAAGTGTCAGAATTTGGATCAGATTGAGAGAGGAGAAGCTTGTACTTCAGGTATCAAATTCTTTACTTGACTTTTAACATTATTTATTTATTTATTTATTTTATTTTCCATAAGCAATTACACAACAAACAGTTTACATATATAATTGTTGGAATTTACTGCCCCACTAGACAAAGTCTGTTCTGTCTGTTCTGCTTATAGTGATAGTGATAATAAAAATATATTTTATTATCACTATCACTATAAGCCTACCCGCACACTGCAAATTAGTTAGGAGGAGATTAATCTGTGGCAAACTTGATTTGCATGAAAATGTATGGAACTGTGTACACACTGAAGCCATCAGACTAAAATGTTGTTTTCATACAAATCGAGTTTCCTGTGGATTGATCTCCTTCAAACTAATTTGAAATGTGTAGGGGTCCTAAACATTAAGGGATAAAGGGTCAAAACTCTTCTAAAATTGTGTTATGTAATACTTGAACTCCACCTTATGTGAAGTATTGACAACAGAAAAAAAAAAAATTTTCTCATTGTAATAAAAAATTATATATATTTCCATAATATCAACTAACCTTGTTCTATTCAAACTTTTTAACCCAACATCTGCCAACTGGTGATACGCTGTGATGTAACCATAGAATCCCGACTCGCGTTCAAAAGTGAAGCCGAAATATTGCAACTTTTGACAGTTTTGTTCCCAAAATAACGTGGTACGGCGTATATTTATTCAGTTTTTTTCTCTTGTTTTTTACAACAAAACGTATTTTTAGGTGGAAATAAGTGAAATGTTATCATTTTTAAGTTTCTTTATAAATGTTAACATCATTTTTTACATTCCGTTTTGACTACCGTACTGTCAAAATTGCCGGCCAATGCGGCTTCACTTTTTTAGTATGTAAAGGTTTAGGAGTAATCCATCTAGGTGGTTATATATATAAAAATCTATGGTGTGACGTGCTATAATATTATATCTATGGTAGTACACGTTCCTCAAATATTTGACTACCACCGCCATCTCTTGTAACCTGGATCAATCTTTTTCCAAACACAGTATGGCGGGTATTGGGTTAAAGAAATTTTATCTGATTCTTATGTAATTAAAATTTTTCTCAGTCTAATGAATGAAGTATTTTTTAGGCATAGATATCTTCGTAACTGATACACGAGTGATCCTCCTGGATGCCGGGCCCTCAGGAGGCTATGGACTCTCAAGAGGAGGTGGAATAGGAGCACCTGCAACTGGGGCCCGTGGTCCTCATGGAGGGTCAAGCTTGGAAGCTGCCGCATTTCTCTTAGCGGTGTGTCATGTAGTTATTCTTATTCAGGATTGGTTCACAGACGTAAACATGCTCAGGTATGGTAATCTCACTAATTCTTTTATTCTTATGTAAGAAAACTTAACATTGCCTATAATATGTAACCTTCTTAGTGCTTTCGACAATATAAACTTTTCTATATTTGAATATTTCTTTTCAATCGACATTTGACACTTTCAGTTATTTGACCAAAGTGTGACCTGTAATACATCCAAAACAGATGCATGTGAAATGCAGATTCCATTTCACACATAGGTAAGGGGCAGTCCTTGTTAATGCGTCAATATTTCCACAGATTTATTCAGTCTGCCGAGATGGTTAAGCCCGCGATACCCGCAGCTTCTAATCCTGTTTCTGCTTCCACCCATTCATCGGCAACCTCCACGTCCGGCTTAGAGATAGGAGATTCCCAAGTGCACGGAGAATACTACCCACACTTGCTCTTTCTGCATAACAAGTGTAACGCCGAAGACTTTAGACCATCCTCAATTAGCATGATGCAAGACTTGTACAGGAAAGCATTCTGCAAATCCAAGATGCACATTGAGAGCGGCATATACATGTACGAGCCAGATTCCACGGATGAGACTTGTTCCATGGATGGGCTGTTTCATAATTTGAATGCCAGTAGATGCGGGAAACCTGTTAATTTGTTTTTAATGCCCGTTGTGGAGGAGGAGCCAGGTCAGTTAACTTCTAACAAACATTTAGTTTGTACATTTTCTTTATGTCTATTGTTTGTCAGGGTGGAATCCTGAGATTGATTTCAACCAACTTCCCTGGTTGAAACATCCAGAATATCTCAGATAACAATGACAATGCATTGTTTTGAGACTTTAAGCCAAATTGAGAGATTCTTTTTGCATTCGATATCCCAATTCTTGAGGAATTCTTAATTACTTACATTTGCTCAAAATAAAGAAATACACTGGACGGTGTACAATGCCTGCAATAAAAAGTTTAATTAAAAAAAACTACAGCTACGAATCTGATTTGAAAAAATCTTTTGGCATTTAATATTTAATTTAAAAAGATATTATAAATGAGAAAACCTTGTACCTACTTAATAAGATTTGAAATATAAAGTTCACTACATTAGGTGATTTTAGAGACATTAGCAATAATGCATAAGGAAAAAAGCCAAGTTTGACATTTACAACATGAACATCACTGAGTCAGGTGGTCTTAAGAGGCATTTGCTAAATCATATAAATTAATCTTTTATTATTTTTAGATAAAACTGATTTTTACCGTGGTCATCCTACAATGGAAGAACTGGCCAACAAACTTAGATGGCAAATCTTTGGCGTTAATAGGAATCAATTAACTAATGTTCAATTAACGGAGAAGAGCTGGTTGCAGTACTGCAGTAAGGCATGGGACAATATTAGGAAGAGCACCTTTTTCAATGAATACAACAGACTACTTCCGTGACTGTAATCTGGAGAGGATTAACCAAGAATATTGTGTTCACTAAACACTGACAGTTTTTATTAACACTGTCAGTGATTCACTCACAATTTTGAGTACTTCGCACTTTTTATTCATCTTGGCGATCAGTTTTTCTTGTTATGATAAAACGCTTTGAATTGTTGTTATATTTATCCTTGTAAGACCTATTTCCCACTGCGTAACATATATGTCAGATCGACTTTCAATCGGATGTCTGTTTCTGTTCTCACTGTCTCGAGTGGGAACAATCTTGTAAGTTTGAACTGCTCTATGTAAAATGTTCAACCACCAATGCACCCAATATTTCGTCAGGTCCAACAAATGACAAGTGGGAACCGCTATTAACCCCATCAATTGACAACTTTTTACTACAGCTATCAGAGCACATTTCACATAGTGAGATAAACAATAAGATGTGGGCAGTTAGGTCCATCAAAGAGCATAATAGGTAGGTTTAAACATCAAAAATATCATCATGTATAGTGGGTGATTAGATACTCATCGAGTTGTTCCGCATTCGAAAAATTTGTTCTTGTTTCTTTTCAATCACCACTGAATGAATTGGACTGCAAACTTGAATTTTTCTCAGTCCAAACTGTTCATAAATCATCCACCCACTTGACATAAAGCCTAGTTCACACTAGGTCAATTAGTGAGCAGTTTAAAAGTTAAATAAATTGCCACTGACCAAAAATTGTTCACATTATACTTGAGTACATTCATTAGTAAGAAGAGTATTAAGACGTCTTGTGCTGATATTTTATACACTTTTTTTATGCGAACACAAAGTGATTTAAAGTAAAAGTAACGTTATTTGACTTAATTTTAAAAAACAACAAATTTGAAGAATTATTTGACTATTTTCAATCAATCCATCTCTTAATATTTCCAATATATTTGTAGCAGTAAATATGTTAAAAGCGAACAGCTTGCAACACAATATACTTTTGTTCTAGGGAAGCTCCAGTTTTGTAGCAAATAATGATCTCGACTCAAAACATTTTGAAGAATTATTTGACTATTTTCAATCAATCCATCTCTTAATAGAGGTCTCGAGGTTGTTGGTAGTCCAGTGGTATCAATCGGCGACTTTCGTACTTACAGCGTATTGGAGGTCGTAGGTTCGAATCCCGGCCGTGCCGACCATTTTCCGCTTTCACGACACAAGCAATTGCTTAGTGTGAAAGATGTCAAAAAGTGTATTTGTGTTCACTTCGAGTGAGCACAGATTCATTTTTTTTTAAAAATTAAAAAAAAAATATTTCCAAGATATTTTTAGCAGTAAATATGTTAAAAGCGAACAGCTTGCAACACAATATACCTTCGTTCTAGGGAAACTTCAGTTTTGTAGCAAATAATGATCTTGACTCAAAATATAGGTTCAGACACATTAGCTTGTGAGTCAGTTGTAGGTGACCCATGGTATCGGGCACTACACGCAAAAAAAAAAAAACAATAAAATGGATCAACTCAACTGCCGACTAATCTAATTGTTTAAAAATCAGGGCAAATTCTTGATGTGCCCAGATGAAATCAAAGAGTTGAACGCCAGCAAAGTCATCTTATTCTTCCAGGAGGCTGGGCTGAGCGATGAACTCTAGATGCAGGGCCAGTCACAAAAGTTCCATTATAGGACACAGTGACAGCGATCTCCCTGGAGGCATCAGGCGTAGTAAATAAATAATCTATTCGACAAAATTATGGGTGTTTAGACTCATTTAGTTACTAAATTACTCTCTGCTCGAATAAAATACTAAGCTAGTGTGAACTAGTCTTTTATCTGTCTTCTGGGGGTGTCATTGTTTAGACCAGTAACTCCCAAACTGCACAGATCATCACTATGAAATTAATTAAGGTTCTAATACAAATCTATGTAAATTGTTATCTTTTTTAAAACTCAAATTTATCAAGCTTATGCTGTGACTTGTGATGTAACTTTTGCTAAAATTATAAAATGACTAAATTATATCATTGGTTGTTTGTATACTCCAACATTACATTATATTAGGCTAGTTGATTGCTTGTTGAAGTTGTTGTATAAAAATATTTGTTTTAAAGAATATTTACGATTCTCACCCTTAATCTATTGAATGCCAAGGTAATTTTATTTATCACAGTATGTGACATATGTATCATTGCCGATATAAAATATACGCAATATTTCATATGCAAGACACCCAGAGAAATATAGAAATCGGTGAGTGCCAACTATGTAAAATTGTGTATTTCTTATATATAAAAATGAAGATCTATTTCCCGATGTCATCGCATCACGCCTAAACGGCTGGTTTGATTTCGTTAATTATTTTTTTGGCGTGTTTGCGTTTGTCAAGAGAAGTTTTTTATGAATGAAAAAATTAAAAAACTTGCGTGGATAATTAGGAAATCAAAGAAAACTCTAAGTAGGTAACTTTAATGGTACATTTAACAATATAAGTTTGACAGGAACTGTCAGTGGTTTGATAGTTGGTGAGATTGACAGGATGTGAAAAAATATGATTTGAAACAGATGCATGGATCTAAATTACTTTGGTTAAAAGGTAATTAATTTATCATTTCACAAATTCAATATTCATAGTTAGGAATACAGGACAACGTCTGTCTGTAAAGCTAGTAAGTATCCTATAAAATTTAATAATACCGATTGTTTTCAGTTTCATATTTTTTGAGTGTATTATTTAATATGCAAAATTATCCAACTTAGCTTTATCTGGGTGGCTTATAATATTTTAGTATCATGCAGGGTGATAATATATTAAAGTACCTACCTACCCAAAGTCCAAATATCGGCTACAGAATATTATATTGTTGGCATTCAATGGGTTAATCTGTTTTTCCCACAAGTTTTTCATTCTTTCGATTAATTTGAAAATGATATTACACATTCACTATGCCTTAACACCATTCATACACAATTTGAGGATTTAAAATGTATTTACATCATTTCATATTACGCCTTATATAAATCAAATTGTATTCCAATAAATAGATATCTATATGATATATGAAAGCGTCAGGGTCAAATAAATGAAAAATATATTTTCATCACAAATAAAACCCGTGCATGTGTTTTAAAATTTTAATCTATGCACTTCGTACATATATTTAAATCAAGACTTCTATAAAACTACTTGTAAGCTTTAAGCAATATCATTCAATTTGCAAAAAAATAATTATTGATTTTAGTTCCTACTGTTAATTCACATGGTTTTGTCAACACAATTACGAATATATGAAAATAAAACAATTTTTTCCCATAATTCCTTTTTTTTTGCAAGTCGAGTGATATGATAAACCATTTTTAAGAAATTTGAATCATACCTATTGGCATTAAGTATATTCATATCTTTATAATGGATGATACTCTTAATTATTAGAAAATTTTGCTATTATTCTCCATACAATCTTTCTCTTTATCAGAATATTGAAAGTCCTGCAGTGGTAATCATCTTTTCTTTGCTTTACTAAAGTATATATTTATTCTCAATGGGATGTTTTTTTTCCTTTTTGTGCCGCTAGAGGCGCCCTTGCTAATCCGGTCTATTGTCAAATTCAGTGTTGCCAACGGGGGCGATTTACTTCTTCTTCTTCTTATGGTCGCTCACAATCTAACCTCCAAAATATCATTCTAGTTTATTTCAAATTAAACAACTTATTATTATTATACATGATAACTTACAATAGGTTTAGAGTAATCATTGTACATTTTTTACATACTATTACAAATAAAATTGTTCATCTTTTTTTATGTACCTACCTAAATACAAATTAAAAAATACAGAACAGCACCCGTGAGATTTATTCTCAAATTTATGCGCAACAAAATCAACAACTTCTTAGCAACTCAATCAACAACTTCTTAGCAACGGAATGGAAAACAAACTTCCCAACGTTGGCATCACTGAAAAAAACATCTCTACGTTGGCAGCACTGAATTTGACAATAGACCTGATTAGAAGTTCTGCCACCTAGTGTGTATTGTCGGAAGCTCCCCAGAAAACTTCCCATTCATTTTCTTTACCAGGAATTATAGACACAATAGTTGTCCAAGTAGTGACATACTTTCATTATATATTTATGATAATAGCTTTTTAATTATTCCACTTATCTTCTTCTTTATCCATGTCCGCTCCCTAGTTGGAGCATATGAACTCCACAAGTCCTCGCCATGCGGTCCTGTCCCCTGCGATTCCAGCAGCCGCACCCCAGTCAACACCAACGGCCTGAAGGTCAGCTTCGTAGAGCCTTTTAATTTTTTGGAGAGGCCTACCGCGTCTTCGATTGCCTTCTGGATGGTAGTTGAGACTAAGACCACTTATCAAAATCCTAAATTATAAAAGTGGAGATATAGAGAAATTTTGTAATGCCATTATATTAACTATTAACCTGTCATAACTTCAATCTTAAGATGGCCGACATAGCAACAGCTGACAGCATTTGACAGCTCTCATGCTAGGACACACCACAACAGTATGTTGTTTCTAACACAAGACAAAAGTGTGTTTCGAGCTTCACACTACATAAATTCAAATACATTTATTTTATTTAACACGTTCACTGTCGACTAAACTGATCCAGTTTCTACACTTGGAAATGTGATTTTGTTCTTTTGTCAAAGGCGCTGGTTTTGAACACTGTGTTTTTATATAAGAGTACTGTTTGCTAGCCACATAGTTTTAATGCATATTTCTTACTTGATTCATCTAATTCCTCGTGCCTCTTTGTACTTATATAATTCAGCTTTTCTTTTCCCTCTTTTAACCTTTCCTCATCCATTCAATCAATTTGATACTAAGTTTTCTTAAAATAGCTTGTTATTCAGTTATAACGGAGTATTGTCTTTATATCTCGGCATGTTCTTCTTTAATAAAAGACTGTTCTGTAGATTGTTCATAATATAATACTGTACACTATTTTATAGTTAATGTTACCAAACAGAAAATAATTATTACTACTTGCTAATTTTTGTATTTAAGGGCCCTTTCTCGCTCACTGAAGTTTAGATCTTCTTATTAGAACAAAATTTTGTCATCCTAAAATCATGGATATACAAACTGCCAGAATCACAATTGAAAAAAAATTGTAAAAATTGTCAATAATAAAAAAAAGAGACCGCCTATTGGGTAGAACTGAACCCTAACGAGATATGGACATTTCATTTTGTATGTCCTTTTAGAAACTGACAATATGTCTTTGAGTGTGAAAAATATGGCATAGTGTAGACAATATTTTATTTCGCCTTCTGTGTTAAAAACTATTTTCTATGAATGCAATGCATTTTTTACTAAGAACTTTACTTTTGTTAGTCTAAATAATGTAAACCTAAAATCGAAATCCAGCTAATGTCTATGGCATATTTACACCTACTTACTATTTTTTAAGCAAAACATATGTTTATATTTTTTTCTGACGACGGTCAATAATGGAACAATTTTTTACTACCTACCTACTGTATTCTCTCTTTCAAGAACAAAATCTATTCGAACAGAAAGGACACCCGAATTCAGTGAAACCAAATAATAATATAATGTCAGGTTTAAACAAAGCTATATAATAATAAGTAAGTACCTACCCATAGTTATACCTACTATAGTAAACTTATTGTTAGGTGTGAATGAAGCATATTTTTTGAATTGACATAGTTTTTTCCACAACTAAATATTATCTTCCGACTTTATTTTTCAAATTCAAACATTTCAAATGGATAGATAGATGAAAAAACAATGTAGGTAATATTATATTTATTTGGTAAATAGGTGTATGGCTACAACACTAGGAACCATCTGACCCGAAAAAAAGAACAGCCTGGCCCT
The DNA here is from genome assembly GCA_963576905.1 of Mystacides longicornis. Lineage (NCBI taxonomy): Eukaryota > Metazoa > Arthropoda > Insecta > Trichoptera > Leptoceridae > Mystacides > Mystacides longicornis. Next base: position 13,001,598 of record OY756437.1, read on the forward strand.
AGAAAGATAATAATAATATACCTAGTCTAGGTATAATCAATCGAAAACACGTATGTGGATTGATTTGGAGAGAAAGACTCACTATATGCATTTGGATAAAAAAAAACCTATCATCAATGATCTGATACGATATGTCGTGCCCTAATAACGCGATCCAGCACGGTTTCAAGCTCTGGAGACCTTTAAAAGCAGATGTATTATAAGTAATACAAACAGCTCATGTGAAGTTTTTTTTAATGAATCTTGGCTCACACGACATCACTCATACAAAGTTTGTGTTGTGAAAGTGTAAATGGTCGGCACCGGGATTCGAACCCACGACCCTCGACTCCGTAGACTTGTATACCAACCACTTCGTTGTTTTCCATTATTTATCTCAGAACCACTCGAGAATGACGTCAAATACACAAACGTCAATTTATTTTATTCCATATTTGTAAAAAGTAGATTTGTTTATAGCTTCACAAAAATAAAACTAAGGATATTCTCGGTTCATTTTGACTTTATTGCAATAACTGTATTCACCATGGTAGATAACAATGTGACGCTGTTACAGTGTATTTTGTGTCCACTTTTGGTTAGAGCAGATTTGTTTTAAAAATTATTATTATTCAAACACGTTTATACAGAAATTCACCAGATCTTCAAAGATTTCTTGAAATAGGAAATATTTTGACAATGTCCTTTACCAGATGGTCCAGAAAAAAATACCTACCTAAATAAATTTTGTGAATATAATCGTTTTTTTTTATCTGCCATTGTCAAAGAACCGTTCACCCCAAAACATAATATTATAATCGTTGTTATTATTTTAGACGGGTGTTGAATCCTTTTTTAAAACCTCGATAGACTAGTTCTAATGGTATAGGCGTGGACTTCTGATCAGGAGATTCCGGGTTCAATTCCCGGTTGGGTCAGAATTCATTACTTGATATTTGTTGAACTATTCCAGATTGGACGGGAGGAAAATTCCGCCGACTATAATGACATCTTTGTATATATATTTTTATACAAAGATGTCATTATGTGTTCATGCGATTTTGTGTTCATCAATTTGCGTGACATTCGTAAAAAATATTATTGGGTATTCAAAAACATGTTGTATACCATATACAATACATACATATTATGTTTTGAAAAAAAATTGGATGTACCTACCTAGGTACTCCAGATGGTGAGATTTTTTATCCCATTTTCTAGGAACCAATTAACCCAAAATAATAAATAAACTTTGGATAGCGTCAAAATTTTAGCGATATGACTTTTTTTTTTGATAGCTTAGATATAATTTTATGAGAATTGTTGATACTTCTTCCTCCTCTTTTACTAGGCCTGTTCGCCTGTCAAATTCCTGCGGTGTAGTTGTTGTTCGCCTCTTCTGACGTGGACTCCCAACTATCCTTCCATCTTTTGGGTGATCGATCATCCTGGAAGCCTTCCAGATTGGTGAATGCCATCTCTAGCTGCTTTTGCAGATCTTGTATTCACCAATCTGGAAATATGCTCGTTTCAGTACCTTCTTTTCTGTCGACCCTATCTGACAATATCTTCGAATTCGCGTACCCTTCGGATTTCCATAATTGTTGATACACATTGATTAAATTTATATACCTAGGTGTATAATAATTATTTTAGATAGAATACAATTAATAAATTTTACAGCCCCGTGTTTCACAGTAGGTAAGTACTTACTGACATTTTTAATTCTGTCTAGTGTCAGTAGCTAAACCGATAAAAAATGATTCGACCATTACAATTCTCTAATATTATAATAACACTCACTCGATATTCAATTAATTATTTCGGCCTAAAATATTTTCGAATATATCCTATATTATGCATTATAAAAAGTATTATTTACGTAATAAAAAACCCTTCATGTTTAAAAAAACAAATACTATGGGAACTATGCTCTACCGTTCGCACATTCTTCTAGATGCCATTCGAAACATAATATTATTACATATAGAATACATACAAAAAACATAATAGGTATTATTATTATTTTATGTTGAACTAACTTCCACAATAGAACTTACATTGATGCATAAATATTCCTTCAGAGAGAGCTTATAGTGTTCTATGAGCTTAGTCTCCCACAAAAATCTGCAAAAGAATCTCCATCGCAGTTATATACAAATATAATGGTCGTAAAGACCAAATTGGTATGACGATTCAATATGGTCGTCAGCAAAGAAATTTTCCAATATATTAGAATAGTTCTCGACAATAATCCTATAAGACCGAGCGTTGATAAGAATTTTAATTGGAAAATGATTTTTTGTGTTTTCTGAAAAAACTAAGCAATAAATGAAAAATCCGCAACAACAATGTTTCAAAGAAATTCGAGAACCATCTTTGTGTCTAAACCTATTTTATCTAAGTCTAATACTTTTCGAGATATTTGTAAAATAATGTCGGGGGAGAGGTCAATAAAACCCGTTATAACTTCTAAAGCATGCTGTTAATTAAAAATCGACGATGTCTATGTTTCAGATAAAGGTTTGATCTATAATAAAACCTCATTTGAAATTCGATTTTTGTAAATTTAGAGTCGGAATTTAATTTGTAACATGGTGAAAAACGGCTATTTTACGAGAAGAGGCCCTTTAGAGTTAATTAAATAAATTGAATTTTGTGATACAAACTTCTAGAAATGACTTGCTTATTAAAAACGTTTTCACCATAGATACTCTTTTATTTTATCACATTTGAAAAAGTTTGTAAACCCTTGACCGACCTTATCAGCCAGACTCATTACATTCTAAGAGGTCCCGGGTTCAATCCTGGTCAGGTCAAACCTACTGTTGTTTTTTTTTTTTTTTTCTTGTTATGAAATCAATTTTTATTGTTATATATAAGGGTTATTTGTACTTCCTGTATGTAGCTTTACTTATTTTTTTATTAAACTAAAAGATTAGTCCAACTAACAGATTATAAATCAAATAAAAGTCAAAATATTGTGCTGTATAGTTTATTTTAAATATGAATAATAGTGGTAAAGTCATTTAAAATTATTTATATGATATTAAGGAAGTATAAATTTCGGGTGCAAGTCAGTAGAAAAAAAAAAAAAAAAGGAAGTATAAAATATTATTAAAATATTATATAAAAATTGAAATTTTCAAAAGTTTTTTTCTTCATTGAAATACAGCTGGAAGCAGGGCATGCTTTCGAGCATCTGGATGCTTATAAGCATGCTGGTAGATGCTTGCGAGTCGCCAGTGTTCAGGATATCCTGTACTGTCCTTCCACCTGCTAAATGGAGGCGCCAGTGTTGGTATTGCGTATGACTTCTTATTAAATGGATCTTTCACTTTTGGAATTTTCACCGAATCTTTCGAATTGTTCGAGCTACTTTTTGTTTCTGAACTTCCAACCGAATTTGGATTGCCTGCTTTAAATGCCATTTTATACTCAGGCTTTTTGCTTTCATCACCAACCTTATCGTTCTTGTGTTCGCAGGCTGTGCAAGATCTATTACTCTGATTTATCTTGCTGCTGAGATTTGTATCTTGAGTTCTTTGAGACGATGTCTCAGTCTTGGATTTGTTGGAACAATCTTTTGATAAATTAGGTGAGCTATGATGTAAAGGGTTCTTCTTGAATGACTCTATAGAACTTCCATTTTTGTTGGAATAATTGGGTAAATTATTATTATTGTTGTTGTTAAAATTTTCTTTGCTAACATCTTCTTGTTCAACCCATGCATCTTTAACTTTCCTCCTATTTTTACTGCTATTCTCCGGAGTATTTTGACTACCATTAGAAGAACCGCAACCATGAATACCATCACAAGAACCACTTCGTCTCATGTTTTTGTTCTTTTCTGTATTCGCTACAGTATCTTCTTTGATTTTATACTTATTGTCTAAACTAGGGGGTCTAATTTTTTCATACTTGGAGTGTTGTTTACACTTTGGGACATCACACGATTCCTTTCTTTTATTTTTTGACATGTCATTGTCAAAACGAGGGACAATTCTATCTGTGGAATAATCATCAGGTGGTAAATTTTGAGAGAATATTGCATTTGAACTACAAATTTTATCATCTCTTCCTTCTTTTTCAGCTGCTGGATTGGGTGAATGGACCATGGAAAACACAGCAGGTGCTAATGATCCATTCGAGCCATCTATATGTTTGGGTCTTTTAGGCTCTTCTCTTGGATCTTTAGTTCTGTAATCCCACTGTATTGCCAAATTCATTGGGGTGACGCATTTGAAACTCTTCTCATTACCTGATGTCGCGGGTCTTTGTGTGTCAGGTTCATGAAATAATCTACCTCCATCAGGTATGCCGCTACTGGTTACAGGTCTTTGACCATTAAGTCCATTGGTAATCCAATTTGTGGAGTATGGCTTAATATTTATATCGTGTTGAGATTTAGATTTCTGTTTGCTGTATAGTTTTCTAGCCATCGTATCTGGAAGAGGCTGATGTAGTAGATTATCCATGTGCATTTTCCTGGCATATTGAAATCCTGGATTGTAGTTAACATCAGGAAGGATTTCTTTTCTCGTATATTTATGTTTAGATTCTCTCATGTTTTGTTCTTCTAGAGGTTCGTCAAGAGTTCCTGCGAGAATCTCCTGTTCGTCACACAATTCCTGCAAAGATTTCTCAGTAGGTTCTAAGACTGGTACTTCAATTCTTTGTTTAGGATTCGTCAATGTTCCAGGCTTGTAGTCTAAACTTTGTTCCTTTCCTTGATTACCTAGAACCTATCACAGAATAAAATTCAAATAACCATTTTGAAGAAGCAAGTTTTAAGTAAGTACTCAAGTCCTCAAAATTAAATCTTGCAGTTATATATTATTGAATTTAAATGTTATCAATTTTCCTGCACTTTTAAATGTTGACTTCATTTATTTATTTTTATTTATTTATTCGCAACCATACACCAACAGGTACAACATAAAAATAATAACACATAAACAAACATCAATACACCGATCATGCTGCACCCCATTACAGGTGTAAATATATTATGACTCAGGCCATCCACCCCCGAACCCAATTATTATAATTGTAAGAACTGTAAAATGACCTTACCTAGGTTGAGAAATATAGTTAGAAAAATAACACCTAATTACTAATAAAAAAAAAATAAAACAAAAAGTTGAATTAAAAATGTGTTTCTTAAAAATCAAAAATTATTATTGGTAACAATATCATAAATTAAAAAAAAATGTAGGTGTAAAAACTAAATTTTCAAACAACAGTGCTTGGTACGGATCAATGATGATTAAAACAATATAAAAAACTCAAGATTTCTGAAACAAAAAAATGAAATTAAATGTGTAACAAACAAAATAAAGCAAAAAATCTAAAAGTGTAAATAAAAAAAAGGTCGGCCACATACTATTGCTTTGCTATGCTTTACTATATCTTCGGGACAAGAATAAGGTTGCTTGTTCACATGGGGCAGCCAGTCCAGATATCTTCCTGGAGGGGGTTCCTTATTCAATTCTTTGACTGAAATGTAGTAGGTAAGTATAATCAATAAATAATATGATGATGCTTAGTGTATGTAAAAACAATACATTATGTTTACCTATTTAATGATTTTTTTACTGGTGTATAAATTTAATGTACTTTGGTTAAGCTAAGATCTAGTCCTGAAAAATGGTCACAAGAATCAAGACATAATTAGAACGTTGTGCTCCAACAAAGACAATAGGCAATAAAGATGAGACACCAACAAAAATGGACATATTCATATCCTGGCGCAAAATACATGACAACAGTTTGGTTGCTTTCATGTTCTCGATAATTTCCAACTTTTATCTCTACACAGTGGCGTACCGAGGGGGAAGGCGGAGGGGCGGACCGCCCCGGGAGCCTCTATTGAGAGGGCGGCAAATCTGCTTGTGCAATACTATATACACTACCAGATTCATAAAATCAGAATTTTTATTATTAATTTTAATATTTAAAAAAAACATTTAATTTCGGGAAGGCATAAAAAAACATGTGCGGTAAATTCGCAGGTAGAAAAATCTGTGTCAGAAGTCTGTGCCACTTTGTCCTAAAATTGATTTTGTGTACTATATTGTTGTGCTGTAAGTGTGTACATTAAAATAATATATAGGGGGGGGGGGCAAATTTTAATATAGAGGGGGGGGGGCAAATTTTATAATGGGGGGGGGAGGGCGCCAAATTTAAAGCGAAAACCCACGGTACGCCACTGTCTCTACATTTTCATTAATAATTATTATTAAAATAGTTATATCTACTTGTTGTATACATGAGATTTTTCGACATCTTGAACATTGCTGTTGTATTGTATCTCAAAGGCATTTTCCGTGTATTGTGGATACCTAAATAAATGTCGAGAATTCTCATGATTAGGAGATTCGGAGACTTAAACATTACCACCTAATGCCGAACGTTGTTAACGTAAAGTGATCACACCAAGCCAGCCTTCGATATAACAGTAGAAAACGGTCGTAAGCCCGTAGTGGTTTGTAGGTACCATTTAAAAATCAAACATCAGTAATGAGTTGTTAGTCATTAGTTGTTACATATTCGTTAACTACCATTGTATTTTGACTTTAAAAAAGATGTCGTTGAAGGTTTTTTTTGTAATTATTTTGTCCATAAAATAAAAACTAATAAACCGAAGAACCCAGGATAAAGTTTTCATCATTATTATTATTTTTTGAGATTTTGACAAGTTTTAGGGACCCACCTTAATTTGAAAATATTTTAACTAACTTTTTAGCAAAGATTAATTTCAGATATTTCAACAAAAAAAAAATACCGAATATACTTATTGTTCGTTGATGATTTACCATTACAAGCTATGGATCTATAAAGAAAAAGGTTTTTCAGTAGGTATCAATGTTAGAGAAACTAACTTTTTTGTCTGGTCAATCTCCTAGGGAAGTCCCAAGCCGAGGGGTAATCTTTCCATGCTGGCGCCCCTCGACGTACTCCCGGCAGCAAATGTCCCCTGTCGTCCGCTAGGAAGGTTGGCTTCGGTCTCCTGCCTGGAGATCTCGGTCTAGCTGGATACCAACGGGGCACGGTCCAATTGCACAAGGTCTTAGGGGCGAATGCGCGATCGTACTGAAAGGCAATATCATTAAATTATGTATATAATGTACTTGCATATTTTCTCGACAAATGAAATGTGCGAATAGTGGACGAAAAGTAATCGGTAAAAACGCGATTTTTTTTCTTCGTTTATAGAGGCACATTTTTTTAAAATTGAAATTAATACATTGGGGTTTTTACTTATTTCATGAGAACCATAAATTATAACTATCCAAAAAATAAAAGTATTAGGTACCTACTTTTATTTTTTATATTATTCCGATATCTATAATATAAATTTAAAAAAATATATGTATTTTGTTTAGAAATTTGTGGAAATTTTTTAGTTGTTTTTATTCTGTAACTACTTTTCAATTACGTGCTAAGCTAGACTTTTTGTATGTTTTGTAACTCTTCATAAGTTTCAAAAACTGACGAATCCTGTCCCGTCCAATAGAATATCGGATAGTGATAAAGTTGGAATAATCGTACCTAACTCAATCGGGAATCGAAACATCGAACTCTCGTTCAAAAGCCGGAGCCTAAACAGTTTTTATTATTTAGTTACGCGTTTTCATTTAAGGTATATACACCTATAACCGCTTGTGGGCCTCATTGCTGAACTTACGAGATGTTCTTGGATATTTTGATCACTACCACTAACATTTCGACTATGACCTGCTGAACACGATTTATAATAGTACCTATGTGAATGGACGTACTATCAAAGGCCGGTGTTCGAGAAAATTATTGTCGACGGGTCTTTTTCACACTTTTTTCGCGAAATCAAAGCGAAGACTGTGAAAGTGTTTTGAGAAACGTTTTGTTATGGTTAGGAGGGTTTAACATAGATTGTGATTGATTTACTCAGTAAAGACGGGTTTGAATTTGTAATAATAATTCTAATTTCGTGATTTGAATTTAGAATTCTGATGTCGCGAATTGTATTTGAAAATCTCACAACATATCGCTTATAAATTCAATCAGTTGATGCACAACGCAATCCTGATACCATCCATGATGTATAGGAGTGAAACTTGGACGAAAAATCTGGAAGTTGGAATAAATGCTGTGGAAATGAGATCACTGCGTAGAATATGCGGAAAGAGCCTGATTGATAAGGTGAGGAATGATGATATTAGAAAGGAATGTGGAGTGGATGTTAGCGTAGTGACTAGAATAAAAGTGAATAAATTAAGGTGGTTTGGGCATGTAGAGAGAATGAATGAAGAGAGAATTACTAAAAGGATATACCTAATATAAATCTGAAAAAATGGGTTCACGCAGACGAGGGCGACCTCGAAGGACATGGTCCGACCATATCGGTGCCGTCTTATAGGAGGGCCAAGTCAGGAGTAAAAGGAATAGAAAAGCATGTATGCGGAATGTTATGCGTTTAGAGGAAACGAAAGCGGTTAATTTGGATAGGAATGAATGGAAGTCCGTACTCTCTGCCTACCCCCTTCGGGAAACGGCGTGATAAGTAAAAAAAACATGATTTGAATGTGGAATTCTTATGCCGCTGATAAAAATGATTTTCCACCTTTACTAACATAAAATTTCCAACCCCAAACAAAATTTAACATGGCCTATAATGAAATTAGGTAAAATTATAATAAAACACAGGACGCAATGCACTATTATAGTAATATTAACCCCATCAAAACTACAACATGGCACTTTTTCAGATTGTAATTTTCCACGATAACTCAAAACTCACCTTCTTTTATGACCGACAATTCTTCAATAATTACTACAGTTTTAACTATCTTTTAAGAAAACTTGCGCTATTTTATTTTATTAGTAGCTCATTCACAGCTTACGCGCGATTTAGGTAGGTGCCTGCTTAAACAGCACGATATTTGGGAACCTTTTACTTCGATAAAATCGCGTTCGATGTCTTCGAAAACAAAAATTACACTGAACGTTATTTTCAATAAAACCTCAAAGAGATGACAATATAAAGCTAGTACTAACATCAAATATAATGTGTTCGTGTGAGAGGTAAACTTTTGCGTGGCAGCGGTACATAGTTTGGCCCATACAACCCAAGACAGGTAAACATAATACTTTATAGGTACGGTTATTGTATCTTTAATAGATTTATGTTGTCAAATTAAAGTTCAGTGACAACTGACAACCATGCTAATGTTGCGCATATAACCCAAAGTCGTGCAGAATATAATCGAAGTAAAATAATTATTAAAATCGCTAATGCCTTGCTTTTTACTATCGATAAAAATAACACAAATAAACTAGTAGGCAATTTTTTAAGCAAAATCCACAAGTATTATTTTTCGGCGGAACATTGGGAAATCCCATGTTGAAATTATTTTGATTTTAAATAAAACACCGTTTTATTTCACTTATGCGTTTTTATTGGCAGAGCATTACAAATACTTAAACTAGTAAATATTTGTAGAAAATACAAATATATTTGTAAAATATTTGTAGTAAATATTTGTGGCACTGAAGATGGTCGAGTGACCGAAAGGCCTCTTCCAATAAAAATGCTTAAGTGAAATTAAACAGTTTTTTTTTTTATTTAAAATCAAAATAATTTTCAACACAGGACCATTAAGTCTCGTATGAGAGCCAGAATAGACGCCTTCGAAATGTGGTGTTGTAGGCGCCAGCTATGTATGTACACTAAACTAGGCTTCGAAAGAGCCGTAGAAGACGGTCGTATTTGAAGTGGTTGGTAGCCTGGCGGTTATGACGCCGGCTTTCGTACTATAAGTCGTGGGTTCAATCCCAGGTGCTGACCATTTTCCTCTTTTGCGACAAATGATTCAAGTAGCTTACTATGAAAGAGTCAAAGAGTGTATTTGTCTTCACTTTGAGTGAGAGCAGATTCATTTTCATATAAAAAGAATGAAATGGGGAAAAGCAAGGTTTTGAAGTTGTCAAATTTGCACAATGTGGTTGTTCAAGGAGAACATAATGTTGTCATTAGGTACCTATATTGATTTCGTACAAAAGTGGAGTTTGCAAGTTTTCTAATTAAACCAGAGCATTTATATTATTGTTTTTTTTTTAAGGCAAAGCTCAACTTACTGTTAGAAATGCAAAAATATAATCGGGTGAATACGAGACCTACGCAAATAATGAACAAGTATCTTGTCATTGTACTCAAATTATAATATTATTTAGTATCCTTGTTCGGCTAATAATGTTACAAATTTACTGCTTTCATTTTATGTAATACCGAGACTGTGAGAGGACATGCAACCTTTGTTGAAACCAAGACGGGGCTACTTCATCTACCTAGGACAACTTGGAATATATTTAATCGATATTTTGATAGTAAAATAAAATGGGTACATCCTACTACCTACTGCTCTTCGGACTGATCATCTGTCAGAGAGTTTGACTGTTGAATTGTTCAACTGTCAGAGAGTTTGACTGTTGAATTGTTCAACTGTCAGAGAGTTTGACTGTTGAATTATTCAACTGTCAGAGAGTTTGACTGTTGAATTGTTCAACTGTCAGAGAGTTTGACTGTTGAATTGTTCAACTGTAAGAGAGTTTGACTGTTTAAAGTGCTCTCTCGGTAGACATCATAAATCTGAGATGGAATCTGTGTGTCATCATTTCACCAATTATTTAAGAAAATATTATGTAGGTACTTATATTCAACTACTTGGCTATTTCTCTACACCCAGCTAGAGGCCCTAAGTTAAGTACTCTGTTGTATTTTCAATATGTTTGTTAAAATATAATTTTAATAAAAAAGCTCGCTTTATTAATGAGAAAATTAATAAAAACACTAATACAATAAATAGTTTCAATTTTCTTTTTTTTTTGTTAAAAATGTTCACATATTTATGATAATTTAAGAAGTGTTTGGTAGCCTAGTGGCTTTCGTATACCGACCATTTCGTATACAGGTCGTAGGTTCGCAACCCGGTGCTGAACACTTCTACGTTCACCACACAACCCTTTGGCTAATGTGAAAGATGTCAAAAGTGTATATGTGTTCACTTGAGTGAAATAATGTTTATAATTCGTATATTTCGTTTGATCAAATATAGAGACAACAAATTGTAAGTATAGATCGACTGACATCACATTAAAAATATTTCCCAATGTTTTTCTTGTTTTGTGGTTTGTGATAATTTAATCTGCGGATCTATCCACTAATTGATGAGTTGGGCCTAGGGGCGTAGGAAGACAACAAGAACACTCTATTGCGCTCGATCTTGCGACAATATTTTGAACTTTCGTTGTGTGTTTAAATAACAAACCTTTACAAAGCGAAAGAGTCCTGATGGAGAAATTGCCAATATCTAACCTTCATTTGTGGAACATTGCGTACCTACAGCAGTTGGAAGATAAAGGCGTAATTTGGTTTTGTTAAGGGGCCTTTCCCCGAAAACACCCGTTTTTGGCAGTTTTACCAAATAGATTACTCTGCAAGTCCGTAATATACAAAGCTGAAAGTTACGATTTATTGTAGAATGAACTTTAATTTAAAAAGTTAGGCTGGCAGATTTTTTAATAAAAGCATGCTTTTCGAGTAATTTTCATTTTACTGGAACATCTCGCAAATTTTTCTCGATAGATAACTCAAAAAATACAATACTTATAGATACGCAAGTTTCTGGATATTTTAACGATTAAGCCAACTCAATAAATTAGCGTGTAACTTTTTTAAATTTCGTCTTTGTTTTCCTGGAAAATCCAAAAAACTTAAATTCTCATTAAAATCTAATCAAAATCTTGTTAAATTATTTTCTAGTTAGATTTTATTAGAGGGCTAGTTGTACAATGGAATTTTTCTGGCCCAACCCACAAAATAATGCTATTGTGTGTTCCTTGATTTGATTGGCTTGATTCTCTCTGAATGACTTTTATGATCTTTTGAAAAGTATTGTATTTATCTACAGATTTCACACAAACATGATTTTCTTGTTTCCGGGTTTGCGTGTCAGTTATACAGCCAAATAATAATAATAAATGTCGCGTACAAAATTCAATACTTTTTAGGTGGAGTTCAGGGCACTTTCATAGTAATTGTGACGAATTACTTTATGCTGCATTTCTCAACACCTAAATAATGTGGTAGCTTTCATCCTTCTTTTTTTTATGGTCGACTGCCGGCCGATCAGATTAATTATAAGGGATTGCAATATTGTCAAACATCTCCACAATAATTTAATTGTTCACTATCGGTAGCCTAGTGGTAAAGGTACTTTTTAATTTCTGATCAAGAGGTTCCGGGTTCAAATCCCGGTCGGGTCCGAAATTTGTACATTTTTTTTATATATGTATGCAAATTTATTTATTATTTTTCACATAATGTGTCTTTCAAATATGTCATTGAAGCTGTAAAAATAATAATAAACAGGACAATAAAACGCGCTGTTTTGTGCATATTACAACCACCTCATTAGGCTACTATAAAAGCTTGTGCCGTGAAAGAGGAAGGTGGTCGGCAACTGGAACCCAACCCACGACCTTCAGTTACAAAGTCGGCGACGGAACCTCGTACGTAGAGCGTATTGGAGGTCGTGGGTTCGAATCCCGGTGCCGACCATTTCCACTTTAAAAACACAAGCTTTGTTTTGTGTGAAAGATGTCAAAAGTATATTTGTGTTCACTTTGAGTGAGCCCAGATTCATTAAAAAAATTATCGATCGATTGTACCTTATATATAGGTATATTGTAACAATAATGAATTGAATAGGAAACTACGTATAATATATAAAAAAATATGTTTTATGCGGATATATGTAGGCTGTAAATGAAAATATTATCGAATCCAACCAGCAGCAAAACCTGTCTGACGACAGACATAGGAAAGTTTGATAAATTGATTGTTCCATTTGACGACTTCTCATGACTTCTCATTCTCCATTTGAAGAGTTGCATGTAGAAACAATATTTCCCGCCGCGGACATCTTTTATTGTTGACATAGAAACTATAGGCTTTCAGACAAATAACATACCTACCTCAGTATGAAAAATATTTCCGTAGTTGGATTGTATAGGTATGAAATTATGTATGATAAATAGTTCGCGTGGAACTGTTTCAAAGAAAATACCGAGTTACGAACGAACCTAACGAATTATTATATTTGATTATATACAGAAGAAACAATATTGTAAAATGCCACATTTGTCTAAAAACTAACAAAAAACGAGATTGCGAGTAAAGTCAGAGACACTGCGTAAACAATAAGAAGGGTTTGCTATTGTTCTAAAAATCACCGTCACTTCTACCTACCTGCTATTATGTAGGTAGAGTACCTACCCAACTAATGGTTTACAACCCTGCGAATGTTCTCGAAGAAAAGAGTCTTTTACACTGTATTATATTCCTTCGAAGCAGAGGTGAGCGAAATTCATTGAACTCGCGTAAGATTGATCGGGGCGTAAAGAGTTGTACGTATAGGAACAATACTGTGGTGATGTGAGTTCCTATGTTCAACATATTATATTTCCTGCCAAAGACATGTGTTTATTTTTGTCAAAGAAACTACTTTCAAACGAATAATACCTATAAATATTTTTTTTAAATTTAAAATGTTTTAAAGTACACATTCCCGTAGTTAGATTGTTTTTGTCATATTATCTACGAAAAATATTTTGCGTGAAAGTCGGTGGAAGAAGCGAAAGAAGTATGCTTGGATAGAAAAGAGTGGAGGTCCGTTCTCTCTGCCTACCCCTTACGGGACACGGCGTGATGGGTAAAAAAAAATTTGCGTGAAAGTGATTAAACGAAAATACCGGGTTACGGACGAACCTAACCAATTCATTAGAAAACCGATGATATTATCTAAATCACACTAAACTTTTATTTTTACCAAAAATTGGAAGAAACCGTTACCTGCCCTACTAACAAAGGACGTAGGTACCCATGAAACGGACTTACACCTCTGTAGATAAGTTCGAAGGAGACAGGTATACAGGCCTTTCCTTATTGTTTTGCTAATATTCGTCAAGTTTGCTATCTATCAGGTTCTTTTGTAAATATTAATATTATTTATGACATGGGTGGACCTACAAAAATTAGGCGTTATTGTAATTTTGCTCAAATACCTAAATATGAAATTCTGCGAGCGTTACATGGGGCCTTAAGGTTGGACCCGTCACGCGATACCATCCGAGCGACTTCGCCATTATGGTTCATTAAATAAAACGACAGAGCAATAGAAACACATTACCCTCGGTCATTTAACTATGAAAATATTATTTTTTAAATCCAAAAGAAAAAAAATTATCATATTTTTTATACTTGATTTGAATGTAATAGAATTATTATCAAATTAATAAGCACTTACAATGATATTTCGATGTAGCACACAAAAAATCTACATTCGTGTATCTCAGCTCCATCAATAAATAATTACGGTTTACTAAAATACCAAGTTGTTTACTACAAATAATTATGGTTTACTACCAAGTTGTTTAAGATTTGGCGTGACTCAAATTGTTATATTTGTATATATTAAAGTATTTGTTTTGTGTTTGAATACATAATTAAAAAAAAAAGTTACCTACTAGATGCGGCATTTGGAATAAAAATGTCAAAAAATTATGCCATATTTTTGTTTTTGAAGTAGGCAATGAGGTGAACCATTGAGTACAAATATTTTTAGAGAGCTTTTGTGTATGCGCAGAATCAAAAAATGGTTCCTTTATGTAGCAGTCACGTGACTGTAGATAATTTAATAATAATAATTCATTTTCAAAAACTTAAATTATTTAACTAGGTATTATTTTATTAAAACTGTGTTAACGTTTAAATATTAAAAATAAAAAAAAAATCCGAATCTCACAAACCACTACCGACAAACGTCACAATTTTTATGAGTTTAACAACAGTCACGTGGTACATCTTGGAACCATGCGCAGTAGCATAATATTATCTCTCTCTAATTATTTCTTCTCAAAGAGGTGAAGGGGCCTTAGAGATGTCACTTCTAGTACGTAGTACATAATATACCTAATTCAGTAACTTTCATAGGAACATGGAAAATACACGAATTAACAAATAATAACAATATGTAGGTAAGTACATGAAAATCTATAAAGTAAGAGTGTATCTTTTTATTTGTTGTCGAATGTAAGCAATCAACTGTTGCAGCCCTTCACCACATCAAAACACCCTGTGATTATACTCAACTCAATACAAAATATATATTCACACATTCAGCCCACAAGGCACGTGTCTCTCCCCTACCAACACGCGTCGCATCGTCACGTGGCTGCTATTTTCTTGTACATTTTAATATTTCATAATAATTATTACATCCTGGTTGTTATTTTAATTTTGGACGCCACTGAATTTGTTGATTAGAAATATGAGAAGCTTGACGCAATGAAATTTTGATAGTTTAAATTAAAACTTGTATTTTAAAAACAGACGGTAAGTAGGTACCTATATCGTCACCTACATTGACTTGTTACAGTTTTACTTCACTACAATAGCGGGTTTTAATACGTCATTTTAATTGAAAACGGGCGGGCGGAACTTCAACGGGCAAAAAAAAGATTAAATACACGCGTCTAATTTCCATTAACACTTCATTATAATTCCGAAAGTCTTTAATTTTTCAAAATACTTGTTTAATTATTGTATGATAGGCAGGTAGGCAAATTTTAAGAAGTTCATTATTAAATTAATAAAAATAACAAACCAAAATGGAAAAAAAAAATGGGGTAACGGTGTCTATTCCTTAACAGTTCCGCTAAAATTTAACGCGACTGTTATGGAATTGATCCCGTAGTACCTATTTTAAATTACCCAAAACTAAGGGTAGATTTCATCTGAAAAATACAGAAAAATCCGATCGGAAGATTCACACACGGGACCTCTCAATAATGAGTTTGGCTCCTTAAACTGGACGCGCTAGGAATTTGCGACAACGGCAATAAATCAGAGTGTGAAAGAGAGGCCCCTTTCGTCTTATTTGCACTCACTCAGCTAATGGGGCACCATAGTGACGGGCAATAACAATGCGATGATTTACATCGATTCGTAGAAAATAAAATGTATTAATGAAAAGACAAAATTATTAAAAAAAAATTTAATCTATTATTATTGTTGAGTATATAATAATATGTATACAAAAATCATTACAAAGATTTTAACAAAAATACATAATTACTGGATTTCATAGTACCTATCTATCTAAAGTATAAAAGAAAAAAAACGACATTATGAATATAATACCTTTGTATTTGTAAAAGAAAGAAAAATATAAAAATATATATAAATAAAGTATTACTAGCTATATAAAAAAATAAAGAAAAAGCATATATTATGTATTCGAAATCAATAAAAAATGTAGTATGTAAACATTATTTTTTTTTTACAAATTAATTCATTAAAGGTAGGTAAATTACTTTAAAATAACAATACAAAAGAAGAAAACAAAATTGAAAAAAGATTATAGAACGTAACAAGCTCAAAAGAAGCAAATTATGGTACATGCGGAACAAAAACAGTTTATAAAACAATAATAAAAAAAATGACTGATGAATACATTTTAAATATCAATGTAGCTACTTATGTAATATTCGTTACCACTTAAGTAACAAAAGTAATGATTTTAAATAAAAAAAATCTAATTAGTTGAAATTACCAAGAATCGGTCAACGACGATCACGAGAATTAGTATGAGTCATCGACTAAGGCACAGTCGATGCTAACAATTTTACATTGCAGCCCCTTCGGTTGTCACCCTATTGTTTGGTTTTATGGCCGTCTTCGCAAGTTCGTAGCGCGCCCAGTATAGGCAACTGGGCTACCGAGTTCAGTGTCGGGTGATTTAGCAGAAAAGCGAGAAAATATGAAGGAGGAAGAGCGGATATGGAATGCAAACTGTACTAAGTAAAGCTTCTGGAGTAATGAAAGAAAATGGTACGCTCCGGAACTCGAAACCACCGCCTCCAAAATGAAGGTCGGTGATCGAACCACTAGGCTACCTAACCAAAAATAGGTTGTAAGGAAAACTTTATCATAACTTTTGAGAAGAAAATAATACTAGAGAAATAATGTGCTACTGCGCATGGTTCCAACACTTGTTGTACCACGTGACTGCTGTTAAACTCATACAAACTGTGACGTTTGTCGGTGGCGGTGTGTAACATTCGATAATTTATTTTTAATATTTTAGCGTTACCACAGAGGTAATAAGGAATTTTATGTTTTAAACATTTAATTAGTTAAAGAAAGTACCTATTGGCTTTGTTGTATTATCTTGTGCTTGTGGATGAAGGTCAAATGAATTATTATTGATAATTTATCTCCAGTCACGTGACTGTTGAATAAAGGAACCAATTTTCGGTTCTGCGCATCCAAAAAAGTTCTCTAATAATATTTAATTTAAACTTAGTGATCATAACTAGTATGGACGCCGGCAGACAATTTTCTAAGGGGAAGGGGGGGATCTTTTCCCACATAAAATAAAAGAAACTTTATTCGACTATTTTCTATAAAGAAACCCCCCCTACCGGGGCTCACGATAACTGATGAAATACCTATGTACATAAAGGGTTGTTTCGCCTTTGTTGCAAAAAGTCAATTTTTGTTGGTTTAGGAAACGGAGATGACAAAATAAATCGATTTTATATTTGCGTATCATAAACAAGGTAAAGACATAATGTCGTTATCTAAAAAAATAATATCCATTACTTTATAGTTTATCAAAATATATTGTTTTGACTCGAAAACACGCAAGAATCCAATCAAAGTCGACATTCCGCGTTGACATCGCAGACACGAAGGTGCCTCCCACCCCCCTCCCCCTCCCTCATTTGATTTGATTCAAAATTCAACGATGGTGTTCTACTTTATGTTATTGGTTTAAACCAATTTTCAAATCTGAAACCATCGAATTATATTATGATACATTAATACATTATACATTTTTTACTCTTATCCACAGTCTGCACGTTACCATAACATACTGACTCTAGAAAACAGACGAACTGTAACAGACCTGGTGTATTTATTCAAGATTGTAAACGGATTTGTCGACTCCAGCGATCTTCTTGGGGGAATAAGTTTTAATTGTCCTTCAAGATCCACAAGATCGCCACCAATATTTAGAATGCCTAGATGTAGTACAAACTATGCTCAAAGCTCTTTCTTTCAAAGATCTTGCACAAATTTTAATGCTTTTTTTCAAGGACGTCGACCTGTACAATTCTTCCCAGCAGGTTTTTAAGAGGTCTGTGATTGAACATTTGTTATCGCATTAAGATTCCGACCAGTGCGGGCAAACTTATTTGAATTTGCTCCTACTCTTTCTCAGAACAAGCAGAAACAATACATTACCCAGACAGCACAGGATATCCCATGGATATCCCAGGGATATCCCGCGGGATATCCCTGAGACATCCCTGCGATATCCAAATGTCCGGCAATATCCCGGGATATTCGGGATATCCTCTGGATGTCCTAGGGATATCTCGAATGTCCCGTGGATATCCCTGAGATGTCCCATGGATATCCCTTATATCCCGATATCCCAGGGACATCCCAGAGATATCCCGCATATCCCGGGATATGCGGGATATCCATACGACGTCCCATGGATATCTTGCATATCCCGAATATCGCGCTGGCATTGCAGGAATATCCAGCATATCCCAGAATATCCCTTCGATGTCTCATGGATATCCCGAATATCCCGTAGGCATTGCTGGAATATCCCGCATATCCCGGAATATCCCTGCGACGTCTCATGGATATCCTGAATATTCAGAATTACTGTGTAATAATCCTGAATCTCAGATATCAAAATATTAGAGGAATATTAAATAAATGTACGTTTTTTCAATAATGTCTTTTTATTGATATATATTATATACATATTAGGTAAGTATTTAAATTTATTGCTGTTTGTTCTCTGTGAATAGTAAATAAAAATATTTTTCTCTCCATGGTGGTATAAATGATGTACTGCGCCGGCGTATGACGTATTTTTGTGAATAATTGGCAACATACACCTATGAACCAGTTCACATGTCCTCTCGCCACTAAAAGCTGATACTTTCCATACTTTGGTCATGTAGTTGAGGGCTCCACTTTCCATACTGATACCTATGGGAGACTCAATCCCCGTGTTCACCAATAGCGGTAATGGTCACTCGCAGTCTGTTTTGTCAGTCAGGTTTAATTCAGGTTAAATTACCGCATTTGAAATTATATAAAGATTATCTCTTCAGTTTTCGGTTCAGAATGTCTGTAACAACAACAAAAAATACAATTATAGAATCTATAATATTACTGTAATATAAGCATTTTTTTCATTTGGTTTTGAGAACATCTTCTATATCCCGAGTGGCTGAAAAACCACATCGGGGGTAAGTCTGGAGGTCAGAATATCTGATCTTAGCAAATGAAAAAGCAATAGATAGTGACAAAATATAGTCCAAACACGAAATGTAAGAATTGGCAAGATTTCTTCAATGATAGTAAAACTGCGAATATGACTACTAAAATATTTAATGCATTCATGAATAAATGCATAATTTACAATAATTACTAATACAATACTTACCCTTTAAAGAAAGACCTTAAACACAATATTATTTTAAACACTAACAGTATTAACGCCATCTTGTCACATTCATTTACCCAATATTGCGAAATAATTATTATGAGCAACCATATACATATACGACCAAATAGTCTGCCAAATTCAGCCACCTACTGGAAAGGAACAATACAATAAGATGAACATGAACACTGTCTGTATCAATAAGTGATAACTTTTTTCGAGTGCGTTTCTTTCAACTTCCATTTCATTGAATATCTTGACATCCCTGCGACGTCCTGCATATCTCGGGATATGCAGGATATCCCTGGGACATCCAGAGGATATCCCTAATATCCCGGGATATGCGGGATATCCCACGGACATCCAGAGGATATCCCGGGATATGCGGGATATCCCATGGACATCAAGAGGATATCCCGAATATCCCGGGATATGCGGGATATCCCAGGGATGTCCCAGGGATATCCCGGGATATCCCGAGACATTTGGATATCCCATGGATATCCCAGGGATATCACGGGACATTCGG